>CM062813.1:162456061-163186647 GCA_031772625.1 Pinus tabuliformis
TTTTTGAAAGAGAGTGCTTCCTTAAAGTCAACACCGATGGACTGCCATTCTCTGAAGTGTCTCTCCCTCTATGAAGGTCTTCGGTCCCTGCTAGTTCAACTTGTGCCAAAGCACGAAAGAGGCAATGTAGCTTGAGTTGGCCCACTCACTGATGGAGGTTGTGCTATGGGTGAAGGATGTTGAATTGTTGAGAGGCCCCCGAAGTCCCCCAATCCCCTTCCCAGGTAGGAGTGGTTCTCTCTCGATTCCGCATTTTGATTTCCTCTAACATTTCCTTTTTCCTCTTGGCTAGATCATTCAGAGCCTTCAAGAGGCTATCAAAGGCCATCTCCTCCCTGCTCTTGGGCTCTTCCATGTCTTCCTCTACTACTATTGCCTTTCCCCTATCCTCAATGTCTGGAGTGATCTCCAGCTCTCTTTCTCTGCTTCGGTACCTCTGCCTCCTGTATGTAATATTCTGCTAGTCCCCTTCTCTCATAGGAGAAACTCCCCACGGCTGAGCCAAGATCTGGGCTCTGATACCACTGTAATGTTCCTAACTAGGAAATTCAGTGATAAACAAAGCAAACAGACAAACCAACAATCAGAAATGAGAAGCAATCACGCAACACCCATAAAACGCTGGAAATATTGAACTTCTAAGCCATTTTATTAATCATCATGGGCAAATACAACAGTGAATGGAAAGGTGCACCTGGGCTTGTCTCCAAGGACAAGCGTGACAAAACCTATGTGAGCAAATGATCTGAGGGCTGCCTGCCCAACTATTCGCTCGCGAATGAAATATCCACTTGCCTAGAAAAATCCGCTGTCTGTTGAAAAGGAAGTGCTAGAACCCCTGCTTCCCTTGCTCGAAAAATTGTGAAACTTAAGCTCCCAGATCCTCGACAAAAACCCACCAAAACCCAGGAAGTATTTGGCCTAGTTCAACCCCTGAAAATCGACCCCCAAGGAGCCCATCCCCCTTCTCATGCTGGCAAACTCGGCTTGTCTGAAATGTGCTAGGAAAGCTCTCCAAAACTGTTTGCAAATCACTGAGATGCTACCCTCATGAATTTCCAACCGTTCTCTGATCTGATCCGGGTGTTGTGGCTCCTCTCCCTCAATGCCTAGGTGATGCCCATCTGGCCTCTGCACAGTCCTCCAAGGCGAGTTTCAAACTGCCCAAATGCTACACCCACCTACTCCAAAACTCATACCACCCACCTACTCCAAAACTTGTCCCCAAGGCTGAACTCCTAATATGCTCCAACTCTTCATGTTCTCTAGCAAGCACTGCCTGGATGAACCCCTGATCACAACTGCATGTTCACCTCTCTGCGTAGCCCATAAATACACACTGCTGTTTGCGAGCTGAGTGTGTTGGCTATGAATCTTCCCCAGTGCTCCTCAAGGTACTCTGAAAATGCCTTCCTAGGGTGGCACTCGTAGTCCCCCGAAGGTAAGGTTGAATCCCCCGCTTGAGAGATTCGTGGCTAAACAACCAGTTGACTCGGCTAAGCAGCTCGAGAAACATACAAGAGAGTTCAATGTGCAAGTATGAATGAATGACCAAGTGAGGAGCTCTTCCTCCTTATAACTTCGTGGGCCTCCCTTTTCCTCATGTGGGCCCCTCCACAAGCCATACGATTTCCCCTCCAAGGCAATTCGAATTGCCCAATGTGTTTTCCCACGTGGGTGGCCCCCACCTTCCACTAACAAATTAATCCAGCCTTCATTTCTCCTATGTCCCTAAGTCAAAATTGCTTCAGTCGTTTACTTTAACAAAAATTTTGTACAAAATTGGGGAGAGACCAAAACCTGTTACAAATTCATTTGGGAAGGGACATGATATTCATAGTCAATACCTTTTTTTGAGAGAAACCCCTTGCGACGAATCTTGCTTTGTACTTTTGTATTAACAACATGTTTGATCTTATAGATCCACTTCGATGTGACAACCGATTTGTCACTAGGTCTAGGAACAATCTCCCAAACCCCATTCTTCATGATGGATTGATATTCTTCCTGCATAGCTTTCTTCCAAACCTCTTCATGCTCAGCTTCCTTGAATGTAGATGGTTCGGCTTCAATTAACTTTGTCATATATGCAGCATAGCCAGAATATCTCTTCGGTTTCTTACTTTCCCTGGAGGACCCTTTCACAACTTCATGTCCTTCAACATCTTCTAATGTAGCTTTCAACCAATTTGGCCTCTTCCTTGTGGTTGGGACAACCACTGATTGAATAGGCTCACTTGGTCCTTCTTCTTCAACATTTGTAGTAGAGTTCTCATGATGAACTTCTTCTTCTTCAAATACGGGAACTTCTTTATCATCAGAATCAATAGGAATATCCTTTGATTTCTTGTAAGCTTGATTTTCATCGAATATGACATCCCTGCTTACTTCAATGTGTCTTCCTTCCTTTATGTAAATTCTATATGCTTTTGAGGAAAGACTATAACCAATGAATATTCCCTTGATACTTGTCGAGTCCAACTTCTTTCGCTTGTCTTTTGGAACATGGATATATGTTGGACTTCCAAAGATTCAGAGATGATCCACACTCGGCTTCTTTCATGTGAAAATTTTTTTGGTTTTTTGTATTATCAAGCCTCTTATGAGGACTTTTATTTTGAATGTACACGACAGTCATCGCTGCTTTACCTTCTTCAATTGACCTATTCTTCCTTTCGTCCAATCCATTTTGTTTGGGATAGTAGGGAACAATGAGCTCCCTCTTAATACCTGCATCCTGACAATATGCAATAAATTCTTTAAAAGTGTATTCCCCGCCATTGTCAGACGTCAAAGTCTTTATCCTTCTTTCGGTTAGGGTTTCCACTTCAGTCCTAAACTCCTTGAACTTATCAAATACTTCATCTTTAGTTTTCAGTAGGTAGAGCCATGTCTTCCTCGAATAATCATCAATGAATGTTATATAGTAAGGATGACCTCTAAGTGATTTGTCAGACGTGTGCCCACACACAATGGAATGGATGAGGTCTAATATTTCTTTAGGCCTAGTTTCACTGTTATGAAATGGATTTCTAGTATGCTTCCCCAAAGAACATCCCTTGCACACACCTTCATGGTCCAACTTCATACTAGGAATATCATGAACCAGTTGACTAAGAGTAGGGATGACCCTGTAATGAAGATGACCATACCTCCAATGCCATAGTTCAATGGGACTTATTTCCATATGAACCAAAGCTTGAGGAGATGGTGTGATAACCCGTTAAAGACTTCCTTCACGAACTTTTCCATCAACAAATGCAATCCTTTCCCTTTATCTTCTAAACAAGAAATAGAAAGTAAATTCTTTTTCAAACCTGGAACATAGAGAATGTTGTTGAGATGCAGCTTCGATCCATTATCTAGCTTCAATGATGTTGATCCCAGGCCTCTAACAACATAGCTTTTGTTGTCACCCAATTCCACTGCATGAGAGGATGGCTCCTTTGATAGTGTGTGAAGTTTTTTCTTTCACTTGTCATGTGTCTTGATGCTCCACTATCAATGATCCATGCATTGTCATCAGTAAGAGAACCTGTAAGGGCAACCAAGAATCCTTGACTCTTGACCTTGTTGAATAAGTAGTAGATGACCTTCTTGATCCAACTTCCAACAGTGTTGTAACCAAATCTTATGTAGTTCACCATAGAGGGAGAATCCACGCCAACAAAGTGATCTTCAACTTCTCTTGACCTTCGCTCTGATACCATGTTGGAAAATCAAAGATATTATATTAGGTTTTGATTCTCCTTTCTTGATAATTACTTGTGAGTGTGTTGGCTTCTTTTACTTCTTTATTATCTTATATTTCATCAAACAATTACCATATTATATGTGTATGAAGATCACAAAACAAGAGACACAAGATATAGGCACATGTCAGGGAAAACCCCCCTTGAGGGAAAAACCCAGTCAAGATAATTCTTCCTTTCAATAGTATTCTTTGAGACTCTTTACCCTAGACCAAGACCAGACTTTCCCTCCACACCATGTCAGCCTCCCAGATCTTTGACCCCTTCCAGCAACTTCGACTAGGCAACAACTTCCGGTAACAGCGAAATCTTAGGATACTTCGATCTCCCAATCCAGACCACGAAACAAAGAGAGAGAGGAACCAAAAGTTCGATTTTCTTCTTCTCTAAAGACTTCCCCAAACTCGCACTTCTTTCCACCTCCCAGCAATAGACTTGATTGGAGGAGTGATGTGTATGTGGGCAAATTGTTGGGGCATACCAAAAAGAAAAGACTCCCACAAACTCGCACTTCTTTCCACCTCCCAGCAACAGACTTGATTGGAGGAGCGATGTGTATGTGGGCAAATTGTTGGGGCATACCAAAAGAATATAATTTACTGAGCCTTGATTTTGCTTGGCCAAGATAGAGAGTTCGTGGAGAGCCAATCAAATCCGTAGGGACCAAGACGGGCGCAACAGAGATCAACAGTCATGTTGGAAACACTATTAAATTATGATCAAGCTGCGTAAGAATTTGAGTTGCCCTGCTCGAGATTAATACCGGTGAACTAGCTGGCCGCTGATTGATTCATCTAGCAGCTGGGCGTGAATTTTTCATCATAGTCGTGATCTATCTGAAGCAGGTGGCATGCTCACAATCGCGATCAGGTTAATCCGTCGAGTCAGTGGAACGAGGCCACTGAAAGGGTCAAGTTTTTATTACAGAGAGGCTGCGAATATTGCCGCATTAAATTTCAACAGAGCCAAATTTAATACGAAGGCCGCACAGTCTTCTAAAGAGGCTGAAGTCTGAGATTATATGTCTGTAACAGTAATAAGCGGACTTGCGTCGAGCAAATTCCTATTGCACGCATAGGTTAGACGAGAATATATGGTGTGACTACGAAGTAATAAGGGAAAATTTGGGAGGAAGTAACCTGGTGGGAAGGAGATTTTCTAGGAGAGATTTGGAGCATTTTGTAGCAGATTTCATCTACAGCTAGTTTGCTAGCCAGTTAGAGGTCCACACACAAATTGGGGTCACCGGGGCACGTTGGACTCAACCCAAACCTTTTTGGTTTTTGTGGGTTTTATGAGAGGAAGCTAGGATTAATTTTGCAGAATTTTTGAGCACTCCTGAGGGCAGAATTCCTAGTACCACTCAGCAGTCAGCAACATAAATTGTTGGAGGAGGACGCAGTTTATTCTAGGACCATTTCCACCACTTGGGTCTGTGAGATATTTCTGGGTTATTCTGGGTTCCTTGTGAGGAGGCTCCAGTTAATTTCCTGGAATTTTCTGAGCAGTTTAGAGGCCTTAAACACCAATTCCTTTCCAGCCAGCAGTAGCAGAATTTACTGGGCCAGCGCAGAGACTTGGGAGAGCAGTTCTCAGCACTTGGGCAACTCCATTTCCACTTGGGACTTGACTAGCTTGTTGTAGCAAGCCCAGGTTCCTCTTCTTCATTTTTATGTACCTTGTTTTCTCAGTTAATAAAATGGCTCAGCTCTTGGTACAATTTCTGGTGCAATTTGTCATTATGCTAGTGTGTTAGTTTTATGGTTACATGTTTATGCTTTATTTGTTGTTATCACTTAATATTTCCCACTAGGAATATTACAAAAGGTCATCACCTAAAGACACACCATTATGTGAAAGGTAACCTTGAGCCTATAAACTACCCAGAGTATTTATGAGTGCAATAACATCATCTCTTATAATTACCTATTCAATATTAGTATTTTAATCTGTATGGATTCTTTTATGTTATCCTAATTATTTTGGATATTCAGTTTATGAACCAAGTTGTTCAGGTCATATTCAAGAAATACACCTTGTTCATCTCATACCAACAAACCTAGGGTCTTTTCTTTTGCTATACAAAATGCCAAAGTCAAGTGTCTCTTTACATATCTCAACACCCTCTTTCTGTAGTGCAATGTTCTATAGTTGGCGTTGTCATAAATATTGAAATGAAGCTCACATCATAGCTGAAATAAAGCCTAGTTGTTGTAAAGTATATCAACATCCTCACTAGTTTCCTATAGATCAACCAATTTACTACCTTAGAATTAGTCTTTGCTTAAAGCTTCATCCCTTTTTGCCTGGTGTAGGTCATATTTTGCAATTTGTTTGTCATTCTAAACTTGTCGAGAAAACTTTTGGCATATTTTTCTTGCATGCAAAAATGCTTCTACCTATTTGCCAAAGTTCAACACCCAGGCAATAATATACAAGCCCTAAATAAGTCATGTCAAAGTCTTTACTCATTAGATTTGATCTGTTCAATAGCACTTTCCTCACTACATACACTAATGATGTCATCTACGTCTATGACGAATAGAATGATATCATTACTGATGGTTTTACAAATTGGATTCGAAGACTATGCTTGAGCCTCTATTCATCCAAGTACCTATCAATTTTAAGGTAACATGCCTAGATATTTCTTTAGTCTCCACACAATATGCTTCTTTCCTATAACTTGAAAACCCATGGTTGATACATGTAGGCTTTTCCTCCAAATCTTCATCGAGGAAGGACTTCATGTCCATTTTGATGGCCTTTCAGCCAAACTATGTTGCCATTGCTAGAACTAGTTGACTCATATTTACTGATACGCCATCTCATTCAGAGAACCCTTGTGGAACTGATCACACCTCTTACATGTTGAGTGTGCCATTTTCCTTATACTTGGCCTTGTACACCCATTTGTAGCGAATGGGTTTCTTTCCTAGTAGAAGATCTATGATATTGCAAGTTTGATTTTTCATTAGACTCTCATGTTCAGTTGCCATGTGTTGAAAAACGTAACTAGGTTCGGTGTTCATAATATAATTATGATTTTATGTATTTGATGTAAATAGAAAAATAAATTTTATTATTATTATTTTGGAGCATGGGTTTCATGCTCAAGATTATTTTATTTAGTAGGTCAAGCAGCCATTGAGTGCTCCTAGGTTTTGTCATTGAATCAAGAAGTCAAAGAAGTCATTATAATATGTATAAGACCCATTTGGGCATCATATATCAAGTCAAAAAATTTTATTTGAGTCAAAAATAGAGTCAAAGACCCCCTCCAAGACAAGTCAGCCTAGCAGTCAAACTAGTCGGCCTACAAAGATGACAAGTCGACCTATTAAGAGTCTCCAAGCAGGTATATATAAAAGGAATCCGACCTCATCAAAAAGTCATTCATCAAGTTCGATTAAGGAAGAATAAGAAGCCTAATACCTAGCAAAGAAAGAAGAAGGAAGAGTGGAGCATTTGGAAATTGTTTTTGGGCCATCGTCATCTCACACTTGCGAAAATATTAGGGCAACTGTTGCAACAACAAGACCGAATACTTTGGAGATCAAAAGAAAGTGTCAAAATAGTTAAGATTGCAGGTCGAATTAATAAGGAAGGAAGGGTTAGGCACAATGTTGCACGAAGCCCCCCCCCCGGTTCCAAGCCCCGAAGGGCATCCCGTACAGAAGCGCCTAGGAAGCTTGGCTGGAAGCACGCTTCCGAAATTCGAAAGCGCCGCTTCCGAATTTTTTGCCGCTTCCTAGAAATTCGGAAGCGTGGTACGGAAGCGCCGCTTCCAGGCCTCCGAAGCGCGCTTCGTACGGCGCTTCGGGCCTCGGAAGCGTGGCGCTTCGGAGGAGGAAGCGTACGCTTCCCATACACTTCCTGAAGAGGCCGTGCGCAAGGCAAAAATTCATTTTTTTTTTTTTAAATTTATGTTAACTTAGCATAAAGGGGGTGGGTTAGGGTGAGGTTAGAGTGAGGTTAAGGTGAGGAATGAAGAGAATAAAGCCCCCATTCATTCCTCATTTTCTCACTTTGAGTTTATGAGAGTTGGAGAAGAGAAGAGAAGAAAGGAGAGGAGAAGAGAAGAGAGGAAAGGAGAGGAGAAGAGAGGAGAGCTTGGAGAAGTGAAGGAGGAGGAGCTTGGAGGACTTCATCTACAAGAGCTAAAGAAGTAAGTTCAAACCCCAAACTCCCTTATTTTTTTGACAATTTTTTTGTATTTTTCTCCTCCCTCTCTTACTCTTTCCCATTGTTTCTACTTGCTCCTTTACTTATAGGTTGTCCACCACCTATATCCATATTCCAAGATGGTGTTCTTTTGGCTTCTATGTATCATGCCACTCTTGGTTTTAATGATGGCCAAGGGGAATAGGAATAGAAGGGAAGAAACACGAGAGGACAGTGGTCCCAATATGAGTGACCCAATGTATGATGAGGAGGAAGGGTTTGAAGAGGAAGGGGATGAACCTGAAGGGGACACTGAAACATAAGATGGGAAAGCTACATCAACACCCTTGTGGAACTATGTGACCAAACTTGATGGGGGAAAGGGTGGTGGATCTTACAAATTTGTGTGTCCTCATGGTTGTCATGGAGGGAAACCATATTGTGGTTCATATACCCATCTGAGGAGGCATCTTTGTGGGGTGCTAGACAGTGATGAAAAAAAGGGTCCTGTGGGGGTTCAAATTTGCCCAAACATTTCAACTAAAGAAAGAAGAAAATACATCCAAATAGAGATGGCTGCACAACAAAAAAACAAGAAACAAAAACTCATTCTGAATCAAGTGCAACCTCTAAATTTGGTAGCTGCTCATCTCCTCATGGTACTTCTGCAAGCTCTGGAGGTAGAAGAACAATAGGGGATTTCCTTAATGTTGCTGGGAGGGATGATGTGGATGGAAAGATAGTCCGTTTTCTTTGTGCTTGCGGTGTACCATTCAATGTGCTTCGCTCTCCCTATTGGCATGAAATGGTAAAGGCCATCAATGAAGCCCCAAAAGGATACAAGGCCCCCAACTATGAGAAAGCTAGAATAGTGTTATTAGAAAGAGAAAAAGCTAAGGTTCAAAGAGCTTTGACACGTTTTACAAATGAGTGGGTAGATTCTAGGGTATCCATTGTATCAGATGGGTGGACAAATATTAGAAACCAACATTTGATAAATGTTCTTGGTGTTTCTTCTAGTGGTGCAGTATTTATTACATGTCATGACTCCTCCTCCATCAGTGCATCTGCACAAAACATTGCAGATCTCCTATTGCAATCAATCAAAGATGTTGGTCCGAATAATGTGGTTCAAGTGATCACAGATAATGCAGCAAATTGTAAGGCAACAGGAAAAATTATTGAGCGTACTCATCCACACATCTTTTGGTCTGGGTGCCTGGTTCACACATTGAACCTTTTGATGCATGATATTGTGAAGCACAAAGAATGTGGGTGGATTACTGAGCTTTACAGGAGAGGGAAGCAACTCATTAAATTCATCACAGGGCATACAAGGGTAAACTACTTCTATGGCACTTACTCCAAGTTGCAGTTGCTTAAAATTGCAAAGACAAGATTTGCTAGTTATTACCTCACCTTTAGGCGGCTAGTGAAGGTGAGACAGGCTTTAACTAATCTGGTGTGTGCTGAATCATGGGATGAAATTAACACTGGCATAGATGATGCTAATGCAGTCAAGGACACTATTCTTGACAGTTACTTTTGGGCACAGGTTAAATATTTTTTGCAATTCACCAAACCAATTTATTACATGATCAAGTTTGCAGATTCAGATCGACCAGTAATTGGGGAGGTGTATGAGCAAATGGATGGCATGTTGGGGCAGATTAAGGACATTGTTGAGCCTAGAGATACCACCTTGTACAATTATATTCGTGTAGAGGTGGAAAACCGATGGGAAATGCTAAATGTTCCATTGCATGCATTAGCATATGTTTTGACACCTAAATACTATCATCCATCATGGCTTTCAACACTAGCACCTGGGGGGGAAGCAGGAGAAAACTGACAGAAAATATATGGCTGCATTGAGTAAATTAATCCCTGATGAGGAGGACGCTGCATTGGTACGGAGACAGGTGAGCAACTATATGCTTAACACTGGTCCATTTGGGAGCATGCATGCAATTAAAGATCAAGAGACTTTTTCTTCTCTTGAGTGGTGGAACATGCATGGAGGGGGTACTCCACTTCTACAGGTTTTGGCATTGCGGGTGCTATCACAGGTGGTAAACACTTCTTCTGTAGAGAGGTGTTGGAGCTCTTATTCTTTCATCCACAGTGTTAAAAGGAACATGTTGAGTTTAGACCGGGCAGAGAGCTTGGTTTATGTTGATTACAACTTGTGATTGTTGTCCCATTACTGTGAAGATGCAAAGTCTAATAAAGACCTGTTGATTTGGGACAAGAATCCAGAGGAGCCCGATTTGGAGGATGGAGTGTTGCGATTAGAGCAATTAGAGGATGCTCTTATCCAGATATGTCCATTGTGGTATGAATTTTCCAATTTTTCCTTATAAAGAATTCTCTAATTCATGTTTTTAATTTTTTTTTAACTAGTGTTTTTTTTTGCATGAATTTTTTGAGTGATTCCAGGATGATGATGATCGTGTTGATATGCCACCTCCACCCCCATCTGGGCCCTTGGTTCCTAGGTTCCATGGTTCAACACCAACAGCAGGGGTTTCTGCTTCATCAGTTTCAGTGCCACAACTTCCACAAGCACCATCTTCTTCATTGCCACCACGTGGAGGCCCGCCGCCACGTTCTCTTCGTGGTGGAAGGAGGAGAGATTAGTAGATATATTCACAATCTACTACTTTTTGTCATAGATTACTCATTAGACTTGTATGCTTGTGAATTTGAATTTTGAACCTTTTTTGTCTTGGCGGTGACCAAGTGACATATTTTGTAAACATTATTATTTGAATTTTGGACATGACAAATGTTAACAGTTGCTCACTTGCTAGATAAATCATAATATTCTCTATGTTTTATGTTTTATAATATGCTTAAAAATTTGATGTATGTTTGTAATAGCCAGAATATAGATGATTTTTGTACATACTAGTAACTACAATGGAATCATGGATGCCATATCTATCTTGATTTATGGAAAAATATGCATGTTTTCATTTCTTCTACAATTAATTTGGTATTTGGGATGTTTGTTTTGAGTATAAATGATATATATATATATATATATATATATATATATATATATATATATATGGCAGACGCTTCTGCGTCCCCGCTTCCAAAAAACGTCCCCGCTTCGTGCAACATTGGTTGGGCAAGCAAAGGGAAAAGGAGGCTAAATTTACCATTAATCTTTTACACATGCCAACTAGGGTTTTTGTAGTCGAAGCCAAATTGTAGTCTTGAAGCAGCAAGCCGAAATTCTGAGGAAGGTCCAGAATCTGAAGTTTTGGAGCAAGTTTGACTAACATTGACTTTGTGGAAGAAAAACTCGTCAAAAGAAGGTTTGACTTGGTCTTGGAGGGGTCTTTGTCAAGGGTCATAGGTCTTGGAATTCATCATCTAAACATTCTATAAGAAGAGAAGAATTTTGGTGGGTTTTCCTCAAGAGGAGAGGTTTTGGCCCTGGCTTCCAACCTTCATTTTGTGTCCTCTTGTCTCATTGTTCGTTATTGTTTGGTAGTTATTCGTTGATTAAAGAACACTATAATAATCAAGAAAAGAAGAGCTAACTACAAGTACATCAAGTTAAGTAATCACAAGCAGTTATCAAAGTAAGAGAAATCACCTAAAGTAACTACTGCTAGATTTCTCAACATGGTATTAGAGCTAAGGTGACTACAACAAGGAAGGGCAGCTTGAAGATTCTTCCAATTGAAGAAGTACACATAAGGGTTGAGCACAAGGATAGCATCAAGAATAGTCATGGCATCAAGAAGGACTACCCATCACATGAAAAGGACAAGAATCACATCATCACAAGAAGAAGACGACCTCAAAGACCTATCTCCATCCAAAGGACTCTATCATTTGATGCATCTTGAAAAGTTTCCACATTCTACACACTCTCCATTTCTACATTCAAAGGAACCAAGAAGAAGTATTTCCACCAAGGTGATCTCCCTCTCTTTGAAGAAAGGATTACATCTCAAGCATATTTGAAGAAAGACATTTGTTATCATCTAGAAGAAGAAGTATTGTCATATTTGAAGAAGGAAGATATCATCTTCAAGAAGGCATCTTCAATTGTCAAGATCATCAAGAAGGCATCAAGTTGAAGATCTCATCTTCAAAGGAGCATCCTCACTTGACAAAGTAAGTATTTTATAATTTTTTGTCTCAATCCTCAAATCAAATGACTTCATTCTGCAAGGAGAACAATAAATTGGTTGGGACCTCAAACTACCTTTCATGAAAGAAGATAATTGATTTAATTCTCATGGAAAATGAAGTCATTGAATATGTAAAGGCTCCATTGCCAAACCATCTCAAGAGCAAGCTCAAGCACTATCAAAATACCTGAAAGGAGAAATAGGTCACAAAGGATCCTCATAGAATCGATCAAGGATTCTCTCATCCCTTATGTTGCAAAGTTGAAGACAACAAAGGAAATCTATGATAAATTGGTGGAGCTATTTTTTGTAAGCACTGCAGGGGAGATCATATCATTAAGAACCAAACTATACAAAATGAAAATCTCAAGGGAAGAAGGGATAGCTTTGTATTTCATGAAGGTATTTGAAATTAGAGACCAACTACAAGAACTTGGAGAAGTAATGTCTGATCGAGAGATGACCACCATTGTGCTTAATGCACTACTGATGAATGGGGCAACTTTGTGTCAAGTATCTATGGGAAGAAGGAAACCACTCCATTCAACGAACTGTGGTCATTATGCAAGATTGAAGAATCTAGATTAAAGGCGAAGAACAATGTTGGATCAACAAAATCAACTCAAGCATATGCAACATCAATAAGGAAGAAAGGAAAATTTGGCAAGTTTGGGCCTCAAAAGAAGTTTCATAAGAAGATTGATATGTCAAAAATCCAATGCTATGAATGTAATGAGTATGGGCACTTCAAAAGGAATTGTCATAAACTTAAGAAGGACAACAAGAAGAGAAAAGGGAGAAATGGAGCCCATGTCACTGAAGAAGTGGAAGAACTGGAAAAGAAGAAGTGAAAGGAGGAAGTAAAAGACCTCTACTAGACTAAGATAACACCATATCCTTAGTTCTTTTTAGTTTTGTGGAACATAACTGTCATGATGGAAAGCATCATAATATGATAGGATGCATTATAACTGAGATATAGATGACATCATCATAAAAGCATGGAAGGATAGCCGAAGTAGAATGTCTACATGATTGTAGCAGTCATCATGATAGAAAGGAAGTAGCTCATGGCATCTTCATTGAAAGCATGTTAGTAGCAATTTTATGGCTGGATAAAATTCATCTAACAAAATAAGAGATCATCATACATCATCATCATTAGAAAGAAGCTTTTGCAGAAAAAGGATCATCTAGATCCTCCATTGGAATCTTCATTAGAAGGTTCACCTCTACTTAGATGAAGCAAGTGTCTCTCTTATAGTGTACATTCCACCTTGTGTAGATCCATTGGTTAAGAAGGATGGAGGTATGATGACAAAGTTGTGCAACATGTCAAGGTGGTTGAAGTACTCTCATCTTCAAGCAAGGAAAGGAAGTTGCTAGAAGGAAGTCTAGATGACCAAGAGAAGGAAGAGGTATGTATATATTTAATAGATAGATAAAGTCATGTCATCATATGGTTGCAGATAGTATGGGTTAAAATGCTCTATCTCATGAGCATGAAGAAGAAACTCTTCCTTTAGAATGATGCATGAAGACATGTAGACAATGTGCTTTGAACTCTTCTACATATTGACAAGATGAAATCAACATAATATGACCTCATGGAGAAAATGAGGTGGTTGGAAATCATGGTTCCTATGATAATGGAACTATGTATAGAAGAACTTGAGGAAAGACACGCAAAGAAAGTGAAAGAAAAGTTCGTGAGGCGAAGCTTTTACTATTACAAGTGATCAACTTTTGATGACTAGCTATGACATCTCCAGGAAGAAAGTATGTGGACCCTGATACGTAAGAAGAACCTTGGTAAATGACTTGGAGATGGATGTGTATGATATGCAAAAGAATGTTGATACAGGAAGATGTCATGACAAAAGGCCATCATATAAAGGTAACTTTGGTTGGATGTTCATTTTGATTTTTGAAATCATCTGGTTGAGTTAAAACAAGGCTAGCGGAAGAAGATTGTCGAAGTCACCTACAACTAACACTCATGAGATTGGATGGAAGATCCTGAAAGAATGAATGACTTGGAAGCGATAGTGCATGAAGGATAGCCAAATGTGGACTAGAAGATCAATTTCCGATGAAGAGAAAGATGGCATGACTATTGGTTTAACACGATGTTTCGTTGAAGAGAAGTGATGAAGAAGACGACCAATTCCCTATGAAGAAAAAGGCTCCACGATGAAGACGTTGAAGTTCATGACATGATGCGAAAAGAAGGAGCCCTACAAGCAGCTGATACTAACATGATCTCCACCGAAGAGAGTTTTCGTTGATAACAAGTCCCTTGTTAAGAGGGAGCTTGGGTATATTCCTTTTATAGGAATGAGTAGATCCTCCCTAGTTGAGAGGGAGAGATAGACACATCATTCTTGTCTTCTTGTTATGAAGAAAGAATGGAGGATTGGGTAAGCATCTGAGATTGATTTTGATACTCTTTGAGGATGAGGTAGGGCATCCAATAGGCAAGAGTAGTCGAAGAGGAAATTCCACAAGGATGTGTTAATCCAAGATGGGAATGGTCCTAGAAGGACATACCTTGTGAACATCTGGATGAGGTATGTGCCTTGAGAGACAATGATGAAGGTGTTTATAAATCATTGTCTCCCCAACATTGTGCTCTATTCTTGTGGAGAGATAGAGTTGTTAGTCAAGGCCTTGCTATGTGACAATGCTGGTTGATATGATGAGATGCAATGGGATAAGATGAAATAATAGCTTATGATATGACTTACCAATTTGGCTCTTCTTATGACAATTCTTCAGTATGAGAATGTCTAAGTATCTTGTATGGATTATGAATACCTCCCTAGTTAAGAGGGAGTGTTGAAAAATATAACTAGGTTCAGTGTTCATAATATAATAATGATTTTATGTAAATAGGACAAAAAAAAATATTATTATTATTTTGTAGCATGGGTTTCATGCTCAAGATTATTTTATCTAGTAGGTCAAGCAACCATTGAGTGCTCCTAGGTTTTGTCATTGAATCAAGAAGTCAAAGAAGTCATTGTAAGACCCATTCGGGCGTCATATATCAAGTGAAAGATTTTTTTTGAGTCAAAATAGGGTCAAAGACCCACTCCAAGATCCTGGGTCTTATAAAAGGAACTCGACCTCATCAAAAAGTCACTCATCAAGTTCAATCAAGGAAGAATAAGTAGCCTAATTGTTGATTTGGGGTAGCATCATATGTGCTCTAGCCATGAAAATTGGTGGAGAGGCTAAAGCACATGAGATCTCCAAGACCAAGAAATGGTTTGGGGAAATTCTGCTCGGTGAAGGAGATATTAAAATAATTAATATTTTTAATGGGTTCCTAAGTCTAAACTTACGAAAATAAAAATATTAATGGGTATTAATATAAAACTGGGTTAGAAGGTTCTAAATGACATGGATCAAGCCAAATCTAATCTTAGCTGTTGATTAGAGATGTAATCTCGGCCATTGAAGACTCAACAGAAAAAGTATAAGAGGAGGCTTGAGGGTCAGTTGGAGATACACTAGAGTGATCAGTCAGTTCGATTTTCTAGAGAGGTTTGCTAAGAGAAATCGAACCAGTGATTAGAGTTGCAGTGAGGGGCAGTGAGTATGAGGAAGAGAGGCAGAGATAGTGTCAGAAGACCAACACAGAAGTAGAAAGGCAGAGGCAGAGCCAGAGGGAGCCATGCAGAGGCCAACAGTGACTGCGTAGAGGCCAGAAGGGCCTGCGTCATCCACACAGAGGCTGCAGAAGTGACGCAGAGGGCCAGAGAGGTTGCACAGAGCCTCAGAGGGCTGACGTAGAGGGTTTCAGGCTGATGCAAAGGCCAGGAGGGCTGACGCAGTGCTTCAGATTGTGTTGGAGAGGGTTTCGTGGGGTAGACTTTCAAAATATCTGCTTCTGAAGAGAGGTATTATTACCAGATTTCTTATCTTTGTCAGGTGAGCCAATTTGGAATCCAATGTACTCAAGAAAATTTTCTTAACAGTAAAACCCTTAGAACAGCTGCATCGGTTTTCCCAAGTTGGGTTTTTCCGAGGACAATTGTCCAAAAATAACGGTGTCCCTTGTGTGTTTGTCTATTTCTTTTAGCTGTTGATCTGTAGATGGTTGAGACTGTATTGTGTTTATTTCAGTGTTTATATGGTTAAATAATTTGTTAGTAATTAAACAAGTAGGTGAAATAAACTAGAGAATACAGATAAAATTTCTAACGGGTAATACTTAGAAATTTCAACATGGTATTAGAGGGTTGCAGATCACAGGAGAGCTGAAGGTGCCAGTTGAATCAGAGAATTTGCAGCAGAAACAGCTGTCCCGAGTGATAGAAGTTGTTCCTAGGCAGAAAGCAGCAGAGAAGGGTTGATGCAGAGGGCCTACATCATCAGTTCGAGCCAGAGAGAGGCCAACGCAGAGGCAGAAGAAGGCAGAAGGGGCTCACAAAGAGCCATGCAGAGACCAGGAGGGTTGACGCAGTTGGCCAAGGGAGAAAATCAACCTTCCCAGGATTGCGCAGAGCCTAGAGGCTCAGTTCTTCAGTTGCTGGGGCATAGGAAGCTGTGGGCAGATTGCAGAGAGTGAAGCTGGTGGGGTGTTGTTGCTGTTGAGGCAGAATAGTACCTAACGGGACAGAACCAAGGTAGAGGGAGTCGCTACCTAGGCGAATTTCTAGCCAAGAAATCCATATCAATGTTGCAGGAGCATAGGAGATCGGAGAGGTGCGATTCGACTGTTGGCAGAAGGATTTCCAGGAGGGAAATCGAGACTCAGAGGGAGTCTAGCAGAGAACTTCCAAGAGGGAAGTAGAGACTTAGAGGGAATCGAAGAGAGAACTTCCAGGAGGGAAGTAGAGACTCAGAGGAGTCGAAAAGAAGAGCATAGAGATGGCCATGAATGGACTAAGGGATCAGGACAGGCTGGACGGAGCGTCCAACTTTGTCATTTGGAAGGCCAGGATCCTGTCTGTTCTAGATAGACATCGCATCAAGGCCTTCGCCTTGAGAACTGTGGCTATCCCAGTGGACCCAACTGACAATGAAAAGTATGAGGATGTGATGGCCAAGGTGAAATGCATAATCCTATTGGGGTCAAGGATCATGTGGTCCAAGTTATTGCCAAGAAGAATACAACAAAGGAAATGTGGGACACCTTGACAACATTGTATCAGGGCACTTACATGCAGAGGAAGATGATGCTGGAGAATCAACTGTGGTCGTATCAGATGCATAAGGGGGAGTAGGTAGATCACTTCCTCAATAAATTGAAGGAGATTCGAGACCAACTGACTTCCATGGGGGCCACGCTAGATCAGGAGTTAATGGTGAGGAGCGCCCTGAACGCAGTCTCCAAGGGGTGGGAGACGTTTTTCCAAAGCATTTTGGGTAGAGAACATCTTCCAGATTGGGAAGGATTGTGGGTGGCTCTTTGCCAAAAAGAGATCAGACAGCTGACCAAGACGGGAAGTAGCAGCAAAGGAACCCGGGTCAAGAAAGAGGAGGAAGAGGATGCAGCTCTCGCATCTGCGGGGCAACAAGGGAAGAGGAAGAAAAAAGACCTTTCCAAGATTAAGTGCTTCAACTGTGGGGAGCTGGGCCATTATGCAAACTAGTGTCCAAGGAAGAAGAATAAGGGAGAGGCGTCTGACTCCAAGGCAGCACCACCGAAGGCGGAAAAGGAGGTAGAGGATGATGACAATTGTGGCATGATTGGTCATGTACCTCTAGAGAAGAGGTGGGGAGACATCGAGCTGTAGTCAGGAAGACTACAGGTGATGAGGGGCAAGATCCTTGAGGTACCCAAACTCTTGGATCATACCTAGCTACGGGAGCCCTGAAGTGACAGTAGCAGGATGGCGGATGTTGGTAGAAGCGGATGCAGATGAAGCGATAGAGAGTGCTAGAGTGCAGCAGTCCTAGGCAATGCATAGAGGGTTGCAGCAGTGCGAGAGGCACAAAGGAGGTTTTAGCAGTGTAGGATGGCACATAGAGGTTTGCAGCGGTGCGAGAGGCACAAAGTTGTTGCAGCAGCGCAGAGGCAATAGAGGGAGCACAGGATAGCAACAGAGAGAGCTTCAACATTGGGAGGGTTTCTAGCCTGACAAGGATGTCAGTAGTTGGGTGGATAGAAAATGTCAAGGCAGAGTAAGTAATTGTTTTGTTCATAATGTAAAGGAAAAGTTGAGTACTTCAAATGTGATGTGGTAAACGATGGATGGCCCTATATTATTGCAGCTTGGGTCGCCGCTCAATTGTAGACTGCTTATGGTAGTGGGTTCCTGAAGTCTATTTCCAGGAATCTTGTAGCTTGTAGATGGACCATCGGGCTTTCTAAATAGTCCTTCAAGTAATATAAGTTCTCGACCGCTTGCAATTGAGGTTCGTCCAAACATAGAGAGGTGGATAGGGATCGATGGATGTAAAGCACATACATAATCTTGTTCCATCATATATGAGGTATCGTAATAAACTTCCCCTAACTTCAGATGTTACCCCTTTCATTAGAAAAGAGAATAGAAAACCAACCTCGCGTGCGGGGAACCCCGTCATGTTTAGGGCTATTATAACGAACAGGACCGAACCATCATGCTGACTTGTTTCACTCACCGCCGAACCATAGAGTAGAGCTTACACCGCAGATAATAAGTATGACTGAACAAAGAAAGAAGGGACTCGTACTAACTACACTACTTTCCTTCTTGTTCGAACCAGTGAATACCACTACGCGGGCTTAAGGAAATGACCTTTCTCTTCACTCATCAAAAGGTAATTTGGACCGGTCGGAAGCTCCCATCAATCTTTGGGCCACCCTAGTTCTTCCATTGATTGAATGTTGCACCTCGAACCATAAGCATCCAACCGGCATCTCCCCGGTAGGTAACACTGGGCTGACTGGTCAAATGGGGTAACATAATCCATCTATCTCGTTCGGTGATTCATTCGTAAAGCCAGCAAGCGGACAGCAAGAGGCGGGTAGGCATGACTGTGTCCTTTCGGTGTTCACATCCCTAGGTCTGTTTGGAGTAAGTAATTAATATCTAAACGGGCAAGCAGCAAGAATAGAAGCAGGTAGGTGGGACTGGGCTTAAGGGGAACACAGGGGAACAAAATAGATCTTGTTATCGTGTCAACTTGGCTAAATCAAAATCTATCTCGTCTGGTGTCAACAGGGTTAACATACCCGAAATAACGTATGTTAACAGCTTGTCTCAATCTCTTCTGGTGTCAACTTGAACTCAATCACTATCTCTTCTGGCACAAACTTGGGTAACATCGATATGTTCGTAAGGAACTGGAACTCTAAATGCAGAAGGTGACAACATCTGACTCCACCTGGGGACGAGGCATTGGATTGCAATGCATCGAGAACCTGTAGTCTGTGAACTTCTCTTTTTGGGCATGGAGTCTTTTCTAAACAAATGATGATTTTGTGAAAGTGGAAATTTTAACAGAAAACTGGAAATTTCATATGATAATTACAATACACACACTAGTATTTACAATGAGTGCAAGACAGGTACCTTTAATTCTGGAAATAGAGTTTGAGGAACTGACCATTTACTGGCAGCTCCAACAATTCACCTTCCAGATTTTCGAGCAGGTACATATTATTTCCTTTCTCTTCTGAAATTTTGAAAGGGCCGAACCAAAGTGAATCAAATTTTCTGTGTTTACCTTTTTCTTCCCGTCGGACGTCCCATCGGAGAACTAAATCTCTTGGTTGAAGAGGTCGATCCTTGGCCTTTTTGTCAAACAGGGATTTCATCTTCTGTTGGTAATTTGACAAATTTTCCCCCACCTGTTCCCTGTTTTCATGGAGCTCGACCAATTGGTTTATCCTTCGTGTCAAAGCACTTGGCTCCTCAGCTTCTTGTAGTAACTTTGCCACTGGCATTGCTAATTGGATTGGGAACACTGTAGCCTTACCATACACTAGCTTGAAAGTCGATTTTCTAGTGGAACGTTTAGGAGTCACTTGGTTAGCCTAGAGGGAAAACTTCAATTGGGTGTCCCAATTCCTCTAATTTTCGGTGATGGTCTTCTTCAACACTCTTGCAACAGTTTTGTTTGAGGACTCAACTAAACCGTTTCCTTGAGGATAGTAGGTAGTGGAGTGTTTGATGATGATATTGAACTTCTGACAGAAGCTGGTGAATTTTGCGAATTTGAAGACTTGAGCATTGTCAGTGATAATTTTGATAGGACAACCAAAGTGAGATAATATGTTCTCCTCCATAAACTTGATTACCACCGAGTTTGTAGTGTTTCTGGCTGGGATGGCCTCTACCCACTTGGTGAAATAATCCGTGGTTGTTAATATCCACTTATGTTGGCCACTGGAAGGTGGGTTTATCTCTCTTATGAAGTCTAGTCCCCACTGTCTGAAGGGTTCTTCCACATGAACTGGGATTAGGGGGAGAGGAGAAATTTTTTTATTCTCAGCAAAGACTTGGCACTTTTGACATGACTTGACTTGTGAATGAACGTTTCCAAATAGTGTAGGCTGGTAGAATCCTGCCTTGAGGATTTTGTCAGTTGTGGTCTTCCAACTGTAATGACCTCTAGAAACTCCTCCATGAAATTCCTCAATCACTTTATGAGTTTCGCCTTCTACCAAAAATAACAACAAAAGTCCCATCGGGTCCTTCTAGTAGAGTTGACCATTGGATATGACATACTATTGAGCTTGTAGTCTCAGAGCCCTGTATTTAGATTTATCCAGCCCAAGTGGGCACCGCAAGAACAAGAGTTAATGGATGATATTCTTATACCAGGGTGATCCCTCATATTTAGCATAGATATTTTGCTCTAATGTTTTAATCCTATTCTGTTGAACTTCTATTATCAGGGTTATTCCCAAATCTTGGCAATTAGATTTTGATAAAACCTTGGCCAACCCATGGCCTTTTATGAGCTTAGTAGGCTTTATATCTAACTCATATTCCTGTATCTTTGCTATCCACCTACCCCTTTTTCCTTCACTGTCTCCTTGCACAAGGATGTCCTTGACTGTTGTCGTTGGGACAAATGCTGTGATTTCTAATTGTAGCACATACACTCGAAATGCCTTCAAAGCTTTGACTAGTGCATAGGCTTGTTTCTCCAAGATGTTATATTTCAGCTCAACATCCCTCAGGACTTGGCTGAAGAAGGCGATGGGTTGTTCATAACCATCTTTATTCTTCTGTAGCAAAACTGTGGCAATAGTATGCGGAGAAGCAAAATAAAAGATATAGAAAGGCATTGAGTAGTCAGGGCTGACTAGTATCGATGCTTCAGCTAAAGCTTCTTTAATTCTAGTAAAAGAATCTTGGGGGGCAGGGCTCCACTTGAATTCATTTTCCTTTTTTAGCATATTTGTAATACCCTTCACTATTTCTGCATAGTTGGGTATGAACCTTCTCAAGAAATTGATTCTCCCCAAAAAGGCTTGGACCTCTTTCTTATTTCTGGGTAGAGGAATGTGACTGATAGCTTCGACTCGCTTAGGATCAATTTTCACTCCTTGCGCTACTATGTGTCCTAGTAGCTTCCCCTCACTCAGGGCAAATTGAGATTTCTTGGGATTCAAAGATAGTCCATACCTCCTGCATTTCTCAAAGGTGAGCTTCAAGTGGAGGATGTGTTCTTCATCAGTGTTAGAGAAGACTATGATATCATCCAAATATACCACTATGAACTGTTGAAATTTCTAAGTCTGACACGTCAGAAATCCCTACTGCATTATTTGGTTTAATTTCTCCTACTTGTTTATTCCATTAACAAGTTATTTATAAATATAAATATTGAAATAAACATAAATGCAACCTTAACTCATATACAGATTAGCAACTGAAATAAATGACACAAACACACAAGGGACATCGTTATTTTTGGACAATCATCCCCGGAAAAACCCAATGTGGGAAAATCGGTCAACAGATACGAGCGTTTTATTTTTATGCAGATTCTGAATACATCTAGGGTGCCAGAAATGGCTCACCCAACAGAGAATGTCCACGGCAGCAGTCCAGGCTCTGCGCTATCTCTCTGGCACTATCTCTGCCTCTCTGCTATGTATTCTCAGCCTCGTGCCGAACTGCCCCTCGCTGCAACAAATCACTAGCTTGATTCTCTCAGCAAATGTTAAGTTATGGTATGTTCTATGCTTATAACAGTTTACTTCTTTTTCTTATAATATTCCACAGATTAGCAATCACATATACATAAAGTAAAGTGCAGATAGAACATTAAACGATCGACAAAAAACAAGCCAAGACAAGAGACACAAGATGTGGCGGCTAGCCATGGACAAACCCCACAATGTGTGGGGAAACCCTTTGTTCAAATCTTCTTTTATCTTCAATAATTCAGCAGAGAGAAATAGTACAATAAATCTAATTCATATCAGCGGTAGCAAACCCTAGATCAGCATCATGAGCATTAGCGGCTTCATTATCAAACTAGGGCAGACCATATCTCACAAACCGACCGTCGGATTGACTTCATTCCACCACCAAAAGTTTTGGCTTCCAGAGGAGGTTCAGATGAACCTACAGCGCAGTCAAGATGAGGAGATCTTCTAGGCCACGCAAGTCAATCTTTACTTCTGCAGTTGTAGCTTCAGTTTCAGCAGTTTCCGGCTTCAAACTAGGGCAGTCGACTTGCAAACCGTTCATCGGATTGACTTCATTCCACCACCAAAAGTTGCGGCTTTCAGAGGAGGTTTAGATGAGCCTACAACGCAGTTCCAAAGAGGAGATCTTCTAGGCCACGCAAGTCAATATTTACTTCTGCAGTTGCAGCGTCAGTTTCAGCAGTTTCCGGCTTCAAATTAGGGCAGTCGATATCTTGCAAACCCTTCATCGGATTGACTTCACTCCACCACCAAAAGTTGCGGGGTTCAAAGGAGGCTGAGATGAACCTACAACACAGTTCCAAAGAGGAGATCTTCTAGGCCACGCAAGTCAATCTTTACTTCTGCAGTTGCAGCGTCAGTTTCAGCAGTTTCCGACTTCAAACTAGGGCAGTCGATATTTTGCAAACCGTTCATCGGATTGACTTCTTTCCACCACCAAAAGTTGCAGCTTTCAGAGGAGGTTCAGATGAACCTACAACGCAGTTCCAAAGAGGAGATCTTCTAGGCCACGCAAGTCAATCTTTACTTCTGCAGTTGCAGCTTCAAATTCAACAGCTTCCGGCTTCACATGTGTGAGAGAGAGACCCATTTTAGCGCAGTAGAGAAGAGACTCATTTCTGCGTTGTAGAGAGAGAGAGAGATGTGATGAGATGAGTGAGTCCAAATGAGGAAAAGTCCTCTTATAGTTATACACAACGTTGGTGGGTGAATAGATGCGACTGTTGGGCTTCTGAGCCTACATGAGTTGTAGGTCGGCTTGATAATAATTCCATAATCAAAATAAATCCATATCTCCATGAATACTTATCGGAATCGGATGATCTTTATATCAATCCTACACCTCTCGATGAGAGGAATCTAATAAAAATATTATCAGCCATGAATAAGATGAACCACATGAAGTTTTGCCCTGGTTGCCAATTTTAACACTCCCTCTCAACCATGGAGAACTTCATCTGCAATCTGTCTATCGGTCGTTACTATTCATCCATCAAATGCACTGGCCTGTACAGCTTGACCCTTGCCCTGCTTTGCTCTATTCTGCCTGTTCTGCTTCGTCTTGTTCTGTCCTGCACTGATCTGTACTGTTTTGCTCTGTCCTGCTCTGCTCTTGTATTGTTCTGTTCTGCTCTGCTTTTGTCCGAATTATGAAGAAGAAGAAATGATCGAGGATGTGTCATACTGACTCAAAGTCAGTCTCAGAGTATGTACCACTGGTCCCAGACCAGTCTTAACCAACCCGAAGTCAGCGTCATAGTGAGTACAACTCCACTGGTCCTAAACCAGTATCATCGTCCACTGACTCAAAGTCAGTCTCAGAGTGCGTACCACTGGTCCCAGACCAGTCTCAGCCGACCCGAAGTCAGCTTCATAGTAAGTACCACTCCTACCACTGGTCCCAGACCAGTATCGCAGTCTCAGAGAGTGTACCACTGGTCCCAAACCAGTCTCAACCGACCCGAAGTCAGCGTCATAGTATGTACCACTCTCACTGGTCCCAGACCAGTACTGCACTGACACGAAGTCAGTCTCGGAGTATGTACCACTAGTCCTAGACCAGTCTCAACCGACCCGAAGTCAGCGTCATAGTATGGTACAACTCCTACCACTGGTCCCAGACCAGTATCATTGATCCCAGATCAATGAAGGTCATCCTAGCCTAGGGAGTACAGTAGATACAACGATGCGTCCATCGGTACTACTATGGTCCCTAATTTCATTTCCCTGCTCATTGATCAGATGAGAGGTACTTCCCATGAGTCCCAGACTGCATGGGTAGGATGCCTCGACAGGAGAACTAATCAATCCTGTCCTCATAGGAGAACACATCAATCTTTCTACAATCGCCGTGGAGAACACAACAATCCAGGCTGCCATGGAGAACACATCAATCCAGGCCTCACAGGAGAACTAATCATCCTGCTACACAGGAGAGCGAATCATCCTGTTCCACAAGAGAGCGAATCATCTTGTCCCACAAGAGAGCGAATCATCTTGTTCCAGTGTGCACCACCAGGGGAGGGTGAGTCACCCTGTGGTCGTATGTTGTTCCAGTAATAACCGCAAGCCCTCAGAGCTCCCAGAGCTCAATGTATGAAACATGCAGGACCCTTGTACAAGGGTTTCTTGCCGACTCCAAGTCGTTTGGGAAAATCACAATTAGATCTTTCCTCGGGGCTTTGACAAGGTGTATCAACCTGTACATCATCTTAATGTGATGGAGCCTCCTTGCTCATCAACTTACCATATCCCAGACACTGTCTATCTGCTGGAGCAATCGACGAATATGGGATTCCTCAATAATCGAATCCCACCTCTGGTTGTTACAGAGAATCACAGTGGTATCCAATGTAAATCCAAACAGCTCACTGAAGAACTTTCACAACCAGACTGCCTCACATGAGGTTATGCTAGCAACAATATATCCTTCTTCGGTGGTGCTCAAAGCCACCGAATTCTGCTTCCTGCTCATCCAGGATATCGAAGCAGATCCCAAGGTGAAACAGCACCCGGAAGTGCTCTTACGGTCCACCACACTGCCTACCCAATCAGCATCAGTATATCCAAGTAGTCTTACATCTTCGGCAGTGTATCTTAACCCATTGTACCACGAAGATATCTCAGAAGATTCTTGGCATCAATCCAGTGAGGCTCAAACAAATATGAGCTCACAATGCTAACTGCAAAACATATTTTCGGATGGAGGTTCACCAAGAACATCAATGCGAATGAGTTTTTGAAACTCAGAGGCATTTCCCAAGTCTGGTCCGACGTCACTACCATATAACTTTTAAAAGTTAAGATCCTCGAGGTAGTCACAGGCTTGCAGTTCATCATACCGAATCTTTCCAATATATTTACCACATATTTTCCTTGAGATAGGAAAATTTCCCTTGGCTTCTGCCACACTTCAAGTCCTTGGTCCTTCATTTCAAATTTAGAAGCCATCTCCCTCTTACATTTGTGAATGAGAGGGTTTGCACCTGTTAGAAAGAGGTCATCCACATACAACACCAGTATGAGAGGCTTGTCATCTTCAACGTTAAAGTAAAGGTTAGGATCAACTTCACTCCTAGTGAATCCCAGCTTCATCAAGTAGCTATCGATCCTCTCATACCATGCTCGGGGTGCTTGCTTCAGCCCATAGAGAGCCTTCTTCGACCTGCATACATGAGATTTTCAATCATAAATCTCAAATCCTTCAGGTTGCTCCACATAGACCTCTTCTTTGATAGAACCATGCAAGAACGCGGTCTTAACATCCATCTGATGTAGGTTCCATCCTTGTGAAACCACAAGGGCTATGATCAAGCGGATGGTCGTATATCTGGCAACAGGTGCAAATATCATAGTCTATACCTCCCTTCTGGGATAAACCACGAGCAACAAAATGAACCTTATACTTTTCCATACTTCCATTCGCTGCATACTTTATCTTGTAAAGCCATTTTGAAGTAACAATTGTCTTGTCCAGGGTCTGGGAACTACTTCCCAGATATCATTCTCCATAATAGACTCATATTCTATGGTCATAGCACCCTTCCATAGTTAATGCTTGACGACATTTGAGAATGATGAAGGCTCATTTTGTATGATCGTGCTCATGATGGTCAGGTATCAGTCCCTGATACCTGTTAAGTTTCTTACTTTGACGGAAGGTTCGTCAGGGTGCAGCATGTCCTTCAGCATCATCAAGTATCCCCCTAAGCCATGAAGGCCTCTTCCTAGAAGAGGAAGGCTCATGTGGATGAGGATCAATCAGATCCATGGGTTCTTCTACATCAGGCATTGATTCATCATCCTTTTCTTTCGGTTCCCTGGTGTCGGCTTCTTGAGAGCTACTCAAAGTCAGAAGAGTGTCCACCTTGCCGAGAGCCATATCTTTGTCAAAGGTGACATCATGACTAATCACGACTTCCCTTTGACCGGTGGTGAACATTTCTTCAGGAGTTTAGGAACCCATTGCTTGATGAGGGCATCGATTTTGTACATATACGACGGTGATTGTAGTTTCATCCCATAGAAACTTTGGAAGTCTTTGATCATGTAGCATGGCCCGAACAGCTTCCATCATCGTGTGGTTCTTCCTTCCCACCACACCATTCTGCTCAGGAGTATGTGGTGTAGTAGTCTCCCTCTTAATGCCAACCTCAGGTATGCCCGAGTGAACCAATTGTAATATATCGGAGGTCTTGCTTTGGCTTGAGGGGAATGGTCACCTTTTGAGCTTTCCTTCGGCACATCGGGGACATACACCTTCTTTCTCTACTTGGAATTCGGGCATCCCTGTTACCATCTGTCTTACATCGGGTAGAGCTTAGTAATGAAGGTGGGCAAACCTCCGATGCCAAAGTTCGGACTAAAGAGTTGTGTCACAAGACATGACACCTAGCGAACTTCCATCGACCTGATATAATGAATCAACACAAAACCCAAGAGTAAAGGCATCTTTAACATTATTTTTCCATATACATACCTTGCCATTGCTGAAGGTTACCTTGTAGCCTCTATCTTCCATTGCCAAGATGGACACTAGGTTCCTTTTGAGGTCAGGTGCATTTAATACATCCTAGAATTTCTAGCCTTCTTGAATGCTTGTCCTCTTCCTTGATTCCCAGCTCTCCTCTTACCTTTGCTGTTGAATTTGTCATTCCTTTGATTGCCATCAGAGAGATTTCGAGTTGCACGACTGCATACTGTACCATGCTGCTCTAATCATGATTATCATCATGCTGCCCATGTCCATGATTTTGTCCATCATAATGTTGCTCAAACTAGTGTGCATCATCATCATGCTGTCCTATATGTCCATGATATCATGTTGCCCTTTATGTCCATGATCCCATTCATCATGATGCTCATGATCTCATACATAGTGACTTGCTTTATTGCAAATGTAATTTAGTCCCGGAACTATTTCTTTTCTTAGCATGAGAAGAAAAGGCAACAAGATGACCTTTAGGCATGGGCATTTCTTGCACTTCTTCCCTTGTTTCTTCTTGAATGCATCTAGCCATTAATTCCTTGAAACCAGGAACTACATTATAGTTCAGAAGAGTAGTCTTGAACACGTACCATTCGGATGGTAATCAAGTCTGTCGTAGATTTCCTTAGAGGTGTCCAGTTCAGAGATGTAGGCCACCAAGTGCTTGTCGATAGAGTCCCAGATGATCTTCTATTGTTTTGACTTCTCCATTTTTTCATTTGTTCCAGGCAGCAGCGGATGCATTTGATGGAGGCTCAACAATATTGCCTCTCACATGATCCAACACTCCTTGATTCTCAAGGGTTAGATCGATAAACATCTTCCATCCGTGATAGTCAGCTTTCTCACGGAGCTTGTCTTCAGCAGGAAAGAGTGTTGGGGACCCCATAGTTCTTTTAGGATAGCCTTGCCAATATTCTCTTCGATGATTGCTCTTGCTCTTGCTCGGGCTTTGTCTTCACCTCAGCTCTGATACCATGTTAAGTTATGGTATGTTCTATGCTTATAACAATTTACTTCTTTTTCTTATAATATTCCACAGATTAGCAATCACATATACATAAAGTAAAGTGCAGATAGAACATTAAACGATCAACAGAAAACAAGCCAAGACAAGAGACACAAGATGTGGCGGCTAGCCAGGGACAAACCCCACAATGTGTGGGGAAACCCTTTGATCAAATCTTCTTTTATCTTCAATAATTCAGCAGAGAGAAATAGTACAATAAAGCTGATTCATATTAGCAGTAGCAAACCCTAGATCAACAACATCAGCATTAGCGGCTTCATTATCAAACTAGGGCAGACCATATCTCACAAACCGACCGTCGGATTGACTTCATTCCACCACCAAAAGTTTCGGCTTCCAGAGGAGGTTCAGATGAACCTACAGCGCAGTTCAGATGAGGAGATTTTCTAGGCCACGCAAGTCAATCTTTACTTCTGCAGTTGCAGCATCAGTTTCAGCAGTTTCCGGCTTCAAACTAGGGCAGTCGATATCTTGCAAACCGTTCATCGGATTGACTTCATTCCACCACTAAAAGTTGTGGCTTTCAGAGGAGGTTCATATGAACCTACAATGCAGTTCCAAAGAGGATATCTTCTAGGCCACGCAATTCAATCTTTACTTCTGCAGTTGCAGCTTCAGTTTCAGCAGTTTCCGACTTCAAACTAGGGCAGTCGATATCTTGCAAACCGTTCATCGGATTGACTTCATTCCACCACCAAAAGTTGCGGCTTTCAGAGGAGGTTCAGATGAACCTACAGCGCAGTTCCAAAGAGGAGATCTTCTAGGCCATGCAAGTCAATCTTTACTTCTGCAGTTGCAGCTTCAGTTTCAGCAGTTTCCGGCTTCAAACTAGGGTAGTTGATATCTTGCAAACCGTTCATCGGATTGACTTCATTCCACCACCAAAAGTTGCGGCTTTCAGAGGAGGTTCAGATGAACCTACAACACAGTTCCAAAGAGGAGATCTTCTAGGCCATGCAAGTCAATCTTTACTTCTGCAGTTGCAGCTTCAAATTCAACAGCTTCCGGCTTCACATGTGTGAGAGAGAGACCCATTTCAGCGCAGTAGAGAAGAGACTCATTTCTGCGTAGTAGAGAGAGAGAGAGATGTCATGAGATGAGTGAGTCCAAATGAGGAAAAGTCCTCTTATATTTATACACAACGTTGGTGGGTGAATAGATGCGACTGTTGGGCTTCTGAGCCTACATGAGTTGTAGGTCGACTTGATAATAATTCCATAATCAAAATAAATTCATATCTCCATGAATACTTATCGGAATCGGATGATCTTTACATCAATCCTACACCTCTCGACGAGATGAATCTAATAAAAATAGTATCAGCCATGAATAAGATGAACCACATGAAGTTTTGCCCTGGTTGCCAATTTTAACAGCAAACCCTGCTCCAGAGAATCGAATTGACTGATCAATTTGTTGTGTCTCCAATTGATCCTCAAGCCTCCTATTATACTTTTCCTGTTGACGATTCAACGACCGAGATTAAGTCCCTAATCAATGACTAAGATTAGATTTGGCTTGATCCTCGCTATTTAGAACTTTCTCACCCATATCATATTAATACACATTATATTTTAATTCTCCTAAGTTTAGATTTAGGAACCCCATTAAAAATATTAATTATTTTAATATCTCTCCATCCGGGTGGAATTTCCTTAAACGATTTTTGGGTCTTGGAGATCTCATGTGCTTTAGCCTCTCCACCAATTTTCATGGCTAGAACACATCCGATGCTACCAAAAATCAACAGTCTCTCTTAGCGAGGAATGTGCTCTAGTAATGCTTCACCATTGAAACATCATGTTGATCCTTCACACCAGTACCTGTGCTGATGCATGGCCTGCTGCGTCACATCCCCTGCACTGCTGATCCTTGTACTGCTACCCATGACACTGCCACTGCCACTGCCACTGCTACATCTTTACTGCAACTCCCTGTCAACATTCTACCCATGCTGCACTAACACTGCCATTGCTATCTACTACACTGCAACTCAGTTACTGAGAAGTAGGTAACTGATTTGTCCCAAATACTGACATCCCAGTCAGTCTGGAAGCCTCATGATGCTGAACCTGCCTCTGCTGCTATCCTGTGTTCCCTTTGCTGCCACTGCGTTGTTGCATACACCTCTGTGCTTTTCGCACTGCTGCAACCTCCACTATGCTGCCTCAGATTTCTGCACCCAAGCACTGCCTCACTGCTCCACCATACTTTGCTCCACTCGACATCTGTCATCACGCTACTGTCGTTAAGGGCTCCCGTAGCTGGTTGTGATCCATGATTTTGGGTACCTCAAGGATCTCCCCCCTAGTTTGTAGTCCTCCTGACTACAATTCGATGTCTCTGCAACTCTTCTCTAGAGGTGCATGAGCACTCATGGCACGGTCTTCATCAGTCTCGACCTCTTTCTCCGCCTTGGCTGGAGCTGCCTTGGAGTCGAAAGCCTCTCCCTTGTTTTTCTTCCTTGGACACTAGGATGCATAATGTCCCAGCTCCCCACAATGGAAGCACTTCACCTTGGAGATATCCTTCTTCTTCCTCGTCCATTGATGTGCCGCAGATGCTAGAGGCGCATCCTACTCCTCCTCTTTCTTGATTCGACTTCTGTTGCCACTACTCCTCGCCTTGGTCAACCTCTTAATCTCTTTTTGGTGAAGAGCTGCCCACATCTCCTCCTATCCTGGAAGAGTAAACGTGCCTAAAATACTTTGGACAAATGTCTCCCACTCCTCGAAGACTACATTTAGGGCGGTCCTCACCATGAACTCCGGATCCGGTGTAGACCCCACAAAAATAAGTTGGTCATGAATCTCCTGCAATCTGAGGAGGAACGACTCTATTTGCTCTCCCTTTTGCATCTGATACGACCACAACTAATTCTCCAATAACATCTTTCGCTGCATGGAAGTGCCAGGATACAAGGTCGTCAAAGTATCCCACATCTCCTTTGTTGTGTTCTTCTCAGCAATATGTGGTATGACATGGTCTTTGACCTTGTCTAGGATCATGCACTTCGCCCTCGCCATTGCATCCTCATACTTCTCATTTTCAGCTAGGTCGACTGGGATAGCCACACTTCTCAAGGCAAAGTTCGTGATGCAATGTCGATCCAAAACTTCCAGGGTCCTAGCCTTCTAGATGACAAAGTAGGAAGCCCCATACAACCTCTCTTGATCCCTCAGTTTGTTCATTGCCATTTCCGCTCCTCTTCTGGACTCCCTCTGAGTTTTGACTTCCCTCCTGGAAATCTTCCTCTAAGTCCTAATTTCCGTGCTGGAAATCCCCCCGCCAAATGTCGAACTGCTCTTCTCCAATCCTCCTTGCAATTGCAACTCGGATCTGGATTTCTTGGCTAGAAATCTGTCAGGGTAGCGACTCCCTCTACCTTGGTTTTGTGCCCTTAGGTATTGTTCTGCACCGATAGAAACAACACCCCACCAGCTTCTCAATCATAATTTTCCCACAGTTCTCTAAGCCCCGACAACTAAAGAAACTGAGTCTTTCAAGCTCTGCGCCATTTCGTCCTCATACTTCGCCCTTGCCATTGCATCCTCATGCTTCTCATTTTCAGTTGGGTCAACCGGGATAGCCACGTTCTCAAGGCAAAGTCCATGGTGCGATGTCGATCCAGGACTGCCAGGATCTTGGTCTTCTAAATGACAAAGTTGGAAGCCTCGTCCAACCTATCCTGATCCCTCAGTCTGTTCACTACCATTTCCGCTCCTCTTCTGGACTCCCTCTTTGTTTCAACTTTCCTCCTGGAAATATCACTCTAAGTCCTGATTTCCCTACTGGAAATCCTCCCGCCAAATGTCGAACTGCTCCTCTCCAATCCTCCTTGCAACTGCAACTCGGATCTGGATTTCTTGGCTAGAAATCCGTTAAGGTAGCGACTCCCTCTACCTTGGTTTTGTCCCCTTAGGTACTATTCTGCACCGACAGAAACAACACCCCACCAACTTCTCAATCACAATCTGCCCACAGTGCCCCAAGACTCGACAACTCAAGAAACTGAGCCTTTCAGGCTCTGCGCAATCCCAACAATGACAAAATCTGCTCCTCCTAGCCACAACGTCAATCCTTTCTGGTTGAGAAATATGATCGGGCACTATGTAGGTCTGATCTGCCCCTCTCTACCTCTGCGCTGACCCTCCTCCTGGCTCGAAATGATGACGCATGCCCTCTGCGTCACTTCTTCTCTGCTGCTTCTGCTCTAGAAGAACGTTGTCTCTCGGGATAGCTGCTACTGTTGCAAATTCTCTAGATTACTGTTGGTGCCTTTAGTTCTCCTATGATCTGCAATGCTCTGATAGCATGTTGAAATTTCTAAGTCTGACACGTCAGAAATCCCTACTTCATTATTTGGTTTAATTTCTCCTACTTGTGTACTCCATTAACAAGTTATCTATAAATATAAATACAGAAATAAGCACAAATGCAGCGTTAACTCATATACAGATAAACAACTGAAATAACTGAGACAAACACACAAGGGACACCATTATTTTTGGACAATCGTCCCCAGAAAAACCCAATGTGGGAAAACCGGTGCAATAGATATGAGGGTTTTATTATTATGCAGTTTCTAAATACATCTAGAGTGCCAGAAATGGCTCACCCAATAGAGAATGTCCTCGGCAGTAGTCCAGGCTCTGTGCTATCTCTCTGGCACTATCTCTGCCTCTCTACTATGTATTCTCAGCCTCGTGCCGAACTGTCACTCGCTGCAATAGATCACTAGCTTGATTCTCTCAGCAAACCCTGCTCTAGAAAATCGAATTGACCGATCAATTTGGTGTATCTCCAACAGACTCTCAAGCCTTCTCTTATACTTTTCCTGTTGACGATTCAACGGTCGAGATTAAGTCCCTAATCAACAACTAAGATTAGATTTGGCTTGATCCTTGTTATTTAGAACATTCTCACCCACACTATATTAATACACATTAATATTTTAATTTTCCTGATTTTAGACTTCGGAACCCCATTAGAAATATTAATTATTTTAATATCTCTCCATCCGAGTGAAATTTCCCCAAACAATTTCTGGGTCTTGGAGATCTTATGTGCTTTAGCCTCTCCACTAATTTTCATGGCTAGAGCACATCCGATGCTACCAAAAATCAACACGAACTTGTCTTGCTCCCCTACAAAAGCTGTATCCATAGCTCTATGAAACGTGGCCCCTGCATTAATAAGACCAAAGGCATGCGAGCATACATGAAAGTTTCGCACGGGGTGGTGAAAGCGGTCTTCTTCTGATCATCAGGGTGGACTGCCACTTGGTTGTAACTAGAGAACCCATCCATCATGGACATGCTAACTGACCCAAGTACCTTCTGTAATATGTAATCCATCTTAGGCAGCGAGTAGTTGTGTTTCAGCGATGCCCTGTTGTGGTTTCGAAAATCTACACAACCTTATTTCTCCATTTTTTTCCTGGACTGGGACTAAGTTGGTCACCCACTCCAAGTACCTTAAAGGCACTGTGATTTTAGCCTGTAGAAGTTTCCTCACTTCTTTTTCAATGGAGGGGAGTAAGAGTGGATTAATCTGCCTGAGCTTCTGCTTGCGTGGTTTTATTCCACTCTTTAAAGGATTCTTATGTTGTATGATGTTAGTATCAAATGCTTTTAAATCCTCACAAGACCGAGCAAAAACATCCTTATAGATTTTGAAGAGATTTAAATACCTTTGTTTATATTGTGAGGGGATTCCTTTTGATAGTCTAGACTCTAACCATCTAGGGTTCATCCTCTGAGTCGATATTGCAATCTTCTACTTGTTCGTCCATCTCCAGAGCCATTGGTTTGGAGGCTACATCATCCTTGTTAAATAATCTTTCCAGTGGGACTAGCCCATGAGGAATGGTATTCCCTTTTAGTTGTAGAATTTTATGTCTAGCCACTATGTCTTCCCACGAAGTTGGTTCTTGATCTGCCTCTTTTTCCTCTCCTCAATCAATAGTTGAGTTAGTGAACTCTCCAACTACTTCTATAAATCGTTTGATCTGCTCATCGTCATCGAATACCTGCTAGTGCTTAACATTATCAGGTCTAGAGAGTCTATATTTGACCTCCACCTCGTACCTAAGAAGTTGATTTTGAGGAGGTTTGAAATTGCTTGCTGCTACAACAAGGGAATCAACAATTTTGTTTCCTTCTCTGGGCAGAAATTGGATATTAAAGGCCAAGAAGAAGTTATCAATTAAATCCCATACTTCATTTCGATAAGTCCTCAGTCTGGGGTGTTTAGCTTGGCATTGATTTCTGATCTTCTTTACAATCAGCGTGGAGTCTCCATCCACAGTTAAGCATTCAATATTCATATTCCTTGTTGTTTGTAGCCCAAGGAACAATGCTTCATACTCTGCCATGTTGTTGGTTGCCTCAAACTCCAACTTGAATGAGAGGGGTATCACGCTACCCTCAAGGGATACTGACAATACTCTTGCTCCATTTCCCTCTTTGGAATTCGCTCTGTCAAAGTATGATTTCCACACTTTGTTTTCATTTGTGTGTTGGTGTTCTAACTGCATCTTTAGATGTACTGGTGTTTCTTCTAAGATGGGGTCATAGTTTTTACAAATTTGGACTCTCTATACAACCTCCTTTCTTCGCCTCCAAAAGTGGGAATAGTGGCATAAGTTAGATTTAATTTGATAGAGCCCCCCCACCTTGGAACCCCAAGACCTAGATAGGAGCTAGTGTAGGAGACCTTGGGGAAAGGCTAGTGCAGGAGACCTTAGGAGATCGAACTTTTTGGAGGGCTAGCTTGTCGGGAAATTGATGCCTTAGGTACCCCAACTTGGCTAGACCTAGGAGGTGAAAGAATCATGATAATTAGTGACCATCCTTGGAAGATCAGTGCCTTAATCTTTGGGAGAATGGAGTCTATGATGAAAATGAGTAGGATTTTTTGGTTCCTAGTCAAGGAGGCCTCAAGACCGCTTCATTAGCCTTCTAGGTCAGGAAGAAGCAACCTTGCAGCTTTTATACTTCGATGTGCAAAGGAAATTTCTTATCAAGGTCAATTTTTTTTTATAGAATTACCCCTAGGAGTTTTCACTCATATTACATGGTCCATACATTGAGAGATGCTATAAGAGAGACAAATTCCAGAATTTTAAGCAGTAAATGCATGCAGCAATTAGCCTTAGAATAGCGAAAATCCCAGTGCAATATATATGACAAAAGTAAACAAGCATAACATTAAAAGGTATGTACTTACATGTAATAGAGTATATCCAACCATTCACAATTGACAAGAGAGAAGCTCCAAGAGAAGATAGACCAATATCCACACATCAAAACTTATCCATAAAGCTCCAATTCATCCTCTAGAAAAAGTGCAAAACTCTCAAGAGAGATAAGAGATCCAAACGAAAGTGATGATTAGCAAATGAGCTCATCTCACTTATACACAACTTAGGAGTTCGAATTAGCATCCTTGGCCTACAAAAGCCCCAAAAATAAAATAATGTTTTAATAATTCAACTTTTGGTGACAAGCCCACTAGACTAGCTCACAAATGAAAAAGTAAGCCTCTCAAGAGGTCAAATAATAATCTATGCATATCGCAGGGCCATTGAGGCATGCCCAGGTGCACCACTTCCACATTATTGTACTTTTCTCCCATATTATAATAAAATGGCTCATCTGTTGGTTATTCCTGGACTTTTTATGGGTGTGCACTGAATGTTTCAATTTTATGGTGTTGTTTTTATTGCTTGCTTTGCCTAGCACTATTTTTCTTAGTTTGGAACATTACAGTGGTATCAAAGCATGATCTTGGCCCAGCTGTGAGAAACTAGCCAGAAGATCATGGAAACTTTGGGTATGAGTGCATAGTGACAGGTGAAACTGGAGACAAACCCATGGCCAAAGGGAAATCCAGTATGAAAAAATTCTCAGGTAGAATTCATTGGGACGATGAGCGCTTGGCCCAGTTGAGGAGGGTGACAGATTAATCCCATCCTCACCGTTACAACAGAGACATTAGACGTGAGCAAGTCGTGGGGGGTGCAGCGATCTACATCATGTGGGGAAATTCGACTAGATCAGGGCACCACATTTCTGGAAAAGGTGCTTGCAGGACAGAGATAGTTAGAGGGTGAGACAGGGGGCGCTTTTGCTGGTGGAGACCTGGCTTTAGATATCAGGAGCCTGAGGAGGAGGTTGAGCATGATGCTGAGAGCCCATAGGATGGTGAGGAGCACATCGATATACCTAGTGTGGCACAGGAGTCACCTTTACTAGAGACCTCTTTGATAGCCCCAGTTGACACCTTGGTGGAAAGAGATGCCAACAGTTGCTGAGGTGTCTGGAGCTATGACCGAGTTTATAGGCGATAGATGTCCATGGCAATTCCACCAATTTCAGGTCGACCTTCTAGCATTAAAAAGGAAGGTCGCATTAGTGCGTGAGGCTATTCTGCAACAAAACGAGGCGCTGGAGTGCATGAGAGCTATTTGTGTCGAGTCCACAACCAAATTGACTCACGTTGGGGAGCGGTTGGATTCCCTATTGATGCAGCTAGAGTGCACGTTGGAGCGTGAGAGCAGCCCTCTACGAGCATACATAGGCGGGTCTGGCAACACTGTTAGGTTACCTTGGCCCATTCGACAGAGAGAGACATAGCTACCTAGTTAGATTTTATGTATTGACTAGGATAACAAGATGAGACTACTTGAGTTGCATAGGGTGCAGCACCCGCATGCTTGGGTTGTCCTATGTGCGGGAGTTTGTGCTTTTGATCCCTGTCTTGGGGTTGGGTGGCGAGACATTCTGAGTTGTTACCCGGTGGAGTAGGCTATGGAGATGGTAGCGGAGCTCAGTAGGGGTTTCCAGGCACTGGGGATGCTGGAAGCCCCACTGGCATTGGGATCCAGGAGGGAACACCTATCATTTCTTAGGTATACCGGTTGACTACGACCTAGAGGGTATAGTTGACCTAGCAGTCGAGTGTGCATCTCAGCTAGGAGAGTTTCGTTCAGCACTAGTGGCCAACCCGTTTATGGACAGGCTTCTTAGGTTGACTTGGTACAACGTTTATACATAGGATCACAAGGTGATCAGCACACTTTGGCAGGGATTTGTTGGAGGAGGTGGCATTGGCAAGCCACCAAATGGCGCCTTGTATGGAGTTGGTGATTCTTCACTTTTTGGTGGAGCACAAAAGACGCAGAGGAGCGGCGCAAGGGGTAGCATCACTGCTGACACATAGGGAGATTCATTTCTCGGATCCCTCGGGGAGGATTTAGAGTGAAGACCCATTCATCGGAGGGTATGATGATGCGATGATGGAGGTGATGATACTGGTCGGGTGTGGGTCCACGCATAAGGACATAGCTTTAGGCCATCTCATTCAGGGATGGGTAGGAGCATCTAGCGTGAAGCATTGGTCTACAAATGGGCATGGAGACGCATGGGGGGGTGCCTCACATTGCATTGAGTACATGTGGGGAGCGATTGGTGCAGTGACACAGGGGAGACACACTATGGCATAGTCATAGCTAGGGTATCCACTGATGTACAAGGACATGTTGCGGTGTACAGTGGCATGTCGAGGAATGCAATGTTTCTTGGTGGTGTGTTGTGACGCATGGTGCGAAGCAGCGGGCTCTTGGAGCGTTGCCTCCAAGCAGGCATATGGACAGGGGCATTAGGTGTACCATTGGATGTAGCACACCTAGGATCAATGAGAACATTGTTGAGAATCTGGTGACCCCATGTTTAGCGAAGACAGGTCTTCAAGGGAGTTATCAGTAGATCCGAGGTAGAGAGAGTGTCATTTGTAGGATCACTCTTGGGCATTCTAGTAGAATTTTGATCATATCGTTTCGGACATACCCACCCATCATCCTCCAGTGTTTCTTACAGACGCAGGGTGTTTGGTTGTTTCGCCTTGACACTCTCCATTCAGGCAGTAGGGTATGGGAGGGTCACATTAGAGTGTTGGATGAGACACCGCATGCCATGAGCCGAGAGGAGACTCTTCAGTTGAGACCCTTGGTAGGTGCACGAGCTGTCAGATACAGGCTTAGGGATGGTGTGGTTGATAGCCAAGGTAGCATATATTCCACCCCTAAGCTCACACTTGAGGGACAGTGGATGGTAGACTTCGTCTACAGGAGGGTACCCAGACTCTGAGCAGTGTCGAGGTGTATCATCAAGAGTTGGGATAGCGGATTTCACTGCGTGGTCTGGCAGGAGTAGGGCAGGTTCACAGGCATGAGACCTACTCCTTATACTTGGGTTCCACCCAGGGAATACATACAGGGATCAGAGATGAGGGCTAGATGGGTTCTAGCTGGTAACGACGTTACGCACAGACATCCTGTGAGGAGTGGGAGTTATGAGCTCCCTGTATGTTTGGGGAATTTGGGGATCCGGTTGGCAGGAAGATCACTCCACTTTGTGACGTGCAGGGTCATGGCAAAGGATGATCCAGTTCACTTTGGGTTTGAGACATGGAGGATCATTGAAACTTCCACTGCGTGGCGAGGCAAACTTGTCTTGTCATGGCTCAGAGTTGAGATTGGCAGTGGAGGGGTAGATATTGGCATCATGGAGATGCCTGGGCAGATGAGCTTGACTCTCATAGATTTTTTGCCACTAGGCCTCAAGAGGGGAGGATATTGTCTGCACACGATGGGGAGTATGTCATAGTCAGAGTAGCACAATGTCAGCATGGTGGCACCACTCTGGGACTAGCAGGGAATTGGGGCATCACAACTCTTCACAACTCAATAACCTTTAGGGATGCGTTGGCTACTATAGGGGGAGATCATACAGATCTTCCATTGGGCTTTAGCGAGTCACTGATGGAGCAGGGGACTTCTGGTACTTGCACCAGGCAGGATAATGAGTGGAGCGAGGGGAGCTTCATGTTGGACAGGATGGCCTGGGATCCTGGTATTGAAGGATTCTTTCATATCAGGACAGTGCAGAGGTCAGGCACGATCCAGTGGCACATCTGGCACCCTGGCACACTTTGCAGTGAGGATGGGGAGACAGTTTGAGAGGATGCTTGCTCAGTCGTTGCTTGAGGACAAGCGATTTTTGGTGCATTGGAGGAGCTTGTCAGATGAGGATGCTACTTGGGAGGGAAAGCGCATACTTGAGCATCTAACATTGAAGTTGCTTGGGGACAAGCAACATTTGGGAGGGGAGGACTGTAATGTCCCTTCCTAAATTATTTTGGAACAAGATTAATTTTTACATTTTGGGGCTGATTTTGGAGGTGATGGGACCCATTCGATTTTGTTAGGAGGCTAGACTTAGTAGAAGTTATTTCGATGTGGTTATTTTGGACGTGGGGGTCACCCACACTAGGAGAATACGCATTCCCTAATCCGATTTGCATGGAGGGGAAATCGATGGCTAAGTGAGGGACCCACGATGGAGGGAAAAGTGCTCCACGAAATCTATATAAGGAGGACAACTCTCTTCATTTCAGTGTCTTATCTTTTGACATATTGAACTCAACCTTTGTTGCTCGAGCTGCTTAGCCGAGTCACTTGTTGTTTACCACACGAGTGTCTCCGAGCAGAGATCTCAACCCTTGCTTTGGTGAACTTCAAGTGCCAGCCCGAGAAGGGAGTTCTTCTTCATCTCAGTTTGTAGCAGCAGCAGGGAGACGAGTTACAACAGCTGTAAGTCGAGTACCAGCAACACAAGGAGTAACAACAACGCAGGGATTGCGTAGTCACAGCGTGAGGCACTCCAGGAACTCGGGGAGACCGGAGCATCCTTCATCATTTTCAGGAGTATAGAGGGAAGCTACAAACAAGAGGGCCATCCTACACACATCTCTCATTTCACCACATGCAAGACTGCATCATCTCCTCCATGACTGCGCAATAACTGGAGTGAGACTCTTTGTGCAGCACCATCCCGGGGAGTTTGGAGTTTGGAGACTGGGAGATTATTTGGAGGGCCATTTGAGGAGGATTGTTGGAGTTGCAAAGATTGACAGGGTTAGTCACAGCAACATAATTCGAAATTAGAGGAGGACCAAGTTGTGAAGGGTCAATTTTTTAAGGTTGGAACCAAGGGAAACCCTTTCTGGGTTTTTCTGGGTTTTGGGCAAGGATGAAACTCCTAATTTTATAGAATTTTCTGTGCAGTTCTACGGGGTCAAACAGGGGTCCCAACTCAGCTAGTAGCTAGAGGAACTAAGTGGAATTTGGGCAGAAATTCCAAGGTCAACATTTGTCCAATTACTTCGTGGGTTATTCTAGGTGTTTGTTGGAGAGGTCCGGGTCAATTTCCAGTAATTTTCTGAGCACCGGAGGTGGGGTTTCCAGCAGCATCTTTGCTGGAGACAACACAATTTCACAAGGGTAGCGCAGGGCATCATTGTAGCAGTTGTTTGTGCCATCTGTGCTTGACATATTACCATCTGGGTTTGATCACGCTTGCCATTGAGGCAAGCCCAAGTGCACCACTTCCACATTATTGTACTTTTCTCCCAGATTATAATAAAATGGCTTAGTTGTTGGTTATTCTTGGACTTTTTATGGGTGTACACTGAATGTTTCAATAGTAAGCCCAGGTGCACCACTTCCACATTATTGTACTTTTCTCCTAGATTATATTAAAGTGGCTTAGTTGTTGGTTATTCCTGGACTTTTTATGGGTGTACACTGAATTAATTTTATGGTGTTGTTATTATTGTTTGCTTTGCATAGCACTATTTTTCCTAGTTGGAACATTACACCAAAATTAAAACTTAATCAAGGGCTATGATCATATTGGAGTCGATCCGTGAGAGTTTCTAGTGAATTCTCACCTTGACTTAACTAATTTTGATTAATTAACCATATTCCCTAAGTTTAGACTTAGGAAATATTTAAAAATCGGCTAATAATCTAATTAAGCCATCTCTAGGTGGAATTTCCAGAAACGATTTCTAGGTTGTGTAGATATCATGTATTCTAGCCTCTCCACCAAGTTTCGTGACTAGAACACATCTGATGCTACAAAAATTCATACTCCCTCTTAGCGAGGACTGTGTTCTAGTGCTGCAAACCCTGCTACAACACTCTTTCTCTATATCATCCCCTGTCACACTGCTGATGTCTGGCTGTCGCTACCCACCAACCACTACGCAACTCTGATGCCACATCCATGTTGTTGCTGACCCTGTTGTACTACTGCCAGCACGACATCTGCACTGCAACTCTTGATCATTTGTTATTGTTGCAACTGCAACAACTGCAGTTGAGAAACTTCCAAAACACTTAATCAACTATGTTCAATATGATGCATCTGTCTCCTAAGTCTTGATTGCTACTAGCTTCTGCACTACCACTGGAGAGTTTGCGCTGTTGTTGACTCTGCATTTTTCCACTCTGCACCACTGCCAACTTTGCACTACGCTCCCCAGCATTTGACTCCTACTAGTTTACAACTGTCACTTTGGAATTCTAATTGCATCAACTGCCACTGATCCATCTTGCTATTGAATATTGTGGGCCCCTATAGATAGGTAATGATCTTATGAGCTGGACTCCTCAATGGATCCTGCCCACCCTTTGCGATCTCTGGGACTATAGCTCCAAGTCGCCCCAACTCACCCCTGGAGGTATAATTATGAACATAGCAAACACTTCCTCTAGCCTAGAGGAAAGCTTGTCTATTTCTACAGATGCTGCCTGTTGATCCTGCTCATCCTTCTTCCTGAGAGGACACTGGTACCGCTCAAACTAGCAAGGGACCTAAGGGGAATCCCTAAAGGGAAAATGCTAGGCCAAGGGAAACAACTGGAGACTTAGCCCACTATCACCTCAGCTAAGGCTCCCTTCTATTTACGAACTTTCACCGATGGGAGGAGACCCAGTATGTATGGAGTCACCAATGAAGGATAAGTCAATGGATATGAGTGACCTAAATAAACCCTTTCCCAGAGGAGTTTGAACGATGGAGATTGCTTGCTTTCTAAGCAAGGCACTATATATTCTAGGGAAAGGAAGAGAAGATTTAAGGGTTACGTTTATAGGATAAGACTTGTGAAGGAGTTCCCCAATCTCTAAAATCTTTGTTAGAATTGGTATCCCGGATGGTTCTTAAAGAATGGTCTTTCAAAGGAGTGGGACCACACAGGGCCAGGTGGACCCATTCTAGGGTGTTGTCGCTTCTAGAGACAACCTCAGATTTCTTACAAGACCAGTGCTTGGAACATCTAGAATTTTGTGTGTCTCATATGATTCTCAGGAAACTAGAGACATCACATATATTTTTGTACATATATATTCATAGATATAATAAACAACATGGGTTGGTTCATTCATCTAAAGGCGTAAGCCATGTATTTCTGGTACTTCTTCACCTATACAACTCATAGAAATATATTTATAAACTAGAGGAGGCCGAGTAGTTCAAGGACCTATAGCGTAATAAGCTTTGGCAAAGCAATGAGAGAAGATAAGGAGATAGAATAACTCGGAACATAGAGCTTGAAGCGTCAAGAATTCTACACTCATCACATAGAGCTTGAAGCATCAAGAATTCTACACTTATCTGAGTTAAAGATAGACATAATGGATGAAAGAGGATTGGGTGCGATGATTCATGGAGTGAAATTTTAAAGATATAATCTCAAAGATCCATACATGCATGTGCATTAACGAGTCAATACAAATGAATCTGTAAGAACATATGAAACATTTCTAGCAGCTACAATTACATGAAATCAGAGAGGAAACATGAACATAATGGAATTTAACAGAGGGGTAACATACTATAGTACTCGAAGGAGGAATCACCACCATTTCCTTAATATTCTGAAAGATGCATATCATAAAGTCATACAGTCTCGAAAATAACATGTAGTTCTTTCTTTAGGATTTTGAACCTCTGTGAAGTGTTGCTTCCCACTATTTATCAGGAGAGGGGAGCATTGAACAGTAATTACAACAAAATATCTCAGCCGAGCCTCAATTGTCAGATTGACTAGCTGTCTTGGCCTGGGATGGCTCTGTGGCCCAAAAATGACTACAAAAGATTAATAGCTTCATTAAATTGCGACACATTACATGATAACAAAACAAGTCAACAATTAGATGAAAACACTAGCAAAATATCTCCTTGCTCATCCCTGGGATCGCCTTTGATTGGGTAACTGATTTGTCATGATCTTCCTTCTCTAGTACTTAGTTGGTTCCAGTCGCTTCTGCCTTTACTACTTGAATAGCTTGTTCTCCAGAGCTGAGAGTGGTTTCGCTGTGAGTTTCACGTCATAGTACAACAACAAGGGTCATCTGGGTGGTACTTCGTCTTCTCTCTATATGGACCTCCATGCTGAATCATCAAGTCCTAAGCTTTTATACATTCATTTACTCACAGAAGGCCCGAGCATGGTATAGTGGAGTTCATTTACCCTGTCTGCGTTGTCCCAGTTTTCTTGTCACGAGTGGATTTACGAGGTCAGCCCATGCCGACTTTAGAATGCTCCATGGCCTTCTTAAATGTTTCAGCTGCCAACGCATTGCATCTTTAAAGCCTTGTATTCCATTATCGGGCAGTTATTACCTCAGGACTTTTGTGTTAATAGACCTCACAGAACGACGCATTTTGATCCACTTTAGCTCCTTTTGCTTTGATATGACCAGGTGCTATGACTAGGTGCTTAGTCCTTGGGCGCTACGGCCTTTGGACTCCTCTCTGTGGGTCCTTTCCTTTGTTGCATTGCCCAAGGCATTCCTAGCGCTTTAACACTAGAGACTCGAATCTTGGCGATTTTAACGTTATCTGTGTTCGATGGTTTCATGACGCTGTATTTGTTTGCACCCTTTGATACTTGCGATTGCCAATATGTGGGATCGCCTATCCTCCTTAGCTCTTGGTTCTTCGCTCTTCCCGTGTCCATTGGCTAGCCCCCTTATTAGAGCCCCCCAATCGGAGGTTTGCAATTGGCGAGTTCCTTGTGATGCATAATGTGTTGCTACCCCCGATCACTGATTGCCGATTGACAACGTTATCAGTGCCACATGTCACTTCCTTAGGGGTGACACGTGTCACCTGGATATGCCCCCATATGTCCCTGAAAGTGCCAGATCAGCCCTTCATACTGCCATGTCACGGTGACGTCAGCGCCACCGTGTCTTTACCAGATCAATAATACTTTTCCACGTGGCCCCCTGGAGGAGATAGAAAAGGTCTGCCTACCCCTGGTTTTTCGTTGATTTCCTTTGCAAATCATTTTTGGCCTTTCCCGGTGATTTACACTTATCGGCATATTCCTCCTGTGATTTCTTAAGAGTGGTCAGTTGAAATCGCTGATTGTCGATTTGCGATATGTTTGGGTGGTTGCGATCGCTGATATGTCACATGGCTATGAGGTTCGATCGTCGATATGTGAGCCCGCCGATGTGCCATACAGGACCTCTGACCTCTGATTGCTGATATGTGGGATTGCCGGTTGCTCTGACCTCCACTACTATTGCTTTGAAAAACTTCGATATGCGGGATCTGGGGTGTGTACTTAGAAAATTTTCTTTTGCCTTCTGACTTTGAAAGGGAGAACCTTGATCTGCTCTAACTTTTGATTCTGAGGTCAATATGGGGAGTTCTATATACCATTGGAAAGCTGCTTCAGAGCACTTTCCAATGGAGAGGGTCTGATTTAGCTTTGAATGTTTCTGTGGCATTGGAGGCTAGCTCCAAACATCTCTGTTATTTTTCCCTCTTTGTACAACTGGAACTCTAAATGCAGAAGGTGACAACATTTGGCTCCACCTGGGGACGGGGCATTGGATTGCAATGCGTCGAGAACCTGCAGTCTGTGAACTTCTCTTTTTGGGCATGGAGTCTTTTCTAAACAAATGATGATTTTGTGAAAGTGGAAATTTTAACAGAAAACTGGAAATTTTGATATGATAATTACAATACACGCACCAATATTTACAATGAGTGGAAGACAGGTATCTTTAATTTTGGAAATAGAGTTTGAGGAACTGACCATTTACTGGCAGCTCCAATGATTCACCTTCCAGATTTTGAAGTAGGTACATATTATTTCCTTTTTGTTATGAAATTTTGAAATGTTTACGTTTTCTTCTCGTCGGACGTCCCATCGGAGAAGTAAATCTCCTGGTTGAAGAGGTCGATCCTTGGCCTTTTTGTCAAACTGGGATTTCATCTTTTGTTGATAATTTGACAATTTTGCCCCCACCTGTTCCCTGTTTTCATGGAGCTCGACCAATTGGTTTATCCTTCATGTCAAGGCACTTGGCTCCTCAACTTCTTGTAGTAACTTTGCCACTAGCATTGCTAATTGGATTGGGAAGACTGCAGCCTTACCATACACTAGCTCGAAAGGCAACTTTCTAGTGGAACTTTTAGGAGTCACTCGGTTAGCCTACAGGGAAAACTTCAATTGGGTGTCCCAATTCTTCTAATTTTCGGTGATGGTCTTTTTCAGCACTCTTGCCACAGTTTTGTTTGAGGACTCAGCTAAATCGTTTCCTTGAGGATAGTAGGTAGGGGAGTGTCCGATGATGATATTGAACTTCTGACAGAAGCTAGTGAATTTTGTGGATTTGAAGACTTGAGCATTGTCAGTGATAATTTTGATAGGACAACCAAAGTGAGAATATGTTCTCCTCCATAAACTTGATTACCACTGAGTCTGTAGTGTTTATGGCTGGGATGGCCTCTACCCACTTGGTGAAATAATCTGTGGTCGTTAATATCCATTTATATTGGCCACTGGAAGTTGGGTTTATCTCTCCTATGAAGTCTAGTCCCCACTGTCTGAAGGGTTCTTCCACATGCACTGGGATCAAGGGGAGAGGAGAAAGTTTTTGTTTCTCAGCAAAGACTTGGCACTTTTGACATGACCTGACTTGTGAATGAACGTTTCCAAACAGTGTAGGCTAGTAGAATCCTGCCTTGAGGATTTTGTGAGCTGTGGTCTTCCAACTATGATGACCTCCACAAACTCCTCCATGAGGAATAAATTCCTCAATCACTTTATGAGTTTCGCCTTCAACCAAACATAACAACAAAACTCCCACCGGGTCCTTCTAGTAGAGTTGACCATTGGATATGACATACTTTTGAGCTTGCAGTCTCAGAGTCCTATATTTAGATTTATCCATCCCAAGTGGGCACCTCAGGAACAAGAGATAATGGATGATATTCTTATACCAGGGTGATCCCTCATATTTAGCATAGATCTTTTGCTCTGATGTTTTAATCCCGTTCTGCACAACTTCTGTTATCAGGGTTATTCCCAAATCTTGGCAATGAGATTATGATAAAACCTTGGCCAACCCTTGGCCTTTATGAGCTTAGTAGGCTTTATATCTAACTCATATTCATGTATCTTTGCTATCCACCTACCCCTTTTTCCTTCACTGTCTCCTTGCACAAGGATGTCCTTGACCGTTGTCGTTGGGAAAAATGCTATGATTTCTGATTGTAGCACATACACTCGAAATGCCTTCAAAGCTTTGACTAGTTCATAGGCTTGTTTCTCCAAGATGTTATATTTCAGCTCAGCATCCCTCAGGACTTGGCTAAAGAAGGCGATGGGCTATTCATAACCATCTTTATTCTTCTGTAGCAGAACTACGACAATAGTATGCGGAGAAGCAAAAGAAAAGATATAGAAAGGCATTGAGTAGTCAGGGCTGACTAGTACCAGTGCTTCAGCCAAAGCTTTAATTCTAGTAAAAGAATCTTGGGGGAAGGGCTCCACTTGACTTCATTTTCCTTTTTTAGCATATCTGTAATACCCTTCACTATTTCTGCATAGTTGGGTATGAACCTTCTCAAGAAATTGATTCTCCCCAAAAAGGCTTGGACCTCTTTCTTATTTCTGGGTAGAGGAATGTCACTGATAGCTTCATCTCGCTTAGGATCAATTTTCACTCATTCTTGCACTACTATGTGTCCTAGTAGCTTCTCCTCACTCAGGGCAAATTGATATTTCTTGGGATTCAAAGATAGCCCTTACCCCCTACACTTTTCAAAGGTGAGCTTCAAGTGGAGGATGTGTTCTTCATCGGTCTTAGAGAACACTGTGATATCGTCCAAATATACCACTACGAACTTGTCTTGCTCCCCTACAAAAGCTATATCCATAGCTCTCTGAAACGTGGCCCCTGCATTAATAAGACCGAAAGGCATGCGAGCATACATGAAAGTTCCCCACGGGGTGGTGAAACCGGTCTTCTCTTGATTATCAGGGTGGACTGCCACTTGGTTGTAACCAAAGAACCCATCCATCATGGACGTTCTAACTGACCCAACCACCTTTTGCAATATGCAATCCATCTTGGGGAGCGGATAGTTGTCTTTCAACGATGCCCTATTAAGGTTCCGAAAAGCTACACGTAGCCTTATTTCTCCATACTTTTTCCGGATTGGGACTAAGTTTGCCACCCACTCCAAGTACCTTAAAGGCACTATGATTTTAGCCTATAGAAATTTCCTCACTTATTTTTCAATGGAGGGGAGTAAGAGTGGATTAATCTGCCTGAGCTTCTGCTTGCATGGTTTTATTCCACTCTTTAAAGGAATCTTATGCTGTATGATGTTAGTATCAAATGCTTTTAAGTCCTCATAAGACCAAGCAAAAACATCCTTATAGATTTTGAAGAGATTTAAATACCTTTGTTTATATTGCGAGGGGATTCCTTTTGATAGTCTGACCATCTGGGGTTCATCCTCTGAGCCGATATTGCAATCTTCTACTTGTTCGTCCATCTCCAGAGCCATTGGTTTGGAGGCTACATCATCCTTGTTAAATAATCTTTCTAGTGGGACTAGCCCACGAGGAATGGTATTCCCTTTCAGTTGTAGAATTTTATGTCCAGCCACTGTGTCTTCCCATGAAGTTGGTTCTTGATCTACCTCTTTTTCCTCTCCTTGATCAATAGTTGAGTTAGTGAACTCCCCAACTACTTCTATAAATCGTTTGATTTGCTCATCATCCTCGAATAATAGCCAGTGCTTGACATTATCAGGTATAGAGGGTCTATATCTGACCTCCACCTCGTACCTAAGAAGCGGATTTTGAGGAGGTTTGAAATTGCTTGCTGCTACAACAAGGGAATCAGCCATTCTGTTTCCTTCTCTAGGCAGAAATTGGATATTAAAGGCTAGGAAGAAGTTATCAATTAAATCCCATACTTCATTCCAGTAAGTCCTCAATATGGGGTGTTTAGCTTGGCACTGATTTCTGATCTGCTTTACAATCATCTCGGAGTCTCCATGCACAGTTAAGCATTCAATATTCATATTCCTTGTTGTTTGTAGCCCAGGGAGAAATGTTTCATACTCTGCCACATTGTTGGCTGTCTCAAACTCTAGCTTGAATGAGAGGGGTATCAAGCTGCCCTCAAGAGATACCAACAATACTCCTGCTCCATTTCCCTCTTTGGAATTCGCTCCGTCAAAGTATAATTTCATCTATGTGCTAGTGTTATAACTGCATCATTAGATGTATTGGTATTTCTTCTAAGATGGTCTCATCTTCTAGGAACAGGCAGGAGAGGTCGCTTTCTTTTCCATACACTGGGGAATTTTTAGAACCTTCAGCTGGGGTCACAGTTTTTACAAATCTGGACTCTCTGTACAACCTCCTTTCTTCGCCTCCAAAAGTGAGAATAGTGGCATAAGTTAGATCTAATTTGATAGAACCCCCCCACCTTGGAACCCCAAGACCTAGATAGGAGCCAGTGCATGAGGCCTTTAGGAAAGGCTAGTGCAGGAGATCTTAGGAGATCGAATGTTTTCGAGGGCTAGCTTGTCGGGAAATTGATGCCCTAGGTACCCCAACTTGGCTAGATCTAGAAGGAGGTGAAAGAATTATGATTTTTAGTGTCCATCCTTGGTAGACCACTGCCTTAATCTTTGGGAAAATGGAGTTTATGATGAATATGAGTACGATTTCTTGGTTGCCAGTCAAGGAGGCCTCAAGATCACTTCGCTAGCCTTCTAGGTCAAGAAGAAGCCATTTCCTTTGATGTGCAAAGGAAATGGCCTATCAAGGTCAAATTCTTTGATAGAGTTACCCCTAGGAGATTTCACTCATATTACATGGCCCATACATTGACAAATGCTATAATAGAGACAAATTCCACAATTTTATGCAATAAATGCATGCAACAATTAGCCCTAGAAGAGTGAAAATCCCAGTGCAACATATATGACAAAAGTAAACAAGAATAACAATAAAAAGCATGCACTTACATGTAACAAAGTATATCCAACCATTCACAATTGACAAGAGAGAAACTCCAAGAGAAGATAGACCGATATCCACACATCAAAACTCATCCATAAAGCTCCAATTCATCCTCTAGAAAAAGTGCGAAAATCTGAAGAGATATAAGAGATCCAAACCAAAGTGATGATGAACAAACAAGAGATCCAAACCAAAGTGATGATGAACAAACAAGCTCATCTCACTTGTATTTATACACAACTTAGGAGTTTGAATTAGCCTCCTTGGCCTACATAAGCCCCAAAAATAAAATAATGTTCTAATAATTCAACTTTTGGTGACAAGCCCACCAAACTAGCTCATAACTGAAAAAGTAAGCCCGTCAAAAGGTCAAATAATAATCTATGCATGTCGTAGGGCCCTCTAGAAGGCCTAATGAGATCCATGGGTGCCACAATGAAGAATAAGACCCTCAAAAGGAGTGGACAAGGGGTTAGCCCTGTGTAATAACCCTTGGTGCTCCAAATGACATGTGGAGGCACACAAGTGTCCTCATGGGTCTCTAAACAAATCGAAGATGCATGTAGATCGCCTGCAAGGGCTAGGATGATGGTGTAGGTGATGCCAGATCATCATGGAAGTCCTTGATCATCTGCCAAGTGTGTGGTCTAGATCTTGGGCCAGCTGGGCATGATGGATCAGACGCATCCTCCTCATCCAATAAGTGAACCATAAGCAATCTCTGAATGGATGTGGGGATCCATAGAGTGCAATCTATTGCTTTGGAGGCCCATGGCTCCCAACACTCACCCTACATGTGCCAATGTAGCCCTCTGGAGGATTAGTGTTGAATTTTCTAAGTCTATCCATTAGAAAATTAATCTATATTCTACTAGTTTATTTCTTCTACTTGTAAATTCTGAACAAGTTATTTAAAACATATAAATAACGAAATAAACACAATACAGTCTCAACATCTACAAATCATCAACTGAAAGAAAACACACACACAAGTGACACTGTTATTTTTGGACAAATGTCCCCGAAAAAACCTATTGTGGGAAAACCCGTGTAGCTATTCTGAGGGTTTATTTATTATGCAATATTTTCTTGAGTACAATAGGGTGCCTAACCGGCTCACTCAACAGAGAAAAATACACGACAACAATACCTCTCTATTCGGAAATAGGTATTCAGAAACCTTGTCCCACGAAACCCTCTCCAGTGACTCTGAAGCACTGCACTGGCCCTTTTGGCCTCTACGTCAACGCTAAACCTCTCTGAGGCACTGCGCAACCTCTGGGACCCTCTGCGTCACTCCAACTGCTCTCTGCATGGATGATGCAGTCCCTCTGGGCTCTGTGTTGTGTCTGCTGGGCTCTGTGTGGCCTGTTCTAGTTGTTGCTTCTCGCTCTCTACCTCTACGCTGGTCTCTCGGCACTATCTCTGACTCTCTGTCCAGTACTCACTGCCCCTCGCCGCTGATCACTGATTCGACTTTGCTTAGCAACCCCGCTCTAGCAAATCAAATCACTGATCACTCTGGTGTGTTCTCCAACTGACCCTCAAGCCTCCTCTTATACTTTTCTCATTGGTCCTTCAACGACCGAGATCAAATCTCTTAATCAACGGCTAATATTAGATTTGGCTTGATCCATGACTTTTGGAACCTTTTAATGCAGTTTTATATTAATACCCATTAATATTTTATTTTTCGTAAGTTTAGACCTAGGAACTCCATTAAAAATATCAATTATTTTAATATCTCCCAAACTGGGTACAATCTGTCCAAACCATTTCTGGGTCTTGGAGATCTCATGTGCTTTAGCCTCTCCACAAATTTTCATAGCTAGAGCACATGCGATGCTACCCCACATCAACACTCCCTCTTAGCGAGGATTGTGCTCTAGTACTACTCCTCACTGAGCATCACACTTATTATCCGACACCGGTACTTGTGCTAATGCTAGGCCTCCCCACCCAACATCCTTTGCACTGCTGCATCCTGTACTGCTACCCATGGCCTTGCCACTGCCACTGCTGCATCCATACACCAACTCCCTCTGCATCCGTGCTTTTGCTGGTCCATACTCCCAACACTGCATCTGCACTGCATCCCCCTCTCATCATGCTGCATCGTGCTACTGCATTGCAACTCAGTTACTGAGAAGTAAGGAATTGATCCACCCAACTTCTGACATCCCTGTCAGGTTAGAAACACTCTTGATACTGAAGCTCCCTCTGCCGCTAACAAGTGCTCCCTCTATTGACCTCTGCACTGCTGCAACAACTCTTTGCATCTCGCATTGTTGCAAACCACTCTGTGCCATCCTGCACCGTTACAACACTCCCGTGCCTCTCGCACTATTGCACCCTGCTAGCCTCGCGCTGCCCGGGGACTCCTGCACTGTAGCACTCTCTGTCGTTTCGTCTCTACTGACATCCCCCAGTCCTGCTACTCCTCTTCGGGCTCCCGTAGCAAGTTATAATCCAGGAGGTTGGGTACCTCAAGGATCTTGCCCCTCATCGCCTGTAGTCTTCCTGACTACAACTTGATGTCTCCCCACCTCTTCTCTAGAGGTACATGAGCACTCATAGCACCATCATCATCCATCTTGACTTCCTTCTCCGCCTTTGCTGGCGCTGCCTTAGAGTCAGACGCCTCTCTCTTGTTCTTCTTCCTCGGACATTGGTTCACATAATGACTCAGTTCCCCATAGTGGAAGCACTTGACCTTGGAGATGTCCTTTTTCTGCTTCTTCTCCTGCTTTCCCGCAAATGCCAAAGATGCATCCTCTTCCTCTTCCTTCTTGATCCAGACTCCTTTGCTGCTACTTCCCGCCTTGCTCAACCACTTGATCTCCTCTTGACGAGGAGCTGCCCACAATTCTTCCCAATCTGGAAGATCCGCCTGCCCATTATGCTCTGGACAAATGTCTCCCACTCCTCGGAGACTGCATTAAGTGCGTTCCTTACCATCATCTCCTCATCTGGCGTGGCCCCTATGGAAGTCAGTTGGTCTTGGATCTCCTTAAACCAACCGAGGAAGTGATGTATCTGCTCCCCCTTCTGCATCTAGTATGCCCGTAGCTGATTCTCAAGTAACATCTTCCTCTGCACGGAAGTATGCTGGTACAACGTCTTCAAGGTGTCCCACATTTCCTTTGCCGTCTACTTCTTGGCAATATGTTGGACCACATGATCCTTGACCCCGTCAAGGATGATGCATTTTACCTTGGCCATTGCCTCCTCGTAGTTCTCATTAGCTACTGGGTCAATTGGGATAGCCATTGTTCTCAAGGCGAAGCCCTTGATGCGGTGTCTATCTAGAATGGACAGGATCCTATCTTTCTAGACCACAAAGTTGGACGCCCCGTCTAGCCTGTCCTGATCCCTCAGCCCATTCACGACCATCTCGCTACTCTTCTGTCGACTCCTCCGAGTCTCTCTACTTCCCTCTGGAAGTTCTCCTTTCGACCCCTACTAAGTCTCTACTTCCCGCCTAGAAGTTCTCTGCTGAACTCCTTTTGAGTCTCAATTTCCCTCCTGGAAATCCTTCTGCCAATCGTCAAGTCGCCCTTCTTCGATCGTCTGTGCACCTGCAACATTGATCTGGATTCCTTGGCTAGAAATCCGCCTCTGTAGTAACTCCCTCTACCTTGGTTTTGCCCTGTTAGGTATTGTTCTGATCACAGTACCCCACCAGCTTCGCTCCCGCAAACTGCCCACAACTTCCTATGCTCCAATAACTGAAGGACTGAGAATCTAGGCTCTGCACAATCCTGACACTGGTAAAAACAACTCCTTCAGCCATTGTGTCAATCCTCCTGGTCTCTCCGTAGCTCTGTGTGAGCCTCTTTCTGCCCTCGTCAGTCTCTGCATTGGCCTCTCTCTGGTCCGGACTTATGACACATTCCCTCTGCGTCAACCCTTCCTTTGTCGCTTCTACAAGGATCAACTTCTGGCACTTGGAATAGTTGATTCTGCTGCAAATGCTCTGCTTAGCTGATGCCTTCAGCATTCATGTGATCTACAACCACGCTCTGGTACCATGTTGAAATTTCTACGTCTATCCGTTAGAAATTTAATATGTATTCCTCTGGTTTATTTTTTCTACTTGTTAAAATTCAAACAAGTTATTTAAAACTTATAAAGAACGAAATAAACACAATACAGTCTCAACATCTACATATCATCAGCTGAAAGAAAACAAACACACAAGTGACACCATTATTTTTGGACAAATGTCCTCGGAAAAACCCAATGCGAGAAAACCAGTGCAGCTATTTAGAGGGTTTATTATTAAGCAGTATTTCCTTGAGTACAACTGGGTGCCAAACTGGCTCACCCGACAGAGAGAAACCACTGACAACAATACCTCTCTATTCGGAAACAGGTATTCAGAAAACCTGTCCCATGAATGTAGGAATTTACAGGGTAAGTTCCTCAGACAGAACACCAAAGGACACCGCTCACAAACAGATCACAGATCAATACACCAGTGCTTTTGACGTGGTTAAAACCCTCAAAGAGGGAAACAGTCCACGGCCTGAGCCAACACGACCACTTCAGGCAATTTATTAATAAAAGAATGAAAATTTACATAAGCTTCTGTCATGGACGGTTAACCTACAAATAACCCTCCATGCTCTTTAAATAGAGATCATGGACCAATCGGGTGTTAAGCTATGGATCTAGTGTCGGTAATACCGAGGAGAGAATGAACTGTTGGATCACTACATATCGTGACCGTCGGATTGTAAGTTACAAAATGTACATAGTAAAGAAACATACTTTACCTAACTCTATACTAGACCAAGTTATACTTAACTATTTCTATGTGTCGGAATATCCTAACATCCGCCCTTAAGAACAACTTGGGATAGGATTGAAGGATTTACAAATATGACACAATAGGAGAAGGAAGGAGGCACTAGAGCCTATCCCCCCTTAGTGACAACTTCCTGAACTCCAACCATAAATCGAAGTTCAGTAAATTTCGCCTCTGTGAGAGCCTTTGTAAAGATGTCTGCAACTTGATCATCTGTTGAACAATATTGCACTTCAAGAACATGGTCATGAATGAGCTTTCTGATGAAGTGCATGTGCAGTTCAATGTGTTTGTTGTGTTGATGTTGGACTGGATCTTTGCATAGTTGAATGGCACTTTGATTATCACACCAAAGTGTAGTCGGATGTTGCTGCTGAAAGCCAAACCCTGACAGGATCTGACGAAGCCACAAGGCTTCCTTACTAGCCTCTACGTCACCACGATACTCTAGTTCTGCTGAAGAAAGAGAAATGGCACCTTGTTTCTTGCCAGCCCATGTAATAGGTCCTGAACCAAGAGTGAACACATAACCTGTGGTAGACTTCCGATCATTAGGGTCACCAGCGCAATCGGAATCAGTGAAACCAACCAATAGAGGAGATGCTTCGGCACTGTAATGAATCCCAAACTGAACTGTACCTCGAACATAACGAAGTATTCTTTTAGCTGCTTTCCAATGACTTTCACGTGGGTTTTGCATAAACCGAGCAACAAGGCCAACAACAAAGGAAAGGTCAGGACGAGTATGGGTTAGATACAAAAGTTTTCCTACAAGTTGATGGTATAAGGTAGCATCAACTTCAGGAGAAGTACAAGTGACTGAAAGTTTGACTCCAGACTGAAAGGGAGAAGGGGCTGGCTTACAGTCTTCCATGTGAAAATGGCGTAGTATATCACAGGCATACTTGGACTGGGAAAGGGAAATGCCTTCCTTGGATTGCAAGACTTGAAGACCAAGAAAATAATGTAAGTGTCCTAAGTCTGTCATTTCAAACTTCCTTTTAAGGCTAGACTTCACATGGTTTATAAGGTTGGGATCACTACCAGTGAGGATAAGATCATCAACATAAAGAACAAGAATGATAAGAGACTTGCCCACTTTCTTGGTGTAGACAGTATTGTCAGAATGACACCTAGAAAAGCCATTTTCTAAAAGAAAGTTATCCATTTTGGCATACCAATCTCGAGGAGCTTGCTTGAGACCATAAAGGGATTTCTTAAGCCGACATACAAGGCTGGAGTCTGTTTGTATAAAGCCAATAGGTTGTTCCATATAGATTTCTTCATGCAAGTCCCCATGCAAGAAGGCAGATTTAACATCCATCTGATGCACTTCCCATTTGAAAGAGGCAGCAAGGGAAAGAACAAGGCGGATAGAGTTCATTTTGGCAACAGGGGAGAAGGTTTCAGTGTAGTCAATGCCTTCAACTTGTGAAAAACCTTTAGCAACAAGACGAGCTTTATGTTTATCAACTTTCCCATCTAGTCCATACTTAGTTCTGTAAACCCATTTGCATCTAACAAGTTTTCGTCCCTTTGGTAGAGGAACAAGATCCCATGTATCATTTGCCAATAATGAATGATATTCTTCATTCATAGCTGCTTCCCAATCTGGATGGCCTGAAGCTTCTGCAAAGGTGTCAGGATCATAATTAACTGAAGCTTGAGCCAGTAAAGAAGAGGCTATATCAAACTGAGAACGTGTACGCCGGTGATGCTCTGATACCATGTAGGAATTTACAGGGTAAGTTCCTCAGACAGAACACCAAAGGACACCGCTCACAAACAGATCACAGATCAATACACCAGTACTTTTGACGTGGTTAAAACCCTCAAAGAGGGAAACAGTCCACGGCTTGAGCCAACACGGCCACTTTAGGCAATATTATTAATAAAAGAATGAAAATTTACATAAGCTTCTCTCATGGACGGTTAACCTACAAATGACCCTCCATGCTCTTTAAATAGAGATCATGGACCAATCGGGTGTTAAGCCACGGAGCAAGTGTCGGTAATACCGAGGAGAGAATGAACCGTCGGATCACTACATATCGTGACCGTCGGATTGTAAGTTACAAAATGTACATAGTAAAGAAACATACTTTACCTAACTCTATACTAGACCAAGTTATACTTAACTATTTCCTATGTGTCGGAATATCCTAACAATGAAACCTTCTCCAGTGACTCTGAATGTCTGTGCTGGCCCTTCTGGCCTTTGCGTCAGCCCCAAACCCCTTTGCGTCAACCCTCTAAGGCACTGCGTAGCCTCTGGGACCCTCTGCGTCACTCTAGTTGCTCTCTGCGTGGATGACGCAGTCCCTCTGGCCTCTGCGATGTCTCTACTAGGTTCTGTATAGGTTGCTCTGGCTGCTACCTCTCGCTCTTTGTTTTTGCGCTAGCCTCTTGGCACTATCTCTGCCTCTCTGCACAGTACTCACTGCCCCTCGCTGTTGATCACTGATTTGACTTTGCTTAGCAACCCCGCTCTAGCAAAACAAATGACTGATCACTCTGGTGTGTTCTCCAATTGACCCTCAAGCCTCCTCTTATGCTTTCCCTATTGGTCCTTCAACGGCCGAGATTAAATTTCTAATCAATGGCTAAGATTAGATTTGGCTTGATCCATGACTTTTGGAACCTTCTAACCTAGTTTTATATTAATACCAATTAATATTTTATTTTTCTTAAGTTTAGACTTAGGAACTCCATTAAAAATATTAATTATTTTAATATCTCCCAAGCTAGTTACAATATGTCCAAACCATTTCTGGGTCTTGGAGATCTCATGTGTTTTAGCCACTCCACCAATTTTCATGGCTAGAGCACATCCGATGCTACCCCAAGTCAACGGCTACCATACTCTTTGCATAGGTCTTCAGACCATATTCATCCAGAAGGAATAGTTGTGGCCATCTCTGGTCTGATCTGGAAACTCCCTCTTCCTTTGCTCAGTTGTTTCTCTGCTACCTGCACTCTCACTTGGAATGTGCAGTTATGCTCGCTGCTACTGCGAATTTGCAACTGGGAAAATTGGATTTCTTGGCTAGAAACCCGCTAAGAGAAATTGCCCTCTGTGTGTGCAATTTCTCTTCCCCTTGACACTAGTTCTGCTACTGCAAAACCCTTTGCATCCAGCCATAAATCTCCTTAGTGAAAATCTGAGTTGTTGTTTCTCCCTTTGACGGTTGGAATCACTATTTTGGGAAAATCGACTTTTCTACAACCCTGCGATCGAAAATCGAACTCCTGCCCCAGCAATTCAGTCTGCATGTCTGGGCACTGCACAGCCTTTGAGAATTTCGGCCTGTTGCTCCCTCTGAATAGCGAAATTTCCTTTAACACTTCTGAGTTTCCCGGCTTATCATTCACGCTCTGATCCCATGTGAAACTTTCGCACTACGAAATTATTCTGCAACTCACAAAATTTTATTGCAGCGACTGGAATTAATTCTTCTAACTGTAATTTAATTATGCAGTTTATTTCTTACGACAACAATGAATTAATCACTACTGCAAACTTCACAAAAAATATTGTGGAAGAAAAATAACGTTGGAAACTGAGAAAATATAACACACACACAAACATAAAATTTACATAGTTATTTTTGGACAAATGTCCCTGGAAAAACCCAACTTGGGAAAACGGTGCAACAACTGAGGGTTTTATTATTATGTAGCAGTGAGAAATTCTGAATACAATAATCTAGATGCTGAAATTTGGCTATCTTGCAGAGAAAATACTAGCAAATATATCTAGAAGGAAATTACCTTCACTACAAGCAATTCTAGCACTGCATTGCCTCTGAAAAGCAAGTTGCCCAACTGGGCCTGCATAGGCTCTGTGTCAACCTGATGTTGTCTGCTATAGCTTTTTCCCGAACTAACTGCTAGTATAGCCATCCTGCCTGCTGCTGACTACGAAAATGTCTCTCCGACACTCTGGAACCTTTGTCCGGCCTCTAGAATTGAAAATGTCTTCCTTCCCAGCAAATCAAACTGCCTTCTTGAGGGTTTGCACTGCCTCTACGTAGCCTCCTGGAGAAATCTTGGCCTCTCTGCAAATGCACTTGCTGGATCTGGAAAACTTCCTCCAGCCTCACTGTCCCTGCCTTTCACTATCTCTGCTTCCTCACTGAAGCTTGAACTCTCCGACAATTGAATGCTGCTACTCTGGAAAATCGAATTCTCCAAGTTTCTCTCGTGTATTCTCCAAGTGCCCATCGACTTCTTATAATCCTATGTTTGAGCACCAACGACCAAGATTAAAACTTAATCAAGGGCTAGGATCATCTCGGAGTCGATCCGTCTAGAATTATCACCTTGACTTAATTAATTTTGATTAATTAACCATGTTTCCTAAGTTTAGACTTAGGAAATATTTAAAAATCGGCTAATAATCTAACTAAGCTATCTCCAGGTGGAATCTCCAGAAACAATTTTTGGGTTATGGAGATCTCATGTATTCTAGCTTCTTCACCAAGTTCCATGACTAGAACACATCTGATGCTACAAAATCTAACAGAGGGTAGGGTGTAGTGAACTGTGTTTTTATCTCGTGTTTGGAACGAATGCTATTAAATTCTTTTGAGCAGAGTCAGGTCAAGTTTAGGTGTCGATATTGCTGATGCAAAAGTGTACTACTATTTGATGCACTATTGGTTGCTATGCACGCTCCTTGACCTATCTTATGTTAAGAAGATTGTACAGTCCATGATCCTCCACACCTAGAGTGATACTCTTGTTGGTTTCTTTATCAATTATGTTGCATTTGTGATCGGAAACAGTGATGTCTAGATCAGGGCAGTGCCTTATAATTTAACTAACTAATAGTAGATGAAGCTCCATTCCTGGTGCATAGTCACATTGTGGAAAAGCAACATGTTCACTCCAAAGGAAATCTGCACATTCCCTTTCCTATTACCATGAACTCTTCCCTACTACTGAAGACACTGAAACTTTAAAGGAGAAAGTAGTGTGCTTGATGAACCAATTCTCTCTTTTGGTGAAGTATTGTGGTGCACCTGAATCTATGTATCAAGCAAATGGATTGCATTGACTTGCTTGTCTCTTGGCCATGAATGTATGAAAGCTAACTTCTCCTTTGTATGCTTTGTGACTGGAGCCTTTTGCCTAGGCCTTCTCTAGTTGGTTTTCTACTCAACCAACCTCTTTCTAAAGTGCTCATATGCGTGTGGTAAGATTTTCAGTGCAATTACCGCCACGTCCTCCTCTTTTGTTTTCTAATTAATGCCCAACGACTATTTGCTGATATCTTTGATTTTGAGTAAATGCTCCGATAATGTTGTATTCTCAACTATCATGATTGAAAACAACATATTCTGCTGGAAGAAGGGTCTAGCCTTCTCCAAAGTCTCGTCAATTTTTGCAAATTCTTTTCTGGTTGTTGAAGTCTTCCTTGTCGGGACTTTAGGAACTGTTGCATTCAAAGGGTCAAAGTTCTAGGGAAGTGGAAGTACCAATTTTTTCAACAAAGATTGGATCACATATCACCAATCTATGTGTCATGGTTATCCCATTCTGCAAGTTATGTATTGTAAATGATCTTAGTAAAACCTTGAGTCTATGTAACAACCCGGGTAAGCCTATAATTTGATGACGAATTCCATCTTAGGAGGTTTTTTAACCTCGTTGATTACCTATGTTTCTAGACACGGCTAATCAAAAGATTTTCTTGCCTCCAACTTAAACCCCAAAGCTAGGGTGAAATTTATTGTCGAATTATTTGGTGAGTCCTAACATTTTTAGTCGAGTCTGATGTAAAAGTGATTTGGGAATAATTTAAGCTAGTTGGCTTAATTCTTTTATTACAAATCACTTGGTTTACTAGCGCATATTGTGTCGTAGATGGGTTATGTGTCTTGAGAGTTTAAGCCAAATGTGTTTTCCCTCTTTGAGTCTTATAAATGTAAAATCTTATGTATTAGAGGGTTGGAAAAATAATTAAATCCACTTATGTGTAAATTAATTAATTTTTTTGGCAAAATAAAATTAAATCTTAAACCTGAAAATTAATTAATTAGAGTCAAATTAAATTGTCTTAAAAAATAAATTCTCCAAATGGAAAAATCCGTGGGTCTTAAAAGAGTCAATTTTTAGAAGTCCTTCGCCAAGGGAATATTGTATATTTCAAGAAAATTTGGACCCTTGGACCTTGGTGGATAAGTCAAAGTCAAGTTTCTAAGGAAATTAGCTCAAAATAATTAATTCTGAGCTAATTAAAATGAGGCTAAATGATAAATTCGAAAATTCTTCAAAAATAAAAAATCAAGGGCCAAGATTAAAGGATCTTGAAGTGTTTCTCAACGACCAAGATTATTTTGGCAAAAATCAAAAAAACTAGCAAGTATTTTTCCGTTTGGAGGATTTATCTATAAATTAGAGAGTCTGTGGAGTCTCTAGTCATCTTGATCTCTGGCTAGAAAATTGTTGTTGAAGCTGGGAACTATTTTTTCATTCATAATGAAGACTTTGAGGTGCAATTCAAGGTGTTCTTTCTTATTGATTTGTGGTATGTGTTGACTATGAGCATCTCTATGTTGTGTTGAATGTGGGTGAGATTTGTTTTTTCATTAGATGGAGATAGAACTATACTATTGATAGTTTTGGGCTAATCTTAGGTGGTTTGGTTTCCCATGTGATCTAACAAATTATTTTTGAGATAAATCCATAGAGCTTGCAGGTACTTCAAAGTTCAGTCCTTGGCCTCCAAGTTCACAAACTTGGCCAAGAATCACTGTTGCTTGGATTCCAAATATTTATATGGTGGATTAAATCTTCGCTAAGGCTATAGTATACATTGGGGTTTCTGAAGTATTTTTAGCCATTCTTCAAAGGAAAAACTCCATAAAATTATTTTTCTCAAAAATTTAAAAAATTTCGAAACCCTTGTATATTTGTAGATCTTGGGAATAATTTTATAAATATAATTTGTAAATTGTTTTTTTTTCTAACTTGGGTTTTGGGATTTTTAGATTCATTTTGTATATATTTGGGGTTTAGGTGTTGTAATTTTATTTTTGCAGGTTAGATCAAGGAGTCAAGTGGAAGAAAAGCTAGATATATAGGCCCTCGAGGATAAGATCTAGTCTTTTGAAAATTTTTGCAGGGTTTCCATGGAAGAATTTTCAAAAAATGAAAATGTTGAAGAATAAAAAAAATATTGAACAAGGGTTTCAAGGTTTTCAGGGCTCTTATGTTACGAACATAAATTGTATAAAATAAAATAAACATAAATAAATATAAATAAATGTAAATACTAAATAATCAAGTAATGATTATGTCAAGTAGACATTATTTAAGTGAAAAGACATATCTAAAAGACATGCCCAGTCACGAAAGAACACCTGCTTAGATATATATACAGGTCCTCATTGTAACATTTCATATCACTTGTACAATTTTATATATTAATAAATTATTATTACAAATTCCTCTGGTGTATTTTAACATATTTAGTCAACAAGCTATAAGTTTTGTTACTTTAGTGGTATCGGAGCCATGCTGCACAATATAACCATGCGAGTCTTTGAATGTTGTTTGCCACACATTATTCCATTACGTTCACATCTTGAATTCATGGAGCAGTTTAATAAAATTCAAGAAACATTTCAGCATTTAGAAAAATCATTTACAGAAGTTAAAGCATGTCGAAAGGAAATTGATAATAATGAAGATGATAGCAATAGTGAAGAAACAAAAAAATATCAAGATGATGATCCAGATGATGTTGATGTTGAAAGTGAAGGAGAAGGGGAACACTCTAATTCTAATCAATCTGAAATGACCACATTGCAATCATCTGAAAATTCCAATTTGCCTGCAAGTAGCTGCAACACTCACACTTCCTATGACGACTACAACAATCACACTTCCACAGAGAATAAAAATGAAAGAGAAAACCCAGTACCTGACTATGACTTTGAGATGGAGGAGGAGCCCTCACCAAATGAACATGAAGATGAAGCCAACAATGAAGAGTTTATCAAACCAGAAGACGTGCATTGGTTAGACATGCTAGCAAAACTCAAGAAAAGGCTTATAACTAGAAAAACAAACTATCAACCTATTGTCGGAATCACTTGAATGGTCTACTCCCAATGCAAGGGGAGAGATGACATTTGGAACAAGTCGTTGAATTAAAAGAATAAATTAATAAAGGAAGTGTTGGAGGAAGTGTCACCTCCGACCATCCTTGAAGCTTCATGTGAGAGTGGGCAAGGGCTACGTAAGACATGTAGAACTCATATGATGAATGAGACAACAACAATTGTTGTAGGGAAACCTTTTGTTGGAGGAAGCGAGCACAGTCAATTGGCTGGGCAAGGGCTCTTTTCTGTCTGCAGAAAGCTGCATTTGGCATCTCCCCGTTCTCTTGGCACCCGTGGCATTGTTACCATGGTTATTCCCTTCCAAAGAGGATCTGCATGGGAGCAGCCTCCTCCAGATCTAGCATCATACTTGTTTAAAAGTCGAATTGTCTATTTGGGAATGTCACTTGTTCCAGCCGTAACAAAATTAATTATGGCAGAATTAATCTATCTACAATATGATGACCCTGAGAAACCAATCTACATGTATATCAATTCGACAGGTACTGCAAAGGATGGGGAGAAGCTAGGGTACGAGACTGAATCTTTTGCAGTTTATGATACAATGTGGTATGTAAAGCCACCAATTTTTACTCCTTGTATTGATAACGCATGGGGGGAGGCATCCTTGCTTTTGGCGGTTGGTGCAAAAGGAAATCGTTCTTCCTTGCCATCATCTACCATAATGATAAAGCAGCCAATCGCACAAGTCCGAGGCCAAGCAACTAATATTGATCTTGCACGCAAAGAAATTAGAAATGTGAAGAACGAGTTGGTTGCTCTTTATGCACGACATACTAGACATCCCAAAGAAAAGATTGAACAAAATATGAGGAGACCAAAATATTTCAATCCCCAAGAAGACATTGAGTACGAGATAATTGATAACGTTATTTATTCTAACAAAGGTACATAGGACCTTGGTGTTGTTGCTGACCTTAAGAAATCACAGTTAATAGTGGAGCTTGGTTGTTTACAGCACCATAAACTTATTTCTACGATTAAGATTACGTTAAGGATTACGATATCCCACAAGGTTTCATTGTGCCTCACCACTATTTTGCTCACGTCTGATGATTCCGCTGCACACTTATCACCTACCGTAGATCCCTGTGTAAACCCTATCAAATCGCTGCGGACGCTAAGAAATCTGTTCGAACGGGTTTCAAATGATACATGATTTTTACCGTCACACTATTTAAAGAAAAACAATTTGTCATGGTATATAGTCACCTGTTTTCACCACTTATCGCATATGGGGATCCTATTAAGTGTTTGCGAGGAGCAGGGGTATTGGATATTTGTGGTATATATTAATATATGTTAATTAACTATTGTGATTAAATATATATATATAGTTTTAAAATATATATATATATATATATATATTAAAAAAACCGATTGAAAACCCTTGATTCAGGATAGTGTTACCAACGAATTACACAGACAGAGATACCAGTGACCTTTTATCAAAAGTGATGTGAGCCAAGCAAGGACAATTATTCGAGATTAAAGTAAGGGAAATTGCCATCAATAAACTTTGAGGACAAAGCTTTTGAAGGAAGGGGCAATGTTATGAACATAAATTGTATAAAATAAAATAAACATAAATAAACATAAATAAATTTAAAACGCTAAATAATCAAGTAATGATTATGTCAAAGTAGTCATTAGCTAAGTGAAAAGGCATATCTAAAAGACATGCCTAGTCACGAAAGGACACCTATTTAGATATATATATAGGTCGTCATTGTAACATTTCATATCACTTGTACATTTTTATATATTGATAAATTATTATTACAAATACCTCTTGTGTATTTTAACATATTAAGTCAACAAGCTATAAGTTTTGTTGCTTCATCCTAGCCTTGGTTTTCTCCTCCAAACCCCCAGCATCATCTCTTTGGCCTCTTGCATCATCCTTTTCAGCCTTCCTAAGGCTGGTCATGACCCTTAGGGGTTGCGGCCTCCCTTCCTTACCCTAGCCGCAAACCGAAAAGGCATTGTGACCTCCTCTTGGCCCTCCTAGGCCTGCCGCAAGCCCTCCGCCTCCTTGTCGGCCCTCCATCCAACTCCCCTCGGCCTTCTTTCCCTCTGTCCTCCTCTGCTCCCTCTCCTCTCGGCCTCCGCTCCCCTCTGACCCCTCTTTCCCTTGAGACGTGGGCCTAAAAGGGCTTGCGGCGGCCTCTTTTGAGGCCTCCCAAGGGCGCCGCAAACCTTAGGGCCTTAAAACCCTAGGCTGCAGCCCCTTTTAGGCTTTTTAGGCCCCTCCTTAGCCTAGCAACAACCTCTTTGGGCTTGTCGTACAGCCCATTAGGCCTTTTACCCTAGCCGCAGGCCTATTGAGGCCTTTTCGCCTCCATTTTGTCTTGCCCTCTCTTGGCCCTAAATTGACATATTGTTATCTCTGAAATTTTTCTAGACTGATTGTGGGTGTATTTTGCAGTGAAAATTGGCCTAGAGCTTGTGTTTCAGGTATCAAGTTATTGGAAAAAAATTTGCACAAGGTGGGGCTTGTAGACTTCAAGGCCTAGGGCCTAAGGGTTTTATCTTCTAACCCTTATCTCCTCACTGTTTCATTTCAACAAACAAATTAACTCGTGGCAGTGATAAAAACGTCCTAAGTAGCCTTCAAATTCATCTTAGAAGTTGCTTGACATACTAAGGAATAAATTGCATAAGTTGGGCAATCATAGATTGGCATGAATCTTGAAGTTTTGGTAACTGATATTTCTGCATAATAAGTCTGATATAACAGTGGTAAATTTCATATTTGAAAGGCTAATCCATCCAAATTCTTAAGGTGGTTAAGTGTACTTGATAGTTGGGTCTCTCTTCATCACATTGGGCAAGTATATGCACTTCAAATTTGGCATCTAAGCTAATTGATCTACTGCTGTCATAAAATTTCTTATGTTATAAAATCGTTTACTGCTGTCATAATAGTTATTTACTGTTCATAAAAGAATCATTGGAACATAAACTACACAAGTCTTTTCGTAGCTCTATATTTCTTTTACTTGTTCCTAGTATTTACATTGTGTAAGTGACTAACATTGGGTTTCTTTGTGAGTTTAGATGCTACAAAGTTTATACTCATCTAATAAAATCACTCTTTGGTCTAGAGTGTCCCTAAGTTTCCTGGATTTAAGTGGTATTGAAACAACTTGTTTCATTTGCACATCTAATTGGCAGAAATCATTGGCAAATTATAATAGTCATAAGAATTTTTGCATCTTGATGTGTTTATCTTAAACATTTGGCATCTTAAGTTCATTGGTTATTTGTTATCTTGTGGAATATTGTTGAAGTTTACACTTGTATCTCTAAGCATCTGCCTTGTAATGTTTCTAAACAGTAAATTAAGTGATAAAAAAATCAAACAAATAGACCAGCAATAAGAAAAACGAAATTCACATCAAGCACCCATGAAAACGTTGGAAATAGAGAACTGTGTTGATCAGTGGTTGTCATTGATGTCAACCCAAGCAGCACCGGGGGATACCTTGATCTTGCATGGCATTTTGACTTGACAACTTACTCTATTCTGAGCCATGGATCTTATAGATGTATTCTACTCGCCGAGATGTTTCCATTGACATATGGCACGCCAAGTAATTCTTCACAGTTTGAGAGTTATCTATGTTTGCAGTTGGTAACCCCAGTTAATGGGCTAAAACCCTATGGAGTTGTGGCATGGCATCCATAATTGGTTGTGGTCATTGAATAGTAAATAATTAATAATATTTTTTGCTCCTAAAATCCCTCCAACGTTCACTTGTTGAGGTTCCTCTCAACTCAAGACATTCATATAAATAATGACCCCATATCCTCCTTTTGTATGGATTTTGTGGCTTAAAACAAGGCATCGTGGCATTTTCGCTATAACTTTTTTCTGCAAAGCTTCAGAAGCTAAAACTGAAACCCATTTGAGCTGAAATCTTGATGGACCTCATGACCGAATTTCAGATCTTGATTCGCTATATTTTTGGAGATATGATCTGAGGAAGTTATGGTTTTTGCAGGGTCTTGAATTCCATGTCAAACAGGTGACGTTGGGAAAATCGTCATAACTTTCTCTCTAAGCATTGGATTCAAATTTCGGAAATAGTCACAGAAAGAGGACGGACTATAGTTTGTTGAGTAGCATTTTCAGGGTCGAAGATCGCAACAGTGACACGTGGCACTTCATACAAGTTCGCTCTACTGAACCAAGGTATAATCAAGTCATCGTGGGAGATTGGGCATAACTCTTTCTTGAAGAATCCAATCTTGATCGGCCGAGCTTGAATTGCTTGGTTGCTTTGCTGGGTTCGATAGGTGGACTGGGACGGGGCAAGCCTGGGACATAGCAGTGCTTTTCTGGTTCAGATACGAGTTCATGGTGTTGTCATTGGTCGTGCACTCGCTCGCTGGTGCTCTCACGTACCAGGAAGGGAACTCAACTATCATACCGGTGCTCTCACTAACCCGCTGTTTAGCTGTGCATTATATATTAGTCAAATGTCTAATGGGCTGCCGATCCCTTACTCTGTGAGTAGTTGTCCCGATGTGAATAGCAACAGCTGTTTCCTGTGCTTTTACCATGTTGTAAGGAGTGGATGGTAGCCCGATGGTAGCACTGGTAAAGAGTAAATGGTAGTACGAATAGCTGCTTTAGTTGTTAGTAGCCTTATTTGCCCAGCTCTGTTTCATGTTTGTAAGTATTCCCTGTAATGAAAGAGTAGCTGTTAGCACCCTACTCTACCTGTCAATGTGGATGGAGGAGTGTACCTTTGTAGCTGTATGTCTGAGTGTACCTATGCTGCGGGTATTCCCTAAACAGGAGTTTCAGCATTGCCATAGCCTATGTTCTAGCTTATTCTTCAACTGCCAATGGAACAGGACAGGAGATTTTGCTGGCTTTGTTGCGGGTTAATATGCGGGTGAGGCTAGGTAAACAGGAATTGGAACGGATTCTTCTACTGTGTCTGGAACTTTCATTGATGCTAATGCGATTTCAATTGGTGCTTAAACTATTGGGTCGAAGGTCAAGGTGTAGGGCTAAGGACCAACTAAGCACTGAAACTGGTGAATATGAAACAAGGTCAATTGCTTATGCAACGGATGCTTCAACATGTGCTTCAACCGGATCTATAACTAGGATATCCAAAACCGGATCATCTACTAGGGGTTACCTTGCTATTGACGGTGGTGGATTCGTACTTGGCTTTGTCCCTGCCTTTATCGCATAAAATGCTACTGGTGGGTGGTTCAAAAATTGAAAAAGTAAAAGTAAGCAACGAAATATGCTCGAACTTCAATTGGCTCTGCTACTGACGCTATGAAAATTGGTATTGATGAAACTGCCTTTTAAGCTGATGACTCAGATGCGCGCTTAGATGCTACTTCAATCGCTACTAGTAGGTCTCAATATCGAGCAGATGGAAGGAATTCTAGGTGAGGTGCTAGTGGATCTACTGTTCGATTTCGATCTATAACTGGAGGTGAAGCCTCTGTCCCTGCCTTTGCCCCCGCTACCTTAACCCCAGAGGTGTGCTCTCCTTCCTATGGTTCAGACTCTGCAACAAGCTATCGATCTGGCTTGGATGATGGAACAATAAGTTTTCGAATTGGAACTAAGGCGATTAGAGAGAATGGCTTGGGAATCAAGGCCAAGGAGGCGGTAGAAAGTCGAGTGTGGATCATGAGGATATACATGGGTTGGGTTTTCACTGCCAGGAAACGGCAGGGTTATCTCCATTGTTGGAGAGATTGATACTGAAAAAGGAAATAGAATGTAATAATACCACTGATTGGAAAAAAATAGAATGTCTGATCTGCACTTCATACCAGAAGCTTCTAGGAACGAGTCAGAACATAACGAGTAGTAAGGTCTTATACACCTATTAGGCTTATTTAGAGTCTCCGCCTAAGCTAAGTTCTTCGGAGCGAGAGCCTCTTAGTAGCGGACGGAAAGGAGGGAGTTTGACTGGCGGGGGCTGTCACTGAGCTTAGCCTTTACGCTCTATCGGTCAGCCACAAGTAAGCCTATACGGTTGCTGGCTCTACCGGAGCTGGACCTTATGAGAGTACGGTCACAGGCTGTAGCCTACCAACCAGTAGTGAAGCTAAAGTCTGGAAGAGGAGAGAGTGAAGTCAGAGGGCTACCACAGGACGAAATTTCAGACCCTGGAGATTCAAAATTACATAGATGCAACAGATTCAATAGCGAGCTCCTAGAAGGCAAGAAAAAGCACGCATTCAAGGATCACTGCGGTAAGAACCACACATCAACAGTCAAGGGTAAGTCTCCTACAGCAAGGTATGTATGGTTAGTGTTTAAATTTGAATTTTGAGTATCATCTCTAACATATGTTTTGCAGTACAACGTAAGTATATACAGGGTCTCGATTATATCTCTATGTCTCTATATGTCACAATTAGTTTTGATACCACATTTCGGATGTCTTATTCTTGATACTACACATTTGATGCTACACCTAGGAAACCGGATTTGTCCTAAACTCCCTGCGATCTCGAATCCGGCGAATCTGACACGATTCGGTCTGGATTCGTGTCCAAATCACAGGACACGTCGTGTCCGAGGGCGTGTCGCGATTTTCAGGGGCGTGTCGCGATTTTAGGACACATGTCCGGTTTCCAGGACTTGCTAAGCTCAGCGCGGGTATGAAAAGGGCGTGTTTTCTCATTAATATTTTCATTTGGTAAGTGATTTGTGCTGTTGCAGCAAGGAGTAGAGCATTTTGGCAGCTTCATAATCAAGTCTAGGCCCTAGTATTGATATGCTATTCATGGTAATGTTAAATTCTTAAAGTAAAAGTGACATTCTCCTTAATCTTCATTTTCATCCTTTTACTTAAATTTTTAACATTACCATGAAATGACTCAGGATGTTTGAGAGTGGTTCCAGCCTCACTGGATTTCATATGGAGAAAGTAGAATTTTAGATTTCATTCAAAATCCAGCAGACTTATCAGTTTTTCAGGATTTTAGGATTGGGGGATTGCAATGTTTCCATTGAATTTTTTCATGTATTAGGGTATGGAACTCGTATTTAATCAAGAGCACCAAACCAAGAGCTTCTGAATATGTCGCTCCCGCTCCCGTTTTCGCTCTCGCTCCCGCTTTCGCTCCCGCTCCCAAGTAACACTGTTCCTGATGATATGGGTCTGGACACCATTGTTGAGTTGGCATTGGCCAACATGGATCTCAATGATCCAGTGCTAGAGCCTGTTAGATTTGATGACTTAGAGGGGTCAGCCTCCATACCAGCAGATGCAAAGGCGACTATGGATACAGGGGAGGAGGATGTAGAGGAGAGCAGTGGGGACCATGATGATGGGGACAGTGATGCTGATTCTGATGCTAATTGATGCCTTGAGGCTTGTATACCTGTAGTTGTTTTATATTTTCTATTTCTATTTGCCATTGGCATTGCACCAACACTACCTATGTAACACATTTTGATTTGATGACTTAATGAGAAAACTACAGTTGTCAGTGTGTTTATCTTACTATCTTGTAGTTGTAAGTTGTCTTTCAGTTATGAATTATGAATCATGATTTAAATTTTTAATAGATTTATCATTTATGTGACCAGTACCACTGACATTTATTTGAATTTTGTATGTACTATGCATGCTAATAGCTATAGATGAAGATCTATGTTTGAAATCAATAAATTTGTATCATTAATTAAAGTTTGTGTACGAAATATGATAATATCTAATTTATATATATATATATATATATATATATATATATATATATATATTTAAATATATTATATATATATATATATATATATATATATATACATTTTAATAAAATAATATAACGTGTCCTAACGTGTCCTGTTCCGGGGGGTCAGCGTGTCCCGAATTCGACACCACGAATCCCGAATCCTACGTGTCCCGAATACCCGTGTCAGGTGACTTAGTGCTACACCAAGTCTGCTAAATCTATATGATGTTGTGATTTCATGTTACTTGTCTTGTCATAGTTGATAGAATGGTCTCTGTTGTTGTACTTAGAACTTGGTTCATCACAAGTCTAGTGTTTGTCATCAGTTTCTATTGTATATATCTTTAGGTCAGTTTTGGATATAGTCTTGCATAGAGTCAAGGCTTATATCAAGAGTGGGAGTCTTTGTCCACTGCTGCAACAAGTCAACAACAAAAGTGAGAAGCACACTTCAGGTATGCATTGTAATTTTAATTTGTATTTATTCATTATTATGCACTTACATGTGTTTTGCAGGCAGAGGTAAGTTGAAGGGTATTTTTTTTTGATTTGGGATTGGTTTCGTCGAACGAATTTTGCATGTAGGTAGAAGAAGATTCAAATACAACTTCAAATAGGAATTCAAGAGCAGAAGTATCAAATCAAAGGAAGCATTGTAGCGGGACATCCTGCAAAGACATGACAACCATCTGTATATTGTGAAGAAGTGTCAAGGCCAAGAGTCATCATTGTAAAGTTGTAAAAGAGTCATTTGTAGAAGTGTCATCATTGGAAGAGTCATTATTGTAAAAGAGTCAATCTGCCTAGAGTCGAAAAGGAATTATTGGGAGGTATAGGAGCCTCTGTTGGGATGATTTCATGGTCGGGTTGCAGGTCATAGTGTGATTGGGTGTTCAGTCAAAATCATTATAAATCATATTGTATCGTGGATTGTTGTCCCTGGTATGGGAATCCACACTCTTGTCTCATTTCAATCATTATAGGGTGGCAGGGAGGTGCTAGGCTGGTGCATGAAGTCGCTTACAGGTTGGAGCCTGTGAACACTTCAGGGTGGTAGGTTGGTCTAGGATGTTGGGGCATCCATTCAGATGACTACTGAAAATACCAGGGCATTGGGGAGTCCTTCCAGTGGGAGCTGGAGAAAAATGCTTTTCTAGAATTCTAGGAAGTTGCTTTCATTTCAGTTGTCGCTGAAGCTTAAAGAATTTATTAGAAAAGCGTTAGGTGGTTTTTGACCCGGAGGGGGTTTTCCACCTAAAATTCTTGTGTCTATTGTGTTCTTTTATTTACTGTTATTATTGCATATTAATAATAATTGAAGATTAACTAATGCTCTGAAAAGATTTAAAAGTGCTAATTTCTAAGGAACACTGATTCAGGCCCCCCACTCAGTGTTTCCAACAAACTGCTTAGCCATTTTATTAATTCTTCAAGGGAAAATACAATGATAAAACATAATGGTGCACCTAGGCTTGTCTCTAAGGACAAGCATGACAAAACCCAGGTGCGAAATGCTGATCTGAAGGCTACGCTAACTACTGCACCAAAACATATCTACGCTGCCTAGAAACTACACTTCCTGCTGAAATCGAAGGGCTGGAATCATTGTGTCCTGTGCTTAGAAAATTATAAGATTTCAGCCCCTTGCTTCTTAGCCAAAACCCACCAAAACCTAGGAAGGGTTTGGTCTGGTTTAGACTTTTGAAATTCGACTCCCAAGGAGCCTAACCTCAGCTGCAACTGCAAAACTCGATCTGCTAGAATGAAGTTGTAAAACCTCTTGGAAACTGCCCCAAATCACTAAGATGATCCCACCTACGAATCTCCTTCCTTCCCAGCTATGATTCCGAGTTGTAGCTCTTCCCCTCAAGACTCTCGAATTCCCTGAAATGGCTCTCTGTGTTGTCCTCCAAGGTTGGAATTCGAATTGCCTATTTGTTGTCCCCTCTTACCCCGTAACTCCTCCTGAATGTTGGCCCAATGATGTCCTTCAGATTCCCTGGCTTCTCTCGCTAATGGTTGGCCCAAGGTAGCTCTTTCCTCTATTGCGTATTCTCAACTGCTGGCCCAGAAATACGCACTCCCTGAAGATAGCTGAATGAATGTGCTATAGATACTTCCTAGAACTCATCAAGATGTTGTGGAATTGCCTTCTTAGGGTGGCACTCGAAGTCCCTCGAAGGTAAAATTGAATCTCCCGCTTGAGAGATTCATGGCTAAACAGCCAATTGACTCGGCTAAGCAGCTCGAGCAAAAAATCAAGTAAAATTCAATATACAAGAGTGAATGAATGAGCAAGTGAGGCACTCCTTCTCCTTATGTCTTCATGGGCCTTCCTTTGCCTCATGTGGGCCCCTCCAACAGTTGTACGAATTCCCTCCAAGCAATTCAAATTTCCTAGTACGAATTCCCACGTGGGTGGCCCCCACCTTCCACTAACAAACTAATTTGGCCGAAATTTCTCCCGAGTCCCTAAGTCGAAACTACTTGGGTCCTTTTCCTTGGCAAAATTGTGTAGAGATAAGCTTGTTACAAATGCTTTTGGGAAGGTACATGATAGTGCAAAATTGTGTAGAGATAAGCCTGTTACAAATGCTTTTGGGAAGGGACATGACAGTCCTCCCCTTCCAAATGTTGCTTGCCCTCAAGCAACTTCAAAGCTGGGTGCTACAAAATGTGCTCACCCTCCCAGGTGGCATCCTCATCCCGCAAGTTCTTCCAGTGTACCAAGAACTCCTTGATGGTCCTACTCCTCAGCTTCCTCTCCCTCCTCTCCAAATGGCCTCAAGCTCCAAAACCAAGTGGCCTTCATCATCCAATGGGCGTAACTCTATTGCTACTGTCACCTGTTGCCCCAACACCTTTTTAAGGCATGAGACATGGAATATATTGTGAATCTTGCTCCTTGGAGGAAGCTCAAGCTCATAGGCCACCTCCCCAACTCACCTGACCACCCTGTATGGCCCATAAAAACGGGGTTGTAGCTTCTCGACCCCCTTCTACTTCAACGTGGACTGCTTATACGGCTGTAACTAGAGGTACACCAAATCCCCCTCCTCGAAATGTCTCTCGGTCTGGTGTCGATATGTGTACTCCTTACGCTGGTTCTACGTTGTCACTAAGTTATCCTTGAGAGCCTTGAGGATGTCTTGGCTCTCTTGGACCCAATCTTTGGCCTTTGGGGCCCGGCTGTCTCCAAAAACAACATCAGCAAAAGATAATGCATCATAACCATACAAGGCATGGAAAGGAGTCATACCGATGGACATGTGGTGGGTGGTGTTGTAGCAATACTTGCCCAAGTACAACCATTGGATCCAAGCCCTCTGCTGTCCCATCACATAGTTCCTCAAATACCCCTCCAGCGACTGGTTAACTCACTCTGTCTGGCCATCTGTCTGGGGGTGGTAACTCGTGCTAGGGGTGAGCTCGGTACCAACCATCCTGAAAAGCTCCTTCCAGAAGTCTCCCATGAACCTGTTATCCTTGTCACTCACGATGTTCTTAGGAAGTCTGTGTAACCGGGAAATCTCACTAAAGAACAGCTCTGCAACCTGTGAAGCCGAATATCTGGTAGGGATGGTGAAAAAGTGGGCATACTTTGTCAATCGATTGACCACTACATAAATGCAGTCCTTGCCCTGTATTGTGGGGAGCCCTGTGATGAAATCCATGGAGATACTTTCCCATTTCCCCTCAGGGATGGGAAGTGGTTGTAACAATCCTGTAAGGTGAATCAACTCCCCGTTGTTCCTCTGACATGCCTCACACTCCTGTACGTGCTTCAACACATCCTCGTTGAGGCCCTTCCATGTGAATCTCTCCTGATTGCCATGTATGTCTTCCTGAACCCCTAATGCCCTGACAATGGTGAGTCATGTGTTTCCTGGAGCACATTCTCCCTCAACTGCGCACTGGGCACCAGAAATATGCGCCCCTTGTAGTAGATGACCTCATCCATCACCCGGTAGCCTTCATCTGCGTGGGTACCCTCCAGAATCTCACATGCCCTCCTGTCCTTGGAATACTCCACCAATAACTAGGCCTTCCAATCATGGCAAATGCTCATGAGTGATAAGCCTGCGAGTCTCCGTGATAGAGCATTAGCCACCACATTGTGCTTTCCCTGCACATACTCTATGTCAAAGTCATAGGCCTGCACCTTGCTGACCCATCTCTGATGTCTGTTGTTGAGGCCTTGCTGCACCATGAAGTGACGAAGACTATTGTGATCAGTCCTCACCCAAAACCTGTTACCCACTGGATATTGTCGAAACTTGGCCAACGCATGCATGATGCCCAACATCTCTTTGTCATATATAGTATATGACTGCTCATGGGGTAAGAGATTTTGACTCTCGAAAGCAATGTGTTGCTCATCCTGAGATAGTACTGCTCCAAATCCCTCCCCGGATGTATCACACTCCACAGTAAAGGGCTGGGAAAAGTTTGGAAGTGTTAAAACTGGACAACTGCTCATCACCTCTTTGAGGCGATGAAAAGTTGCCTGTGTCCCATCCAATGTTGCACGAAGCGCCCCCCCCCCCCGGTTCCAAGCCCCGAAGCATGTCCCATACGGAAGCGCCTAGGAAGCTTGGTCGGAAGCGCGCTTCCGAAATTCGGAAGCGCCACTTCCGAATTTTTTGCCGCTTCCTGGAATTTCGGAAGCGTGGTACGGAAGCGTCGCTTCCAGACCTCCGAAACGTGCTTCGTACGGTGCTTCAAGCCTCGGAAGCGTGGCGCTTCGGAGGAGGAAGCGTACGCTTCCAGTACACTTCCGTACGCTTCCGGAAGAGGCCGCACGCAAGGCAAAAAATCAATTTTTTTTTTTTTTAATTTATGTTAACTTAGCATAAAGGGGGTGGGTTAGGGTGAGGTTAAGGTGAGGAATGAAGAGAATAAAGCCCCCATTCATTCCTCATTTTCTCACTTTGAGTTTATGAGAGTTGGAGAAGAGAAGAGAGGAGAGGAGAAGAGAAGAGAGGAAAGGAGGAGAAGAGAGGAGAGTTTGGAGGAGTGAAGGTGGAGGAGATTGGAGCAAGAGCTTGGAGGACTTCATCTACAAGAGCTAAAGAGGTAAGTTCAAACCCCAAACTCTTATTTTTTTGACAATTTTTTTGTATTTTTCTCCTCCCTCTCCTACTCTTTCCCATTGTTTCTACTTGCTCCTTTACTTATAGGTTGTCCACCACCTATATCCATATTCCAAGATGGTGTTCTTTTGGCTTCTATGTATCATTCCACTCTTGGTTTTAATGATGGCAAAGGGGAATAGGAATAGAAGAGAAGAAACACAAGAGGACAGTGGTCCCAATATGAGTGACCCAATGTATGATGAGGAAGGGTTTGAAGAGGAAGGGGATGAACCTGAAGGGGACACTGAAACACAAGACGGGAAAGCTACATCAACACCCTTGTGGAACTATGTGACCAAACTTGATGGGGAAAAGGGTGGTGGATCTTACAAATTTGTGTGCCCTCATGGTTGTCATGGAGGAAAACCATATTGTGGTTGATATACCCGTCTGAGGAGGCATCTTTGTGGAGTGCTAGACAGTGATGAAAAAAAGGTCCTGTGGGGGTGCAAATTTGCCCAAACATTTCAACTAAAGAAAGAGGAAAATACATCCAAATAGAGATGGCTGCACAACAAAGAAACAAGAAACAAAAAATTCATTCTAAATCAAGTGCAACCTCTAAATTTGGTAGCTGCTCATCTCCTCATGGTACTTCTGCAAGCTCTGGAGGTAGAAGAACAATAGGGGATTTCCTTAATGTTGCTGGGAGGGATGATGTGGATGGAAAGATAGTCCGTTTTCTTTGTTCTTGCGGTGTACCATTCAATGTGCTTCGCTCTCCCTATTGGCATGAAATGGTAAAGGCCATCAATGAAGCCCCAAAAGGATACAAGGCCCCCAACTATGAGAAAGCTAGAACAATGTTATTAGAAAGAGATAAGGTTCAAAGAGCTTTGACACGTTTTAGAAATGAGTGGGTAGATTTTGGGGTATCCATTGTATCAGATGGGTGGACAAATATTAGAAACCAACATTTGATAAATGTTCTTGGTGTTTCTTCTAGTGGTGCAGTATTTATTACATGTCATGACTCCTCCATCAGTGCATCTACACAAAACATTGCAGATCTCCTATTGCAATCAATCAAAGATAGATGTTGGTCCGAATAATGTGGTTCAAGTGATCACAGATAATGCAGCAAATTGTAAGGCAGCAGGAAAAATTATTGAGTGTACTCATCCACACATCTTTTGGTCTGGGTGCCTGGTTCACACATTGAACCTTTTGATGCATGATATTGTGAAGCACAAAGAATGTGGGTGGATTACTGAGCTTTATAGGAGAGGGAAGCAACTCATTAAATTCATCACAGGGCATACAAGGGTAAACTACTTCTATGGCACTTACTCCAAGTTGCAGTTGCTTAAAATTGCAAAGACAAGATTTGCTAGTTATTACCTCACCTTTAGGCAGCTAGTGAAGGTGAAACAAGCTTTAACTAATCTGGTGTGTGCTGAATCATGGGATGAAATTAACACTGACATAGATGGTGCTAATGCAGTCAAGGACACTGTTCTTGACAATTACTTTTGGACACAGGTTAAATATGTTTTGCAATTCACCAAACCAATTTATTACATGATCAAGTTTGCAAATTCAAATCGACCAGTAATTGGGGAGGTGTATGAGCAAATGGATAGCATGTTGGGGCAGATTACAGACATTGTTGAGCCTAGAGATACCACCTTGTACAATTATGTTCGTGTAGAGTTGGAAAACCGATGGGAAATGCTAAATGTTCCATTGCATGCATTAGCATATGTTTTGACGCCTAAATACTATCATCCATCATGGCTTTCAACACCAGCACCTGGGGGGGGAAGCAGGAGAAAACCACACTAAGATCAATAGGTTCACAGAAAATATATGGTTGTATTGAGTAAATTAATCCCTGATGAGGAGGAGGCTGCATTGGTATGGAGACAGGTGAGCAACTATACGCTTAACACTGGTCCATTTGGGAGCATGCATGCAATTAAAGATCAAGAGACTTTTTCTTCTCTTGAGTGGTGGAACATGCATGGAGGGGGTACTCCACTCTACAGGTTTTGGCATTGCGGGTGCTATCACAGGTGGTAAACACTTCTTCTGCAGAGAGGTGTTGGAGCTCTTATTCTTTCATCCACAGTGTTAAAAGGAACAGGTTGAGTTTAGACCGGGTAGAGAGCTTGGTTTATGTTCATTACAACTTGCGATTGTTGTCCCATTATTGTGAAGATGTAAAGTCTAATAAAGACCTGTTGATTTGGGACAAGAATCCAGAGGAGCCCAATTTGGAGGATGGAGTGTTGCAATTAGCGCAATTAGAGGATGCTCTTATCCAGGTATGTCCATTGTGGTATGAATTTTCCAATTTTTCCTTATAAAGCATTTCTCTAATTCATGTTTTTTATTTTTTTGTTAACTAGTGTTTTTTTTTGCATGAATTTTTTGAGCGATTCCAAGATGATGATGATCGTGTTGATATGCCACCCCCACCCCCATCTGGTCCCTTGGTTCCTAGGTTCCATGGTTCAACACCAACAGCAGGGGGTTCTTCTTCATCAGTTTTAGTGCCACAACTTCCACAGGCACCATCTTCTTCATTGCCACCACGTGGAGGCCCACCGCCACGTTTTCTTCGTGGTGGAAGGAGAGATTAGTAGATATATTCACAATCTACTACTTTTTGTCATAGATTACTCATTAGACTTGTAGGCTTGTGAATTTGAATTTTGAACCTTTTTTGTCTTGGCGGTGACCAAGTGACATATTTTGTAAACATTATTATTTGAATTTTGGACATGACAAATGTTGACAGTTGCTCACTTGCTAGATAAATCATAATATTCTCTATGTTTTATGTTTTATAATATGCTTAAATGTTTTATGTTTTATAATATGCTTAAAAATTTGATGTATATTTGTAATAGCTAGAATATAGATGATTGTTGTACATACTAGTAACTACAATGGAATCATGGATGCCATATCTATCTTGATTTATGCAAAAATATGCATGTTTTCATGTCTTCTACAATTAATTTGGTGTTTGGGATGTTTGTTTTGAGTATAAATGCAAAAAATATATATATATATATATATATATAGCAGACGCTTTCGCGGATGCTTCGCATCCTAGATTTTTGGAAAATGACGCTTCCGCGTCCCCGCTTCATGCAACATTGGTCCCATCTGTCCATGTGAAAGCCCCTCTCTTGGTCAAGTCTATCAAGGGAGCTGCCAACTACGGAAACCCCTTGACAAACCTCTGGTAATAAGTGCAGATGCCAAGAAGCCCCCTCAACGCTGTCACATCTCTAGATACTGGCCAATCACAGATAGCTGGTATCTTCTCCTCATGGACCTTCACCCCATCTGCACCAATGATATGCCCTAAGTAGAGCATCTATTTCAAGCCAAACTCACACTTGGACAATTTGGCATTAAACTGTTGCTCCAAAATATGTAGCACCTCCTCCAAGTGCTGGAGATTCTCCTCCCAAATCCTGTTGTAAATCAAGATATCATCAAAGAAAACCAGCAAAAATCTCCTCAACTGCCTTCAGAAAACATGGTTCATACATGACTGAAAAGTAGACGGGAGTTGGTCAATCCAAATGGCATGACCAGGAACTCGAAGTGCCCATAATGGCACCAAAAAGTTGCCTTGGGGATGTCCTGATCTCTCACCCTGATCTGGTGGTACCCCGAACGCAGATCTATCTTAGAGTAGTACTTGGCTCCTCTAACCTCATCCATCAACTCATCGATGCAGGAGATGGGGTACCAGTTCTTCAATGTCTTCCTGTTGAGGGCCCAGTAGTCAATGCACATGTGCAAGGTTCCATCCTCCTTCTTCACTAACATTATTGAAGAAGTAAAAGGACTGGAACTTGGCCTAATATGGCCCAATGCCAACAACTCTTTGATGGCCCTCTCAGTCTCATCCTTATAGGCCTTAGGATGCCTATAAGGGGTAGTGATCATTGCCTGCACACCTGGCTCCAGCTCAATGGTGTGCTTGAATCCCCTATCTAGCGGCTGCCCTAGTGGACTATCCCTAAACACCACTGCCTACCTGTCCAACAAGGCCTGTATGTTTGGAGATGGTGGTTGGACCTGTCCTCCAACCTCTGAAACCCTCAGCTTCACTGCCCACGCTAGTCCCCATGTCGCAGATCTGACTCCATCCTACGCGTTGAGACTGTCTAGGGTGGGTATGAATGCATGCCTCTAAGGACCACCGATTTGCCATCCGACCCGGTGAACTCCATCTCCAGTTTCTTCTAGTCAATATTGACTAGCCCAAGTACAGCCACTGGACACCCATCACCACGTTGGTGTCTGGCACATCGACCACAAAGAAATGGTTCGTCATAGAGTAGTTCCCCACTACTACTGTCAAAGCGGGCACATACCGAGTGCAATGCATGGTACGACCACCTGGTACCAGGATTGAAAAGCCCTCAAACTCTGTCATGGTGAGGCCCCTCCTCTGAACCAACTGGGCATCTATGAAGTTGTGGGTAGCCCCACTATCAACTAAGACTGACACCCGATGTCCTTGTATAGTGCCTCTGATTCTCAATGCCAAGAATTTGGGGACCCCACATAAAGAAGCTAGGACTCCCTCGGATGGGGCAAAGCATGCCCCTCCCTATGGAGGTGGTGGTGGGGGTCCCCTATCTGTTGGACACTCACTGTCTCCCATACCACACTCCTGCTCCATCTCATCCTCCTGGTCACTGTCTTAAAATACCTTAATATAATGTGCTTTGCCAGCAGTGCACCGATGGCCTGGTGCCAATGGCTCCCGGCAAGTGAAGCACAACTTCCTCCTCCTGAGGTCCTTCTGTGTCTCATCATCCATCTGCCCTTGTCCCTCGATGGTTCTCTGAGGTGGGGGTCTGGTGTCATGCCCCTTCTAGGGAAAAGGGATCCGTGCAGGAAAAGGTTCTTTGGTCTTGGGGATGATCCCCTGCAAATCTCTAGTGCACATAACTGCTTCCTGCAGCATGGAGGGTTTGCGTGACTTCACCAATCCACGTAGGAGCTCAAGTAAGCTCTCTATGAAGGTATATACCCTTTGAGCATCTGATAGGTCCGGGACCATCACTGAAACTTGTAGAAACTCTGAAATGTACTGCTCTAGGTTGATTGTCTAGCGAAGTTGGGTTAGCTCCCTGAAAGGGGCCTCTGGATCCCTCTGGTCAAAGCGTACCACCACCCTCCTGGTGAAATCCTCATAGGAAAGCCACATTGGCATGCCCCAGGGAGGCCAATCCATGAAACCACCAGTCATGGGTTTCTCCCTCCATGTGCAGCGTGGCCATCTTGATGGGTTCCAGCGCTGTCATCCAGTTGAGCTGGAAATACGTATCCATCTTCTCAGCCCAGGCCCGAGTAGTGCACTTGGCAGTGCCATCGAATGTAGGGATGTACATCCTCCCTATGGTCCTTTGCAGCTCATAACTCTGCGTGCCCTGTCCTCCATAGCCCTTGCTCTTCTCATTCTGCTCGAGCTTGTAGAAATCTCTGGAAGAGAGTGCTTCCCTGAAGTCTGCACCCATAGATTTCCACTATCTAAACTGTTCTCCCATCTGTGAGGGGTCTTCAGCCCCTGCTAGTTCAATCTGTGCCACATGTACAAAAGAGGGCAGTGTGGCTCGAGTTGGCCCGCTGGTTGATGGGGTTGTGCTGCTGGTGAAGGGTGATCAAATTGTTGTGAGGCTCCAGAAGTTTCCCCAAATAAGAATCCCCTAGGGGTGGTTCTCTCGCGATTCTGCATTTTTATCTCCTTAGCATCTCCTTCTAGCCCTTTGCCAAATCATTCAAAGCCTTCAAGAGGTTGTCAAAGGCCATCTCCTCCCTGCTCTTGGGCTTTACCATATCTTCCTCTGCTACGACTGCTTTCCCACTATCCTTTGTGTCTGGAGTGATTTCCAGCTCTCTTTCTTTGCTCTGGGACCTCTGCCTCTTGTATGTAATGTTCTATTGGTCCCCTTCTCTCATGGGAGAAAATCCCCACAGCTGAGCTAAGACCTAGGCTCTGATACCACTGTAATTTTCCTAAACAAGAAATTAAGTGATAAACAAAGCAAGCAAACAGTGCAACAATAAGAAAAACGAAATTCACATCAAGCACCCATGAAAACGTTGGAAATAGAGAACTACTGAGCCATTTTATTAATTCTTCAAGGGAAAATACAATGATAAAATAGAATGGTGCACCTGGGCTTGTCTCTAAGGACAAGTGTGACAAAACCCAGTTGTGCAAGATCTGATCTGAAGGCTGCCCAACTGTTGCACCAAAACTAATCTGCGTTGCCCAAAAACTGCATTGTCTGCTTAAATCGAAGGGTTGGAATCACTGCTTCCCGTGCTCAGAAAATTATAAGATTTCAGCTCCTCCTTAGCCAAAACCCACCAAAACCCAGGAAGGGTTTGGTCTGGTTCAGACTTCTGAAATTCGACCCCCAAGGAGCCCAACCTCAGTTGCAACTGCAAAACTCAGCCTACTGGAACGAAGCTATAAAACCTCCTAGAAACTATCGCAAATCACTGAGATGATCCCACCTACGAATCTCCTTCCTTTCCGACTGTGATTCTAGGTTGTAGCTCTTCCCCTCAAGACCCACAAATTGCCTGAACTGGCCCTCTGCGGCGTCCTCCAAGGATGGAATTCAAACTGCCTGTTTTCTGTCCCCTCTTGCCCCAAAACTCCTCCTAAATGTTGGCCCTATGATGTCCTTTAGATTCCCTGGCTTCTCTGGCTAATGGCTGGCCCAAGGTAGCTCTTTCCTCTACTGCGTATTCTCAACTGCTGGCCCAGAAATATGCACTCCGTGAAGATCACTGAATGAATGTGCTGTAGATACTTCTCGGAACTCCTCAAGATGTTGTGGAACTGCCTTCCTAGGGTGGCACTCGAAGTCCCCCAAAGATAAGGTTGAATCTCCCGCTTGAGAGATTCATGGTTGAACAACCAGTTGACTCAGCTAAGCAGCTCGAGCAAATAATCAAGTAAAATTCGATATACAAGAGTATGACCAAGTGAGAAGCTCTTTCTCCTTGTGAATTCGTGGGCCTTCCTTTGCCTCATGTGGGCCCCTCTAACAGCTATACGAAACCCTCCAAGCAATTCGAATTTGTCATGTCCCTTCTCAAATGTCTTAGTCACGGGGTGCAGCTACACAATTTTGGCATCAATTTTGGCTTAGGAGGAGGACCCCACACACAGAACTTAGGAACTATAGGTAATTCGTCTTTATTTTTGGCAGCTAGTGGAATGTGGGGGCCACCCACATGAATAATTCAAACTTGGCCATTGCATGAGTTGTAGGGAATCAAATTAGTAGTGGAAGGAGGGGCCCACAAGAGGCTAAGGGGACCCAAGGTGATAAAAGACGAAGGAGCTCTCATTTTGCAGCTTCTTGATCATTTTACAAACAAACTTATCTTTGTACACTTTGCTGCTTAGCGAGTCTACCAACTGTTTAGCGACAGATCTTCTGCGGGGGAGATTCAACCTCTACTTTTGGGGACTATCCGTGCTTGCCCTAGGGAGACTGTTCCACAGAGATTTCAAGGGTTCTAGCATTAACATACACTTCATCTAGCCATGCAGAGGAGGAGACTGTGTATTTTCTGGGCAGCTAGAAACACGTAGAAGGGGATTGAACCAGCCGGGAGGTCCATAGCTTGTTGGGAGTTCTAGGATATGGAAAGGCTGTTGGTTGGGGACAATTTCAGTGAGTTTTGCAGCAAGCCAGTGAGGGGATACAACAACACGAATTTTTGGGCAGAGGGATTGCGCAAAGGCCTATGGCAGTAAACTTGTGGTGCTTAGGAGAGCAGTCATCCGGGCCAAATATCATCCGGGGAGCAAGGAGAAGTCATCACAGGTGAACCTAGCATTCTTGGGGCGTTTTCAGGGGGATTTGCACGCTGTTTCCGGCAAGTCGAATTTGTCAGCAGCAGTTGGGGAGAGGCTCCAAGGAGGCTGAAAATCCAAAGTCAAAATCAGAGAAATTCCCTTCTAGGTTTTTTTGGGTTTTGTCCAAGGAGTCTAACGCTGAAAGGATATAATTTTTGGGCAGATTTTGGGCACATTCGAACAGGTCAAAGTTCAACAGAACAATAGTTTTACTGGGACAGCGTATTGCAGAGTGTGCAACAACTAGGCAACCTTCAACTCAGCTATTCCAACACCTGGGTTTGATCCAGCTTGTCCTTGAGACAATCCTAGGTGCACCATCTCATTTATATTGTACCTATGCTCTCAGATTTTATAATATATAGCTCAGCAATTCTAAATTTACAATGTTTTATGGGTGTATAATGCATGTTTTTAATTTTATGCTGCTGCATTGTTTATTTGTTTAGAATATCTCTTATATTCCTACTTAGGAACATTACACTGGTATCAGAGCCTAGTTCTTAGCTCAGTTGTGGGGTTGGTTTCTTATGAGAGGAGAAGACCGGGAGAACATCATTTACCAGAGGTAGAGGTACAGGAGCAGAGAGGGAGCTAGAAATTATGCCAAATATGGAAGAAAGAGGGAAAGCAGTGGCCGGAGAGGAGGAAATGGCAGAGCCCAAGAGCAGGGAGGAGATGGCTTTCGATAGCCTCTTGAGGGCTTTGAGTGACTTGGCCAAGGGGCAGAAAGACATGTTGGAGGAGATCAAATCACAAAACAGAGACAAGGCCACACCTAGAGGGTTTTTGTGTGGAGAAACTTTCGGGGCTTCTCATCCTTTCGATCATCCCTCACCAGCAGTGCAGCGCCCTTCAGTTAGTGTGCCAACTAGGGCTACCCTACCCTCTTTCGCGCCAATGGCACAAATCGAACCAACAAGGGAAGAAGACACTCCCCAAATGGGGGACTACTTCAGAGAGTGGCAGGCGATGGACGAAGATTTCAAAGAAGCCCTCTCCTTCAGAGATTACTGCAAGCTCAAGCAGAGTGAGAGGAACAAGGGGTACAGAGGACAAGGGACCCAAAACTATGAGCTACAAAGAACGATAGGGAGGATGTATTTCCCTACATTTGATGGCACTGCCAAGTGCATAGCCAGGGGTTGGGTTGAAAAGATGGACACATACTTTCAGCTCAACTAGATAACGGAGAAGGAAGCCATTAAGATGGCAGTGCTGCACTTGGAGGGGGGAGCCCATGACTGGTGGTTTTATGGCCTGGCCACTTTGGGGCATGCCCAGATAGTTTCTTATGAGGACTTCACTAGGAGGGTGGTGGACCGATTTGATCAGAGGGGTCCAGAGGCATCTTTCAGGGAGTTGACACAACTGCGCCAAACAGGCAACCCAGAGTAGTACTTCTTAGATTTTATGTGTGTGTCAATGATGGTCCCAGATTTGTCTGAGGCAAGGAGGGTATACACCTTCATTGAGGGCTTGCTTGAGCCTCTGCATGGATTGGTGAAGTCAGGCAGACCCTCTACGCTGCAAGAAGCAGTGGTATGCACCAGAGATTTACAGGGGGCCATCCCCAAGACCAAAGCGCCATTTCCTGCATGGACCCCTTTTTCACAGAAGGGGCATAAGACTAGACCCCCACCACCAAGGTCGACATAGGGGAGGGGGCAACAAGATGAGGAGACACAAAAGGACCTCCAGAGGAGGAAGCTGTGCTTCACATGTAGAGAGCCCTGGGCACCTAGCCATAGGTGCACTGTGGGTAGAGCACATTACATTGAGGTATTTTCTGACAGTGACCAGGAGGCCAAGGTGGAGCGGGATTGTGGTGGGACAGATGGAGAGAGTCCCGCAAAAACAAGACCACCACCACCAACACCATAGGGAGGGGCATCTCTTGCCTCATCAGGATGAGTACTTGCTTCTTTATGTGGGATTCCTAAGCTTTTGACACTCAGGATCAGAGGTACGGTACAAGGATAGAGGGTGTCGGTACTGGTGGACAGTGGGGCTACCCACAACTTCATAGATGCATAGCTGGTCTAGAGGAGAGGTCTCACCACAACAAATTTTGAGGGTTTCTTTGTCCTAGTACCAGTGACCGTATCATCCAGTGTACTAGATATGTGCCCTCCTTGACAGTAGTTATGGGAAACTACTCGATGAAGGACCACTTCTTTGTGGTCGATGTGCCAGACACCAACGTGGTGATGGGTGTCCAGTGGTTGTATTCCCTTGGGCGAGTCACGACAAATTGGAGGAAACCTGAGATGGAGTTCCTGGGGCCAGATGACAAACTGGTGGTCTTGAGAGGCATGCAGTTTTATCCACCTCAGACAGTTTTAGCCCACAAGATGGAGCCAGATCTTCGGCATGCGGACATTGCATGGGCAGTTGAGTTGAGGATCTTAGAGGTTGGGGGACAGGCACAGTCATCACCAATAGACATGCAGGCTCTATTGGACAAGTACACAGTAGTGTTCGAAGACATTCCACCAGGGTAGCCACCAGATAGAGGGTTTGAGCACACCATTGAGTTGGAGCCGGGTATACAGGCAGTCATCACTACTCCTTACAGGCACCCCAAAGCTTATAAGGACGAGATAGAGAAGGCCATTCAGGAGTTGCTTGCGTTGGGCCATATTAGGCCTAGTTCCAGTCCTTTCGCTTCTTTCGTAGTGCCGGTGAAGAAGAAGGATGGGACCCTCAAGATGTGTATTGAGTACCGAGCCCTTAACCGGAAGACCCTTAAGAACCGGTACCCCATTCCTCGCATTGATGAGCTGATGGATGAACTTAGAGGAGCCAAGTACTTCTCTAAGATTGATTTGCGTTCAGGGTACCACCAGATCAGAGTTCGAGTTCAGGACATCCCGAAGACAACATTCTAGTGCCATTATGGGCACTTTGAGTTTATGGTCATGCCATTTGGACTAACCAACGCTCCCACCACATTTCAGTCTTGCATGAACCATATCTTTCGGGGACCACTGAGGAGGTTCGTGCTGGTATTCTTCGATGACATCTTGATCTATAACCGGACGTGGAGGAGCACCTCCAACACTTGGAGGAGGTATTGCACATTTTAGAGGAGCAGTGCTAGTGAAGAAGAAGGATGGGACCCTCAAGATGTGTATTGACTACCGAGCGCTTAACCAGAAGACCCTTAAGAACCGGTACCCCATTCCCCGCATTGATGAGCTGATGGATGAGCTTAGAGGAGCCAAGTATTTCTCTAAGATTGATTTGCGTTCAGGGTACCACCAAATCAGAGTTCGGGATCAGGACATCCCGAAGACAACATTCTGGTGCCATTATGGGCACTTTGAGTTTATGGTCATGCCATTTGGACTAACCAATGCTCCCACCACATTTCAGTCTTGCATGAACCATATCTTTCGGGGACCACAGAGGAGGTTCGTGCTGGTATTCCTCGATGACATCTTGATCTATAGCCGGACGTGGGAGGAGCACCTCCAACACTTGGAGGAGGTACTGCACATTAGAGGAGCAGCAATTTTGTGCCAAGCTCTCCCAGTGCGAGTTTGGATTGACAGAGATGCTTTATCTTGGGCATATCATTGGAGCAGACGGGGTGAAGGTTCATGAGGAAAAGATTCAGGCCATCCAGGATTGGCCAATACCCCGAGACGTGACTACACTGAGAGGCTTCTTGGGTATTTGTACTTACTACTAGAAGTTTGTAAAAGGGTTCTCACAGTTGGCAGCACCCTTGACCGACTTGACCAAGAAAGGGGCCTTCGCATGGATTGATGGAGCACAGGCCGCCTTCGATTGCCTCAAGGAGGTGATGAGTAGTTGCCCTATTCTGACACACTCGGATTTTTCCCAGCCATTCATGGTGGAGCATGATGCATCAAGGGTAGGAGTTGCATGCGTATTGTCACATCCCAATTGAACTTGGTTCCTCCTCCTTCTGCCTCATCTGGTGAAAGTGTAGCTTCTTTTCTTTTTAGTAACCAGAAGTATAATAGGAATAGGAAGAGGAAGAATGGCTCACTCATATGGGTGAGGAAGGATGGCTCACCTGACAACTATTTACCCACCCACCCCAATCCCCAGCGTTAAGCCCGTCTCGAGGAGGGGCATCCCATAGCTTTCGAGAGTCGGAAGCTCCTACCGCATGAGTTGTCATATTCCATATATGACAAGGGGACGCTAGCCATTATGCATGGATTGGCCAAGTTTCGCCAGCACTTGGTGGGCAACCGATTTCGAGTGAACACTGATCACAACAGTCTTTGACATTTATGGGGAAACAAGGCCTCAATGACAGGCAACAAAGATGGGTCAGCAAGGTGCATACCTACTATTTTGACATTGAGTATGTGCGGGGCAAGTATAATGTGGTGGCCGATGCTCTATCCAAGGAGACCAACTGGGTTATCTCTCATGAGCATCTGCCAGGATTGGAAGGCTCAGCGATTGGTAGAGTACTCCATGGACAAGAGGGCCTGCGAGGTGCTGGAGGGGACACATGCAGATGAGCGTTACGATGTGATGGATGAGGTCATCTATTACAAGGGGCACATTTACTTGGTGCCCAACTTACAGTTGAGTGAGAGGGTACTCCAGACAGCTCACGATTCACCATTGTCCAAACACCAAGGGTTCCAGAAGACTTACATGGTTGTCCAGGAGAGGTTCACGTGGAAAGGCCTCGAGGAGGACGTGTTGTAACACATAAGGGAGTGTGAGGCCTGCCAGCGGAACAAGGGGGAGCTGACACACCCTGCAGGGCTACTACAACCACTTCCCATTCCGGAGGGGAAATGGGAAAGTATTTCGATGGATTTCATCACTGGGCTCCTCACGGTACAGGGGAAGGATTTCATATATGTAGTAGTTGACAAGTTGACTAAATTTGCCCACTTCTTCGCCATCCCCACTAGATACAAGGAAAAATAGGTTGTCGACTAGGAAACCGGATTCGTCTTAAACCCCTTGCGAATCCCGAATCCGGCGAATCTGACACGATTCGGTCCGGATTCGTGTCCAAATCACAGGACACGTCGTGTCCGAGGGCGTGTCGCGATTTTCAGGGGCGTGTCGCGATTTTCAGGGGCGTGTCCGGTTTCTAGGACTCGCTAAGCTCAGCACGGGTATGAAAAGGGCGTGTTTGCTCATTAATATTTTCATTTGGTAAGTGATTTGTGCTGTTGCAGCAAGGAGTAGAGCATTTTGGCAGCTTCATAATCAAAGTCTAGGCCCTAGTATTGATATGCTATTCATGGTAATGTTAAATTCTTAAAGTAAAAGTGACATTCTCCTTAATCTTCATTTTCATCCTTTTACTTAAATTTTTAACATTACCATGAAATGACTCAGGATGTTTGAGAGTGGTTCCGGCCTCATTGGATTTCATATGGAGAAAGTAGAATTTTAGATTTCATTCAAAATCCAGCAGACTTATCAGTTTTTCAGGATTTTAGGATTGGGGGATTGCAATGTTTCCATTGAATTTTGTCATGTATTAGGGTATGGAACTCGTATTTAATCAAGAGCACCAAACCAAGAGCTTCTGAATATGTCGCTCCCGCTCCCGTTTTCGCTCCCTCTCCCCGCTTTCGCTCCTGCTCCCAAGTAACACTGTTCCTGATGATATGGGTCTGGACACCATTGTTGAGTTGGCATTGGCCAACATGGATCTCAATGATCTAGTGCTAGAGCCTGTTAGATTTGATGACTTAGAGGGGTCAGCCTCCATACCAGCAGATGCAAAGGCGACTATGGATACAGGGGAGGAGGAGGATATAGAGGAGAGCAGTGGGGACCATGATGATGGGGACAGTGATGTTGATTCTGATGCTGATTGATGCCTTGAGGCTTGTATACCTGTAGTTGTTTTATATTTTGTATTTCTATTTGCCATTGGCATTGCACCAACACTACCTATGTAACACATTTTGATTTGATGACTTAATGAGAAAACTACAGTTGTCAGCGTGTCCCGAATCCGACACCACGAATCCCGAATCCTACGTGTCCCGAATCCCCGTGTCAGGTGACTTAGGTTGTCGAGTTATTCTTCTAGGAGGTTTTTAGGCTACATGGGCTCCCCAAGAACATTGTGAGCGATAGAGACAACAGATTTATGGGTGGATTTTCGTAGGAGCTCTTTAGGTTGGTTGGGACGAAGCTCACTCCTTGCACCAGTTATCACCCTCAAATGGACGGCCAGACGGAGAGGGTCAACCAGTTGTTGGAGGGGTACCTGAGGAATTATGTGACAGGTTAGCAGAGGACGTGGATTCGATGGTTGCACTTGGGCGAGTTCTGCTACAACACCACGCACCACATGTCTATCAATATGACTCCTTTCTGTGCCCTCTATGGATATGATGCACTAACTTTTGTTGATGTTATTTTCGAAGACAGTCGGGCCCCAAAGGCTAAATACTAGGTCCAAGAGAGCCAAGATATGCTCAAGGCTCTCAAGGATAATTTAGCGACAACCCAAAATCAGCAAAAATTGTATGCGGATCGACACAGGATAGAGAGGCACTTTGAGGAGGGGGGCTTAGTATACTTCTGATTGTGACCTTACAGACAGTCTACGCTGAAACAGAAGGGCGCTGAGAAGCTACAACTACGCTTCTATGGGGCCTACCAGGTGACTAGGCGGGTTGGGGAGGTGGCTTATGGGCTAGAGCTGCCTCCGGGGACTAGAATCCATAACGTATTTTATGTCTCATGCCTGAAGAAGGTGTTGGGACAACAGGTGACCACAGCAGTTGATCTACCCCCATTGGATGATGAGGGCCATTTGATGTTGGAACTAGAGGCCATTCTGGAGAGTAGGGAGAGGAGACTCAGGAGCAGGGCCATTAGGGAGTTCTTGGTACATTGGAAGAACTTGCCAGATGAGGATGCCACCTAGGAGGGTGAGCACAAACTGGAGCACCCAGCTTTGAGGTTGCTTGAGGGCAAGAAACATTTGGGAGGGGAGGATTGTCATGTCCCTTCTCAAATGTATTAGTCATGGGGTGCAGCTACACAATTTTGGAATCTATTTTGGCTTAGGAGGAGGACCCCACACGTAAAACTTAGGAACTATAGGCAATTCGACTTTATTTCTGGCAGCTAGTGGAATGTGTGGGCCACCCACATGAATAATTCGAACTTGGCCGTTGCATGAGTTGGAGGGAATCGAATTAGTGGAAGGAGGGACCCACAAGTGGCTAAGGGGACCCAAGGTGATAAAAGAGGAAGGAGCTCTCATTTTGCAGCATCTTGATCATTTTACAAACAAACTTATCTTTGTACGTTCTATTGCTTAGCGAGTCTATTGACTATTTAGCCACGAATCTTCCACAGGGGAGATTCAAACTCTACTTCGGGGGACTATTTGTGCCCACCCTAGGGAGGTTGTTCCACAGAGATTTCAAAGGTTCCAGCGTTTACGTATCATCCAGCCACGCAGAGGAGGAGACTACATATTTTCTGGGCAGCGAGAAACACGCAGAAGGGGATTGAGCCGGCTGGGAGGTCCATAGCTTGCTGGGAATTCTGGGAGCTGGAAAGGTTGTTGGTTGTGGACAATTTCAGTGAGTTTTGCAGCCAACCAGTCCGGGGTTACAACAACACGAATTTCTGGGCAGAGGGATTACACAAAGGCCTCTGGCAGCAAACTCGTGGTTCTAAGGAGAGAAGTCATCCGGGCCAAGGATCATTCGAGGAGCAAGGAGATAGTCATCACAGGTGAACCCAACATTCTTGGGGTGTTTTTAGGGTGATTTTGCAGGTTGTTTCCTGCAAGTCAAATTTGGCAGCAACAGCTGGGAAGAGGCTCCAAGGAGGCCGAAAATCCAAAGTCAAAATCAAAAAAATTCCCTTCTTTGTGTTTTTGGGTTTTGTCCAAGGAGTTTAAGGTTGAAAGGATATAATTTTCTAGGCAGATTTTGGGCACATTCCAATACGTCGAAATTTAGTGGGACAATGGTTTTACTGGAACAATGCAGTGCAGAGTTGTGCAGCAACTGGCCAGCCTTCAGCTTAGCTATTCCATCACCTAGGTTTGGTCCAGCTTGTCCTTGAGACAAGCCCAGGTGCACCATCTCATTTATATTGTACCTATCCTCTCAGATTTTATAATATATGGCTCAACAGTTCCAGATTTATAGTGTTTTATGGGTGTATAATGCATGTTTTTAATTTTATGTTATTGCATTGTTTATTTGTTTAGAATATCACTTATATTACTACTTAGAAACATTACAAAATTGCCTAGTACGAATTCCCACGTGGGTGGCTCCCACCTTCCACTAGCAAACTAATCTGGCCAAAATTTCTCCTAAGTCCCTAAGTCGAAACTGCTTGGGTCCTTTTCGTTGGCAGAATTGTGTAGAGATAAGCCTTTTACGAATGCTTTTGGGAAGGGACATGACATTTCTCGTTTAAGGATTGTCATTTTGATATTGTTAAGTACTCTTACTATAAGAAGATTCTCACTAAGTACTAAAATAACTCAAACAACATTAACTCAAGACAAATCTCACTCATAATCTCTTGCATAAGCATACTAGATCTAGATTGCATTAATAACTTACCTCCTAGCATAAGCTAGGTTGATAGAAACATAGGGAAACCCTTCTCACTTAGCTTGAGGGGCCTCGACAACTCTTCAGTGGTTAACACAGTGACCTTGCAGTCGTCAGAGCCACAGTCTTTGCAGCGACGGGGGCATCAGATAATAGGAGCACAACAGAAGGTATCATTAATCAGGCCCTAGCCTGCTTCTTGTTGGCCTCCTTCCCACAACCTACCTTGGAGCCCAACTTCAAAATTGTTAAGGGAAGGCTACATTTAAATTAGGCATTTAACTAAAAATAACCAAGATCACTGAATCACACATAGGTCATAGGGTTTCCATATCATTTAGGTTAGTCAATCATCAAGCATCGAGTGTCCATCCGGTTATTTGGTTCCAATTTACTATAAGCAAGAATTTGACTCCATTAAGGCATTGGTCTCATACATTAAAAATCTATTTGAATTAATAAACTTGCTTAAATTCAACCAAGTGGCTAGGCCACTCAGTCGTGTCTCCCAAACAAGTTGGTTTCCAACCTATTTTCCTTAATCTCATCCATAGGGACTACCCCCCATAATCTGTTGTTGGGTGATGGCTAAAACGGAGTGGGCGGGGATCAGAGTGATAACGCCCATCCTGAGCATTGTTGCGGTGCCTGTACAATTCGTGCAACAACAAGAACCATTTCATCCACTATGGTGAAGCGAACAAGATTCCTTCTTCAGATTAATTACTCTAGAAGACTTGGAATATAAAGATATCCATGAGGATACAAATATTATATATTAAATGTGTGAATAAGAATGATGTTACAATGAGAATGAGGGGCTTGTTTATATACCAAGCAGGTGCCCCTTCATGGAGAGTCATGTCTCATTTAGACATCACTCTTCAACCTAATTACTAATTAACTAATAATTATTTATGTTTATTATCATTTACATTATTTTACATTATTTCCTATATATTTATTCATAACATTGCCTTCCTCCTCAAAAGTTGTTCTCAAAGCTTGTTAATGAAAAAGGCTTGATCTCTTTTTCGGTTTCGAATGTCTTTTTGTCTCGGAACTGCCATCTTTGTTGATACATGTTGATATGATCTTCTAAGTGACAAACAAAATTGTCGCACTGAGAAGGGATTAGACCATCCTAGATTAATCTTCTGTGTAATATTCTGATCACTAGAATTTTGTAACGACTTGTCATCATAGGATTGGATTGAGGTTACATCACTCTTCTCTGGAACATCAATTTGTTGTTTCTATTCTGAGTGGTCCTAATATGTAGCATGGTTGAGTTGTCTACTCTCATGATTTGGATGCCGATAGGGAACTTTTTTGGTTTGACATTCCCTTATTAAGTGCGTGGAAATTTTTTTATTTACTTCAAGTGACGATGTTGTTGAGTTGGTTACAAAACCTTCACTTGGGATGTTAATTATCTGAATCGCAACATCTAAGTGTGTCTTTTCTTCAACTAGTTTGCATTCTTCTTCAGTTATGATATTCACTGGATCGGTATTCGTTCCCTTATCTTCAACTTGGACTATTACGACTGGAGATTTCAATACTTCTTCTTGAATAAATTGTTCTAACTTGTCTTTTAATGCTTTCTTATCATCCATAAGTTTCTTAATTTGAGTGAGTAAACTTTGATTATGGTTTCTAAGACGTAAAAGATCCTTGGTTCTAATTCATCAATCTTATTTTCAATTTTTTGACTTTTAAGTTTTTCATCTTTCAGATCTCTGATTTGTTATAATAAAATTTTATTAAGTTTCTTTAAACGTAAAGTTTCCTCTTCTTGTTTTGATAAGTGCTTCTTGAGTTCTTTCTTTGTGACTTCAATCTTCTTCACTTGTGCAAGTAATTTTTCGACATGGTCCTTAAGGGAGAAATTTCTTCGTCTTTTTCCATTATTTCTTTGTAATGCATATCCACAAGATTTTTATGTTCGCATTGTAACGCTTTCTTGTTTTGTTGAAGTTTGGCTATTTTGCCATTCTCTTGATCTTCTAGCTGCACTTTCTCGGTAGACTGGATTACATCGTTTTGTAGGAGTGATGATGGATGTTCAACTTGAAATTTGGATTCCATTTTTTTCTCCTTATTAAAATCTGCATGTTGTCACTTAAATATTGCCATTAATTGTCCTATATCTCTTGGAATTAATTGTTTTTGTTCATTACTTAGAGATTCCATTTTTTTCTTTTTCTTCACTTCTTTTAACTTTGTATGGAACCTTCTTTTTTTTCACCCTCCCCCCACCTTTTTTATAAAATTTTAACTTATTAATTTTTTTTATAATTAATTAATTAAACTATATTCAAGTTTTGTTTTTTTTTTGGGTTTTATAATTAATTAATTAAATTATATTTAAGTTTATAATGTTATTATTATAAATTTATATGATCAGCGAATTTATATGCAGATCGAAATGTCTGAACAGTGTTTGACTTGGGTCATGTTTGTTGACCACAGTTATTTGTCAGAATCGGAAGCCTACAATGTTGTGTGTGGGACAACATATGGTAGGGAGGAAGTCGGCTTGTTGGCAGTGTGGGGATATGACAGTGACTGTACGATAGTGACAGGGAAACACTTCGGTGCGGAGAGGTTGCAAGGACGTGCGGAGGTGCGATGGTCACCAGTTGGTCAACGGCTGCAGTGGTGGTGCGTTCGATTGGTGGTGCCGTCGGATAACGGTGACAGTGATCAGTCACTGATCAGTCACTGGAGTCTGGACGACAACAGTGGCAACAATTAGCCACAGGGGGTTTCGTTGGAAGGTAGCAGATAACGCTCCATGGTGGTTTGCTGGATTTGACGAGAAGTCGAGCAGAATGGTAGTGTCAGTGTGTATTGGGCGTGGTGTTGCTGTGAGGTTTTGTGTTGAGTTTTGACGGACAGTCGGAAGCGAACTAGTGTGGCTCAAGCAGAAGCAGTCGCAGATGGTTATGCACTGTGGTTGTTGGTGATCTATTCGTGGCGACGACTGAGGGTTTGTTGGCACTATGGGCACTAGTGGCGGTGTGCGTTATTCGATGGTCACTAGAGGGCGATGCCACGGGGAGCAACTCGCAGGCTGCTTGCACCTTGTTGGGCTATGGATTGCGGCTGGAGTGTACAAGGCAAGGGAAAAGGTCAACAGGGAACAAGAGCAGAACAGGTTCAGTAGATGTGTTGTGGTAAATTCATCAGACAACAGACGGAAGTTCGAGGGAGTTTCAATGGGCAACAACAATAGTGCGTGGCTTGCTTGCAGTCGATTGCAGTTTTTGAGAGTAGGGTGTGGCCGCATTGTTGTCATTGGCAATTGTTAGGCGTCGTGCCACTGCAAAAGGCGACTAGCAGACAGTTTGCCCTTTTTTTGTTTTAATTATCCCTCTTCAATTTTTTTTAATAGTACTTTTGTTTCTTTTATGTTGATTTTTTTATTCTACTTTTTATACTACTTTTTTTCCTTTGTTTTCTCTTCTTTTTCTTGATATTTTTTTTTCTATATATATATATATATATATTATGGCCAAAGGCCTCACAGTAAGCTGGAGAAACTCTAAAACTGGTAGCGAAACATTGGAATCACAACAGAAACACAGTTGACGACGAGTTGATGGCCAAAGGCTTGGTGATCAGCGAAAAGTGGCTATGATACCAAATGAAGCGAACAAAATTCCTTCATCAGATTAATTACTCCAGAAGACTTGGAATATAAAGATATCCATGAGGATACAAATATTATATATTAAATATGTGAATAAGAATGACGTTACAATGAGAATTAGAGGCTTGTTTATTACCAAGCAAGTGCCTCTTCATGGAGAGTCATGTCTAAATGAGACATGACTCTTCAACCTAATTACTAATTAACTAATAATTATTTATGGTTATTATTATTTACATTATTTTACATTATTTCCTATATATTTATTCATAATATATGGACAACTTGATCAGCATTACTAATTCTTTTTCTTTCTCATCATATTTGTCTTGCTTTCTGTACATATCTTTCGGTTGAATATCTTTACCTAAGATGATATAAACCGAACACCTGTACTGAAATTTGGCCAACATGAGCTACTTCCATCAATTGTAGTTCTTACCAAAGAAACCTTGTGTGCCTTTGGTAAAAGGGCTGTTGGTACATTCAAAAATGCAGAAATACATATTGAAACAGAGTAAATGCTGAAAATACATGTTCTTCTCTCCTTCAATCTACAGTCCTGGAGCGAGAACATCTGGATATTGGCTCTACCAGCCTTATATCACTGAAAAAAATGGATTTCTTCCATATCGGGATTTTAGGAAGCATTTCATCCACTATGGATAACTTCATCAGCATTACTACTTGTTCTTGCTCATCATACTTGTCTTGTCTGTGACTCTGTCCATATCTTTTGGTTGAGTATCTTTACCTAAGATGATATCAACTGAGCACCTGTACTGAAATTTGGCCAACATAAGCTGCTTCCATGTATTGTATTTCTTATCAAAGACTCTTTGGTTTCCTTCCAACATGTTGTCGAGTAAAAAGGCTGTTGGTACAAGTCAAAAATGCAGATATATATATTGAAACAGAGTAAAATGCTGAAAATACACGTTTTTCTCTCTTTTGATCTACAATCCTGGAGTGAGAACATCTGTATATTGGCTCTTCCAGCCTTATATCACTGAAAAAAATGGATTTCTGATAAATTCAGCCAAAAGCAACACCAAAATAGACAGTATTTGATAGATCTGCCACCAAACCACATAGATTTGAGAAATGTGCTCAAGAACAGCACAAAAACTATGAATTTCTCTTTTGATCTGCTCAAAAATCATGAAAACAACAGATGAACCTTCCAGATCCAGAGATCTGGGCAGCAATACAAGCAGGAAGACCTTCAATCTACTTCCAAATTCTCTGGATTGTCAAGAAAATTGGGAAATTTCACTAAGTGGTTGTCCAATCAGACTGTATCATCAGAATTTTTGCTGAAGAACTCCGTGGGGGCATCTGTACATGTCCAATTTAGCTTGGCGGCTCAATCCTTTTTCCTGGCAGTGCCCCACAGCGTCATGTGTGGCTTAGAAATTTCTATGGCAGCTGATCCATGTACTTACAATGCTGATTTATCTTGGTGGCTTGTCTGTAATATGTATGGCCTTGATGCCATTGTACAATTGTATAGAGCTCACATGTGGGCTGAAATTTTCCTTTGGCAGCTGCATTTGGTATGTTGTCATTTGGATTTGTCCATATGCATTTCCTTCTTTTGGAACCATGATATGCAAGTTTCTTAAAAAAATGTTTTGCTTCGATCAAAAAATCAAATTGATACTTGGTGTCTATCAAATTGATATTGGGTGGTAGTGAAACCGTTTTGACTCTTCGATGTGCTGTGCTCGATGTGTTATGTCAATAATCTCTCTATCCATCTCCCCACACTCTCAAAGACTAGAAATAAATCGAAATTGAACGAAAGGAAACCCAAGATAACTTGAGAGTGTTTGGTTCTCCATATTGCATTGCATAAATGTGAAGTGAAAGCCTTGTTATAAAGGGTTGCATATTAGTTACATCTATCTACTTTATGAATATGGGATAGACCGAGAAATACACTTAAAGTGAACATGACTTTATTATTGCCTATGTCTAACGTCTAACTGCCCATTATTATAAGTTGACATTTACTCATGTACTATGAATTCCCATGTATGATTTCATCCTATTTTCTTATTGTGTTTTCATCTCATGGGGAAGGAGAAGTAAATTATCTAGTTGATTCTGAAGCTTCCACAAACTATCTTGGTCAGCGGTTTCACTTCACAGCAACCTTCATGTTCTTTTCTTTTATGGTTTCTTTAGTTGACCACTCAGATGTAATTTGGCCATTTCCTGTCAACCTACCTCCTTCCATTAATTTTTAATCTAATTTTGCTATAAAATTGTATGATTCCTTTATGAGTGTTGTTTATATGGAATGCTTGCATATCTTTAAACAATTTAATGTGTGATTGCATTCTTTATTGTTGAATAGATTTAAGTGAAAAATATTTGAGAGACTTGGGTTATTTGAGTTACGAGGATTTGGGATTCAGGTGAAGGGTGCCTAGAAGGTGAGTCTTACTCTGCTGAGCTGAAGAGTAAAGGTGATGACATGATGTAAATATTTGTCCCATATGGATGGACTAATGATGAGATCATTTAGGTTTTGATTGCATATGATGCTATATTCCAATCTTGTTGAGGATTCAATACCTTTTTCGTCAGATTTAAAGAGTACTTCATTCCTTTACTGGTATAATGTTGATAATGTCTCTTCAAGATAATGAAATAAAAGTCACGACTCTACTCCCTTGGATTTCTGGCCACAGTGCATACTAGCAATACTCGATATACTATAGGGGGGTGGAGATTTTGATTTTAATCCATTTATGCTTTCATCTTCAATCTAGACATTTGTTGTGCGAGAAGTTTGAAGTCATCTAGACTGCATTTAATCTTTCTGGAGAAGATGAATAAACAAATAGTATATTTAGTTAGGATTTTGTGGTATAGATTTGTTTACTACAATGTCATATTGGGAGTGTCATCGATGAGTCTATTATTATGCTTAAGCAAGTCTACTGATATCATCAAGTCTATTCTCTTATTTTGTTCAATTGTCAGGATGTCAAAGTTATGGGCTCATTTGATGGTTGGATCCATGGGGAACAGATGTCTCCTGAGAGCACTGCTAGCTTTACCAAGTTTTCGACAATATTAAAACTTCTTCCAGGCCGGTATGTTATTTAGGCTCTTGATTGTTGTCTATTTTTGTGACTTCAATCATGTTGCATCTTTTGTTAGTAGTTTAAAATTTTCTTCTAGCCTGATATAGATTGAGTTTATTTTTCTTTGGTTTCAAAATTCTAATAAATATCTTTCCATGTAAGGTATGAAATCAAGTTTCTAGTTGATGGAGAATGGCAGTTATCTCCAGAATTGCAGATTTTGGGGGAAGGCCCACTGGCAAATAATCTATTGGTTGTCGAATGATTGGACAATGAAATGATCAATGTTGATTTTGTTTAGCTTGCGTTTCAGACTATATCATCTGTTTAATGGTTCTATCTCTATAGAGTTTATTAGGCTAAACCAAGACCTCTATTTGCATATTTGGAAAAAATTGCAGTCCATAGTATGTAAACTTATGTTGAGTATGTTTGCTTTTTTCAACGTGCTGAAGGTGAGAAGAGAACACGTAAAGGGCAGCACACAACCAGGGAAGTAGTTGATGGAAAAGGCATTAACCGCATTTCAGTTTTGTTGAAATACATAGGAATTCTTCGTCAATCATTTTTCTGAATCCTTATTGTTGGCCAATTTGAAAATAGGTCCCAATGATTCAACTGTGGCATTGGTATTTACTTAACCAATCCAATGTGTCCCGAGGTCTTGTCTTGTCATTTAAAATACTTGTGGAATAGCAATCTGATTGGAACCATATTGAAACTAGATTGATTCCTGTGTCCAGTCTCTTCCTCTTCGAAGCAACCCATATTACATGGATCATTTGGTTACTCGAAATTTTTTGAAATATTGCACATGGTCACACTAACCTTGGAATTTGACAGGTAACAGAGCACAAACTCATGTTTACGAAACTATCACCTTAACATGCAAAAATAAATTGGAAGAGATTCTTAGAGTCCGGCCTCACTAATCTCTATTCGTTGAACTTGATTTAGAGGTCTATGCAACAGCATTACATCGGAAATGTGTATAAACATGCAACAGCTTCTTTGTGCTCTGAGAGATTGGAAATAGACAAAGCTAAATTTGTTCAAGCATAAATGACTGGAGTGAGTAGGTTTGTTTCAGGCTCGCAGATGTGGGAGTCTTTTTTTTTTTTCTTTTAAACGTAAATAAATGGTAGTATAAAAGTGAAGAGCGTCAAAAAGGTTCAAATGCACGAGGAGCTCTGAAAAATGAAGTAGAAAACTTATCTATATCCAACTTTGGGGCTACTTGGTAAGGGATTTGGATAAATGCTTCAGTGGTTTAGTATAAATAATTTACAAGACATTTGAAATTTTGTATTTTGTTGGAGATGCGTTGCCTTCAAATTTAATTTCCACAATGTCCCAGGTCTTTGCAAAATCTATTTATTTTTTATTTCTTAAACAAAGATTTATGACATGCATGTGTGTGAAGCTTAATAACATTTTTACTAGATGATAAAGGTGGTGCTGATTCAGTTGATGCATGGAGTTGGGGAATTTGTTATGAATTCATCTCATGTCATCTTTGTGTTGAGAGGTGTTGCTGCTCAAACTACTAGGCAAGCTGCCCATTGTCACCTTGTAGGCTTTACCTCTCACTTTAAGGTCTTCAAGAAAGTTCTTAAATCTAAAGGGGGGAATCTCTAAATGCCAAGTTTAGGTTGTTGGAGGGCAGATAGATGCCACAAGACTTGGCTTGGCTGAACATAATCTCATCAACCCTCAAGGAATAAGTCCGGAGGTACTAATGGCAGATTGAGTATAATATGAGTACAAAGTACTATTGACTTTGATTAACAATCACATTCACTTGACCTGCGTCACAAATCATGTTAAACTGCTGTGACCTAGTAACAAGTTATACCAAGCATCATAGAGACAAAATTCACAATTGACATGGAAAGAATTATTCCACCATTATGTCTAATCCCAATAACACTGCAATAAAGCAAGGATACGTACAGTGAATACTTAGGCCATGCTCAAAGTACATTCTATTCGTGAGCATTAAAGCACATATAATAGGCTAGATAATTATTGCAATTCAACATAGCATCTCTCAAATGTTAGGCACAATAACCCACTTTAAACAATGTATCAACAACAAATAATTTAGGTTAAGTGATGATGAATGTGTTCCTTAATTTATTGTTGAGATACACCAAACCACAATTGATCAATGAGTTATCGTAGGAATGCAAAAGAGGTTTATTGCACTAAGTTCATGTAGAGTGATGATGAATGTGTCCCTTAAATTATTGTTGAGATACACCAAACCTCATTGATCAATGAGTTATCGTAGGAATGCAAAAGAGGTTTATTGCACTAAGTTCATGTAGAGTGATGATGAATGTGTCCCTTAAATTATTGTTGAGATACACCAAACCTCATTGATCAATGAGTTATCGTAGGAATGCAAAAGAGGTTTATTGCACTAAGTTCATGTAGAGTGATGAAACGGATTAATGTCATGACTTATTTCCTTGAGGGCAGGGGAGGTTATGCTCAGGAGTGAATTCTGGTTTGGCATTTAGGGATTCCCCCCTTAGGTTTAGGACTCATGAATACGTTAAAGTGAGAGGAAAGACCACCAAGGTGACAATGGGTAGTTTTCCTAGTAGTTACTCCTCAGCTCTCCCTTGAAGGATCAGAATTGCCCTTCATTGAATTTTTGAGTGCCAATAAGAGGCACTTTTTGTAGTTTTGTTACAAGGGAGATTTGTAATTCTTGTTAGGCCAGGAGTAACTCCATTTTGGCATAAAACTGATTCATCTTATTCCATCAGGCATGTTATTGTTATATACAAAAGGATGTGACAGTTCAGTTCATCTTCTGATCACTGTCCACATTCCTGATTTAATTATTTACATGAATTCACGCAATCGTGAGGATTAGGTGTCAACATTCCCCCCCTTAATCTGAAGGGATGTTGGTGAGTCCAGGCATCATTCTGAATCTTTCAAGCTTTTCTCTTCCAAGAGCTTTGGTGAAGATGTCTGCAATTTGCTCATTTGTGGAACAATGATGGAGATGGATTGTTTTGGCCTCAACATGATGTCGGATCAGATGATATTTAGTATTAATGTGCTTTGTTCGATCATGGAATTTTGGGTTCTTGGCCAACTTTATTGCAGAGGTGTTGTAATCATGAGTGGAGTTGATTGTACTTGTTTTACCTGCAAATCTTCAAAAAATTTCTTGAGCCACACAATTTTTTTTGTTGCTTCAGCTACTGCCACGTATTCTGCTTCTGTTGTGGAATCTGCTGGAACTGATTGTTTGCGTGATCTCTAGGAGACAGCTCCTGATCCAAGACTCATAGCATATCCTGAAGTAGATACCCCAGTTTCTTTGTCTCCATCGAAGTCTGAATCAGAGTATCCGATCAAACTGAAGTCATCCACCTGTGTGTACTTGATTCCAAAGTCTTGAGTTCCCTTCAAGTACTTTAGAACTCTTTTTGCAACAGACCAATGTCCCTCACAAGGCTTTTGCATAAACCTGGAGAGGATTCCAACAGCAAATGAAATGTCTGGTCTGGTGGTAGTTAGGTAGTTGAGACTTCCTACAAGCTGTCTATACTTTGTTGCATCCTCAAATTCCTTTCCTTCAATAGATGTGAGCTTCAAGTTTTGTTCCATTGGAGTAGTAAGAGGATTGCATTTTTTCATGCCAAACCTGTTCAACAAATCTCCAATGTATTTCTTTTGAGAAAGAAATATGGACTTTGGATGTTGGTTTATTTCAATGCCAAGATAGTAATGAACATAGCCCAAATCAGTCATTTCAAAACTTTTTCCCAATTCCTTCTTTATGGATGCAATGTAGCTTTCATTATTCCCTGTCATATAAAAGATCATCTACATATACCACAAGATATACAATTGTTTTGCAAACTTTCTTGACAAATAAAGTTGCATCATCAAGATCAAAATGATTGAAATTGAGTTTCAGAAGATGCTCAGTTAGTTTTTCATACCAGGCTCGCGGTGCTTGTTTGAGGCCATACAAGGACTTCACAAGTTTGCATACTTTATGTTCATGTCCTTTCACAACAAATCCTTTAGGCTGGGACATAAAAACATTCTCTTTTAGATCTCCATTCAAGAAGGCAGTTTTTACATCCATTTGATGGACTTTCCAACCGTTCTGAGCTGCTAGTGCAAAGAGTTTCCAGATGGTGGCCCATTTTGTTGTGGGGGCAAAAGTTTCCTCATAATGGACCCCTTCCTTCTGTGAAAAACATTTTGCCACAAGCCTAGCTTTGTGCTTGTCAAGTGAGCCATCAGCTTTGTACTTGTTCTTGTAGACCCACTTGCAGCCAATTGGTTTGGTTACAAATGGAGGGTCAACCAGCTTCCAAGTGTCGTTCTTTATGAGGGCATCATACTCCTTTTGCATTGCTTCTTTCCATTCATCAAGAGAAGCAGCCTCTTTGAAGGAAGTTGGTTCAAAATCTGTAGACAAGTTCAATTCACAATCATAAGAAACATCCATATCAACAGGTGAATTAGAGTCATCTACATCACCTCCATTTTGTCGGTTTGAATTTCTGGTTCCTGTTTTTCCAATTTCATCAGAATGAACACTTTCAAGTGTCTTTGTCAGCGACTTTGGGGGACCTTTCTGAGATGGTCTAGGTTGCTCTGTTGATTGTGTTGGGACTGAATCAAGATTGAGTCTTCCAATTCTATCAATTACATCACTTAAAGCATCATCCGTTGTTGGAGTTTCATTCGAGGGAGAGTCTTCTTCAGAAGAAGATTCCACATGTTGATCTAGAATAGGAATCCCCCCTTCAAGACGTGGAATCTGATTATCAAATTCTTGAAATGATTTTGTTTTAGCGAATCTATCCAAGCGATCAAGTTGCCGCTCAACAACATTGTCAGATTTGGATAATTCAAGAAAAATTACATCTCTCAATACAACAAACTTTTTATTTACTTCATCATAGAGGCGGTATGCTTTGGAGGTGTTTGAATACCCCAGGAAGATACACTTACGACTTCTAGCACCAAGTTTGTTTCTATGTACCTTTGGTATCAAAGCATAACAGGTGGAACCAAAGACCCTGAGATGTTTTACCGAAGGAACATGTCCATACCACAATTCATAAGGAGTCTTGTTTCTTATAGCATTAGATGGACATCTATTCTTTATATATGCAGCACATAGAACAGCATCAGCCCAAAACATTATCTTTACATTTTTGAAGAAAAGCATGGATCGTACCATATTCAAGGTTGTTCTATTCATTCTTTCAGCTACACCATTCTGTTGGGGATTATAAGGCACAGTTGTTTGATGTTTGATCCCATGTTGGCGAAGATAGTTTTCAAATTCATTTGATGTATATTCTTTTCCATTATCAGTGCGAATAGACCCAATATGAGATTGTGCATCATTTTCAATCCATTTATGAAAATTCTTGAATGTTTGAAAAGCATCAGATTTGTTCTTCAATAAATAAACCCAACACATTCTGGTGTAGTCATCAATAAATGTCATGATATATTTATTTCCATTTGCAGAAGGAACAGGCATTGGACCACATAAATCTGAATGAATGAGTTCAAGCTTCCTATGTGCTCTTGAATTTGAATCATGAAAAGACTGTTTGCTATGCTTTCCTAGAATGCAAGCATCACATTGCTTAAGTTTCCTAGGAATTGTAGGCAAACTAGCAACTCCATTTTTTTTCAATAAGCGGAGACTGTCATAGTTTAAATGTCCAAATCTAGCATGTCATAATAAACTTGATGGAAGTGTACCTTCTTCATGATGATAAATATATGAGAAATGTTGTGCATGAGCAGAGGCTCCTTGCAGTTTGAGAAGCCTTTCTTCTTTTATTCCCCTCATGACAAGTGAGTGGTCAGATGCTTTTCTTACCTCAAGCTTGCCATCAAACATATGAATGGAGTGACCTTGCTGGCGGATGTGGACCAAGGACAACAAGTTTCTCTTGAGCTGTGGGAGATATAGAACATGATCCAGAAGAAAGTCTGGAAGACCAGGCAGTTTAAGCCTGATTGTGCCAAGCCCTGATGGCTTGGTTTTTGATTGATTTGCAAAGTATATTGCTCCATCAACATTGTCAGTGAAATCTTCAAAAAAATCTTTTCTATGAGTCATGTGACAGGTTGCTCCTGAATCAAGCAACCAATCATTTTTCCATGAAGCAAGTGAAGCATTAAACAAATCTTCATTTACTCCAATGTTACATTGTGCCTCAATATAGTGAGCGGATTCAGGTGCTTTACCTTTGTCTGTATCATCAGTTTTACCTTTCTATTGGTTTCTTTTCTGCTCAATTTTGTCCCATGGTAGCTTGCATGTAGAGGCATCATGTGATCCATTTCTTTTGCAGCAAATGCAGTGTAAATCTGCCTTTTCGCCTTGAGAATGTCTGCCCCCCTGCCTCTGAAATATCTTCCTCTTCCTCTTCGTCCACCTCTTCCTCTTGTAGAATCTTGAGCAGGATGCTTTTCTTTATGAGCAAGGCACACAGTCTCTTCAGAAGATTCAGGGGTTGTCTTCTTTCCAAAAGCTTTCTCTCTTTCAGCAAACTTTTTCACAATAGAGTCAAAGGTTATATCTTTGAGATTTCCATTTGCTTGCAAAGACTCAAGATAATTGGAGTAAGTGGGATAGAGTGCCTTGAGAAAAGCAATAAGAGGGATATCCAGCTCAACCTTAGTGGAATTGATATCATGCATTATAGAATTTACTTCAGATGCAAGAGCAAGAGGATCATTATTTTTCAGTTCAAGAGTGAAGAGTTTAATCATGAGTTGAACAACTTCAAGTGCAGAATGTGAGTCATAGAGTTCTTTCAGCTTTTGTAAGGCTTCAAAGGCAGTGGAATATGACGAAATATGGCGACTCACCTCTTCATTTACAGATGCTGCAATTAATGCATAAGCTTTGTTGTTCTTATTTTCCCAAATGACGAGCTCTTTGTCTGAGGTAGGTTGTACCATTGAAGATGAGGGTGTGTTTTATCATCCGGGACCATTCAGGATAGTTCTCCTTGCCAGTGAGAACTATTCCCACCATGGATATGATTGAATGCATTCTGTAAAAAATTAGTTTTGCTGATAGAAAAAATACTTCTGCCAATATACAATAAAAATGTACACAGCGACCAATAAAAATCATTCAATGCACACGCTATATAGTCTCTTTTAAAAGGGCTCAACGCATCATTTCTGATTCCACCAAATATTGTGCTACATATTATGTGATCTTATTATTAATGCGCGCTCCCTCTTGCATTCAAAAAATTCCCCTTCCCTCTCTCTTTATTAGCCACCTAGTTTTGTTCTTGAAATCTCAGTAGAACGAAATTTCACTCCAACACCCGAATGCAAACAAAAGGCGGTATTGTCTAGTACCCCACTGAGAAGAATTTGAGAAAGCTTTTAAGGCGGGTGATCATCATTCAGTTGTGTTGTTCTGCTGACAGCACGGGGTAATGTGAGGTTTTCTGGGAAGAAATGGCGAAGACTCGGCCCCAATAGTCTATTTCACTTGCAAAAATATTCTGGTGCCAGTGAGACCTAGGACAGTACTGCAATATGAAGTATTAAGGCCTAGGAGACTCGGATTGTTATCTTTAGCAGATTGATCACCACGCTAATTCCTAGCGCTCGGAGACTGCAGTCGACGCTGTAGCTGGGGACTCTGAGTTTCGATGGGAAGAAACAATGCAATAAACGAAGAATAGAGGAAGCATAAACGAAGGAAATAATTTGTCAGCTCTGTGTACTACTACCTGAGGAGATGGCCTCTGTCGATTCGAACACGTGATCAACAAGGGGGTGCACAGAGAATGCTCAACGACGGCCATCAGTCAACCATTAGAAATCAATAACCTTATTCCAGACCAGAGAATATAAATTGTCAAGTGAGATTCATGGAAACGGTCTAAAATCTTTGATAGTTTGGCTCCGAATTGAATTGAGACTCGAAACTTTTGTAATCTGGATCGGGAAGCATTTCCAACACAGCTCGGAGAGACAGCAGTTGTTTCTCAAGATTTGTATGTGATAGACTTCAAAGCCTCATAATCATATCAAACAACAGAATGAGAGAGACGAATAGATTATGCAGAGATTGGAATCTAGAAAGGGCTCGTAGACTGCAACTCTCTGGCAAAGCCCGTGTCCATGGTAGAAACGTTTATGAATCAGTCATCCGCACAGTCATAGTATGCAATGATACCATGTCAGGCGTAACTACCATGTTAGGCTATTCACAAAGAATTTTAACGTACAGCGCTTCTGTCTGGACAGTATGGACAGATGCGTTATGAGGAAGCGCTGGAAAAGAATATGGCAGAGGCAGGTTATGTCAGGACAGTGGAGAATATGGCAGAGGCAAAGCAGTGCTGGAAGGTAACTCAGGACAGGACAGAGGAGTTACAGGAGCATAATAGCTAAAACAAGGAGCTGGCTCTAATACCATGTCAGGCCAGGAGTAACTCCATTTTGGCATAAAATTGATTCATCTTATTCCATCAGGCATGTTATGTTATATACAAAAGGATGTGACAGTTCAGTTCATCTTCTGATAATTGTCCACATTCCTGATTTAATTATTTACATGAATTCACCCAATCGTGAGGATTAGGTGTCAACAATTCTTCCCATGCTTAACATCAAGTTGACACATGTGACTTGAACAGATTAAAAAATTAACTCAAAAATTAAACAATGAAACAATTCACCTTCTTCATCATTAAACATTGTTACTTTATTATTGTTCACTTTAATCCTCATGTTACTTTTGAAATGTTTTGGATAGTGATATTTAAATTAAAAATATTACTCAATAAATTTTAGAGGATTAAATTCATCTAAAACATATACATATTGATGATGATCTAAAGTTTGGATGCGGCTCTCCATGATTGGAACTAGCATAGATCCATATTACCTCCAGATCTATCATGCATTAGGAGGTATCAATTCTCCATAGTGTAAGCTTTTCATAAGTTTTAAAAATGTTTTGCACCTCAAAAGATTTGATCGTTTTTTCCACATAAATCTGGAGTTAAGATGGATCTACATTGATACATTAATGAGTCATGGTATTTTGATCATGCATATTAATTGGAATCTGATATCACATAATAAACTAATTATGTTGCACACATTTTGTATCAATTCTCCATAGTGTAAGCTTTTCATAAGTTTTAAAAATGTTTTGCACCTCAAAAGATTTGATCGTTTTTTACACATATAAATCTGGAGTTAAGATGGATCTACATTGATACATTAATGAGTCATGGTATTTTGATCATGCATATTAATTGGAATTTGATATCACATAATAAACTAATTATGTTGCACACATTTTGTCAAAGTTCCAAGGAAGCAGAAGTACCAAATTTTTTCGATAGAATCAAATCATTTATCAACAATCCATATGTCATGGTAAACCCATTTTACAAGTTATGTAATGTAAATAATGTTATTAAGACCGTGAATGTTTATAACAACCTAGCTAAGGCTATTATTTTGGCGAGAGTTCCATACAAGGAGGTTTTATGTCTCACTATTCATTTGTATTTCTAAACATGGATGGTCGGTAGAGTTTTTTCATTCAGCCTCACCCCAAAGCTAGCGTGGAAGGTAAGTCTTAGTGTTTTAGTAGAGTCTTATGTAAAAGTGATTCAGAAATAATTTATGCAATTTGGTTAAATTATTTTATTATAAATCACTTGGTCTGCTAGCGCATATTGTGTCACCGATTGGGTATGTTTTTTTTTAGGGTCTAAGCCGAAATGTTTTTCCCCTTTTGAGAGTTGAAATTGTAATCTTATGTAAAAAATATTTTAATGTATAGTCTTTCATACTTAGATACCATGATTAAAATATTAGAGAGGAAAAAATTAATTAATCCTCTCATATGTCAATTAATTATATTTTTAGGCAAAATTAAATTAAAATCGTAAGTTAGAAATTTAATTAATTATAAATTTTCAAAACTAAAATCTTAAGTTAGAAATTTAATTAGTTAAAGTCAAATCAAATGTCTTAGGAAAATTAAATTCTCCAAGTGAAAAAATCGTGGGTCTTACAAAAATTAATTTTTGAAGGTCCTCCACCAAGAGAATATTGGATATTTCAAGAAAAATTTGATCAATGGGCGTTGATGGTTAAGTCAATTAAATTTTTTAGGAAATTAACTCAAAATAAATAATTTTGAGCTAATGAAAATGGAATTAAATGATAAATTGAAAATTCTTCAAAAATAAAAATTCAACGGTGAAGATTAAAAAATTAAAAGATGATCAAGTATTTTTAGACGGCCAAAATTATTTTGACAATGATCAAAGAAACTCGCCGTTAGTTTTTACTTGGAGTATTTATCTATAAATTAGAGAGTTATTTGAGTCTCTAACCATCTGATATCTAGCGAAAAAAAATTGTTGTTGAAGCATTTGTGTAAACTATTGTCTCGCTGGGAACTACTTTTTCTATCATAATAAAGACTTTAGAGTGAAACTCGAGGTGTCTATGTTCATTGGTTTGTGGTATGTATTGACTACGGCATTCCTTATGTTGTGTTAATATATGATTATCTTGAAATAAATACATAGTGTTTGCATGTACTTTAGTCATTGGTCTCCAAGTTCACAAACTGTGTAAGGATCAACTTTGCTTGAGTTCTGAATATTTACGTGGTGGTTTAAATCTTCACCAAGGCTATAGTGTGAATGGAGTTTTTGAAGCATTTTTAGCCATTTATTGAAGAAAATAGCGACAAAAATTTTGTTTCTCAAAAAAATTAATTTTCAAAACCCTTATTTATTTGTATATTTATAAAATAATTTGTAAATCATTTTTGTTAATTAGGGTTTTGGGATTTTAAGATTTTGTATATATTTAGGTTTTGGTGTTTTATTTTTATTTTTGCAGGTGGGATATATTGAAATCAAGAGAAAAGGTAGAAGTAGAGCTAGATCTAGGCCTTTGAGGGAGAAATTTGTTCAAGAGTTTGTGTTTTTCAGGTACAAGATTATTGGAGAAATTTTGGGAAACTTGGGCAAGTTCGTCTGCAAGGCATTGGGCCTAGGGTTTTCTCCCTAAACCTTAATTTTGCCTCTATTTTATTACAACGGTGATAACAATGATATAATAGCCCTAAAAACACATTTCAATTGGTCAAAATAACTCAAAATTGCAAAATTTTATTTTTCCTAAATTTTGGCCACTTAGACATTTAAGATCTAGTCTAGATCTAAATATTTGTTTGCTGGAATTTTCTGCATAAGTCATTGAATCATATCTACAATTTCTGAATCACGCATCTAGAGAGGGCTCAATTTTTTTTATTTTTTTTTTTTTATATATGTTTTGTTAAGTTTCGATAAATTTTTCCTATCTTTTGGCATCTTGGACATTGGTTGTAACATCATTAGCGTGTTGATCTACTTATTTGTTTATTGTTGTTGTAAGATATATCAGATCTAATCTAGCACTGAATACTGCATCTTAAAGTGGCATAAACTCATATTTTACTTTGGCAAGTTGTTGGGCATTTCATTGATCATTGCTAATCATTATTGCCTTGCAAAGGTGTTTTCATCACTACTGTTATAAATTTCTAATTGTTGTCATAACAATGACATATCACACATTAAGAGGTCTGAAAATTGTAAATTTACATTTGATAAACATTAGGAAACTTTCTACCTCATAATTTGACAATTTTCATGTGAAAGTGATCTCACTACTTGTGTCATAAAATCAATAAGTGCTTAAATGTTATGGTTGATTTTGGAATTTAACATTTGTTTATTTTGAGAATTTGTTAACTTGGCACTTAACGCACTCAACATCTAAGTCTTTAAATCTCATGGTGGTTTAAGTTGCTTGAGTATTGCCATCATTGTGTTTGACATCTAATTGAGGCATTGTCAAGAAACCAGTGGAGAACTGCTCTAAGTTAATATTATAATCTTAAGAGGCGTTGATATCTTGGTTATTTATCTTAAGCATTTGGCATCTTAAGTTTCATTGGTTATCATTCTAAATGAGAATTTCAACATCTGTCGTTGACATATCTCAAGTAATCATTGTTGAATTAGACATGTGTTCTTAACATCTTGTGGAATATTGTTGAATATCGACACTTGTATCTTTAAGCATTTGTCTTATCTTAAGATTGTTATCTAATCATTGTTAAGTACTCTGTCTATAAGATAATTCACACCAAGTACTTAAATAACATTAACAATCTTAATTTAAGAAGACTTCACTCAATCTACTTGCATACGCATCCCAAGACTTAATTTACATTAATAATTTACCACCAAGAATACGCTTGGTTGATAGACTCCTTGGGAAACCCTTTTCCAACTAGCTTGAGGGATTCAACTCTTCTTAGTGGTTAACATAATGACCTTGCAGTCGTCAAAACCACAGTCTTTGCAGCGCTGAAGGCACTGAGTGGGTGGAACACAGGGGGTTATTGTTAATCAGGTCACTATCTACTTCCTGTTGCCTTCCATTTCACAACCTACTTTGAAGATTTTTTCTCAAGAGTTAAGGGAGAGTTTCAACTTACACTAGGCATTTAAGCTAAAAATAAACATCATTGCATCACACCTAGCTCTTAGGAATTGCATATCATATGTGATACTCTATCATATTAAGCAGCGGATTTATATTCGATTAATTGGTTTCAATTTATAATAAGCAATAATTGTGACTCCATAAGGCACTGGTCTCATCTTAAAATCTAATATAATATACTCATTAATTTTGTTAAATGCTACCGAGTAGTTAGGTCACTCATCTGTGTCTCAAAAGAAAGTCGGTTACCAACGTGTTTTCCTTTACTTAATTCCATAGGGACCACCCCCCATAGCCTGTTGTTGGGAGAAAACTAGAACGGAGTGGGCGGGCTTTATCACAATATGGGTGACAACCAGCCAAACTCCAAAAATAATGATCATCACTGTTGGGTCCCTATAATACTAGTGATTACCCCATTACTATTGTAGTTATACCCCTTATTTATATTGATGTACCCATGTAGTGCCCATATTGTTACTATTGTGCCACATAGAAGCCCACTATTGTTATTGTTGTGCCCTACAATATTATTGTTATGTAGGCTCTGATTGTATTGGGACCACTTAGACTCCTATATATAGAAAGGAGGTAATTTCATTTGTATCATCCAAGAATTGTTCATTTATGTAATGTAAAGGAGGTTGCCCCCTCGAAGAGGCTGAATTATAAGGCGTGGATCTCTCTTTTCTATCTTTTTGTGAGCTGGTTTCATAACATTTGGTATCAGAGCTTTGGATTCTAGGGTTTCGCTGCTCCAAACAGGTCATCGTGGCATTTTCGCTATAACTTTTTTTCTGGGATGTTTCAAAAGTCGCAAAAAAAACCCATTTGAGAAGAATTGGCGCTGAACCTTGGGTCCGAATTTCAGATATTTTTTCGCGACATTTTCGGAGATATGATCTGAGGAAGTTGGTCTTTTGGCAGACTCTTGAATTACATTCAAAACAGGTGACCTGGGGAAAATCGTCATAACTCTCTCTCTGAGGATCGGATTGAAATTTCGTAAAAAGGTACAGAAAGAGGACGGACTGTAGTTTCTTGTGCGTGTGTTTTAGATTCAAAGGTGGAAACAGTGACTCGTGGCACGTCGTACAAGTTCGCTCTACTGAACCAGTCTAAAAGCAAGTCACTGTGGGAGATTTCACATAACTCTTCCTTGGAGAATCCAATTTGGCTCAGACTTGTGGCATTGGAAAGAGGACGCAGAAGGCTACTACAGGTAGCAATTTCAGAATTGGAGGATCTGAAATTACAGAGATACATCAGATTCAATATCAGGCTTCTATAAAGTGAAAAAAGGTGTGTAGTTTTTTTTAAATTTTTGTGTAAGCTTGGTTTAACGGAATTCAAAGGGCATAGTAAAACTTTATTATCGGTAACTGATGCCCCGAGGAAAAAAAATGAAAACACCTAGTAAGGAACCTGAAAGCTCTAGCATGACTCATGAAGAAGAGGAAGAAATGCTACATGATATATCAAAATTACAAGAACAAGTGCAACAAATGTCACGCTCACAAAAGCTAACAGAAGCTAAGATAAGTGGCGTGGAATCTAAGGTAAATGGCATGGAAGCTAAGATGGATGGCATGGAAGCTAAGATTGATGCTAAATTTGATGGCATGGATGATAAGATGAATGAATTGAAGAAGTTGCTACAAGAAAGGGTCACTAATGGTGAAAAGGTAGTAAAGGAAACTCATGATGAGAACAAAAGAAATGTTAATCATGATTCCATAGATGCTAATGTTGGATCGAAGACTCACCATGTTCCAAAAATCGATATGAGGAAGTTTGATGGCAAGGATCCCGCCACATGGATATTACAGATGGAGCAATTCTTCGATCTCAATAATGTGCAAAACACACAAAAGGTACGTATGGCAACTTTATATTTGGAACCAAATCAGTTTGTATGGTATCAATGGCTTTGTTCTCGTAAACAATTTATCACTTGGGCAATTTTTACGGAAGAATTGATAGCACATTATGAGGATACAAAAAGCAACACTTTTTTTAGCCAATTGATAATCTCAAACAAAAGGGTTCAATAATGGAGCACATTGAGGAGTTCCAAAAATTGAACATAAGGATAAAAGATATTCCAGAGGAGCATAGGATTGATGTGTTCATAGGGTCTTTAAAGGATAATATCCAACATGATGTGCGCCTTTGGGAACCTGATTCATTAGAGAAGGCATTCAGGTTAGCAAGAAAAATGGAAAGCAAAATTATGGCAACTAGGAAGCATACCATTCACAACTATAAAGAAGGAAGTGTTGTTGCCCATAGTCTTCCACAACCTACAAGGTTGACACCACAACAATTGGAAGAAAAAAGAGCAAAAGGGCTTTGTTACAATTGTGATAGCAAATACACAAAAGGTCATAAGTGTGCTGAGAAGAAATTATTCTACATAGATTGTGAAGAGGAAGAAGAAAAGGAGCAAGAAAGGTCAAAAGAAGAGGATATATTCCAGGAACAAAGCCTAGATGAAGAACAAATAAATCCGACCATATCTTGTAATGCATTGGCGGGAATTACCACTCCTCAAACCATCAAGATAGAAGGACAAATCAAGAAGAAAAAGGTAATAGTGTTGATTGATTCAGGAAGCACCCACAATTTTATTCATTGTAGGGTAGCAAAAGAATTGAATTGCTTCCTATATCCAGCACCAGAGTGTCAAGTGATGATTGCAAATGGAGGAACAATAAATTGTTCTGGAAAGTGCCATAATATCAAGCTATCCATGGGAGAATATGTATTGACTAGCCCAATGCTTTCCATTCCAATGGGAGGTGCTGATGTTGTACTAGGAGTCCAATGGCTACAATCCTTGGGTACAATAGCTTTTAATTTTCAAGAACTTTTCATGAAATTTTCTATGGAAGGAAAGGAAGTTGAATTAAGGGGTATTGCAGGGAAACCAGGAAAGATAATCAGCTCTAATGGAATGACAAAGCTTCTAAAAAAGGAGCAAAGAGGTGTAATTGCACAATTATGTTCGCTAGATGTTTCCACATTGGAATCATCTATTTCTCCAGATCTCCAAAAAGTCCTGGACAATCATTCCAAGGTATTTGAGACTCCCAAAGGTCTCCCACCTATGCGTGATCATGATCATGCTATTCATCTGATTCCAGGAAGTGTTCCTCCAAACATCAGGCCGTACAGATATCCATATGTCCAAAAAAGTGAAATTGAACGTATGGTTGCAGAAATGCTAGAGGCTGGTATAATTCAACCGAGTCAAAGTTCTTTCTCAGCTCCAGTAGTATTGGTGCACAAGAAGGATGGATCATGGCGCATGTGTCCAGATTATAGGGAGCTCAACAAGCTCACTATTAAAGATAAGTTCCCCATTCCTGTTATTGATGAATTACTGGATGAATTGCATGGATCAATTTACTTCACCAAGTTGGATCTTCGTTCGGGATATCATCAAATCAGAATGAAGATTGAAGACATTCCGAAAACAGCATTTAGAACTCATGAGGGTCATTATGAATTTTTGGTCATGCCTTTTGGCCTTACCAATGCACCTTCAACATTTCAAGGTTTGATGAATTCAATTTTCAAACCATTCCTTAGAAAATTTGTGTTAGTATTTTTTGATGATATACTAATCTACAGCAAGTCTTGGAAGGATCATGTTGAACATGTTGACAGGGTGTTACAACTATTGGAGGAGAAACAATTATATGCAAAAAGATCCAAATGTTTCTTTGGAGTCCAGGAGGTGGAATATTTGGGTCATATTGTATCTCATGAAGGAGTTAAGGTAGACCCTAGCAAAATTAAAGCCATTAAGGAATGGAAAATCCCCACATCCATAAAGCATCTGCGAGGATTTCTTGGGTTGACAGGGTATTATCGCAAGTTTGTTAAGAATTATGGGAGAATAGCAGCACCTCTAACAACATTATTGAAGAAAGATTCATTTTCATGGACTTCGGAAGCAACAAAGGCCTTTGAACATCTTAAAGAGGCAATGTGCCAAGCACCGGTCTTAGCTACGCCGGACTTCACAAAAACCTTTATTGTGGAATGTGATGCTTCAGGAAATGGAATTGGTGCTGTTCTAATGCAAGATGAAAGACCCATTGCTTTTGAAAGTCGTCCAATCAAGGGAAAGTTTTTAAGAAAAGCTATTTATGAGAAGGAAATGTTGGCAATACTCCATGCACTTAAGAAATGGCGACCCTACCTAATGGGAAGACACTTCAAGGTAAAAACGGATCATGATAGCCTTAAATACTTTTTAGAACAAAGATTATCCTCTGAAGAGCAACAAAAGTGGGTCACAAAGATGTTGGGTTATGACTTTGAAATCATCTACAAAAAAGGGAAGCAAAATGTGGTGGCAGATGCACTCTCAAGAAAGGATGAGGATGTGGAAGCATTGTTGTGTGCCATTTCTATTATCCAACCAGATTGGATAAACGAAGCAAGGGAGGAATGGAAGAATGACGAAGAAGTGTGGGCACTTATTCAAAAGCTACAACAAGATTCCAGTACTTCTGATACATTTAGCTGGAAAAATGATTCGTTATGGTACAAAGATCGCTTATACCTCTGTAAGAATTCCCAGCTAAAACAAAAGATTCTTATGGAATTGCACACTTCTCCCTTAGGAGGGCACTCAGGATTTTTAAAAACTTACCACAGGGTTAAGAAGGAATTTTTTTGGGATGGCCTTAAATCAGATATTCAAAAGTTTGTGGCGGAATGTTTGGTTTGCCAGCAAAATAAAGTTGAAACAATTAAGACACCGGGTCTATTACAACCTTTATCCATTCCAAGCCAACGTTGGGAGGAGGTTTCAATGGATTTTATCACAGGTTTACCCAAGTCTGAGGGAAAGAGTGTCATCATGGTGGTAGTTGACAGACTTACCAAGTATGCACACTTTTGTGCATTATCACATCCATTTAAAGCCAGTACAGTTTCTACTGCATTTATGGAAACAGTTCAAAAGCTACATGGAAACCCAAAGATTATTGTAAGTGACAGAGATCCCATTTTCACTGGAAATTTTTGGACAGAATTATTTTCTTGTCTTGGTACTCAGTTAGCTCATAGCTCATCTTATCATCCTCAATCTGATGGGCAAACTGAGATAGTAAACAAATGTTTGGAAGGATATCTTCGTTGCTTTGTATCTGATAAACAGACACAATGGGTCAAATGGTTGCCTCTGGCTGAATGGTGGTATAACACTTCCTTTCATACAGCAACAAAAATGACCCCATTTATGGCACTTTATGGGTATCAACCACCATCCATCACATCATATTTAAGAGAAAATTCTAAGGTTCAGGCAGTGGAACATCACATCGAACATCAACAACAAGTCCTCCAACTCTTAAAGGATAACCTTGTGTTGGCACAGAATAGAATGAAACAACAGGCAGATCAACATCGCAGTGAAAGAAGTTTTGATGTAGGTGATTGGGTATTCCTACGGCTACAACCATATAAGCAAATGTCCCTCAAGCAAGCTAAGAAGGATAATAAATTATCACCAAAGTATTATGGTCCGTACAAGGTGTTGCAAAAGATTGGTACTATGGCATACAAATTGGAGCTTCCTGCAGCTTCTCGATTGCACCCAGTTTTCCATGTTTCATGCTTAAAGAAGGTTATAGGCGACAAGCTCCCAGTTCAAACAATATTGCCAGAACTTGACGAAGAAGGAAAAATTATATTGGAACCAGAAGCAGTTATAGAAACAAGAACTCGACAGCTACGAAATCGATCAATTTCAGAGTACCTTATCAAGTGGAAGAACTTATCCGCTGAAGATTCCACATGGGAGGACGAGAATTTTATGCAGAAGTATCCTGAACTACTCAAGCGTTGAGGACAACACTTTTTGAAGGAGAGGGGCATGTTGGGTCCCTATAATACTAGTGATTACCCCATTACTATTGTAGTTATACCCCTTATTTATATTGATGTACCCATGTAGTGCCCATATTGTTACTATTGTGCCACATAGAAGCCCACTATTGTTATTGTTGTGCCCTACAATATTATTGTTATGTAGGCTCTGATTGTATTGGGACCACTTAGACTCCTATATATAGAAAGGAGGTAATTTCATTTGTATCATCCAAGAATTGTTCATTTATGTAATGTAAAGGAGGTTGCCCCCTCGAAGAGGCTGAATTATAAGGCGTGGATCTCTCTTTTCTATCTTTTTGTGAGCTGGTTTCATAACAATCACCTTCGATGGATGTCATTATATGATTGAGAATTGTCATTTCTCTAAAGCACAAAGGGATATCATCATGTGGATAACCTCCAACAATAGAGACCCTCATTCTCTATGGTTTGTGGTACATAATCTACTAAAATTCGTCTTTTCTAGAAACAAGATCAAAGGTTTAGAAATTTTTTTGCTAAAATGCATATAACTATTAGGTTAGGAAATATTTCAATTCCATCTAGTATAGTTTCGCATGTCTTCATCTCCTTGTTATATATCTATTTATTACGGCATCTGGGGATGAACATTAGGAAATATTATATGCAAGTCATGTTAGTATAAGGCATAATCATAGAGAACAAAATGTGAATGGGCAACCAAATGTAGAAATTAGAAGACTCCAACATATGACCATGTGGTAAAAAATCGAGTGAAATGTTGATCAACTCCCTTGAAGAATTTCATGTGAAAAACATTCTACCTAGTATGTCATATTCCTAATCTTTGCTCTAGAAACTCTAGTGTCATATATAAATGACATGATCAAACAAATGCATTTGAAAAATGCAGAAAATTTGAAGTTGGTGTATTAGTTTTCTTTTGGAAAATGCCTCATACATAAGAAACTAAATGAAAAGTTGCAACATGGATTAAGATTCATTTTCTGTAGTTAAGAAAATAAATATTTAATAAACAAAGTGGCTTAAATGTTAGGATTAACAAGAGCTCAATGAGAAGTATGGTGGAGAATGATTGGGAGGATTCTAACAACACACAAATAATTCTAACAACACACAAATAAATATTTAAAGAACAAAATGATTTCATTATTAGGATTAACAAGAGCTCAATGAGAAGTGTTGTGGAGGATGATTGGGAGGATTCAAACAAGGTTAGGTTAACATGATGGCTCAAGAAGACTAATGTTATGTAAATTTCTTTAATTATGAATGACGATGAAGTTTGCCATTAAAAATAAAGAAATATTTGAAATAGAACAAAAAAGTTAAATGTTAGGGTTAAAAAAAGGTTGAATGATATTGTGGAGGGTCATTTGTAAATTTCTAACAAGGTTAAGTTCACACTACTCTTCATGAAAACCAACACCATGGAAACTACTTTAACTATTGAATAAGAACCATAGGATGAAGCCAACGAATTGTAGTAAAGGAAACATATGGACATTAATATAATAACTCTCTTAGGGTGATATTTATATTAAAATAATGAAGCAAAATAACCATAGGATGAAGCCAACGAATTGTAGTAAAGGAAACATATGGACATTAATATAATAACTCTCTTAGGGTGATATTTATATTAAAATAATGAAGCAAAATAGACATTATAACATCATCAAATTAATGTGTGAAACTAAAAAAGAGAACAAATGCAATTGGAAGAGTTAAATGCACACAAATTGTTAGAGGTGATAGTATGTGGATCGAAAATCATTAAAATGAAGGATTATCCAATAACATGTTGTAAGACATATTGGAAAACGCCTCTTAACATGGTTGAATTCTTGCATGTTTTTGTAAAAGCAATTTCCTAGCAATCTAATGTTTAATCAATATGAAGATATTTGTAGATAATATTAAATTTTAAATATGAACTCATTAAAATAAAAAGAATTTAAATATGAAGATAAATTTCAGACTTTTGACATCTAAAAATACATTAGGAGAAACAACAAAGGAAAGCACATGTTTAATTCTATAATATATTATGAACGGTTAATTGAATAACTAAAAATAGTCATTTTGTAACTATTTTTATAATGTATGGTAATTGTTAAACATTGTTGTGATGCTAAATTCTAGGTGCTTTCATCGAAATAATGCGATGTTTGAATCTTCGAAATGGACTATTATTGCAACATTGAAATAACCAAATCAAGAAACAAGAAATAAGAGATGATAATGGAGTGTTGCACCCACACTCCCATGGGTGGATTTCGCCTACAAATCCTAAATGATGGATATTCAAAAAAGAGTAAAATAGTTAATTGATTATGAGAAGGGTGAGACTCTTATACAAAATGGTGACTCAAACCTTGTGTGGTCCTAAGTTCCATTTATGAGGTAATTGGTGGTGTTTAATGTTAGTGGTCATGTACAAAAATATCATACAAAACTATGAAATATCATATAAAATAACTCATAAATATGTACTTATTTGCATATATAGAAATGTTTTCAAAGTAAGACCATCCAAGTTAGAACATTGTGGAGCTATTTGATACAATTTCGTGTTTGGCATTTGTTAAGTTAGAGAAAAAAACACTTTATTGGGGAATTTTAAAGCTAATTCTAGGTTGACTTTGCATTAGAAGGGTTGATAAGGAAGGATGGACCTTACTGTGTGGACAAGACATTACCACCCACTTGAAAGGAACCTTTACGGATCTCTTTGAAGGAAGAAACCACGGGGGCTTCATTCAATGAACCTCTAACATATCACGTGCATTCACGGCACACCAAACAATACTCTTAATTTGACTACATATTGGAAAATACCTCTAAAAATTAATTTATTTAACCCTTACCTATATTAACCCAATATACCTTCCCAATTTAAAAAGCCTCTACTTTCACTAGATATTGTAGGTATTCATTTTTTCATAAACATTTTTTATACCCTTTTATATTATATCCCTTTATTTTCATTAACAGTGGTAAGCAGATTCTGCACCTAGAAAGAATAACCTAAATACTAGGTAGTTGAAAACTTGAAAGTTTCACTAAAAAAGAGGCAGATATAATTTGGTTGATTTACAAATACATATTGTGGAAAATTTGAATGGAAAATACATTGATTTGAACTCTCTGTTGCGTCTATCTTCTATTGAATACTGAAAAAATACACTACAACAGTTCAAAATAAAACCTTGATAACCAACACAATGGCACACCTTTCATCTCACTTATAGAATAGGAAGAGGAGAGAAAATACAATGAATATGGACACACAAAATCCTATCTGGTTGGACTTTGTCAAATCATAGCTCTAACCTAATCACCTAGTGCACCATAGTTGCATGGTAAAAGTGCCAAGTAAGTGTGTCTCCATCAAAAGATGAACTAGAGCATGCAATCATGCATCCCTTCCTTGAGATATGTGTCATCTACCTAAGATAAGAATTTCACATGCATAAGTATTTTAATTGACTAAGGATTTGCAGCCTCTTAGTAAGAATATATCATGCATGCTAAAAATAACCAAAGAAAATCTCCAACAATAGAAAAATTCTATCCAAAACTGACATTGCTAAATTTGAAACAACATCTAAACTAGAATTATTTGAAGGTGTGACATGCATGCCCTTAGCATGCATGCACTCTTTTCCAAACAATAGTCTATTTCACTATCTCCTATGGCATGCATGTGCCCTCTACCAAGCAATAGTATGTATCATTGTCTCCTTCACTTTCATTCAACCTATTCATCACTAATGTAAGGAAAGGGTGAAGATGCCATATCTGCCGCATCATTGAGAGGATCACTAGCATAGCAACGGGTAAAAAACTTAACACGCACATTAGACATAGATCATAGAGGTATTAATAATATGATGTACGTTTTTTGTAGAGCAAGGCTGCTTGGGAGCGGGAGTGGAAGAAGGAAGCGAGAGTAGAAGTGGGAAGTGGGAGTGGAAGCAAGAGCGAGGAGTGACATTTTCAGAATCTCCCAGGTTGGGAGTGATTTTCGGATATATATATATATATATATATATATATATATATATATATATATATATATATATATTGATGCATATATGTCAACAAAAGCGTGTAGAATGATGAAATTGTGATAAGAACATAAAAACATGGATTAAACCATTTAACATCATCCATCTAGTAGTTATAATCTTCATCAACCATAGGTCCACAAATTACAAGTTCTCATTTATATAGCATGTAAGGGTGCACATAACCAAAATAACATTGAGTTCAATCCATCTCGTAATTGGAAATACATCAACAAATAGGCTTTGGATGACCTCTAACATCCAAAAAAATCATGCTACAACAAATACCTACATATCATTAAAATCATTGCCTATCTTGGGATCTTTGTCATTAATATTACTCTCTAAGCATTAACATAAGATAGAAAAAATGTAACATGTCAAGTCAAGATTTTGTTTGAGTGACAAGTACAATTTTTGTAGAGCCATGCTAGAGGAGTTTGACAACCAATATCACTATCATCAAGGCACATAGAGGGCTTGGTTCTCTTGATTAAATATGAGTTCTATACCCTAGTACGTGAAAAATCCAATGGAAACATTGCAATCCCCCAATCCTGAAATCTTTAAAAACTTCTAAGTCTGTTGGATTTAATTCTACTTTCTCTCTATGAAATCTAATGAGGTCAGAATCGCTCTCAAACATCATGAGTCATTTCATGATAATGTTAAAAATTTAAGTAAAAGGATGAAAATGAAAGGTAAAGGAGAATGTAACTTTTACTTTAAGAATTTAACATTACCATGATTTGCATGTCAATACTAGAGCCATAGGTTTGAATATTATGCTATTGTGGACCTAATATTACCATATTTTTTCTTTCTCCCTCCCACTCTTGAAACTCCCACAATACTCTTGAACCTCTATTTCTCAAGCCCACTTGTTTTCTACCTCCAAGCGGCCAATGTATTGTATAAACAATACCTTATAATACATATATTGTTATACAACATATAAAAGCCCTTTACCCCCTATTATATGCTCAATATATTATTTCGTTTTTTCCTCATTTTTTATGCCCCAATATGAACACATGTGATATGGTATTGCTTTGCCAGGCAAGTCCTCGTGGAAGAAACCAAGGGTAGGACCTCACCTTCCCTCTAACAGGTGATTTTCGGGGAAGAAATTAAATATTAGGACCTCCATTGAGTAGAATAAGCAAGGGAGAACATGACCTCGTTTAGATACATGACATTTGTCCCCCTCCCCTCGGATGCTTTTGCCCCAAAGCTTAGGGACCAAAGCATAGCTAGATTATAAGACATCTTCTTTTACTTCTTTGGTATTTGCTTGAATATTATCATCTACATACATTGAATTGGGTGAAAGCTTTGAGAATGGACTTCTCCAATAAATTGAACAAGCATATGCATTATGCTATGTTCAAGAGACCCATCAAGTTCATAAGGATTCAATTGTTGTTGAACGAGTAGAAATTCAAAAAATTTGTGAAATATGAAATTCCAACTCACTTCAATGAGATCATAGATTTCACATAGAACATTTGAACTTAGGATGGATTTGAAATATTTACAAATATGCTTGTAAATATCTCACATTTGTCCACCACTAATCTAGGCAAGTTCAAGTAGATTAACATTGCAAAATATGTCAACATTAGGTCAATGCAACATCCCTTAGAGCATGATCTAATCAAGTGTGCAAATATGAAAACTACATTCATTAACAATGTAATTATAGCAAGTCACTTTATATTTGAAATGTCATTGTAGGCATGTCAAATCACTCAACATTTCAACAATGTTGTTCTAATAAAGCAATGTATCAAAATAATCATGAAACTTGCTTAAAACACATAAGAATTAGATTTGCAATAAGAGTATTTAGGAAAAAAGTGGTATAGCTCTTTATTATCACAATATGAAGGTAAAATACAATACAATGTCTTTGCCAAAGATCACACTTTTATCCCAAGCAAGTACTTCTCCAAAGCTTTCCAAACCTCAGGGAAACCACAATTTTTGCAAACTCTAACTAACAATAAGGCCTAGAAATGTATCCCGCCAACAATTGCTAACCTATCTTAAGGACTAAACAATAATCTAGCATCACATTAATTGTCCAACCTATAGATCCATGTCCACATTTGACAAGCTCTCTCTTCATTTATATCACATAAGCTAAGGAATCCCAGTGCATGATTCTCACAAACATTATCCATGTTACAAGAGTAAATAATTGTGATTCCAAGATCCTCCAAAAGCTAGCACCACACTACTTATCATGTGTCTAAGACACAACATAAGCATTGACAAAGGCACTATCCTACCTTTATACATGATTATGTGAGGGAGGCCAACAGTGGTACATAGATCAGGTTTGCAAATAAACCTTAGGCTAAGCTAACAACAAAGCCCTATGTGGAGAATTACATCAAGAATGCCACATGGTATAATAGGTTTTGTACAAACCTCAAGGTATATTTCTCTCCAAACCTAGGTGTCCACATATCAAGGGCTTTGTTCCCAACCTCCAAATGCATAATACCCTCCCCCAAAGTAATTATTTCACATGTCTTAAGCACCCATCCCACTCAATAATCATGCCCTCATAAAAGATGTAAAATGGTGACATGTGCAAAGTACCACATGAAGTGCACCTCTAGTGTTGATCCCAAGCTAAGCATGCATTCGCTAAGTTTTTTTACATGTAAGTCAATATAAATGCAACAAAGGGGTTAGGAGACCATCAGCCCTCTGCATCACATGATGCTCATGTAACTAGGTGAAAACGTTTTTAAAGCAACTAAAATCCAACACTCCCTCTTTGTGAATGTTACCACTCAAACTCTACCCTAGGAGAAAAATTCCTAACCTCAACGGGAAGTCCTAAAGGCACTACAAACAAGCTACCCGTTGTATCTTAGTAGTCTTACTCCACATTTCATACTAAGGAAGGAAGCTATCTTCTATCCTTTTCATCTCCCTTTTGTCCCTCTTTCCCTGTGTACACAATTGCCTCTCATGTAACATTTGGAAGATTGAAATGTCACAACAGTTCAATCTCCTCAATTGTTTCCTAGTATCGTCATCATTCTTGAATGTTAAATAGCCATGGTGGTTCAACACCTCGGCCAATCATCACTTTGTCTGATTCCACAACTAATCATTGCTACTCCACATAAGCATCCTATTGATTCATCACAAGCCCATTGAGACATGGGCTTGCTACAAGTCATGATCCACATTATCCAATAGAGTCACAACATAACATTGGATTCACAAAAACATAAGTGTAGATAGTGTTGCAGCAAATGTTTTACAACAACATTGTTGTAATGACATCTAGCCCACAATGTTGTAACAACGATGTTACAACAACATACAACAAGGGGATATTGCAACAAAGGTGTTATAGAAATGTGCAACAAGGTGGTGTTGCAACATAGGTGTAGTACAACAGTGTTGCATCAACGTGAAACAAGGAGTTGTTAGAGAAGAAGTGTTACAATAATGTTGTTACAACAACGTCAAACAAGGTGGTGTTCCAACAATGCAACAAAAGAAAATGTTGCAACGTGCTTATTTCACCTCCTAAGGTTATTAACTGATGTCAATAGATGCATATTTCTTTTGGAAAAGGATGCTCCTGCATTAAACACTCTTGGTAAGAAAAACATGAGCTTTTGGCTCATGCGGACATGATTGTACCTGTCCCATGGAGGGAAGGTCCTTGTAAGCATTCCAACTCTTCTTTAGACACCCACAATGCATCCTCAAAACCTTTGTTCTTCCACTTGACCAAATACTCATAATACTCCTTATTTTGGGTGCTTATGTTGACCCTCTTGGCCAAAAGTTGCTCTAACTCTTTAGCTAGTGGAAATTTCTTCCATCATCCAAGGTACCTCCTTCATCATCCTCTCCTTATTTTCATGAAACTTGTACAATTCAACAACATTGAATATCGGGGAAATTTCAAATTCCTATGGTAACTCTAACTTATAAGCATTATAAAAAATCTTCTTTAGGACTTGGCATGGTCCAATTTTATTGTACTTGAGTTACTATACATACCTCAAGAAACCTACCTTTATTCAAATGTGTAATCATTAGCTCTCCTTCAAAATCCCTTTATCTCCTTCACAAATATGCCCCTTATTTATATCTGACATTACTTTGTTTCAACTTTTATTTGACTCTTTGATGCATTTCTTGCATGTTATCTACAATTTCACTTGCATCAACACTCCTTTAATTTTCCAAATTTTTTAACTTAAGTAAATCCATAACCCTTGACAACCTACCATCAACAATCTTAAATGAATTTTTTCCAATAAACATGTTGATTAAATCATTGTAAGTGAATTCAAATTTTGCCAAAACCAAATCCCATTGTCTTGGTTTTTCTCCACTCAAGATCCTTAACAAACTCCTAGGACTTTGGTTTACCACCTTGGTTTGTCCATCCCTTTGTAGATTGTATGCTAAATTGTACAACAACTTGGAACCCAATTTCTTCCAAAGTATCCTCCAAAACTGCCCAAGGAATCTAGTATCTCTATTGAAGCGATAGTCCTTGGCAGTGTATATAATCCCATTATTTCATGGAAGAACAAAACAACCATTTTAGTAGCATCATTGGTTTTCTTACATGCTATGAAATGTGCCATCATTGAAAAATTGTCTATTGCAAACATCACATAATCCTGACCTCAATATGCTCTAGGCAATCCTAAAACAAAGTCCACATTTACATATTCCCAAGGTCTATCTAGTATTGCTAGTCGAGTATATAGTCATATGTTTTCACTCCTTCCATTCACTAACAAATTTTACAACACTAAATCTTTTTAACATCCTTTTTTATGCTGGGCCAAAAGTATCTCTCCTTCACTAATGTTGTGATCTTTTCAACACCAAAATGTCCACCTAAACCTCCACCATGCATTTCTTTCACAATATTGAGGTGTAATGAGGTTAGTGGAATGCACAAACTTGTATTCTTAAACAAGAATTCTTCTTGGGAAGTGGAAATCCAAATATGGAGTTCTATCAATACTCCAAGATATGCTACATGCCTTCTAGGTTTTTCCAAAATCGACACTCTCTTCATACAACTCCTTCACACATTCCAAACTCACAGCTTCAATTGAAAAAATATTCAACAACATTATCTGTTGACTTAAGCATTTGCAACCTTATTTGATTTTTCAAACCTATGTTTCAAAGCAAACATGTAGCTTTACAAAAATTTCATCCATTTGGAATGCTTTGGATTTAGTTTACCTTGACTATTGATGTACTATAGTTCCTTATGATCAATGAATAACACAAAACTCCTTCAGAAGCAAGTAGCGTCACCATTTCATCAAATCTTGTACAATAGCAAAGAACTCCTAATCATAAACTAAGTACTTCTTGGCATCATTTAGCTTCTCAGTAAAGAATGCAATACTTTTTTCACGAACCCCAAATACACTAAGCCCTCCTTCAAAAACATGCACTTCTTTAGATTTATTAGTATTTTTCCTTCCCTCAACCATTTTAGTGCCTTTCCCAAATACCCGAGGTGTTCTTCCTTGGTATTACTAAATATTAGAATGTCATCTAGGTATACAACAACAAAATTCCCCAAAAATGGTTTGAGGACTTCATTTGTGAGTGTCATGAATGTGCTAGGAGCATTGGTTAATCCAAATTACATGACCAACCATTCAAATAATCCCTCCTTTGTCATGAATGTTTCTTCCATTCATCACCTTCCCTTATAGAATTTTATGATATCCACTCTTCAAATAAATCTTTAAAAGTTCCTTGGCCCCACTTAAAGAATACATGAGGTCATCCATCCCAGGTAAGAGAAACCTGTACTTAATAATGATCTTATTTATGGCTTGTGAATCTATATACATTCACCATTCACCTCCTTTCTTAGGTGATAACATTTCCATTACAACACAAGGACCTAAACTCTCTTTGATCAACCTTCTGTCAAGCAACTCTTCTACCTGCCTAGTCACTTCTTCACTCTTTGTTGGCGTGATCCGATAAGGATCTTTGTTAGGAAATGATCATGGTATCAATTCAATATAATGTGATATACTTCTTATGGGTAGTGATTCTATTGGAAAATAATCCACAATAATTTCCTCAAGCTCTTTCAACGAAGGTTGAATTTCCATTGGTATAGATTTTTTCTTCCACCTTTATGGACTTGTTTTGACATTATGGAAAAACAAAATATGAACCTTCTTTTCCTTCAAAACTTCCTTAGTTGAACATAACATAATCCAATCGCTACTAGTCACATCTGGACCGATACTTCTTCATATTGCATTGTTGTACTTTCCAACATTGGCTGCAACTTATATTGTTGTCCATCCTTGGTGAATTCATAATTATTCTTCTTGCCATTGTGGAAAAATTTCTATTAAAAAACCATGGTATTATAAGAAGTACATGGCATGTATCCATATCTACTACATCATATAGTACTTGTTCATTGAATTTCCCAATCAAAAATTTAACAAGCATTGATTTATCATGGTCACGTGGTTCCTAGTTGGAACCATGAAATCTAGTATGGATTAGGATTGGGAATGTATTTTAACTTTAACTTCTTTATGAATTTTGTGGATACCAAATTATGTACTTCCACCATCTATAACTAGATTACAAAATTTTCCTTGAACCTTAAATTTAGTTTTAACAACCTTCCTTGTTTGTTTAGGTTTTTCTTTTGCCTTCTTTTCAGGTTTAAGCAACACCCTTCTGAACATTAAATTTTCACCTTAATCCTACTAAAGGACCATTATATTTTCTCCAACAATGGTTTCTACACCTGTCTTTGTGACTTATGCTCAGGCTTCACCTCTTCTTCCAACTTTGTGCTTCTTTGGATATTCGGATGACTTATGCCCTTCTACCCCACATTTGTAGCAAGTAATAATGTACTTGGTCTTTCTGCTTTTGAATCATCTGCCTCTTCTAGTGCCATTTCCTCCTTTATTTCCTTGGCTACTAGTGGATTCATTTTCCTTTTCATTAGCTCTGGTAGTACTTTCTCTACCTCTTGATCTAGGTCCTTTTCCACAAAATTTTTGTTGTTCTTTTCTACCAACCTTCTCTTCCACTTTCAAGGAAACTTGATGGGATTCATCCACATTTTCAAAGAAATGTGTGTTCATCTCATACTAAATCTAATACTTCAACCCATTCATATATCTTATCGCTCCTTGATATTTTGGTTTTTAAATCCTTGACTTGAGTGATAGATTGAAAAAATCATTAGTGTATTCCTAGATAGTCAACTCTTTCGATCTTATATTTTGTACATTCCTACACAAAATATTTTGGTAATTAACAAATAGGAATCCCCTTAGAGTTTACTCACCTTCAAGGTTCTAATCTTCTCTTGTTGATTATCTACCTTATCCTTTTGAATCATATCCCACCAAATTATGGTGTTCCCTTTGAGTTTTATCATGGAAAATCGAACACAATTTGGGTCTTGAACATTCTCGTACTTAAAGTACCTTGCAAACTCTCCTACCCAATCAATGAGAGTCTCGGCCTTTAAATTGCCATCATAGCATGAAACTTCTACCTTTCCACTATATATGTCCTTCATAAAAATATTAAATGTATAACTAGGTCAACTTCCTCAACCTCTCTCTCCTCTTCGATTCCATCCTCTAACTCTGAGTCTACCTCAGCATCCCTAAGTCTTTAATTTTCAAAATCTTCTATTCTCTTTCTCAATTCCTTCAATTCCTTATTCCTTGCACCTCCTTATGTTACTTCTTGACATGGAAACATTCTTACAAGTTGTATAGTGGTCCTCAACTTCAATAAACTTCACAAGAATGATCAGGGCTGGGCTTCTCACAACTTTCCCTTGAGAAATTCTTGTTGAACAACCCCTTGTTGGTCCAACCACAATCATGCACTATAGAAGTACTAATAAGGAACCAACCTTAGGAGTTTAAATGAGCTCTGATACCACCCGATGCAAGGGGGCTAACGCAAACCGATACACAACCACTTTACGAATCTCACTCTTTCCCCACACAATGCACAAATACTTGTATGCTAGTGCAACAATAATAAAAACTAGCTCAAATTGAGGAAATTCATAAATTCATAGGGGACGCGACAAATATAAGGCAACATTTTTTTTCATTCTTATTCACATATATAGCAATATAGCTCTTACAGATTAGAGTACAATTTCATTCTGCACTATGTGTTAGCATATGCCCCATCTATCTCAAAGTAGACTCACACAATTGTTCTCTCTCCTATGTTTCAAATGTTCAAGCTTCATGATCACCTTTTGTTCCAGTCTCAAGCTCTTCCTCTTTCCACTACTATCTCATCACTTTTCATTCACAAATTTCCCTTGTGTTCACAACCTCTATCCTTTTCTTATCTCTTTCGTCTACCTTTTCATTCTTACACAACTACCTCTTAAGTGATAGTTGGAAGGTTGAACCATCATAATAGTTCAATTTCCTTAGCTATATACTAGTCCCATCATCATTCTTGGATGTTGAAGAGCCATGGTGGTGTGACTCCTTAGCAACTAGCACAACCACATTAATAAATGTCGTTGATATACATCTAAGGCATAATTTTCCATCATTTACATGTCAATAAGTTTTTATAAATGAGGCCAATTAGAATAATTTAATATATTAAAAATATTAATTTCATATTAATATTAACATTAATATTAATATTAATATTAAAATTAGTGTTTAATAATATTAATATTAAACTTAATGTTTATTATTAACTAATAATAATAAGCCACACTTATTGGTTTGAAACGCGTAAGCCAAAAACTTCTCTTATGTGATTTCTACCAAAAGACTTTTCTTAAATAATAATATTGTTATAAACCTAAAATAATAAAAAACAACTATTACTAAAAGCAGTGATCCAACCAATATCTCAATGCCACACCAAATGAACAATAAGGACACCAAATGAACAATACCGACACCAAATGCCAAAGCCACCTTTCATAAATAATTTTTTAATAAATTACATGGATAGTCTTTTTTCACAAATGATTTTTTAATAAATTAAAGAGCATAACAGACTTAAGAATTTAAAACACTATTGGCATACTTTTCATATTGTCTATTGCATTGTGTATTAGATGAAGAATATTGGCTTGGCTTGTAATCTCAACTATTCATTTTATTAAAAATAAAAATTATTCAAACCCAATTCAAATATAGACCACGCCTTTGGCCTAAATATACCTTATAAATATGGTTTCCAATAATTTGTAATTATTTGAGAGCAGTTGTGCATAGGCTGTATGAAGAGGTGAAAGTCAAAATTAAACTTCAACAGGGATTTCTGAAAGTTTTAGAAGCGATATCGGGGTCAAGCAAGGTTGCCCTCTGTCTCCTACCCTTTTTGGTTTATATATCGACAAGCTTGAGGAGTGGTTAAATTCGCAAGGGGGTGATGGTATCTATTTGGGCAAGTTTGTTATAAGACTTCTTTTGTATGCAGATGACCTTATTCTGATTGCTAATTTGGCTTTTGGTTTGCAAGAACACTTACTATCCATTGCGCATTTTCGTAGAAGTGTGGGGATGCACTTACTATGTTTTCTTTAAGAAAAGAAAACACAACCATCATAAGTTCTAATTTGAAGTCAACATTCTAGAAGAAGTTACGGATTACAAATACCTCGAAATTGACTTCAACAAAAATCTAAGCTGGAATGGTTGTAGAAAGAAAAGAACTTGGGGGGGTTGGAAAGCATTTTATGCTTTTCAAAATAGGTGTAGAGAGGCAGAGTTATGGGATTGGAAAACCACTCAAACTCTTTTTGTGCTTCTAATAATTCCAGTGATTCTCTATGGTTGTGAGCTATGGGCTAGCAGTACATCCGGCATGCAGTAGAGACAAATTAAGAAAATTCAGAAGCACTTGAGTAGAAGCAAATTTAAGATTAAAAGTGCAGTTCCTTATGATATCTTGTTAATTGAAACATGGATTGCTCCTATTGAAGCAATTGCTATGATGCAAGTCATAAGGTATTTAAAAAAATTGAGCAAATGGAAGAGGGTAGATGGCCTAAGGTTGTCTTTAATGATAGATTGTGCAAGAGCAAAAAAGCATGGATGCAACAAAATAACAAATGGTTTAGTAAATGGGGAATTTGCTTGAACACATGTTCCATAAACAACAAAGAGATAAAAGCTTTTGTTATGGAAAAGTTCCACAAGCGTACTTGGGATAAGGAGCTAGGAAGAAAGAAAAATTACTATATTGAAGTGTTTAATCCCACTCATAGTCATCAACCAAAAGCATACATAGAGGACAATATCTCTTGGAGAGCCAAAATTCTTATTGCTCAGTTAAGGACTAATTCTCATCAACTCCGATGTGAAACAGGGCGCTGGAAAAGACCAAAGGAAGTGCGGGAGGAAAGAGTATGCATTTTTTGTTCTTCTGGAAAAGTGGAAACAGAAAAACATTTCATTTTAGAATGTGAGTCCTTCAAAGACAAGAGGGAATGTTATGCAGATATGCTCGCAGCGAGCTCTTGGGATAATCTATTTAGCGAGCGGTTTGTCGAGAAGCTAGGAGCATTTATTTTGAAGCTTCACATAAAAAAGGTCAAATACATCAAGCAAATGAAGAAGCAATCTGTCCCATACGCTATCTTTAGCCTCGGACGTTAAAATAATTTCTTTATTTCTTTCTATATCTCAGGAGAATTGTTTAATTTTATCTCATGTTTAATATAAATGAACTTGTCATCATTACAATAGAGACAGAGTGGATTTCTCTCTACTATATTTGTGATTTTATACGCGATGTGGTAAGTGAGTGAATGTTTTGGTACTTGTCCTATTCATGAGTAGGAGTTTCATCATTCAGCTAATGGTGAAGAATTGTATCTCAGTCGATTAAAAAAACAAAACAAACTGTCGCCCAGCAATAACGCCGTACTCGAATGTCTTGGAAACATCTCATCATGTCTTTATACAATGGTGAATGATCACTTTATTTGCCCTATAAATATTAATTTTAATTTTAAGGGGTGTAATGGTGAATTAGCTTTTCAAGATTGTATATCTCAATCGATCGAAGTTAGATCCTTTTATTACTTGTTGCCATGAGTATTTTTTTTTGTCAGGCCAGGGTAACTCCAGAAATTAATGAGCGCAAGAAAGAACTGATTGATATTATTCATTAGGTAACTCATGTTTATATACAAAAGTAAAAACGGATCAGTTCATCTTCTAGATGACTGTCCAGTTCACCCATCCGTTTCGGATTAGGTGTCAACATTCCCCCCCTTAATCTGAAGGGATGTTGGTGAGTCCAAGCATCGTTCTGAATCTTTCAAGCTTTTCTCTTCCAAGCGCTTTGGTGAAGATGTCTGCAATTTGCTCGTGTGTGGAACAATGACGGAGATGGATTGTTTTGGCCTCAACATGATGTCGGATCAAATGATATTTAGTATTGATGTGCTTAGTACGATCATGGAACTTTGGATTCTTGGCCAACTTTATTGCAGATGTGTTATCAATCATGAGTGGAGTTGATTGTATTTGTTTTACTTGCAAATCTTCAAGAATTTTCCTGAGCCACACAATTTCTTTCGTTGCTTCAGCTGCTGCCACGTATTCTGCTTCTGTTGTGGAATCTACTGGTACTGATTGTTTGCGTGATCTCCAGGAGACAGCTCCTGATCCAAGACTCATAGCATATCCTGAAGTAGATACTCCAGTTTCTTTGTCTCCATCGAAGTCTGAATCAGAGTATCCAATCAAGTTGAAGTCGTCCACCTGTGTATACTTGATTCCAAGGTCTTGAGTTCCCTTCAAGTACCTTGAACTCTTTTTGCAGCAGACCAATGTCCCTCACAAGGCTTTTGCATAAACCTGGAGAGGATTCCAATAGCAAATGAAATGTCTGGTCTGGTAGTAGTGAGGTAGATGAGACTTCCTACAAGCTGTCTATACTTTGTTGCATCCTCAAACTCCTTTCCTTCAATAGATGTGAGCTTCAAGTTTTGTTCCATTGGAGTAGAAAGGGGATTGCACTCTGTCATGCCAAATCTGTTTAACAAATCTCCAATGTATTTCTTTTGAGAAAGAAATATGGACTTTGGATGTTGGGTTACTTCAATGCCAAGATAGTAATGAACATAGCCCAAATCAGTCATTTCAAAAAAATTTCCTAATTCTTTCTTTATGGATGCAATATAGCTTTCATTGTTCCCTGTCATTAAAAGATCATCTACATATACCACAAGATATACAACTGTTTTGCCAACTTTCTTGACAAATAAAGTTGCATCATCAAGATCAAAATGTTTGAAGTTGAGTTTCAGAAGATGCTCAGTTAGTTTTTCATACCAGGCTCGTGGTGCTTGTTTGAGGCCATACAAGGACTTCACAAGTTTGCATACTTTGTGTTCATGTCCTTTCACAGCAAATCCTTCAGGCTGGGACATAAAAACATTCTCTTTTAGATCTCCATTCAAGAATGCAGTTTTTACATCCATTTGATGGACTTTCCAACCGTTCTGAGCAGCTAGTGTAAAGAGTGTCCGGATGGTGGCCCATTTTGCTGTGGGAGCAAAAGTTTCCTCATAATCGACCCCTTCCTTCTGTGCAAAACCTTTTGCCACAAGCCTAGCTTTGTGCTTGTCAAGTGAGCCATCAGCTTTGTACTTGTTCTTGTAGACCCACTTGCAGCCAATTGGTTTGGTTCCAAATGGAGGATCAACCAGCTTCCAAGTGCCATTCTTTATGAGGGCATCATACTCCTTCTGCATCGCTTCTTTCCATTCATCATGAGAAGCAGCTTCTTTGAAGGAAGTTGATTCAAAATCTGTAGACAAATTCAATTCACAATCATAAGTAACATTCATATCAATAGGTGAATTAGAGTTATCTACATCACCTCCATCTTGTCGGTTTGTATTTCTGGTTCCTGTTTTTCCAATTTCATCAGGATGAACACTTTCAAGTGTCTTTGTCAGCCACTTTGGGGGACCTTTCTGAGATGGTCCAGGCTGCTCTGTTGATTGAGTTGGGTCTGAATCAAGATTGAGTCTCCCAATTCTATCAATTACATCACTTAAAGCATCATCCGTTGTTGGAGTGTCATGCAGGGGAGATTGTTCTTCAGAAGAAGATTCCACATGTTGATCTAGTATAGGAATCCCCCCTTCAAGATGTGGAATCTGATTATCAAACTCTTGGAATGATTTCGGTTTTGTGAATCTATCCAAGCGATCAAGTTGCCGCTCAACAACACTGTCAGATTTGGATGATTCAAGAAAAATGACATCTCTAGATAAAACAAACTTTTTATTTACTTCATCATAGAGGCGGTATGCTTTAGATGTGTTTGAATACCCCAGGAAGATACACTTACGACTTCTAGCACCAAGTTTGTTTCTATGTACCTGTTTAGTCAATTTAGTGTTTCTAAATTGATGTCATTAATTGTCAACCCGGGGCTCGTAAGCTGATGAAGTGACGGTGTACTATATGTACTTAAGCAACCTCTTAGAGTCTTTTTGTCGTTTGGGGCGTTGTTTGTGGTCAATTTATCTTCCTAAGATGGAATGGAGTTTTTATAAACAGATGAGTGAGTGTGTGTGTAAGGTGAATTCTAAGTGAGTGAGTGTGTGTTGTTGGTGGTTTCTAACTACCTGCTGAATTTGCAAAGGAGAAACTTTAAAGGAAATAAATAACTTGAAATGAACTGAAAGCAAAGAACCACTTTCTAATGGCACTAGACACCATTCATGCTGCTGCAAATAAAAGGTAAGAAAATCACTTTAAAAACCAATGATAATGTTTATCTCTTCCTAACTCTCTGCTTCCAACATATGGTACTATGTAAAACACGATTAGGAAGTAGTTAGAGATGAGTTTAAAAAGTGATCAAAAATGAGAAAAATCTACTTTAAAGACTAGTTATAATGTTCAGCTCTTCCTAACTCTCTGCTTCCAACATATGGTACTATGTAAAGCACGATTAGAAAGTAGTTAAAGATTAGTCTAAAAAGTACTCAAAGCCAGCTGTAATTTATTAGTATTCTGATCTCTAAAAGATGAACAATTTATGATAAAGAGACCATCAATATGTTAGCAGACAACTTTGAGAAACTAAACTAGAAATCAGCTATGAAAATAAAGTAAAGGCAGCAACTTTGAATCTGTCAACTGAAAATACCACCAGATATAAAGCAAATACACAAAGACAAAAACAGTCTCGGGTTAAAAACCTGCAAAAGAACAATACTGATCAGTTTAAAATAAAGGCTGGAAATGAAATGACATGAAATCAAATGTTATGCTATTATACATGATAAAAGAAATAAAGATTGCTGAAAGCATGAAAATGAAACCAAACACTATGTACACGGGCTGTCACAGATGGGGGCCCTCCATCCACGCAGCCAACTTGAAAGATCAGCTACTAAAAGGTGAACAAAACAGTCTTCTTTTATAAAAACAGCATGTCAAAAATACAGTGAAAAGTGTTGTAGGAACAGCCTTCTTAAAACAGAGTTTTTATACAAAATCAGCGCAGCAATTACAATAATCCCAAAAGCTAATCTACAAGCGTTGGCACACGCTTATTTATAAGCACAGAGGCAACTACTCTCTGCGTGAACTAAGCAACTACAGCTTAACCTATTAACTACGCAGCAACACGCAGTCATAGCTAATTAACTTGTGCAGCAAACACGTAGGTAACCCCGTGCACTTTTGAGGGAAACGGTCATCATGGGAGACAAATCTATGCTTGGATCCTGTCTTTAGCTGTCCTCGTGGCATGGAAGAGGTGCCAGCTACAGTTCCGTGTCCCAACTGCTCACGGCTCCTGTGCCACCGTTCAGAACTTGACCGTTTGACCGAGGGAATACCTGCGTTGACCAAGGGCATTCGTGACTGGTTTGGCTCAACCAATAGCATACAATCCATGTGTACATCCAACCCAACATGCCCATGTGGCTCATTCCTTGAGAGGACACGTGGAGCATATCAAACAACAAAAAGGCTGCGGGATCACCAGATGGCTGCGGAATCGCTGAATGGCTGCGGAATTGCCAGACAGCTGCGGAATCTCTGTAAATATGTCAAAATCTAAACAAAACAGTCACACATTAGCAAAGTTCACTTGATCATGCTTAAAGACATCTAATGTAATGATCTGGGTAGGTTTACAAGGAAAATGAGGCAAAAGAGAGAGATAAGTGAGGAAAAACTGTAGGTAATAATGGATGATTAGGTGCAAGTTAGAGGCTCTACAGTACCTTTGGTATTAAAGCATAACAGGTGGAACCAAATATCCTGAGATGTTTTACCGAAGGAACATGTCCATACCACAATTCATAAGGAGTCTTGTTTCTTATAGCACTAGATGGACATCTATTCTTTATATATGCAGCACATAGAACAACATCAGCCCAAAACATTGTCTTTACATTTTTGAAGAAAAGCATGGATCGTACCATATTCAAAATTGTTCTGTTCATTCTTTCAGCTACACCATTCTGTTGAGGATTATAAGGCACAGTTGTTTGATGTTTAATCCCATGTTGGCGAAGATAGTGTTCAAATTCATTTGATGTATATTCTTTTCCATTATCAGTGCGAATAGACCCAATATGAGATTGTGCATCATTTTCAATCCACTTATGAAAATTCTTGAATGTTTGAAAAGCATCAGATTTGTTCTTCAATAAATAAACCCAACACATTCTGGTGTAATCATCAATAAATGTCATGATATACTTATTTCCATTTGCAGAAGGAACAGGCATTGGACCACAAAAATCTGAATGAATAAGTTCAAGCTTCCTATGTGCTCTTGAATGTGAATCATGAAAAAACTGTTTGCTATGCTTTCCTAGAATGCAAGCATCACATTGTTTATGTTTTCTAGGAATTGTAGGCAAACCAGCAACACCATTTTTCTTCAACAAGCGGAGACTATCATAGTTTAAATGTCCAAATCTAGCATGCCATAATAAACTTGATGGAAGTGTACCTTCATCATGATGAGAAATATATGAAAAATGTTGTGCATGAGCAGAGGTTCCTTGCAGTTTAAGAAGTCTTTCTTCTTCTATACCCCTCATGATAAGTGAATGGTCAGATGCCTTTCTTACCTCAAGCTTTCCATCAAACATATGAATGGAGTGACCTTGCTGGCGGATGTGGACCAGGGACAACAAGTTTCTCTTGAGCTGTGGGAGATATAGAACATGATCCAGAAGAAAGTCTGGAAGACCAGGCAGTTTAAGCCTGACTGTGCCAAGCCCTGATGGCTTGATTTTTGACTGATCTACAAAGTATACTGCTCCATCAACATTATCAGTGAAATCTTCAAAAAAATCTTTCCTATGAGTCATATGACAAGTTGCTCCTGAATCAAGCAACCAGTCATTTTTCGAAGAAGTAAGTGAAGCATTAAACAGATCTTCATTTACTCCAATGTTACATTGTGCCTCAATATAGTGAGCGGATTCAGGTGCTTTACCTTTGTCTGTGTCATCAGTTTTACCTTTCTGCTGATTTCTTCTCTGCTCAATCTTTTCCCATGGTAGCTTGCATGTAGAAGCATCATGAGATCCATTTTGTTTGCAGCGAATGCAATGTAAGTCTGCCTTTTCTTCTTGAGGGTGTCTGCCCCCCCTGCCTCTGAAATATCTTCTTCTTTCTCTTGAATGCATACTGTAACAAAATATCTCTGCTGATAAAAAACTTTCCTTACGTTACAGCCTTCAAATCCCTCTAATGTTTGCTAGAAGCATCAGCATTGAAATGATAACTTTTCAATGCAGCATTATCATTCAAAAAAAGAAAACTGTGTAATAAATTGCGTAATATCAAACACTTTGATTGATATATATAAATTCTTTGAAGAACAACGCAATATTCAGAATGATAAATACACCCTTTTGAAAACTGCTTACATAAGCCCTTTGAAAACTGCTTACAATACAATACTCAAAACTGCCATCATAAATATGTATTGAAAGCACAACATTATTCGATCTCAACACTATACCAAAACTGCTATCATATCATCACATAAACTGCGTAATCATATAAACTGCATACGGAGGTTTAACAATAATCGTGGAGTATCTTAATAAGACGATCAGTTTCACAGTCACTGGTTATCTTGGAAGCTTCATCCGTAACATTTTCTGTTAACTATATTACAACCCATACAGAATTTTCGATGGAGAAACCAAAAAGTAGACTAGTGTTCACAATCGAAAATCTATATATTTATGGCCGTCTCCATTAAGTAATCTCGTAAGAGCCTATAGAAAGCTTCGGTGCCTCCGTTGAAATAGAAGCTGCTTTAGAGTTGAGCTCTCTGAATTTATGTTGTAAAATATTCAACAGAATTGTCAGGCCAGGTTTGAGAATAAGCAAAACAAAGATTATATCAATATAACTTTGTCAGCACCTTGCTCTTAAAAGTTCATCTTGATACCAATTTGCTGAGTTTGACAATAAACAAACCAGAGACTATTGAATAGAACTTTGCTAGATCTGAAAAAATTTGTCAGCGTCGACAGTCCATCACTCCACAAAATACAAATTGCACAAAACTGCGTCTCAAATACAAATTGTACAAAATGCAAACTGCGTCTCAAATAGCTGGTAAACTCAAATCTGTAGCATAGCTTGGCTCCTTATCAAACTGCGCCACTGTCTCACATTAAAAGTCGTGCGGATGCAAACTATATTTAATAAGAGTTTGTTTAATGCACACAGTATTGGCATTACAACGAACAAAAAATTGATAAAGGTTTTCTACCTTCAGAGTTCAACCCAAACTACGCTTTCCAGATAGCAGGTAGCCAACGATTGATATGCAGTTCTGTCGGGCTTTGGGAGAAGAAAAGCGGCTATGGCATATGCCTTTTAGAGACAACTTCAAACTTTTAAGCAGTCAAAAACATCACAATGAGTTGGACAAAGAATGAGCGCATACCATGAGCGGATTGTTAAATTTTAAACGACTTTAGAACCACAGTGGGCAACAACGCATTTCCTTTTAGTGCCCCGTTCCTCCATCACAGCGGCATTATCTCTAACTTTTTTTTTGAAATAGTGCTGGCAAATTTTTCAACACATTCACTGTCAGGCACCAGTATTCATGCGTAGCAAAGCAAAAAAATATAACAACGCTTCTATGCATTCATCAACGCTCAGGTAAAAAACGCATCAACGCTCAGGTGTATTGCACATTCAGCAGGGCATAGGACGCAGTGTCAGGGCAGAGAATGAAACGCATGACAGAGGCAGCGCTCAGGTATGAGCAGCTCTCAGCAGGAGTTACACTATTTTGGGACCTGTGCTCTGATACCATGTCAGGCCAGGGTAACTCCAGAAATTAATGAGCGCAAGAAAGAACTGATTGATATTATTCATTAGGTAACTCATGTTTATATACAAAAGTAAAAACGGATCAGTTCATCTTCTAGATGATTGTCCAGTTCACCCATCCATTTCGGATTAGGTGTCAACATTTTTTCAGAGAAAAAAGCATCATAGATTATATTGAGACAATATAAAAAACATCATAAGATACAAAAGAGTGGCATATGACAACGACGATCCGAGACATCTTGAGGAAAAGCAAATGTCAGAGGTCCGAAAAGGCACCATGTACAGAAAGACAAATACATCAGCATTGAAACAAAAAGGACTGTGTATACAGGACATCCATACTGCAATACATATACATCAAGTTCAGGAAAATAGCTAAAAGGCACCAAAATAAATAACCAGGAGTAACAAATTCCATAATCGAACAGGACTTCTCTTCCTCCATTACTTCCATATACCATAAGCCAGATTCATATAGCAAGCCCCTTCTCTTTGAGCTGCTTTTTTGGAACTGAATCGTAGATTGCAATAATGTGATGCAGAATGGAACTATAGGGTTCCTTTGAGTCTCTGAAAATTTTATAATTCTTCCACTTCCATGTGCACCATAACACAATAATAATGAGAATACGCCATAGCTCCCTTTGCCCATTTCTATGTAAAGCTAAAAATAAATATTTTAAATTAATATATATTTTTAAAAACAATTTATATATAAGAAATGTAAAATAAATATTAGAGAAGTAACGACGAACCTTAATATATGCCTATTATGATTCTTTTGGTACTTTACCTAACTGTGAACCCTAATATACATTCATTTAGATTCTTTAATTTATTTACTTCCAGCTTTTGACACGTTGTGGCATTAGCCACTAAAACTTATACCTTAAGTAGCATTTATGGCAACCTTGGATCTGTGCTTCCCAGCTAAGGAGACACTGATATTGGCTTTGTGCATGGGTGGTAAGGGCCACAACATTTTCCTTGCTATAAGCAGTGAAGAGAATACATGGATAACGCCACTATGTATAAGATACGGTAGCATGTAATGTATGATTAGCTTACATTAGTAAGGTAAATGTGGCTGAGCACATTTAAGTTTTATGAAATTATTTTTGTATAACGCCTCATGAAAAAGGATATGAGGATGGACTTTCACGTGAGTGGAGTGTCATAAAATCATCACCAATCTGCAAACTTTTCAGGGCGGTTAGATTCTTCTCAATTTTTCAATGTGTAAAAGAGGCTACATTGTTCTCAATCTTTCCTGTTCGCCAATAAAATACCCAAAATTTTCTCAACCTCAGAGAGATTTCTAGAACCCTATGAATCTCGAACTGTTTCCCGACATTTTGGATAATTAGGTAAGCTTTTTCCCTTCTTATTTATTTTTAGATTAACTACAAAATACACAACAATTTTAACAGTAATTACCAAATTGTTTTCTATATCATTAATACAAAACCTTTTTTATCATTAATACATCTCTCTAAAGAGCAGCACAAAGATATACTTTAAATTGATTATACAAAATAATTTACAAAGAGTTTTAGCTGTAAGCACATTTTTTAATATTTAGATCGATAATACAAAATAATTTACAAGGAGTTTTAGCTGTACCCACATTTTTTAATGTCAAAACCAAACTATTTTCTACACCATTAATAACACATTTCGAGCAGCATAAATAGTCTACTTAAGCTTGAGAGTTTGTTAAATGCAAAAAAAGACACATCGAACTTCTGTTTCCAATTCTTCTAGAGTACCAACCGGCACCAAATTTAAACATCTCCTCACGGATTGCCTCTTCCGTTGAATATATGAAGCTCCTTTCGCTTGGAGCGCATGATCTTTTTGTCAAATCTTTATTTTGTCAATGTTACTCCAGATTACAACTATTATAGCTACAAAATTGTGAAACTTTAATATATTTCTTTGAAAATTGTATAGAAATGGTTAAAACAAAAGTTGTATGTAGTTTTCAATTTTTATACATGGCATGAATCAATGACTTTTGAATACAAATTGGTTAGGCAGTACTTTTGTATGGCTCTATAGTTCTATAGACTGCATGAAACAATGAATCAATTTGGATAGCAACTGCCTCATTTTTGTTACCCCTCTACAATTTCTATGATGCAGATATATGGATGATCCAATCACTCAAAGGCTAAAGCAATTGAATTTGGAAGTCACTGAAGTAGCTCTCTAAATAGCATTAGTAACAACGATTTACCATTTATTGATGAATGTGTGACGCACAACAATCCTCTTTGTACATCAAAGATTCAAATTTCCAATAGACCTAGCCATATCTTTCTCTCTCTTGGAATTGTCAGGGTTCTATACATGCATCTGTGGCAATGCTGCTAGACCCTCCGAAGCTTTTTAGGACTAACGGTGAGAGGGGATAATAGAGGCCACACAAGGAGACAAACCATAATGAAACGGTGAAACGGATGGACAAGCTAATGAAATGGACGAACACTGACATGTCAATGTTAGGTTTTATAAACAATTTCTTAATAAATTACAAAGATAGACATTTTTTTTATAAATTAAAGAGAGAAACAGAGTTAAGAAACTGAAAAACTATTGACAAATTTTTTATATTGTCTATTAGATAAAGAATATTCATTTGGCTTGCAATGTCAACCATTCATTTTATTGAAAATATAAATTCCTCAAACCCAATTCCAATATCGACTACTCTTTCTCATAAATATTTAGTTTATATATTAATAATTGAATATATTTACATGAGAATATATTAATACAAATTTTAGTTTTATATGAGAATATATTTATACAAATTTTAGTTTTACATGAGAATAGGCTAACCATTCAAAGCCTTTGTGACTGTTTGAAAGAGAGTTCTGGCATTTTCTTCACTTTGCTTATTTCTCGCATTTTCTTGGATAGGTAAGTTCAAATGGTCTTCTGTTTATTCGATTTATTTTCATGTTCTGCGCACACGTTTGTGAATCATTTTAGGTTCCTGTTTATGCTCACACAAAACTTAAAGTCCCAACTTCAAAACATTATACATTAAAGTTAAATTTCAATATCAATGCCCCTTATTCCGGCGAACCTTCACTTAAATTTTCATTCCAAAATGGAAAACAATGGCAACAATGAAAACAATGGCAAGGAAATCTCAGATTTTGTGGAAACAAATCACTTAGGCCAAGTCAAAATTGCTTCAACAAACAAAACAGGGAAGTGGATTTGGGTAAATGCAAAACAATATCGGGGCATTTTAAAGCGTAGACTTGCTCGCTTTAAATGGGAACAAAGAAGAAGAAAAAAAACCCATAAAAAGGAAAAAAATAAGAGCAACAAAAATAAAGAAGAGTCAACCATTTACAGTGCCACATCTACACCGCTTACTTGGGCATCAGATCTCTATGTCGAGGAATTCATGAAGGTTCATGAAGGTCAAGGCAAGGCTGGAAATTTTGGAAGCCAAAGAACAGGAAAGGGACCACAAAATTTCAAAGATTACACTTGCAAATCAATTTTTAATGGAAGGTAATAGGATTCTAAAAGAGCAAGTAACAATGCTACAAGAGGCTTTAGAGACAGGAAAACAAGAATGGGAAAACATGAAGACAACATGGCAAACCATGAAAGAATCAATGGCAGCAAACAAGGAAGTGATAATCTCTAAAGCAGCTCAGGTGGATACACAAATATCTCAGCAGGTAGTCATTTCCGGAAAAAAGCCAAAAGAGATCAAGAGGGAAAATATTCCAAAAGAAATCAAAACCTGAGGATACTAATGGTTACATAAGGATGGAGGAAAAAGAAGATGTAAGTGCTTGTAGAGCATAGGAAAGAGAACACAGAGACAAAAAAGATAGGGAAACAAACTTTATTATAAGGGGAATAAGAGACTATGAAAAGAAGGAAAACACTCTCAATTTGACAACAAGCTTTTTGAAAGAGAAATTACATTGGAAATGGAAAATTTGTCAAGCAAGCAGGGTGGGGAAAATATGTGAAGCGAGGCCTCGACCCATAAAATTCATCATAGCAAGTGTGTAAAACAAACACTATCTCTTAAGAAAAAACAAACTCTTGAAAGACTCACACTTCTTCTTAGATGAAGATCTAACTAGCAAACAACAAGAGGAGAGAAGAGAAGAAGTAGAGAAAATTAGAGCAGAAAGAAATGAAGGGAAAAGAGAATGGTTGTAAAATGGTAAAGTAGTTATTGCAAGGTTTGGGCTTCATGACAAAGTAGGGCAGCAATTTGGCAGTAAAGAAAAAATAGCCAATTCTATAATAGGGAGGAAAACAACAGGATCAACATGGATGAAAAGGGGTGAAGGCTCAAAGTTGAGTCTTGTGTGCCAAGCCGTGTAGCAATCAAATCCTACCCAGGTCTACCTAAGTCTAGTTTGTTGGAACTATAGAGGTTATCCTTGGAGGAGGGGACCTGGGATAGGGCTTATTGCAGAAGATAGAGACATAATTTGTCTCACAGAAACTCATGAACATGATGGTTGTAAAACTCCTATGTTTGATGGTTATTTGAAATTAGCAGTTTGGAACGAGGCAACAGAAAAGGGAAAAGGGTATGGAGGAATACTCGTTTTAGTGAAATAAATAGAAAGTCCTCATATAGAGTTTTTGAAAGAAGATTCAAATAAACAATATTTATGGTTCAAAATAGCAGAGAATGAGAACCACATAAGAATTGCAACATGCTATTTTGCGCCTCAAGTCTTAAAAACTTACAAAAATAAGGGGCTAGATAGCAAAGACCCATATGCATCTTTAAAGAAGGATATTGTTGTATATTCTTAGCAGGGAGAAGTTATTTTAGTGGGATATTTCAATGCTAGAACAACAAATCAACAAGTGAGTATGTTTTGTTGCAAAGAGGATCACAATCCTATCTGGCTCATTCAAGAAGAGAATCCTCAATGGTTGAGAAGTTTAGAAGATGACAAAGTTAGCAATCATTTTGGAGAGGAGTTGTTCACGATGTGTGGTGCTTTCAACTTAATTATCTGCAGTGGTCTAGATAAATGGAAAAGGTTAGGGAAGTTCCCTTGCAACACATACAATGGGGCAAGTGTTGTTGGGTACATTATTTGTTCACAAAGATTGATAGAAAGGATAGATGAAGTTAAGATTGGAGAGCATATGTGGGACTTAAAATAATACCATAATCCAATTTATAGAAAGCTATCTTGGTTAGAAGAAAGACAAAATAGATGAAAAACCTAATGTTCTTGGCAATCGATATCAAGGGGAAAATTTCTTCTAACACAAGAAAATTGCACTATCTTCGAAACAATGTTGGAGAGATCAATTCAGAAGGGGAAGAGGGGTTCCCAAAGTCTCAATAGACATGAGTTAACAAATATAATTCAGAGTGAACTTGAGAAGTGCAAAAGAGAAAAAAATAGGAAATCTGAATCAAATTGTTTTCCTGTAAATGCTTGGTTTGATGAGGAATGTAAAATGGCAAGGAAAACCTTGAAAAATGTAGGTGAGGAGAATATGAATGGAAAGTTATATACACATTTTAAAAAGGAAAAAAAGATGAGTTCATGCAAACAAGGCAAGAAGAGTTAATATTCTAGGCAAGAATAACCCAAAACGTTTTTGGCAGGAACTTCAACAAAGGAAGAAGCAAATTGAAAATAATATTATAGTTAATCAATGGTTTGATTATGCAAGACAACTTTATGAAAAAAATCACAGGAGGAGCCTCCTCCTAGGATCAACACAACTACAAATCTTTTCACATTACAGGAAGTAGAGACAGGAATTAAGAACTTGAAAATAGGAAAGGCAAAGGACTTGGTTGAACTTCAAGCAAAATATCTAAAGTGGGGAATGAACATTCTTGCATCGCACAACATGGAAATATTCAACAACGTCATTCAACAAGGATTCCCAAGAGATTGGAAAACTAGTCTAACAATACCCCTTTTTAAAAGTGGAGACATTAATAATCCTTCCAACTATAGAACCATTATGATCAATCCTTTGTTTGTAAATCTCTTCAGCAGCATGGTAGAAAATAAAATTAGTAAGTGGGTGGAAGTCGAAGAAAAGAGGGCAAAAGGGGAAGCAAATTTTAGGCCAAAACATTCTACAGTAGATCATGGTATCACGTTGAGACACATTATTGAAAAGGTTTGGGAGGGTGAAGAAGAAGTATTTTGATATTTTGTTGACTTCAAAAAGGCATTTGACATGGTCCCTAGAGATAAGTTGTGGAGTAGAATGGAATAACTTGAAATTCCTTTGCATTATAGAGTTGTTGTTGATAGGCTCTATGAAGAGGTGAAAGTCAAAATTAGAACTTCAGCATACATTTCATAAAGCTTTGAAAGTGACATCGAAGTCAAGCAAGGTTGCCCTTTATCCCCTACTCTTTTTCGTTTATATATTGATAAGTTGGAAGAGTGGCTAAATATGCAAGGTGGAGATGGTGTTCGGTTGGGGGAGTTTGTGATAAAGTTTCTTTTATATGTTGATGACCTTGTATTGATTGCTAAATCGGCCCAGGGATTGCAGATGCACCTATATGCCCTTAAGCATTTTTGTAAAGAAGTGGGGATGCAAGTCAATACCAGCAAGACCAAAATAATGATTTTCTCAAATAAAAAGTAGAGCCAGCATATGTTCTTATTTGAAGGAAACATTCTTGAAGAAGTAAATGAATACAAGTACCTTGGGATTGATTTCAACAACAAGCTTAATTTGGAGCATTGCAGAAAGAAGAGAATTTTAGGAGGATGGAAATCATTATATGCTCTTCAAAAAAGATGTAGAGAGGTAGAGTTATAGGATTGGAAAACAATTAAAGTGATTTTTAGGCTCCTAGTCTGTCCAGTGATATTATATGGGTGTGAAGTGTGGACTAGCAGCATCCCTGTCTCAAAATGGAAGCAAATTGAGAAAATCCAAAAACGCTTGATCATGAGCAAGTTCAAAATAAAAAGTTTAGTTTCTTATGAGGTAATGTTGAGTGAAATTGGAGCAACTTCCATCGAAGAAATTGATATGGTGTGTCTCATAAGGTATCTACACAGAATTGAGCAAATGGGAGAAGGTAGATGGCCTAAAGTTGTCTTCAATGAAGGAATGAGTGAAAGAAACAAACCATGGATGAGACAAAACAACAAATGGATGCATTAGGGGACTTTTGAGGTCTAAAATGGGCCTCCTAAGGAAATTATAAAATAATAGTGGAAATAATAAAATAATATTAGATTACATCATCAAATTTTAGAGGGAAAAAATAAAAATTTATTTTTTCAATTCGTATTTTCAACTTATCTCCCTATGGGTTTACTCAAACTTTGAGAGGAAGCACTCGTTGGATGAAAAATTTGATTCCTCATTCAAGGAGTACCCATGTTGCATACTTTTGATGGACCATACTATATGAAAAATGAGAAATACATGAAAAACATGATTGGAATCACGTGTTTTCATGTATTTCTCATTTTTTGTGTTGTAGGGTTCATCAAAACTATGCAATACGGGTATTCCTTGGATGAGGAATTAAATTTTGCATCCAACAAGTACTCCTGCTCGAAATTTGAGTAAAGTCTTAGGGAGATAAGTTTAAAATACGAGTTGGAAAAGTAGTTTTATTATTTTATTGTTTTTAATCTTTTTACTTTTTTACTCCAAAAATGGTGAACCATCCCCCATGGTTGACATTATCATCTTAAATCCTATTGGTTCTTATAAAGTTTATTTTGGTTGTACATTTTTCTTAGGAGGCCCATTTTAGACCTCAAAATTCCCCTAATGGAAAAATTGGAATATTTACCTCTATGCATGTCCCACAAATAACAAGGATTTAAAGAGTTTTGTTATGGAGAAGCATCGTAAGCATATATGGGGAATGAGTTGGGTAAAAAGAAGAAGTATTATGTTCAAGAATCCAACCCTACTTGTGATCTCCAACAAAAAGAGTACATTGGAGCTAGCATTCCATGGAGAGCAAAGATTTCTATTTATCAATTAGTAACTAACTCGCATCAACTACAGTGAGAAACAGGTCGGTGGAAAAGACCTAAAGAAGCTTGGGAAGAATGGGTGTGTACTTTTTTCACTTCTGGGGCCATGGAATCGGAAAAACACTTCATTTTGGAATGTGATGCTTTCAGAGACATCGGAGACAGTTATAATAGTATGTTAACATCAGTTCATTGGCATTGTATATTTAGTGAGGGGACTCTTAGAAGGTTGGGTCAGCTCATCATTAATTTGAATAATAAGAGGATTGAATTGCAAAAGGAAAAAAGCAGGGGAAGCTAGTGGTCCCATAGACTATATCTAGTCTCGTGGACGTTAAAATTTCATTTTCATTTTCATTTTTGAATATTATTTTCTCTTAATAAAATATTTGTGAAATACTTTTATTTAAATTTTGAAGAGTGATTTAGTTTATGGGTATATGTATATTTATTTAAAAGTAGTTTAGAGTATTTTTTTCATTAGAAGTATTTTATGTGTAATACTACCGAGGTATGATAGGTTGTGATTTATCATTTACAATGTGATAAATATGAATTTTTAATTTAAGTAATGATAAGATGATTTCATTTTCTAAGATGTTATTAATTTTTGTAAAGTTGACTTTCATATACTTTTTTTTTGTTTTCAAGTCCATTTTGACCTCAAATTCCCTTAATGTATACTAGTAGTGAAAATGAGTCAAGATGCCCATCATGAAATGTGTGTTAATAATGTATCAAAGTATGATTTTTAGCACTTTATCATAAATATGTCCCTAAGATTAATTCCACAACACATTGTACATTTGCATCAATTAACCTTTCAACTCTTAAAAAATAAATTTCTAGTCAAATCTAATATGCATGATTTACCTATTAATCGAGTTGATCCATTAATTCAAACATTGATTCATTATATTTAGGCATTACAAGTATTATATTTGAACCTTGAATCTCATAGTTTACATCATACTTCATAGCATGGTCATTGCCTATTGAGCTACCCCCCATGGGCTATATCCAAAACATCTATTTGATTAGCACATTCAAACTCAATTATTGGATATGGAAGGATGTATATTAAAAGTCTTTATACCCCACGATGAAAAAATATTTTCCATCTTTGAAATTTTAATGATAAGCTTTAAGAATGGATTTGGAGATCTAATATGTTAAATCTTGTTCATTGTAAAAGGATTTTAGATCTATCCATAATATAATGATGTTAAACCAAGATCAAAAAATATTTTGCTAGGTGAATAAAAGGTTGAAACCCTATACTAGCTTATGCATGCTAATCATGAGTGAATACGACCTTCTAAACAAGGATTTAGTATAAAATAATCTAAAACCTAGCTAGATAAGAAAAATAGCTCCATGTTTTGACTCTAATAATATAATCTAATACTTGATCATGTAACCATTAGATTTTAAAACAAAAAATTGAAAAGGAGATTGAGGTGAATAGAAAAGAAAATAAAAGCCCCAATGCTTCCATTGGGCATGAGGTCATATCCACTCCTTGAGTTGTTTCCCTCTTTACCATCAATTGCTTAAGTCTCTACACCTCTTGGAGAGTTCTTGGTGAACATCAAACTAGGAAACCTAGACTAAATAAAATTCACAAGGTGGCTCAAACTAATCATAGATTTGTCCATAGTATTGCAAAAATTAAAAACTAAAACATAAATATGGGGTAAGAAGTTAAAACCCTACGATATTCAACCACAACACTAATATATAGCTTCAAAATTTACAAATAAACAAAAACGACATTCATCATACCTTATTTGTATTGCTTCCTTTGTAATAGCATTTTCCTCAACATCTCTTGCATGTCAAAAACCTTATATTATTATCCTAGAACAACTATCTCAAGAATATAGAAAATAAACTACAACAAAATATAGCAATATGTGTCTTCAAGTTCTTTCCAACCATGACAAATGAGAAAATACCCTCAATATCATAAATAAGACACCCTACAAAACCATGAGGTGCAAACCATGTGCTAATACGATACCTTGAACCAAAACAATGTGCTCAAATACAAACCATGAGTTAAAACAAGAGGCATTCTCATTATAATGGTTTAAAACCAACCAATAAAATAATATATCATGAAACAACCACCTCAACCAACTCAAACATGTGAGTGGACTAGTTAAAGAGAAGACGGGTGCTCCAGAAAATGCTCTAACAACTCGCACATGTGGATGTTGAGTGATTAAAATGCGCGATAATTTTTATGTGTCAATTTCAACATCATCATAACTTGGGCATTCTTTGCCCCTTTTTTCATTATGATCCCATTTTAGAAACCCCCTAGTCTTTTTATATCTAATGACATTGATCTAAAGGAATGTTGGGTACTCTATCAAAATACAACTTCCCCTAAAGGTGGTTATCCTCGAAATATGTGCTAAAATCACCTCATAAGCACCCCTAGCCACCCACATGTGTGATAATGTTCTTTCAAGTGGCTCATGCATGCTCTATATGTTGAAAAATGTATAAAATGTTGTTGTGGACACCTTTCATTTCTCAATGTGCTATATGGATTCTAATACAGTGACATGAATCCTTAGAAAAGTGTCATGGATTCTAATATAGGTAGATATGGTTGATTGTAAGTACACAAATATCAATGTAAGTACATAGAGCTTGAGGCAATGTTGTGGATTTCGAGCCATAGTACATTGATCCCAATTTTGGGTTCCCACCTATAATAATGCTTCAAGCTTCCAAACAAGTCATTAGGAAATGCACATTAAGGAATTATTTTCTAAGAACATCCCAACATAGTTTAATTTTATAAATTTCCCAAGTTTACCATGTTGGGACAACTTCACCCATAATAAATGTTTCAATTCCTAAGACTTCTTAGTTAAATATAGCTAAATGATGGATAATTGATGTAAAAAATAAGGAAAACCTTATGTTTTGGCCGTCAAAGTCATATTTCATGATGTAAAAGGTCTTTAATTCTTGTCCAACTAACCTTTTTGAGCTAGGAATATTCATTTATTATACTTATAAGCCTTTGAGAGGTTGATTTTCTTAGAGTTAGCACCTTATCACCTTATTTGTTACTCCTTGTCAGATGTTTACAAAAATACTTAGTCCCTTTCTTTAGATATGCATTTTTAGCATAAGACTTTGGGGTTGGTTTTTCTTAAATGAGGTGACATGACTCTAGCTTCATTATTTTTTTCATTTTTAACATATATGCTCTTCACCTCTAGCTTTTCTTGGCTTTACATTCAGTTATACCTTACTAAATAACATTTGATAAGTTAAACATAAACAAGGATATCATATCTTTATGAATGGGATGGTAATGAAAGAGAAATGATGCAAAATGATAAATATGGTTAGGATATATGGCATGCTAACTCATCAACATCCCCGATAGTACTATTTGACACAAGTCATGACATCACTTGTGAAAGGATAATTATGTCTCCCCATGGTACACAAGACAAAATGATAAAATATTTATTTTTAAGACGTGTTTTTAGATCGTTATCTGAAGTTCATTACTTTCACAACAATCAAGAAACAAACACACCATGTCTAAGCAAGAAACCCACAAATGAAATCATAACACATTAATTGAAAGGATTATACATGAAGTACCACCTGCAAGTACACATAACAACTGAGGTATAAGGAATAAGAGTTGATATACCATGGTAGAGTCATTTGATAAAACTAATGAATGATTTAGGGATGGATGATCATATATCTAATGGAAGAAATAGAAAAATGTGTTTGAATTGATATACCAATATGAGATATAATTAAGTAGAATCAATGTACCCCTGAAAGTGTGTTCTGGAAGTAGTAGTCCTTGATGGGGTAATAGTGAGGAAAATGTTTTATCCAACACTAGTATTTTTCCAATGTACCTCAACTATACCTACAACCTACAACTACTAATTTGATGCAATCTTTAATCAATCATTGATCCCACAAAAGATTCTAGAATCATCTCCCAAACATCACTTTCCTCTACCATGGCATCAATCCATATACTTTGTAAAATTAGAAGGCCCACTATTGGAAGAAGTTAATGCAACGTGGTGGGAAACTCTCTTAAGAGGAATACTTATCCTAAATGAAATTTTAAGTGCTCCCATAAGAGAAATTTTGAGGTTAGAAATCATCCTAAAATAAATTAATCTATTAATGTCAACTTTAGAATAACTAATGTGACTTATGATGATGTTGTTAACCACAATGATAACTAGTTTTGGAGGGAAGCAAATAAAACAATTTTCTTTTAATTTAATTTTCAACTTATATCCTTATAGGTTTATTGAAATTTCAAGTGTCGGATCTCACTGGATGCAAAATTTAACTATGCATCCAATAAGTGTCCACTCTTTATATTGAGACTACCAACTTGAGCCGTTTTGGCCCCAACATATGTTTGATCTCTAATTTTGACCTTTTAAATATCAAACTTAGCCACACAATGTAGATATACATTTTATCATTGAGTTCAATGTTTAAAATATCATCATTAAAGGTTGAAGCCATGTTCTAAAAGGATTCAAGCTGGTGGACCCTATCTATTTGAGTTGTGTGAAATGAAAATACTATTATTTCCTACAATCTCTTTCCATTGCTTGGTCTTTCCTTTCTTCTTCTTTTTATATTAGTTGTTCGTGAATGTCCCTCTTGGTAATACATGAAACATTTCATATGGCTTTAAGCCTTTTTAGGTTTTTTCAAGGAATGTGACTCATCTTATGCACCTTTCTTGGGTACCTATTTCCTTTCTCCATTCCTTATCCTCTATACAATGTAAAGGTCTTTTATTTAAATTCTTTTATTAAAGTGAATTGTAGCCTTGTCTCTTTCTATATAAAGCCATCATAATTATTTCCAATTGAGGGCATATTTTTATGAGCACAAATATCTCTTGGATAGATAAATCCTATTCAAAACAATGGAAAACAACTCCTCGTCTTCATCTTCACTTCTATGCAATTAATTAATCTCTCAACTCCATGACTTTCATCAGATAACTAGCCACAAAATATATGTCATTCATTTGGATGGAAATAATCATGACAAATTCACTAGATGGACAAAATCATATCATGTTTGTGCATATAAGGGGTTAAAAAAGAGAAAAAGTGAAAAAATATATTGTGTGTTTGCAGAGTAGAATGGTTTTTTTCTATTATACATAGAGATATATGTTTTTTTTGTGAGGAGGGGGAGGGGGGGATTCTTTAATGCAATGAGGGCTTCATATCAGTTTGGCACATGAGGTGTAAAGGTTTTTTTTTATTATACATAGAAATATGTGTGTGTGTGTGCGCTATTGGCCCTTAAGCCCTTAACTAATAACTTAGCACAGGGGAACAAATCAATAGATAAATCAATAATAGTACACATGAAAATTGGGCCTAAATCTTGATATTTATTAGTCCAATAATAGAAGAATACTAGGGCTTCCATACTAGGGATCTTGGCCCTTCAAAAACCCTTGATACAAAAATAATATAGTTTGTCCTTTGACGAAACCTAGGTCTTGAGATATCCTCCTTTAGATCTTTAATATGCCCAATAAATAAAATGCATACCTGAGCTAGTGCCTTTAGCTCAAGATCCTTGGATTGTTGTTGTCCTTGGCAACCAATCCCTCTACAATCATACTACAACTTTGTGATATATTAAATCTGCTTCTTCAGATCACTCATATCTAACTTTCTTCTTGCAAATCTGACCTTCCAACGCATGTATTTGACTTTATTATTTCATATATGACCTTCCAACACTTAGATTTGACTTTATTCTTGCAAATCTGACCTTCTAACACTTATATTTGACTTTCTTCTTGCAGATCTAACCTTCCAACACTAATATATAACTTTTGGTCTAAAGTAACCATCCCTAGCAGTCCTTGGATGGTCTTTTCTTATTGTGGATCCTTTCACAAAAAACGTTTTCTAGCATCCTTCTAACTACAGCTTGGACTAGAAACATTCTAGTCCTTTAACCACTATGTAAGTGACATTAACAAGCCCACTTCCTTATGGCCAACACATAGAAGATCACCCAGCTTTAAGAACCTCTAGGCATACCCTATCTGAGGCCAAAGTTATGTAATATCTCAGCCTAATCATACTTCTCTTATGGGAAGACTACTCAGCCTTCTAATAGGACCACAAGGATAACTCAAACAACATCATTCTTTAACACAAAACCCCATTCAACAGACAAATATTCTCACTTTACTCATCCATACACAAACTTATTCATAGTTTCCTCTCTAACGATCATATCTAGGTCATCAAACTTTGCTTTTTCTTCAATCATTGTCACATGTAACAAACTTGGCTTATTCTTAGGGCTTCAACCCTAGGTCTACCATACATGGTGTGACCTTCCATGATCTTACTTACAGTAGCTATCTTAGACAGATATCCCTCTCACTCATGAATAGCTCTCATGAATGATCACTTGCACAATGTGCCTTTAGGCCTCTCCATTGGCCTCTATTTATAATTCACTTTTAGGGTTTCTTAGGAAACTCTAGATCCTTTTAGAGTTTTACCCACTTTTCCCTTATAATATTAAGTTGAGTTCTTTTCCCACTCACTTAGGGTTAGAACTCTTGACTTGGGTACTTTAGTCACCTCCTCACAAATCAAGTACCCATGATATGTGGGAGTACCTCCCAAACTACAAAAATTAACACACACACACACACACACATATAGTTTTGGGGAAGCGGGGCATTCTTTGGCGTTCCAAGGACTTTATATCAGGGGGGGGGGGGGTGTGGTGGGGTAGTATTCAAACTCATGAAGTGAAATAACTCGATGGGTATTCATTAACTTCGGTGACTAGTTAAGAGCATTGACATATTTCTTTTCATGTTTTTTATATTTCCAAATGAGCAAGTGTTATTTTATACATGAAATTTTTGGAGGGGGGGCATTCTTTGATGCGTGGGGGGGTGGGGGGGTTAAAATCGGTCTAGAAGCCAGGGGATTCACTAGTATTCTAATTGTAAGATTGGGACATCATCTTAAGCTTCTTTCATTCATCCATCCACCATGAATTTGCTGTTTGTTTCTCTTACAATTGTAGGTAAGGAAAATTTCTCATATGTCCTCTTCTTCAACGTTGTTATTTTAACTGTATTTCATAGAAATTTTTTAATTTTCAAACTCTGGGAGACAAATAGATTGATGGGTATTCATTAACTTTGGTGACTATTTATGAGGATTTGGATATTTCTTTTCATGCTTCCTATATTTTCAAACAAGCGAGTGTTATTTTTATTATACATGAAAGTTTCATTAGGGGAATTTTGAGGTCTAAAATGGGTCTCCTAAGAAAAATGTTAAAACAAAATAAACTTTACAAGAACTTATAGGATTCAAAATGATGATTTCAACCATGGGGGATGATTCACCATTTTTGGAGTAAAAAGGTAAAAAGTTTAAAAAGTAATAAAATAATAAAACTACTTTTTCAACTCGTATTTTCAACTTATCTCCCTAAGGTTTTACTCAAAGTTGGAGTGGGAGTACTCGTTGGATGCCAAATTTGATTCATCATCCAAGGAGTACCCATGCTACATACTTTTGATGGACCCTGCTACACGAAAAATGAGAAATACATGAAAAAGTGTGATTTCAATCACGTTTTTCATGTATTTATCATTTTCATGTAACAGGGTTCATCAAAAGTATGCAACATGGGTACTCCTTTGATGAGGAATCAAATTCTGCATCCAACAAGTGTTGTTTCTCAAAATTTGAGTAAACCCATAGGGAGATAAGTTGAAAATACGAGTTGAACGAATAATATTTCCTTGAATTTTCGACCGGAGAATCCACAGTAGTAGAATTTTTACACCAACGTTTCAAATCCCAAATGGGATCCATCATCAGGGTAAAGAGAAAGATGATGAGAAAGATGAAAAAGAAGAGCCAGATGGAGGATAAATACTCATGAGGGACGAATATTAAAGGAGCAGCACAGGTCGGCCAGAGAATTTTTTTTATTTTTTTTTCTTTTTTTTTTTAATTTTAAAATAAAATCATTTATTTAATTTTTTATTTTTAATTTTTAAAATTAATAATATTACTTATTTAATATCCCTAAAAAACCAAAAACATTACACTAAAATCTAAATTAATATTTATATTAAAAAACTACTATATAAAATATAATATTAATACATTATATAACCTAAAATCTTTGATAATAATATCTAAAACTCATATATATATTAAAATTAACATCATAAATCCTAAAATATGACTTTTAAAATTATAATATAACCTAATATTACATGTTCACTAAATAACATAATATTTATATAACCTAAAATATATATAACTTAATATAAATAATAGAATAATATGAATAGAGCAATTTATCTATATCAATGACTAGAAACTAATAAATTTATTAATATTTATTAATATCCTAATCCTTTATATATAACATAAAATCTGAATTAATATTAAAATCTAGAAAACTAAAATGAATATTAGAATTAATATCTTAAATCCTAAAACCTATATCATATTAATATTTATATAACCTAAAGACAATAAAACTTAATATATTTATAAAACTTGATCCCTACCTAACCAATATTTAACCTAAAACTTTATAAAACTTAATATAAATAATAGTATTAATATTAACAAAACCTAATATCTATATTAATAAATAAATAAGTTAATTATTAATAAATAAATAAGTTAATTAATATAACTTCAATTCTATATTCATTTTATATTAAATTCTAAATTCATCCTATATTAAAGTCTTAACTATTTTAAAAACAAACAAAAATATCTAAATTAAAATCTTGAGCTGTTATAAAAATTATTAGAGATTTAATAAAATATGAATAACCTAATGACCAACTTAATACTGGACTCAGAACTATGCTAAAATCTATAATAATATGTGAACTAATGTTAAATATATTGATAACTATCTTACCTGATCAACAACTTACCTGGGGCCGGGCTGACGATTCTTAATTTCACTGATCACGGGAAGCCAGCTTCCGCTAATCTCCAAACCACTATCTCTGTTCAGATTACAAGGATGCTTCAGGATCTCGAGGGCTTCTCTGATTTTCCGTTTCTGATGTTGCTCCTCTCTCGCGATAATTGATGCGCTTTCTAAGCAGATGTGGTGTTTGGTCTTCGAGGAGTGCTCTTTCAGTCTTGTCTGGAGGGAGCGACCGGTTTCACCTATGTAGCATTTCCCACATGAACAGTCTATTTTATAGACTCCTTTAAGCTGCTGCTTGTCAATATCATCCTTAACAGATTTTAAACTTTGTCTGATGGTGCCAGGAGCTGAGAATTGAGTTAGAATGTTTTTCTTTCTTAGGATCTTTGCCATTTTGTCCGTGACCCCATGGATATAAGGTAGAAAAACCTTACCACCATGAGGTTGATCCTCCTCTTTGGGTTTGGGAGATGACAACCTCTTTTCAGCTTTCTTTATGGCTTTTTTAATCTCATGATCCTTGTAGCCTATATTTTTGAAAGTTGAAACTAAATGCCTCTTCTCTTCATTTATATGTTCTGGGTCAGAAATTCGGAGGGCTCTAATGGCAAGAGTGTTCAGAACGCCAAGCTTTTGGGCTGGGTGATGGTGGGAATCCGCATGAAGGTAGCTTTCTGTGTGAGTTGATTTCCTGAAAACCTTATGGCCCAAAGAGCCATCCTCTTTTCTGATGATAAGAATGTCTAAGAAAGGGATGCTCCTATTCTCTTCAAGCTCCATAGTGAATTTTATATCAGGGGAAATGGAGTTAAGGTGATTGAAAAACCTGTCGAGTTCAGATTTACCATGGGTCCATTTTATATTGGTGTCATCGACAAACCGCTTCCACCAAGCTGGTTTTAAAGGATAAGATTCCAAGGCCTTCTTCTCAAAATATTCCATGTATAAGTTGGCCACAACTGGCGAGAGGGGTGATCCCATTGCTACACCAGATGTTTGTTCATAAAATGCTCCTTGGAATGTGAATACAGTTGACCTTAGGCAGACTTCAGCCAGCTTTGCGGTCCCTGGATCAGTAACACTTCTTATAACCTGAATGGCTTCATCAAGAGGAATCTTTGTGAATAAGGAAACCACGTCAAAGCTCACAAGGATATCATCCTTTTCCATACTTTCATTTTTAATAAGATTCACAAAGTCGTGTGAGTCTTTGATGAAGGAGTCAGTATTTCCAACCAGGGGCTTTAGAATCTTGGCGACATATTTAGCAAGTTCATAGGTTGGGGAGCCAATAGTATTGACTATCGGTCTAAGGGGGACCCCCTCCTTATGGATCTTGGGTAATCCATAGATTCTAGGAATGGTTTCACAGGAGGGGGTTAATTTCTTCTTCAATTTATCGTCAAGGTTGGAGTCTGAGATAATCTTTTTTACATCCTTCATAATCTTGGTCATGGGATTACCGTTCAGCTTCTTATAACTGCCACAATTCAGGTGCTCATTCATTTTCTTAACATAGTCTTCTTTATCCAGGATAACTGCTGCTCCTCCTTTATCTGCTTTAAGAACAACTATCTTGTCATTATTTCGTAAGGATCTGAAAGCCTTTTGCTCTTCCTTATTCAAGTTGCTCTTGGGAGCCTTGGCTTTTCTCATGATGAGAGAAAACTCTTGCCTTAATGCCTCTTTGTCTTCAAGAGGGAGGTTGCTAATCCCATCTTCAATGTTACAAATCATCTTTTCAATGGGGAGGCTCTTAGGGGCCATTGCAAACCCCATCCCCTTGCTGAGAACATTAACGGCTACCTCGTCAAGAACCTCTGAAGACAGGTTAACTACTTTTCTTTTAGCTGTTGATCCATAAGAGTTTTCTCCAGGCTCCTTATCGCCCCTGCTCAGCATCTTGCATTTTGCCACATCATTTTGGATAAGATTGTCATAATTAGCGTTTAATTCTAGCCTTTCCGCATCCTCATCGAAATTTCTGACTTTGTCATGTGCATCTTTTACTTGCACCCTTTCCATCCTATCCATGTTGACCTGGTTCACATTGACTTCATTTTTATCTTTTTCGGCCCTGCCCAGGGAGCTATCATTTTCTATGATGGTTTTATTCATTTTGGACCTATCACATAAAAATTCTGCGTTTTTATTGTCACAAACAATGTTTATATTACAGTTTCCATTTAAATTTTTATATGCATTTGAAGTAACTCCTGCGTTTTCACTAAGACAGCTACTCATAATATCATTTTTATTACCGGAGCCTATATCCTCCGCGTTATCCATATCTATAATAGTGATCGAACCATTAAAATTAATCCTGTTATTATCAATGTTTTCCGCAATCATTTTTACGCTTTCCTTTCTGTTGTTATCTATTTCGCTTACGCTGTTTATATTCTCATCATCTTTCTCTTTACCCTGATGATGGATCCCATTTGGGATTTGAAACGTTGGTGTAAAAATTCTACTACTGTGGATTCTCCGGTCGAAAATTCAAGAAGCACAAACCACAGATCTCTGAAATCCAATATTTCCTTTTTTCCTTTTAACCTTTGATGATGTAATCTAATCTTATTTTATTATTTCCACTGTTATTTTATAATTTCTTTAGGAGGCCCATTTTAGACCTCAAAATTCCCCTAATGTTTTTAGTTTTAGGCCCATATCATGCATTCAACTAATATATCATGCCCCTCTTTAATAACCCAAAAGTCCTACATAGATTCATGGTGTAACATTGGATCAAGAAGCTATAGATGACAACATAACCATTTAAGGGGGCCCTTGAATATAGTACAATAACTTTGTAAGCAATTATGTGTAGTCATTCCTACTAATCATCAGTGATAAGTATGAGTAAGACTCTCAATATGTTGGATGAAAAGGACACTCAAGTCATTTAGACCATCGACGATCATATGTTCAATAGATATTTTTATGCATCCAAGTTATATGAATTATATGGATGCCCACTGGATAGTCATGAGTTCCAACTTCCAACAACATTCTTACTACCTCTCTCATTGATGGATGATTTGATGGTAATTTATTGGTGCACAATAACCCTATTCTTAGTAGAAATAACATTTGTTTCTTGGAACCCCCTAACATCCTATTGTCAATAATTTGTTGTAAATTCTCTCCTACACTGGTATCTATAGCAACTTATCTCACAATATCCACTTCTTCTTGAAAATATGGTTTAATAGATTACTTTCCGGTCAGAAGCTCTAGCATCGCAATTTCATAGCTATATACATCACTCTTCTTGTTTACTCTAGTGGAAAATCCATATTCCATAATAAAAATAATTGGGTTGCCATCTGTTGTTCTCTTGTAAATATTTTTGGATGGAAACTATGCCAAGGCACCAATGATAATTTATCTTTAAAAAGGAGGTTTTGATTTGTTCATCTCCTTGGTTTTTACACTGTAGGACAATACCTCTTAGCTAATTAACCAACAAAATAGCTTTCAACTAAGGTAGAAACTAATTAATCTTGATAGTGGTGACAAAAGAGTGGATAAAGAATTAAATAGACTCCACAATATTCAATGAATACATTTTTATATGTTATAATGGAAATCACACCAGAATAATATTCTAATGATTGTATAACAAAAGAAAAATTTTAATTAAATGAGATATTAACAACAATATAACCTTTAACATAGGGATGATAAAAAAGAAACAGTTTCAATCATAAATCTCTGTGTTGAATATAACATTGCCAATGACATAAGGGAATTTTATTCTCAATTAAACCTTTCAAGGTATATCAAATAATATAAATAATTGCAGATATGAAAACAAAATATGGAACTTATAAAGAAGAACAATCATAGAAAATAACACTACCAATAATTGTAAGAAGAATCTAATGATTAAAAACTTAAACTTATTCCTGAGATACAAAAATGCAAATTCACTCTCAAAATATGAACCCTTTTCATGAGCTCCTTTTGAGTCTTTATACAAAAATAAAAAAAAATAGTTTATAATTGCAAAAGAAACATTTTAAGAACAAACTAATTAAATTAAAAAACAATTTTCTACTGGTTCAATAACTTGTGAGCACTTGTCCTTATTTTGTTGTATTACATTGTTGATATTGGGAGAATTCACAGAGCGAATTGAGTCAACCATTCCTAATCTTGCCCAATTATATAATTATATGACATCATATTTCTATCAGAAATATCTAATTTTGTGTAATTTTGATAGGTTGGGGTAGTGTAAAATAACATCCTTACTCGAAAATGAATGTGAAAGTCATTCAATAGCTTATCCACTATTGTTGGCTTATTCAATACTCCACTCATATAAGAAAATTTTATGGAATCATATCTGGTTCTTTGTAAAATTTCCATGTATGCATCTAGTTATCTTAGTTTTCCATTATGATACAACATGAAGGTATACCCATGTCCCTCAAATAATTGAACCTGGAATTGAACTTATCTACCTCCATTTTGACTTACCTATTTTTTCCTTTATTTGTTGTACAAAATACCTTTTGGTGTCGACCTTGTTAACTTCCATGATAACGTAGGTTCTATATTCAATGCCTAATCTTCTTAACTATTCTCTACTCATTTAATTCACAAAATTAACTATCCTTGTAGAAATTTGTGGCTTATTTCCTAATTCTTCTTGGATCTGGTTGGTAGCCTGCATAGTAGTATGAATTAGATCTTATTTTTATTTGGTAATAAAAAAGAATAACCACATTTCTGCAGCACTAGTTACTGTATCAACATAAATTGATCTTCTTGCTTTAGTTAGAGCTTATTTTCCAATTAGTCGATTTTTGACCAATCTATTTCCCTTTGCAGCCTTGCTTTAAGATTGATTAGTATGAATGCTTTCATTGTTTTCAGCTAATTCAGCCTTGAGACTGTTGATCTCATAATTATTTATGATGAGAAATTTCTTTATATTTTCAATTTCCTTATCTTTAATACTTAAGCTTGACATTGTCTCAACCAACCTTTCTAAGGGATCAACTTATTGTTGTTGCTTCTGTTGTTTATGGTGCATATGAAGTTGATGAATAAAAATTCCCATTTTTCTCTTTTATGAAGATCTCAATTTTCCTTTCCTGATTTTCAATTTGTTTGTCATCCTAAATTAACAAAGATAACAAAATTTCTTTCTCTTTTTGAACAACTTCTAGTGTAGGCATTTGAACATGTTCCAAAGCTAGCATCTTGATCTTTTTTCTAAGTATCTAAATGTTTGTATCTCTAGATTTAAAGAGATATTGGATTAAGGAAGAATCACTTAGACATGCATCCAACTTTAATATACATTGTTCCAAATGATCAATTCTCATTTGCTTGGTCCTCATTGCAATATTTTCTTGTTTTAATTGATTAGTCACTTTTTCTAGCATTTTCTCTAGTTTTGAAGCATTGAAGGAAGACTCTGTTAAGCTCCTACATAAAATTTCTCTTGTTTTCCTATGTAATTATATTTGATCCATTATATGTATATGTTTTAAATTAAAAAATGAACATGGTTTCTCTATAATCCTCTTTAGTTTTGATAACCCAAGTCTTAGGTCCTAAAATTTCCTTCTTTAATTGTCATTTTCTATTGTCCAAAGCTGACAACATCCTTTTCTGCGATATTGACCCTTGTTTCCACAGTTCACTATAAGCATCTTGATTTAATTGTAGGTCCTTGTGTTTAATTTCCATTAATTGTGAAAAAATTATTTCTTGTTTTTCAACTACTAAAGGTGACATACTAGAAGATGATGACCCTTGTGTTATAGAGGTTCATGATAAAAGTTCCACATTAAAAATAGGCCTTGCTTTATGCGACTTCTTCTATATTTAAATTAGATGTTGAAAATTCCCCTTCCTCCAAACAGGGATTTTATGTGTTCTCTTCTCTTCATCTTTTGTTCTTGAAGTTGATATTGATTGTTATGTTTTTTGTGAATGTTCTTTTAAGTTATATTTTCTTTTGTTATGGTGTTTCGAAAATAATGGGTTGTGAAGGATGACCATCATCTCTACTATATTCAATGAGCTGAACTTGATCTTTCTCCCAAGCATCTTTATTGGAAAACCTTTCATTTTCTAGTTTATATAAATGTTTGTAAGGAGTTGAGGTTTGTTGTGCTGAGCCTATTTGATAAAACACCATAAGGGTCATAATGTCATATTCCACCCTGGGAAAACTCCATTTGTTTAAGATTTTCTTCAACTTCCTATAGTGTTTCTCTTGTGCTCACTAATTAAGGTCCAACTTCTTGTTTTAACTTGAACATAACATAACAGTATGCTTCTTTGAGACAAATTGAATTTGGTTAAAATTAAGATTCTTCCTGATGTATTCCAATGCAATAATTCTCATTGGAAAAAAGGAAAAAAGGTTGTAAGGGGGTAAATCACAACCATAAACTCTGATTTCTATAAAATCCTTAAAAATATACCAATCCCCTACTTTAGTATCTACACTAAGTTGTAAAATCTTCTTGATTTCTAGAAATATCCTGGGAGGAAGATGATCATACGGTAAATCGAATGCTACTGATAGAAACTAATTGACAAAAATGGAAAAAGTAGAACTTGGATAATGTATTCTCACCATTGGATTCTAATGAATTATAGTGATGACATTACCATTTTGATCGAAAACATGAAATTGTAGATTTGAAAACTTTTCCACCTAAAAATAAAGGAAGAGATAGACCAAAACTGACTAATACCTAAATGACTTAGTAAGACTATACTAGGACAATTGGACATTAATAACTTCTACCAAAAATTGATTGAAATGGAACCTAATAAAGGAATTTAAAAAATTTAATATAGTCTCATCTATATAGTGGTCATCATCTTAGCACTATACACAAAAGACCATTGAAATAATTTGCCTTGTTTTTTCAGGAAAGATACTTGAAGAATAAGGAGGAAGATCATGTGGTAATGGAGAGTTTAAGGGCAGAAAGGTTTCAAGGAAAGTGGAATTTTCTTCAAGTTTCAGTTCTCTATAGGACCAAATCAAGAAATCCTAATGTATAGGTTGGGTTTGATCAAGTATTTACAAATTATAACATTTCTTGAATGGATGAGGGAGTAATGTAGAAGAAAATTGTTCCATTTCTTGACACAATTTCTTGTTTATTAGGGAAATAACATTGAATGCACCAAGAAACAAATTCAAGATAAGGGCATGTTTGGGGATGAAAAATTGTAATAAATAAGATTCCCATGCCAAATAAATATCTCGTTGGTCTAGAAAATATTGAAAGACCCACTTTTTAAGCTTGTATAGGTCAAATTCACAAAGAGTCTCGTGTGTTTCATCCTCTCGATCTATCAATGGCAAGTCCTTGTAGTTACTCAAGTGGGAGGATTCAACATTTTGGGGTTTCTCATATTTCAGGTTTCTGCGATCTTCATATTTGTGTAAATCATCTTCTGAATTCATATCGCATTAGGTTTGTTGTTATGATTGACATTTTGAACTAGCAACGGTGGTTCATCATCAAGTTGACAAAGATTTATGGAAGATTGGTCTATCATTTAGATCAATAAATAGATGTTTGAGATGCACAGTTGACAATAATATAAAGGATTATTAATTTAATTATTAAATTAAAGTTTTACTATTTTTAAATCCATTAAATTCATTATAAATTTAATTAATAAAAACTTTTATTATTAAATTATAATTCATTAGGATAATAACTATTTTTAATTATAATTAGCTTTTTTTATTATTATTTCAAAATTTATTAAGATTAATTATAAATATGGCTATTAAATTAAATTAAAATTTATTAACAATAACTATGAAATTAGTTATTGTAGTTTAAACTTTATATGGCTTTGATTATTAGATTAATCTTTTTTAATTAAATTAAAGTTTGATTAAAGTTTTTTATTGTCATTAATTATTAATATGATTATTCATTAAAATCAATTATAGTTATACTTATTAAAGGTTTTTAGAGGGGGAAATTGTATGATTTAATATTTATTTAGAATTGATGTTTAAGTGATAATGAATTATTGTGTTGAGATTTATTTAATTAATAACTGATAAGTAAGAATTAGATGATTAAGAAATTATTTGTACTAGGGATATGATATCAAATGAATGGTTAATAAAAGGTGTAACAATGAATTTTAATTAGGGAGGGGTTAGAGTGGATGATAAAGTTGGAATCCAGTTCTCACTTATGGTCCATCCGTCATTTCTATTGAGGTTATTAGGGTGCTTGCTGATTTCTCTGGCTTCTCTGAATTTCCTTATGAAGTAGTGATCACTTCTAGCTAAGATGCGGGTATTTTCAATACAAATTTGATGCTTGGTTTTATTAGAATGTTCTGCTAAAGCTGATGATTTGGATCGTTTATGTTTAATGTCAGTCGAGTGTTCCTAGATTCTGGTGTTAAAGGATCTTCCAGTTTCACCTACATAGGGCTTGCCACAAGAGAAAGAAATTAAATAGACACTCTTATGGCACTTAGGATCAATTCTATCTTTTACCCTTATCTTCATTTTCAACATAAAATTGAAGATGATCACAAGGAGTTTACCCAAAAACATGTTCATGCTTTTCATGCACTGTGTATAGCTCGTTGGACTTGCACTAATTCAATAATAACTTTAAAATGTTATTGCAATTGCTCCACTACCTAATACAATGATAATAAGACAAATAAAATCTTTTATCCCTTTTAAAATTATTTCAAACCTTTTAGGACACATGGCTTCCTTTTATCACCCATTTATTGGACCTTTACCCTTTATTTTGGTTGATAAGCATTTTTTTGCTTATCCAAATTTTGATGACTTCATGCTTACGGGGGCCACATAAGTTGACAATTTTCTATTGGGTGGATGCCAACTAGATTCTTTGTTGGTTGATATGTATGTAGAAATATCTAGGCATTGAATTTTACATTAGGTCCACCACCCATCACCTTATCAATTGTCCAAGGCCCCACTAGTCACATTAAATGGAATATTTGGGGGGAGGTTGATTTTTCAGTACACAAGCACTTTATTTCTGAACTATGGTAATTACTTGTGAATGTACATTATAGTTATTTTATCTAAATCAAACAATCACACTTAAGAAATTCAACCAATAACCATTTAAGGAAAGTAAAGATCACAAATGTTGAAAAATTAGGATATGTGAGATCTGTTTGTAAGAGAGAGAGATATGTGTGTAAGTCTGCACATTTACATTTTTACTCGTATTTGTTAAAGTGTTGAAGCTCATGTAAATAATGGTGGGAAATGACTCTTGGTAAGTATATTTATTACATCTTGTTCCTTATACCATCCTTTATGTAAATACTTGATTAAATTGTGGTGGGTAGTAACTTATGGTAAATATGTTATTTATGTGAGCTATGGTTTTGTTGATTTCCTTTCTTTTCTTTCTTCTAATTTAAAGTTTAATTTTATTTCGCATTTTTACATAGTATTATAAATACATGAAGGATTATGACGACTAACCATGGCTACTTTCTTCAACACTCCCTCTTAGCTAGGGAGGTATTCATAATCTATAATAAGATGTCAACTAACTGAAAATTTTTCTAAGTAAAGACTAGACTAGCATCATTATCAAATCAATAACAATAGTACCAACATCACAATCATCTAGGTCAATCCTCTTGACCTATAATAATCATGAAATCCACCCAATACCTATGATACAAAATTAATATCAACTAGTCACCATGATCCAATTATCGTCTCAACCTCAAGGTATACATACTACTCCTTGTTCACCATCACATGACTAGTGCACATTGATCGGAATCTGGATTAGGGGCAAACATTAGCTCAAAAATCAAAGTACTCAAAATTGATCTATTCCTAAACGACTGCATCCGTCTTGATGATACGATCCCAACGCAAAGCGTTTCTGTTGGGTGTGGAGCCTGATTATGTTCTTTATTTAGAGGTATCACCACATTGGACCCTAGTTCGTAATGTGGTAGCAACACCGCCTATAATATTTGTATTGCAAGGGGGGTCCGGGGGGGGAGTGGGTGCGATCTTTGGGAGCCCCCCCCCCCCCCCTCGGGCAGGGGGTTGGGGGCAGCGCCCCTGAAGCTAAAAATAGATGTAAAATTTCCTTGTAAAATGTTATAATTTCGAAGTCAATCTGGGTCGTTCATTAGGCGAAGATTTGACGGTAGAAGTTATGTTTAATTTAGTGTTTTTTTCCCTAGAAGACAACCCCTCACTATATATGAGAGAATTGTATTGCGTCTATGTATATCCGTATTTTGAGTGAGAAAGAGAGAGGAGATTGTGTGAGAGAGAAGAGGGAATTACAATGGATATGTTGTAGGTTGTATCTCTTCAGTTTGCTAGATAATATAAAAGGAAGGACTAGTTGTTTCCCATGGACGTAGACCAAATTGGGTGAACCATGTATATATGTGTCTCTCTTTTTTTTCCACTGGAAAAATTGTAATCTTTCATTATGATTGAAAAATTACATGTTGTAGATGCTTTTCAGCATATGCTGTGTTTGGCCCTTTGCCATCTCTATGACCATAATAAAAAAATGTTGCTCAGTTTTGTAAAAAATATGATGCATATATCATCCATCACCATGCAGGTTGCTCAGTCACTGTTTAATATAAAAAACTATAAACATGGCTGCTATCTACAATAATTCACATACACCACACAGGGTGATGTCCTTTCTATATGGTCTGGATATATAAACAAGAAATAAAAACTGTAATAAATATATACAATAGATAGGTCTGTGCATATCCATCAAAAATGTCCAAAAAAACTCAAAAATTAGGGACTATTTGCCCTGTGGTATATCTGATCATTGTAAGGCCTGTGATAGTAGCGATACTCATTTGAGCCTCTTTGCTCCTGTATCATCCACTCTCCTTGGGGAAGTACTGTGGCCTCCTTGGAAAGCCCGTCAGCACTGTAGTTATGTTCCCTGTAAATATGTTGACATGTAATAGAATTAAATTGAGCTTTGAACAAGTTCACTTCATCTAGAATATTACTCAGAGTGTGTGAGTGACAAACAATAATATTATTGAACCAATTTACTATGATTTTTGAGTCACCATAAATGTTTAGATCCATGCAATTATGACCCAATGAAAAATGCAGCAGATGACAGAGTGTAATAAGTTCTGTGAAATTATTCGTTCCATTGCCAAGCCCCATCTTGACCTTATAATAGTGTTGTTCAGTAAGATATAAAATGAATCCACCGCCACATCCATGGTGCTGTGCAGCACCATCAAAAAATGCCTAGGGAGAGTTTTTGTCTATAGGAGCAGGGGCTTGCGACCTTCGAGGCCGAGGTCTATTGGGCTCAGGCAGATCGTGATAAGCTGATATAATCTGGGCTGATATATGCAGCCAGCTAGCAGCTCTATCGTAAAAAATGATTCGGTTTCGGGCCAGCCAGAGATGCCAGCAGATGAGAAGGGGAAGGCATAATTGTTTTGTGCCACGATGCAAATTGCACCAATTTTCCCAGGCTTGACATATATTATCACCCTCCCATTTCCCAGATAAATGAATTGAGGAGGAGACAATCTACCAGAGATTGCTCAGAGTTTCACATTGAAGGAATAAGTGATCAGTCAATTCAGTAGAATTTTTGCATAAAACACACTAACGAGGGCCATGGAAAGAGCAGTGTGATAGTGATTCCCTCATGGGGACTTTGTTCCTGAGGAAACACCAAAAGAATAGTCTTGTTCTCGGGGGCGAACCAAGCTTCCAGATGCTCTTCCACCATATTGTTGTTTTCTCAGGTTGTTTGTGCGATATAAGGTTGAGGTAGTCGGCCTTTGGGGTATAAATGCCATTCCCTGCTAGGAACCAAACAAGTTCATCTGGTCCTTCCTTAATCCTAATGTGCAATTCACTCAGAGCATTTATATAATCTTGCCAATCCCGGTGCCAATGAGGAGGAAGATCAAGTTGTTGGGCAGATTTCCATCCTTGAGAGAATATAGTGGTATTCATCTTATCCGCTATGTGTGCCAATACATTTATCTCATGTGAATTAAGGTGCTGGATGAGATCTCTCGGTAGTTGGAATCTTCCTCCTCCCCTAGTCCAGGGATCCAGTCCTATGCGAGCTTTAGATCCATCATTAATTCTCCATACTAGATTGTTCCTGATGCTAGGCAGGGAATGCAGTAGAGCCTTCCAGACGGAAGATATACCTGTTCTTGGCCAGCTAGGCATGCGAACCCAATCCATGATTTGGTGAGGCCAAATGTACTTGTAATATGAGACAGTAGTCCATAGGTTCTGCCCGGTCAATAATATCCAGCCCATTTTTGCAGCCAGGGCTTGTGCAAATAGAGCTAGGTCTTTGAGTCCCCAACCTCCCCATTTTTTGGGCAAAGAAATCTTGTTCCAGCTGACCCAGGTGAAAATATTTTTATCTTGTTGGCCATTCCAGAGATATCTACTACAGAGCTGTTGAAGACAGGCCAGAATATTCCTGGGAATCCAAGCCAAAGCCATCCAGAAAACAAGGGTGGCCTCAAGAACAGATTTGATGAGCACCAATCTGCCTGCTCTGGATAAGTATCTATGACTCCAATTTGAAAGTTTTTTTTCTAGCTTGGTAACTAGCCGGATGTAGTCTGCTATTTTTTGATTGAGGGGATTTATCCAAAATCCCAGATATTTGAATCCTCGGTCAAGGGGGATGATACAATAAGGAAAGTGGTGTTGAGAAAAACGAGACTCTTGGATGGAAGTGAGGGCTAAGGTGATGGTGGATTTCCCTTGATTAGCCTGCATGCCAGTAGCCTTCGAGAATAGGGAGAGGATTTTTGAGAAGGTAAGAGAGTCTCGAATGCTCCCATCAAGGAAGATAAGAACATTGTCCACAAATAGGAGATGAGTAAGATAGTAGAAATCATTTATCTTGAGGCCACAAAAACTGCCATCTCTTTTAGCTTTGGCAAGTAATCTACTGAGCCCATCCATGACAATCAGAAAGAGTAGGGGAGAGAGGGGGCAGCCCTGTCTGAGGCCATGCTCAGCATGAAAAAAGTGGGAGGTAGATCCATTGATGAGTACACTAAAAGTTGGAGTGGAGATGCAAGCCATAATCCAGGTGACGAAAGCATGATGAAAGCCAAGGTGGATAAGGAGCATCTTGATGTAGAGCCAACTGACTCGATCAAAAGTTTTTGCTAGGTCGATCTTTAAGATGATTCCTTTTATGTGTTTGGTCCAAATCGAATGAATGGCCTCTTGGGTTGTGCCAATGGCTTCGTTGATCTGTCGATGCTCAAGGAAAGAAAACTATTCGGGGGCAATATGGCAAGAGAGAATGGGCCGAATACGATTCACAATGACTTTTGAAATAATCTTATATAGACAGTTGCATAAAGAGATGGGCCTAAATTCATTGAAAGAGGAGGGGGAGTCAGATTTCGGAATAAGGGCAATGAAAGTTGTATTGACAACATTGTAAATGGAGCCAGAGGTTCTACACTCTTCCACTACTTTTAACAGATCATTCCCTAGGAGTTCATAGAAAGCAAGATAAAATTCAATTTTCCATCCATCCGGACCATGACTTTTGTCTTTTTTGAACCACTTCAATGTCCCTTCCAGTTCGCTAGAAGTAACCAGACAGTTTAGCTCTTCTGCCTCATCTTCGTTTACAAAACGAGGGAAATGTCCAACAACATTGATAATATCAGCAAGGTTAGACCCAGTTGTGTTTTTAAAGAGTTTCTTGAAATGAGAGGTGCCAAGATGGGAGAGTTTGTTGAAGGTGTCTGCTACTTCTCCATCAGGTAGGGGTAAGTTCCAAATTATGTTAGAAACTTTTCTACCTTTTGCATAGTTTTGGAAGAATCTAGCGTTGTCATCTCTCGCTTGTAACCATATAGCCCTACTCCTAAGTCGCCAAGATTCCTCTCTCTCCTTCAGAATCCTTTCCTTTATGTTTTCTAGCTCGATCAGGTGAGTTTTGTCAGTAGCTGAAGTAAACCCTAGGTTGCGGTCATCTAGTAGTGCACACAATTCAGACTCAATTTGATTTAAAGAGTGATCCTCCCTCTGGTTTTTCTCTTTGGCCCATTTGATTAAAATATGCTTGAGTTGGGACAGGTTGTGGTAGAAACCCTTTTTTATGGATTCATGTCTTTCAATAGGGTTGGCTTTCCAAAAATCCAAGACTAGGTTGATGAAACCAGGGTCCTGTAGCCAGACATGATTAAATTTGAAGGGAGCTTTGGGTTTTGGATGGGGGCCAAAGACTTCAAGATAAATGGGAGAGTGATCCGAGACGCCCCCGGAACCCACCCATTGTTTGTAATGGTGCAATTGATTCATTAGGGGAACCTTTATCAAAAATCTATCTAACCTTCTGGCTAGTGCGGCTTCCCCCACCCTTCTGTTTTGCCAAGTAGGGAGTGGCTTATTCATGGGTATATCCACAAGCCTGTGTTGTTCCAAAAGGTTTGTCATGAAGCCTGTAATAGAGTCCACTTGAGCTTGTGATCCCCATGATTCCCCAAAACCAATGGAGAAATTGAGATCACCCCAAGTATTATGTGATCAGGGGATACGATCGAGAGATTGAGCAGATGTTGCCAGAAGTTTTCTCTCTGATGGCATGGACCATAAATATTGATGAACCTCAGGTTAAGGCCGAGCTCTGCCGAGAAAAAATACAAACTGATAAATCTAGGTCCTCCCCAGGATGCTAACACTGATGGTGCGAGGATTGAGCCCTATCGCTAAGCCCCTCGATTGACTCGAAGCATCTATGGTGAAAAAGTGCCATCTAGGAAGTAGAGAGGCTAAAGTGCTGGTAATAATTTCGGCCTCACCTAGGGTTTCTTGCAGCATGATGATATCAGTAGGCTCAACTTCAAATAGTTGGCGCAAGGCTAGTTTCTTGGAGGCACTAGCCATGCCTCTACAATTAAATGAGAGGCACTTCATGGGGGAACCCTGCCCGGGATATTCAGTGCTCTAAGAACCCCTTCCAAAGTGAATTTTCTTCCGGAGGCGACCTCTGCCCCAACCCTTTGAATGGATTTTGTGAGGTTAGATTTTCTCCCACGGGATGAAAGGATGACCGATCCAGGTTGGGAGAGTCCCAATCCTGAGAGATGAGTCAGGTGACCATCAATGTGTGAACGAGAGCAGAGGTTGTAGTTATGGGATGAAATCCTCCCGTCAGAAGATGGGGAGGTGGAAGTGGATGAAAAAGGGGGTAAGGATGGAGTGGTGGTAGCGATGGTGGGAAGTGAAGGGGCCAGTGTACAGTGAGCCACAAAAGTATTAATGGAGATGAATCAAGTGAAGTGCTGTAAGTAAAAGAGGAAGGGCAAGAGGTCAGAGGAATACCCGATATTTTTGCGGCCTCAGCTACTACACAAGCTCTTGTGAAGGGGGGGGGGGGGATGGCGTTTTGTACTCTCCTGCATCCGTTTGCAGGGTGTTGTTGCTGACTAGTGCCTGTGGAGCCGAACTAGGAGATCAATTTTGAGTAGGTGCATCTGGCCCCATGGATGGAGGAGGTGCCTTCGGAGGATCTTCTAGTTTTTTGATAAGTGGGCAATCCTTGAAGATGTGCCCCACTTTGTGACATCTTCTACACCAAAAAGGGACTCCTTCTTAGTCCAAGATCTGCATCAGAGTGTATTTCCCCCATTGTAGAGTGATTTTTTCTTCCAATCCTTCTCGTGTGTCCAAGTGGACCAGAATGCGAGCTAGGGTTCGATTCTTTGATTGAAAAAATGTTCTATCATGGTCTAGGTAAGTGCCAAGGTAATTTCCAATTCTGACGAAGACCTCCTCGCACCATTACTGCAGTGGAAGCCCAGGCAAGCAAACCCATAGAGGTCCCACCCCGATCTGCTCTCACTCCGGGTGGAATAGGGGGCTCCATCTCTTGAGGAGGATTGGAGCCATCTCAATATGCCAGTACCTAGTGAGGACTAGGTCTGTATAATTTTCTTTGGTAAAATGAAGAGCAAACCATCCCCTAGTCAGTACTTGCACCTCAGGAATATCTTTAAGCATACTCCCCCAAATTTCTCGTACCCATAAGGTAAGTCTATTCGCTGAATATGCTCTGCTTCGAACATGTCCAACCAGCATTGTACTAGCCATGTAAGCTGCCTCCCCAATAGTAGTACCCTCACCAAAACGGATGGTGATGTCCTTTGAGGTAGCCTTCACACACTTGGTCTTTCGCTTCCCTGTTCGTGGCGTTGATGGATGGTCCAACAACGGGTCAGGTGTGACAGTGCCCTCCTGAGGCAGATGGGTCGTTGATTTGACCTTCATTGCAGGAGTTTCAAAACAACCCGATGGAGAATTTGTAGAGATGGGAGGGTTTTTACCACAAGATGTCGGGGTATCCTCAGGTGGTGCCAAATACAGGGTCAAGCTAGACGGATGGAGGTGGTTTATCAGTGGATTTGGCTCGAAAGAGGGCGATGGCAGGGTAATAGTAGTGAGAATGTGAAGGGTTCCTAGAGATAATGGAGTGTATTCGAGGGCGGGAGAATCAATAGATAGAGACCCAAAGACCAGTAGGGATGTACTGTTTCCAAGGAAAGAGACCATCGGCGCAGTGCATGACGGAACAAAGATAGACGGGAGAGATGGACCTGAGATCAGCGAAATTAGGTTAGGGTTTCCAAAAATTACCCAGTCGGGAAATGGATCCTCAAAGTAATAAAGCTCCTCAATCTCCATGACATCTCCCATGATGGATGTTGTTAACCACCAGCAGATGGAGACAATTGCGGAGGAAAACAGAGAAACAAAAAACCATCGGTCATCCGGGTGCCTGCTGTTGGTGAAAGTCGTGCTACAGTAAAAACTAGGGTTTTTACCCTAAACCCTTGCTGAGCCTCCTAACCTCGCGCTCCATCCTCTCTGATCCAGCCCCACTCCTGTCAACCCTTTTTATGTGTCTCTCTTGTTTTATGTGTTTTCTGTGTTTATCTTTCTGCAATATATTTTATGTGTTCCATTTCTCTGTAATATATAATTTTCTAACAGCTAGTATCAGAGTTAAAGGTCTATTTGGCTGATAAACTTGTAGGAGAGAAGGGTTCCTAGTTCGAGTGGGAGAAATGGTGGAAGATGGTATATTTAGGGTCGAAAAATTTAACGGCCAAAAATACCAACTGTGGAAGATGCAAATGGAAGATTATCTGTATTAGAAAGATGTGTACCCACCATTGAGCGGAAAAACAAAGAAGCCGATGATTATAACAGACACAGAATGGGATATTCTTGACATAAAGGCACTTGGAACAATACGGCTGTGCCTATTAGCATCGGTAGCCTTTAGTATTTCAAAGGAAACGAAAACGGAGGGTTTAATGTTGGCATTGGCCAAAATATATGAAAAATCCTCAGCCTCAAATCAGGTATTTCTTATGAAGCGTTTATTTAATATGAAGATGTCAGAAGGTGGATCTGTTGCTGATCATTAAATGAATTTAATACAATTACTAGTCAGTTAAATTCTGTAGGGGTAACTTTTGATGATGAAGTTAGGGCTTTGTTTCTGTGCTCATTGCCAGAAAGTTGGAATGGTTTAGTTATGGCCATTAGTAACTCTGTCTCTGGATCTAGTACTTTAAAGTTTGATGATGTTGTCGGTTCAATCATTAGCGAGGAAATGTGAAGAAAAAGCTTCAGTGAGACATCAGGTAATGCATTGACTGAAGATACTAGGGGAAAAAATGGAAAGAGAAAAGAGCCTAGGATATCACAGTAAGTCAAGGAAAGGAAGATCCAAGTCCAGATCAGGGATAATGTGCTAGAAATGTGGGAAGAAAGGACACCTAAAGAAAGACTGCAAGTCTTGGAAGAGAAAAGAAGGAGACGCGCAACAAGAAAACAATCATGAAGTGAATGTGACAGGTGATGTGTTGCAAGATGCTTTGATTCTTTCATTAGAAAATATTATTTATGCCTGGGTGGTAGATTCAAAGGCCTCATTCCATGCCACACCTGATAGGAAACATTTTCATGATTATGTTCAAGGAGACTTTGGATAGGTTCGATTGGGTGATGATAAACCCTGTAAAATCATTGGAATGGGTACAATTTTCATAAAACAATAGAATGGAAATCAATGGTTATTTAAGTAGGTAAGGCATGTTCCAGATCTGAAGAAAAATTTGATTTCAATAGGGTAGTTGGGAGGTGAAGGTTGTGTAACAACCTTTACAGATAGAACCTGGAAGGTCACTAAAGGAGCCTTGGTAATAGCAAAATGATAAAAGGTTGGTACATTGTATTTATGCAATGGTATTTCTAATTATTTTAATTCTTTAACCTCTATAGGAGAAGATATGACATTGTGGCATCATAGGCTTGGGCACATGAGTGAGAAGGGGACACAGATTCTTCACTCAAGAAATTTGTCGCCAGGTTTGAAGCATGTTGATTTAAAATTCTGTGAGAATCGTGTTTATGGAAAACAAAAGAGAGTGAGATTCCTCAAAGTTGGGAAAGAAAAGAAGAGTGAAAAATTAGAGCTTGTGCATACATATGTATGGGGACCTGCTCAGGTATCATCTCTCGGTGGCTCTCGTCATTATGTCACTTTTATTGATGATGCAACCAGAAAAACCTGGATTTATTGTATTCGAAATAAATTGGATGTATTTGATACTTTCAAGAAATGGAAAGCTTTGGTTGAAAATGAGACAGGAAAAAGGTTGAGGTGTCTAATATCAGACAATGGAGGTGAATATTGCAGCAAAGAATTTGATAGGTTTTGTTCAGAGATAGGAATTCGCAAAGAGAAAATAGTTCCAGGTGTTAGTGTCAGTCTTTCCAGCCTTCCTATAGTGATCAAATATGCTCTTACAAAGTGATTTTGAAGTGTCAAGGTCAAATTTTTTCATTTCAAAGAGTTTTCAAGCAAAATTTGGTCACTAAGCATTAGGTCTAGGGTTTGCTTTCACTCTGTTCAAAGTTTGCCCAAATGTTAGTCTATGTCATCATTCAGCTGAGTGTATTATCATTCATAGGGTTGTCATTATCATCTCAGTGTCTAATGAGTCATTTGATACCTTGTTCATGCTTCAGTTGCCACCCAGGCAAGGTCATTTCCCTCTCCTAGGGTTTTGAAGGCAATTTTTCTTGGATGGTCAAATCACCGGCAAAACTTGTTTCCTGATGTTCATACACCTTCCCCTATCCTTAAAGTACCTTAACAAACACTTCCCATCCCTTAGATCCGCCAAATTCCTCATTTTTGTACAAACCCTAGTTTCTAGCTACAACCTGGCAATTTTCTAGGTTGGGCCTGTGTTTTGCTCTTTTCGACCCCTTCCCCTCACTCAGTCACTGAGATTCCACTTTCTCCTGCTTCCTAACATCCCTCCCCACTCCCACAAATTTTCCCACGAATTTAGAAGCCCCCTATCCCCTTCATCAAGCTCCATTTCGACAAAATTCCTTGCTTCACACATCGGGACAAGTCGCACTCAAATGATGTTCTAGAGCAATCAAAGATGAATTTTGGAAAACTGAGAGAGGTTTTTGTCCATAACATGCCAAAGAAGAAAAACCTCCTTCATTTTTTACACAGGTGTCATGGTTTGAGAGAAATGTCAAAAATACCGGCGAGAACGAAGGTGCTCCAGAGTCCAAGGACGGTTGGCCAAAGCACAAAAACGAAGGAAAACGCCCGATCCACTCCAAATTTTGGTCAAAGCCTCTTTGACTGAGCATGGTACTTTATTGGGGACTCCCAGCCCAAATTTCAAGAAATTTGGAGAAAATTTTGTCATTTGTGAATTTTTTGTGCAATTTACAGGTTTTGGCCATTGGAATGGTCTCACCCCGGGTGAGACCATTTTGGAGGACTGCTCGGAATTTTGAAAACTTGGCATTTTTGGAAAGGGCATGCAAAGAGAAAAATTACCAATACTTGGGAGAAGCCTGATTTTGAGATTTGAGCCTCCAAAAGCTCAAAATACATCAAAAAAATGACTTTCTGCCCACTTTTTGAGTTGCAGAAAGTGACCTTGGGAGAAATGGTTTTTGAGGGGGCAAAACAACTCCAAATTCAGAAATTCCACTTGGGATGGAAAGTAGACAGACCAAGCTTTCCAATGCGCCATCTTACACCTAATTTGGATCAGTGGAACCCACTCAAAAGTAGCTGCAAAGGGGCGCGACCATTTGAACAGGGGGCGCGACCATTCGAGCCAGCTTTACCAGAATTGGCCTTTTTTGTCAAAAAACACTGTTTTGACTATGGTTGACCATTTTTACTTGTAGATGATGGATAAATGTAATATTTTCATGGCACTTTGATACATTTTATCTCTCTTTACCCTTCTAGAAGCTTTCCATGATGTAAAAAGTGAAAAATTAATGCATGGATGAGTTAGCTAAGTAATAGAGGCAAGTTGTTTGGCTGCCTATTTTCTAGTTCTTAGTTTAGAATTAGTTCAAACTGCTCCTAGGAAGCTGAGCTCGACCCCTAGAGGTGGGGAAAGGAGTTAGATGGTCTAGATGGTCTATATTATGCTCTCTCCTTCTCATTTTCATGGTTGGACTCTTGTGGGAGAAGCATTATTGTATATTGTACATCTATTACTGCAATTTAAGGAAAAGGAAGGCCAGGGTTTTGCAGACATCATTGTGGATTCTTGTGGATTGTTGTGTTGATGGTGTGTTCTCTACATGTTATTGTAAGTGTGTTTATGTGTTCCATCTCTTTCTTTGCTGCTAATTGAACAGATGAAGTGATAAAGTTTGAATTCATGCATGCCATGCTCAGCTTTTAATTTTGTTCAATATCTATGTTTTCCACTGTCTAAAGAGGATTCAAAGTTGTTGTTTGCCCTCTTTAACTCCTCCTCTATCATTCCTGATCATCCATCTCAGATTAAGGCATCAGCACTCACTCCTACCTTGCCCCAAAGATCCCCCTGCAAAAACTGAGCCCAATCCCCGCACCCTGAATTGCACTCCCTCCAATTGTCACCAAAACCCCAAAAATCTTTAAATCAACCTCCCTTATCGATTTACTAGCCTAAAATCTTTATTCCTAATTGGTCAGCTTATCATATTGAAAGATCTACCGAATCTGACCCGAGAGAGCCTTCTCATACCTCGTAGGGCTAGCTACGAGGTGAAATGGTTTGATGTTGCCTTGAAGGTTTACCTTCCTCAGCCTAGGGTGAAATCTCAAGCGCTAACATAGTGGCGACCATACTGGGGAGAACAAACTTGTTTGTGGGTTGATGTGTTTGTTTCATAAGTCTTAGACGGAGCCTGAAGTTACGCCAGAAGCCTTCGAAAATGCTCTTGTTTTACATCAGCGTTAGTAGATAAACGCTGCTTCAGTCAATCTCCGTGAGCTTGTGAAAACAACACTTCGATTGCATTTTACCCTAGTACATGTATCAAGTTCAGATCTGATTGTTGATAGTGGACAACGATCAGACACTTGAAAGGCTGAATCATTCACTTGGCGACTCCTTTCACTGAAGAATCCAGCAACCTATGCTTCATGGTGACTTCACTGCAGGAAGATCAGTAGCTGTGAGATTTTCATGATGGACCTAATCGCAAGAAGATATGCTCCCTTGAGCCGAGATCACATTCCAGGTTTTCCGAATAAAATTCCAAAGGTAGATTGGTCAAGGAATTTGCCTACATTTAATGATGATGGTAAGAAAGATGCTGCCTTACATTTGGTTAGATTTCATATGCATATTCGCAAGTTGAAGGTGGATTTTCCTGAAGATTGCTTGATGAAGATATTCTTGGCCACTCTGGAAGGTACAGCTCAATCATGGTATGAAAGTTTGCCGCCTGCTTGTATTTACTGTTTAAAGGATTTTCATGCTATGTTCATTAAAAGATATCAAGCATCTTATCCATCATTGAATTTAGTTCAAGACTGTTGCAAGAATGCCTATAGTTTTATTGAAAGCCTTGAGAAGTTTTATGAAGATGATAATTTCATGGATGAAGAGATCATGGAAGCCCTGTCTGAGAATCCATTTCAGCAGCACATAGAAATCTTAGAAGATATTTGTCAAGATCAGCAGGTTGAAGATGGCCATATGGCTGTAATTGATGAAAGAGAAGAGCTTGTTTTAGATCTGCCTACAGAAGAAGACAGCGTGCACGATAGCCAAGATTCAATTCTAGAATGTAATGCAGTCAACTCAGCTATTTCAGATCAAAATTCAGATCATGGTGACCAAGCATACCTTGTGCCGAATCCTGAAAAGGAGAGTTTTGTTGTTGAGATCATGGACAAAGTTCTTGATCCAAATGTCCTTATGCCACCGGAACTAGATCTTCATGAGGAGGTCATTCATTCAGCTCATGAACAGCAAGATGAGATCTTTGTTCAAGTAAGTGAAAACTCTTCTTTCAATCATAATTTGGATAGTTTGAATGCCTTGTCATATGAAGATAATTATTGTTTAAGCAAAAGAAAACAAAAGGCATTGTCTCCTTTGTCTGAAGAGGAGATAGATCAGCTTTTGAAAGGTCTTGTTACAGCCCAAGCTACAGCAGATTCGCAGTGCGCACACAGTCAGGAAAGTGTTGGGAAAACTTTTTCCTCTGTTGAAAAAGATGACTGTCTTATAGATCAGCAAATAGATAATGTTTTCCTTCAAAAAGATGATAATCCGGCTGCCATATCATTTGAAGATGACCTACCATATTGTCAAACTACTGAAGATCATAGCATTCAGGATTCCATTTCAGATTCTTCCTCATATGTCTCATGTTTTGAAATGTTATTTCAAGAGGAGATTTGCTCACCTACTTGTTCAGAATTTTTTGAAGCCCATGAGCATACTTTTACTGAAGCACATGATGAAGACAGATCAGAGTTTGAAACAAAGGATACCTTGTTCTTTCAGCAGGAGGTGGCAGTGGCAAATCTTCATGTTTTTCACGATCCTCTAGTAAGTTTGTTGCAACCAGCAGTGATAGTGTTTATTGCAGTGTTCAGTGATGAAGGAGATCATGGTCAGCTATGTTTTTGGATGCCCGGTTACCAGTATCTATTGTTGATCATGCGATCTGATTGGGAGAATCAATCAAGAAGGCATCTGCTTGATTGGTTGCATTGGCATTTTGATATAGTTTGATGTATATAGTCTTGTAAGAAACACCAGTGGTTGTCATCATGATTTCAAATCTTGATGGACTGCTGCCCTTCAAAAAGCTTTGTAAAGTTCTGTTTTAAGTCGGTCATGAGTCATTTGTGTTTGGTCTATTGAGTGAGTTTTTTCAAGTTATTTCAGTTTGCCATCGAGTCGGCTTCAGTTAAGTTTCAGTTAGGTTTCAGTCAAGTTTTCATTCAATAAATGTGTCAAAGTTTTGTGTCAAAGGTGTAAATCATGACTCCATCGCCCAATGGTTGCAAGCACTGGTCTGCTCTCCCAGATGTCTAAGGTTCTTGGCACCTCCAAGGAGCTACCATCCCCATTGGAGCCAATGTTAGTGTCAGTCTTTCCAGCCTTCCTACAGTGATCAAATATGCTCTTACAAAGTGATTTTGAAGTGTCAAGGTCAAATTTTGTCATTTCAAAGAGTTTTCAAGCAAAATTTGGTCACTAAGCATTAGGTCTAGGGTTTGCTTTCACTCTGTTCAAAGTTTGCCCAAATGTCAGTCTATGTCATCATTCAGCTGAGTGTATTATCATTCATAGGGTTGTCATTATCATCTCAGTGTCTAATGAGTCATTTGATACCTTGTTCATGCTTCAGTTGCCACCCAGGCAAAGTCATTTCCCTCTCCTAGGGTTTTGAAGGCAATTTTTCTTGGATGGTCAAATCACCGGCAAAACTTGTTTCCTGATGTTCATACACCTTCCCCTATCCTTAAAGTACCTTAAAAAACACTTTCCATCCCTTAGATCCGCCAAATTCCTCATTTTTGTACAAACCCTAGTTTCTAGCTACAACCTGGCAATTTTCTAGGTTGGGCCTGTGTTTTGCTCTTTTCGACCCCTTCCCCTCACTCAGTCACTGAGATTCCACTTTCTCCTACTTCCTAACATCCCTCCCCACTCCCACAAATTTCCCCAAGAATTTAGAAGCCCCCTATCCCCTTCATCTCGCTCCATTTCGACAAAATTCCTTGCTTCACACATCGGGACAAGTCGCACTCAAATGATGTTCCAGAGCAATCAAAGATGAATTTTGGAAAACTGAGAGAGGTTTTTGTCCATAACATGCCAAAGAAGAAAAACATCCTTCACTTTTTACACAGGTGTCATGGTTTGAGAGAAATGTCAAAAATACCGGCGAGAACGAAGGTGCTCCAAGGACGGTTGGCCAAAGCACAAAAACGAAGGAAAACGCCCGATCGACTCCAAATTTTGGTCAAAGCCTCTTTGACTGAGCATGGTACTTTATTGGGGACTCCCAGTCCAAATTTCAAGAAATTTGGAGAAAATTTTGTCATTTGTGAATTTTTTGTGCAATTTACAGGTTTTGGCCATTGGAATGGTCTCACCCCGGGTGAGACCATTTTGGAGGACTGCTCAGAATTTTGAAAACTTGGCATTTTTGGAAAGGGCATGCAAAGAGAAAAATTACCAATACTTGGGAGAAGCCTGATTTTGAGATTTGAGCCTCCAAAAGCTCAAAATACATCAAAAAAATGACTTTCTGCCCACTTTTTGAGTTGCAGAAAGTGACCTTGGGAGAAATGGTTTTTGAGGGGGCAAAACAACTCCAAATTCAGAAATTCCACTTGGGATGGAACGTAGACAGACCAAGCTTTCCAATGAGCCATCTTGCACCTGATTTGGATCAGTGGAACCCACTCAAACGTAGCTGCAAAGGGGCGCGACCATTTGAACAGGGGGCACGACCATTCGAGCCAGCTTTACCAGAATTGACCTTTTTTTGTCAAAAAACACTGTTTTGACTATGGTTGACCATTTTTACTTGTAGATGATGGATAAATGTAATATTTTCATGTCACTTTGATAGATTTTATCTCTCTTTACCCTTCTAGAAGCTTCCATGATGTAAAAAGTGAAAAATTAATGCATGGATGAGTTAGCTAAGTAATAGAGGCAAGTTGTTTGGCTGCCTATTTTCTAGTTCTTAGTTTAGAATTAGTTCAAACTGCTCCTAGGAAGCTGAGCTCGACCCCTAGAGGTGGGGAAAGGAGTTAGATGGTCTAGATGGTCTATATTATGCTCTCTCCTTCTCATTTTCATGGTTGGACTCTTGTGGGAGAAGCATTATTGTATATTGTACATCTATTACTGCAATTTAAGGAAAAGGAAGGCCAGGGTTTTGCAGACATCATTGTGGATTCTTGTGGATTGTTGTGTTGATGGTGTGTTCTCTACATGTTATTGTAAGTGTGTTTATGTGTTCCATCTCTTTCTTTGCTGCTAATTGAACAGATGAAGTGATAAAGTTTGAATTCATGCATGCCATGCTCAGCTTTTAATTTTGTTCAATATCTATGTTTTCCACTGTCTAAAGAGGATTCAAAGTTGTTGTTTGCCCTCTTTAGCTCCTCCTCTATCATTCCTGATCATCCATCTCAGATTAAGGCATCAGCACTCACTCCTACCTTGCCCCAAAGATCCCCCTGCAAAAACTGAGCCCAATCCCCGCACCCTGAATTGCACTCCCTCCAATTGTCACCAAAACCCCAAAAATCTTTAAATCAACCTCCCTTATCAATTTACTAGCCTAAAATCTTTATTCCTAATTGGTCAGCTTATCATATTGAAAGATCTACCGAATCTGACCCGAGAGAGCCTTCTCATACCTCGTAGGGCTAGCTACGAGGTGAAATGGTTTGATGTTGCCTTGAAGGTTTACCTTCCTCAGCTTAGGGTGAAATCTCGAGCGCTAACACCAGGAAAACCACAAGAAAATGGTGTGTCAGAAAGGATGAAAAGGACAATCATGGAGCGTGCAAGGTGCATGAGATTGCACGCAAGATTGACTTTACAATTTTGGGCAGATGTTGTAGATATTGTTGTTTATCTAATAAACAGAGGGCCTTCAAGTTCCTTGGATGGTGGTATTCTAGATGAGGCATGGATAGGTAAAAAGGTAAACTACACATTTTTAAAGACTTTTGGTTGTGAAGCCTTTGTCCACATTAATAAAGAAAATAGAACAAGCTTGAGGCAAAATCAAAGAAATATACTTTTATTGGATATGGTGTTAATGATTTTGGTTATCGCTTTTATGATTATGAAAAACAAAAAATCATTAGGAGCAGAGATGTCATATTCAATGAAAAGGTTTTGTATAAGGATCATATGCAGGAAAAGAAACAGGAAAAAGAAAATAGAGAATACATAGTGCTTGATGAGATCACAGAAAAAGTGAAGGTGCCTGAAAATCATAATGATCAACAACCAAAACAACAACAACAACAACCTCAAACACCTGAAAGTGTTGTTAGAAGATCTACTGGGATAAGTAGACCCCCTGAACGACACTCTCCTTCATTATATTATGTATTGTTGATTGATTCTAGTGAACTAGAATGTTATGAAGAAGCAGTGCAGGTAGAAACTAGGAAGAAGTGGGAGCAAGCCATGAAAGAAGAGATGGAGTCCTTAGCACATAACCAGACTTGAGACTTAGTCAGGTTGCCTGAAGGTAAAAGAGCATTGTAGAATAAATGGGTTTACAGGTTGAAGGAAGAAGATGGAGGTAGAAAAATGTATAAAGGTAGACTTGTGGTGAAGGGGTTTACATAGAAAAAGGGTATAGAATTTGATGAGATATTTTCTCCTGTTGTTAAAATGACTTCAATCGGAACTATTTTAAGTCTAGTAGTAGCTGAAGATTTTCATCTTGAGCAGTTGGATGTAAAGACAACCTTTCTCCATGGGGATTTGGAGGAAGAGATATATATGCAGCAACCACAAGGATATGAGGTAAAAGGGAAGGAGAAACTAGTGTGTAGGTTGAAGAAGAGCTTGTATGGATTAAAACAGGCTCCAAGGAAGTGGTATCTAAAATTTGACAGGTTTATGTCTAAACAACATTATACTAGATGTCACTCTGATCATTGTGTTCATTTCAAAAGGAAAAATGATGGCAGTTATATTATATTGTTATTGTATGTAGATGACATGCTTGTTGCAAGTTTTAACATGCAGGAAATAAATGTGCTTGAAATAAAATTGGCAAATGCATTTGCAATGAAGGATTTGGGTGCTGCAAAACAAATCCTTGGTATGAGAATAACTAGAGATAGGAAGAGTCACAAATTAACATTGTCTCAGAGTGAGTACATATAAAAGGTGTTGAAAAGGTTTAATATGTAGAATTCAAAACCAATTAGTATACCTTTGGCTAGCCATTTCAAACTAAGTAAAGAAATGTGTCCCAAGACTTAGGAAGAAATGGATTATATGTCTAAAGTTCCATATGCATCAATAGTTGGAAGCTTAATGCATGCAATGATATGCACAAGGCCTGATATTGCACATGCAATGGGAGTTGTAAGCAACTACATGAACAATCCAGGAAAAGAACATTGGATGGCAGTGAAGTGGATTCTCAGGTATTTGAGAGGTACCACAAATCAAGCATTATGCTATGGTGGTTCAAACATTTCTCTATAGGGATATGTTGATGAAGATATGCCGAGTGATAGAGATAACAGGAGGAGCACCATAGGGTATGTGTTTACTTTAGGTGGAACAATTGTTAGTTGGGTCTCAAAACTGCAAAGTGTTGTTGCACTCTCAACAACGAAAGCATAATATGTTTCTTCTACAGAGGCTAGTAAAGAAATGATTTGGTTACAAAGGTTTTTGGTTGAATTGGGTAAGGAGCAGGAGTTGGGCAGGTTATATAGTGACAACCAGAGTGTCATACATCTTGCAAAGAACTCTTTATTTCATTCCAAGACAAAACATATACAACTCAAGTATCATTTCATACGGTCAGTGTTGGAAGATGGACAATTGAAGCTAGAAAAGATACACACTAGCCAGAATCCTACAGATATGTTAACAAAAGTTGTAACCAGGGAGAAACTGAGATTTTGCTTAGTTTCAATTGGTCTTCAAGTATGATGAAGAAGATGAGAAAAAACCAGGTCCAAAGTTGAGTAATTGTCTAGCAAATGAAGCAGCAATGGAGTTGCTATAATCAATCTCCAAGTGGGAGATTGTTGGGTGTGGAGCCTGATTATCTTCTTTATTAAGAGGTTTCACTGCATTGGACCCCAGTTCGTAATGTGGCAGAAACGATGCCCGTAATATTTGCGCTGCAAGGGGGGTCAAGGGGGGGTGGTCGTGATCTTTGGGAGCCCCCCCCTTGCGGGGGATCGGGGCAGCGCCCCCAAAGCTAAAAGTAGATGTAAAATTGCCTTGTAAAATGTTATAATTTTGTAGTAAATTTGGGTCGTTCATTAGGCGGAGATCTGATGGTGGAAGTTATGTTTAATTTATGGTTTTTTGCTCTAGAAGGCAACCCCTCGCTACATACGAGAGAATTGTATTGCGTCTATGTAGATCTGTATTATGAGTGAGAAAGATAGAGGAGATTGTGTGAGAGTGAAGAGGGAATTACAGTGGATCTGTTATAGGTTGTATCTCTTCAGTTTGTTGGATAATATAAAAGGAAGGACTGGTTGTTTCCCCTAGACATAGCACAAATTGGGTGAACCACGTATATCTGTGTCTCTCTTGTTTTATGTGTTTTATGTTTTTATATTTCTACAATATATTTTATGTGTTCCATTGCTCTGTAATAAATAATTTTCTAACATTTTCACTCAAAATGGAGTTTGTATGAGGAAGTTAGAGCTCGCTAACCATTTCACCAAACAACAAAAAATTTGCAGGTATTACCCAGTCAACGGTCCGTATTGTTGACATGGCATGTGACTGGGTAGGTGACTGAGCAGGTCAAAGGTGGTCAATGCCCAATGAGGGCATGCCAAGTGTCACCTTGTGGTTGGTTTTCTATTTGGTGATATGGTGGAATCTGATTGATTTTTGGTGGACCAATGAGAGGGTGCCACGTGGCATCTCCAAAATGGCCAAATAGGGTCAATGTGTTTTGGGAAAAATTTTGGTGGTAGTCGGGGTTGAACCCATGACCTCCCCTCCACAAGCCACAACACTTACCACTACACCAAACCTTAAGACTTGACATGTAATGGAATGCACTCATGTTAAAGGTTAAGTAAGAAGGTTAGGGGTTAACCACTAGCAGTTAACACTAAATGCACATGTGACCACCTCTACCTAACTGCTAGCATTAAACCTTAACCATGGAGGATTAGCGCTAATTAAGCCATGATTAGACCTTAATTAAGTATTTTTTAGTTGGCAGAGATTTTGGCAAATTCTTCCAAATCCGGAACTAGCCCCAAATTTAGCGGGATTAATTGAAGTTTTCTAGATTTGGAGGAGAGTCCTAGGGAAAATTGAAAAGACCATAACTTGATGGGATTTCGATCAATTTTTTAAAAATGAATAGTAAATTTTGGATAATTTCGACATTCTGAAGAAAATGGAATAGGTTTTAGAGGCAATAGAAGACTTCTACAGGTGATTTTTCCATAGGGAAGTTCAGGGAAGCCTAAGGCCACCAGGGAAGGAGGTCATGCCCATATCAGCCAGAGTCATTTTTCAGAGATCTAATAGTCATTTTTGGGTCCTCTAAAACCATGGTACAGTTTAGCCATAGGAGTTGAGCATAAGCTTGTAATTAGAAATTTTACCAATAATTCCAAAGAGGGCCTAGCCATTGAAGGAGGTCCTAGGAAATGTAGCCCAGTACTGGAGGGTCAACTCCTTGATCAGATTTTCTTATGATTTCACTGTGTATATTTATCTACATTTCATTTTTTTTTTCCCATTTTATTTAATAATCTAATTAACCCATAATTTTCTTACACATGACACATAAAATACATATAACTTGACACATAAACCTCTTGTATAACTGGGTAAATGAGACGATCCTAAACATATGTTTTAACTGATGAGGGAGCTTGCATAACATTTACAAGTTTACCCAAGATTTGAGATTAGGTTGGTATTAGAGAACTTGTTAGCTCATTTGAACCCTGAGATGGTTTGCCAAGGTTAGCTAGAGAATTAGCTATTGGTTTTGAAATTGTGTAAGAATCATTTAACTCTGTGCAAGTTTGTGTGTACAAGCTGAAGCAAGGAGAAGCTCAAGATTGAGAGCTTGGTTCTCAAATCACAGTAAAGAAGTTTGTGAAGCTTTGTGAATTGTTGTGAATCTCTTTAATTCATTACATTTGTGATGGCAACTTCAACAAGTGATGTTTCTAATCCGTCTTCCTTAGCAAGACTCTTTGATGAAGAGATGTTGCAGGAGTTATCATCATGAGAGATATGGTGCAAGAGATGATTGAAGATAGGAAGGAGAACACTATACTTTAGGAGCAGTTGATGGCCATGAAGGAGGAGAAGGAAGAGCTTCTTAAAAAGATGCATGAGATAGAGATTTTACTATATGATGCCAAGGAAACCCTAGCCAAGTATGTGCATGAACATGAGGTATGCAATTCAAGTTTATCTTAAGTTTCCTCTCAAAATGAATGTTTTGGTGCTTTTGAAAGGCATACTAGAGAAATAGGGTCCAAATTATTGATGAATATGAGCCATGAAGGTAAAGGGTTAGGCACACATGCACAAGGCATATTTGAGCCAATTGTTGTTGAGGAAAGGCCTAGGTATTTGGGTCTTGGTTATGGACAACATGATGGAGAATGATCTAAAGCCAAGGAGGCACATGAAATTGTTCCAAGAAGGAATTTTCTTTTAATTTCATAACCTCAAGCTTGTAAAGTCCGTGTTCATGAGAAATGCAAATGTTTTATACCCACTTTGCAAGAAAATGCTCATAAGCATGCAAACAATGGTTTCAATGAACAAGAGGATGTTGAAATCTCTAAGGTTATTAATACCATTGTTTGTATTCCAAATAGAACTGCTACCTCTTCAAATTCACCTCCTCAAGAAGGCGACAAAGGTGAATTTTCAAGGTATAAATCTGCCTTTAATCAAGTTTCTTTTGATTATGTTAAACATGGTAAATCTTCATGTAGGAATTGGAGAAAAAGTTCATGTTCCTTTTTGTGGTTTGAATAACCATAATGTTTCAATATGTTGGAAGAAAATGGCCACATATAGGAAACTTTCAAAGCAAAAGTGATAGAAAAGAAGAGGTCCATTGGACAATGGAAACCATGTTGCAAATAAGATGCAATTGTTTTGCACTCATTGTCATAAGCAAGGTCATCTCATAGACAAATGTTGGAATTTTTATCCAACAACTCATCCATGACAATTGAAGAAGGTGGAGAGTGACTTTGGCAAGGATGGAAAAGGAGAATCCGTAATTTATGTGGGTCAAGATGATTCACAAGATGATGTGCAGTTGCAAGAATCGCCATTGAAATGGTTTGGTAAGAGGTGGTTTGATTCTTATCCAAATAAGGCTTGCATTCTTTTGTTGATAGGTGCAATTCTTTGCCTTAAAAATGCATTTCTTTGCCTTATGAATGCATTATTTTTTTGTTGAAAGTATGCTGCAACTTGTAGGATGCAAGATGTTGAAAGTGGAGTTTTGTTTGACTCAAATTAATTCAGCAAAGAAGGCAATTTGTGGTTACAAGTTTGTATGTGAATGCATTTCTTTTGAAAGAATTCTCGTTGTTGCATAATCTCGCCATGAAGGTGTGTGAAAGTTGAGTATGTTACTCACTTCATTTGCAACAAATTTTTCATTCTTGTTGTTGCATAATTTCGTCATGAAGGTGTGTGAAAGTTGAGTATGTTACTCACTTCATTTGCAGCAAATTTGTCATTCTTGATGTTGCATATATTCGCCAAGAAGGTGTGTGAAAGTTGGGTATGTTATTCACTTCATTTGGAGAAAATTTGTCAATTAAGCTCTTATGTACTCATACATGTTTTTAGGCTTATTCTACTTGTGTTTGTACTTGCGGGAGAGTTGAAGAATTGTACACATACATGAGAGTTTGTGCATGTGTGAACAATGAAACTAACAACATGCATGAGTGATTGACTTGTATTAGTCGATTGCTTTGTCAACATGTATGATTGACAACTTGAGAATTTTCACTGTGCTTGAACATGTATGAGTGATTGACATGTGTTGGTCGATTACTTTATTACATGTGTTAGTGTCAGTCTTTCCAGCCTTCCTCTAGTGATCAAATATGCTCTTACAAAGTGGTCTCAGAGTGTCAAGGTCAAATTTTGTCATTTCAAAGAGTTTTCAAGCAAAATTTGGTCACTAGGCATTAGGTCTAGGGTTTGCTGTCACTCTTTCTAAAGTTGTCCAAATGTCAGTCCATGTCACCATTCAGCTGAGTTTATCATCATTCATAGGGTTTTCATTATCATGTCAATGTCTAATGAGTCATTTTACATCTTGTTCATGCTTCAGTTGCGCCCAGGCAAGGTCATTTCCCTCTCCTAGGGTTTTGAAGGCAATATCTCTTGGACGGTCAAATCATTAGCGAAACTTGTATCCTGATGTTCATACACCTTCCCCTATCCTTAAAATACCTTATCAAATGCTTCCCATCACTGAGATTCCCCAAATTCCTCATTTTTCCACAAACCCTAGTTTCTAGCTACAACCTAGCAATTTTCTAGGTTTGGCCTGTGTTTTGCCCTTTTGGACCCCTTCCCCTCACTCAATCTCTGAGATTCCACTTTCCCCTGCTTCCTAACATTCCTCCCCACTCCCAAAAATTTCCCCAAGAATTTAGAAGCCCCTTATCCCCTTCATTTCGCTCCATTTCGACAAAATTCCTTGTTTCACACATCGGGACAAGTCGCACTCAAATGATGTTCCAGAGAAATAAAAGATGAATTTTGGAAAACTGAGAGAGGTTTTTATCCATAACATGCCAAGAAGAAAACCCTCCTTCACTTTTTGCACAGGTGTCATGGTTTTAGAGAAATGTCAAAATTGCAATCGCCAGATCCAAGGAGGTTGGCCAAGGCACTAAAACGACGGAAAAGGCCCGATCCACTCCAAATTTTGGCCAAAGCCTCTATGACTGAGCATGGTACTTTATTGGGGACTCCCAGCCCAAATTTCAAGAAATTTGGAGAAAATTTTGTCAATTGTGAATTTTTTGTGCCAAACACAGGTTTTCTCCACCAACGGGTCGCGCGCTTTTCGTTGGGCAACTACTTTTTGGGAAAACTCAGCATTTTTGGATTTGTCATGCAAATATACACTTGCTCAGCCATTGCCAAGAAATTTCACCAAGTTTTGGGCCTCCAGAAAGTCAAAAAACAAGCAAAAAATGACTTTCTACCACCTTTTTGACACACAGGAAGCAGTCTTGGGAGATTACAATTTTTGAGGGGAAAATGACCACCAAATTCAGAAATTCCACTTGGGTTGGAAAGTAGAAATCCAGACCTTTCCAACAAGCCCACATTTTCCTCATTTGGACACCTGGAAGTACCTAAAACTCAGCTCCAAAGTAGAGCGACCCGTTCAGAAAGAGGGCGCGACCCGTTGGGCAGTTTTCACAGGAATTCATCTACAGCTCAGGAATTCGCCCAGCTTTGACCAGTTTTGACTTGTGATGGGATTTTTCACCCTCTTTGATGAAATTAATGTATTTTCATGTTGACATGACACTTATTTACCTACTCTAGAAGATTCATTCATGAAATAGCAAACATTTAATGAATGAATTGGTTTCCTAGCTTATAGAGGCAAGTTGTTTTGACTGCCTAGACTTTAGTGCTCAGTTTAGAATTGGTTGAAACAGCTCCTAGAAGGATGAGCTCAACCCCTAGAGGCAAGGAAAAGTGTTAGCTTGCCTATATTATGTATTTTCTTAGTCATTTTCAGGGGTTGGAGGGTTGGACTCTTGAGGGAGAAGCTCTATTGTATTACTCATTGTATCTCTGCAATTTTGGCAAAGGAAGAAAGACCAGGGTTTTGCAGTCTTTTTCGGATTCCTATGGTTACATGTATTGATGGCGTGTATCTCTTTGTACTTGTAAATTTGTTATGTGATTCATCATATTACTTTTCCTTCTGCAAATTAGGCGAATGAAGTGTTAAAGTAGAATTCATGATTGTCATGCTCTGCTTTTAAGTTTGCTTAATATGTATGTTTTCATCTGTCTAAAGAGAACTCTTGAAGGTTTCTTGCTCTCTTTAGCTCCTCACCAGTCATTCCTATCCATTCACTTAATTTAAAGGCGTCAATACAGTCTCCTACCTTGCCCCAAAGAATCCCCTACAAAAACTGTGTCAGTGTGTCCAATCCCCGCACCCAAAATTGCCTTTCCCCGATTTTCCACCAAAATCCTAAAATTTCCCAATTCAAACCTTTTATCAGTTTACTAGCCTAAAATCAGTGTTCCCTTTTTGGTTGTCTCGCCCATTGAAGATCTTTACCGAGATATACCGGAGAGAGCCCTCTCCTGCCCCGTAGGGCTAGCTATGAGGCTAAGTGGTTTGATGTTGCCTTGGATTTTGCCTTTCTCAGCCTGAGGTGAAATTTCAAGCGCTAACAACATGAATGTTGTCAACTTGAGAATGTTGATCATTTTCCCATGCATGAGTGTCACTTGTGTCAATTGTTTATGCAAATAATTGTCAAGTTGTTGTACATGCATTTTCTTGAATTGAAAGTCAGTTTTTTGAAGAAGCATGTCTTGTCAACTTATGCTTAGTCGATGATGTTTTGTTGATTGTTTGATTCGATATTTTGTACACAAAGATGTAAGAGTACATGGCGATGTTATATGTTGTGATAATTTTTTCTTTGAAAGAGAAAAAGAAAAGGTCCTCGATTTGCATTTCTTGCATAATGTGTTTTTCCATTTAATGGTGTTTCTTGTGACAAGATGTAGCAGGATTTTGGAAGGTCCATTCTTGAGCAAGATGCCCATGCTTATCTTTCATTCTCAAATCATGACATGAAAAACATGTTGAACTGGAGGATGATAGAGACAAGCGAAAGTGGATGAGATGCCAAAACTTTGCAGCCATGGAAGACCGTTGATTTGTGTTGACGCCAAGAAGAAAAAGAGATGGAAAATGCATTCTTCTAGATGTGGAATTTGGAACCATGGAGATAAAAGAATGGTCATTTCTTTTCTTGTTGTTAATGGTATTGGAACTCATTGTTGTAGTTCACTCACATGGGCTTAACTTGGAAAAATGGTTTCCAAGAAGAATCTTGCATCGAATGCATGTGTTGCAAAGAAGGAACATGATTCTTAGTGGGGAGGCTATCAGTCAATTTTCCAAGCATTGATGGATCACTTTGGTACAACAGCGAAAGAATAACAGTGGTTGAGGGACATAACCATTTGCAATGCAAGGCATGTCAATGTACCCAAGTGGTTGTCATGGAGAATTTTCAAGTATAATCAGTTGATAGAACTTTGGAAGGAGAAGAGTATTAAAATTTTAGGAGATAATCAAATTTTGTGGGTCCAAAAGCCCATAAGTGGGAAGGAGTGATCGGAATCTAGGTTAGGGGCAAAAATTAGATCAAAAATCAAAGTGCTCAAAATCTATCTATTCCTAAATCACTGTGTCCGTCTCAGTGATATGATCCTAATGCAACTCATTTGACTCAAAATAGAGTTCGTATGAGGAAGTTAGAGCCCATTGACAGTTTCACCAAAGAACAAAAAAAATTGTAGGTATTGCCGAGTCAGTTGTCTGTATTGCTGACGTGGCAGGTGACTGGGAAGGTCACTGAGCAAGTAAAAGGTGGTCAAGGCCCAATGAGGGCATGCCAAGTGTCACCTTGTGGTTGGTTTTCAGTTTGGTAATATGGAAGATTTTGATTGGTTTGTGGTGGACCAATGAGAGGGTGCCACGTGGCACCTCCCAAATGGCCGAATAGGTCAATGCGTTTTGGGAAAAATTTTGGTGGTAGTCAGGGTTGAACCCACAACCTCCCCTCCAAAAGCCACAACAATTACCACTACACCAAACCTTAATACTTAACATGTAATGGAATGCGCTCATGTTAAAGGTTAAGTAAGAAGGTTAGGGTTAACCACTAGCGGTTAACACTAAATGCACATGTGACCACCTCTACCTAACTACTAGAATTAAATGTTAACCACAAAGGATTAGCACTAATTAAACCATGATTAGCCCTTAATTTTAGTTGGCGGATATTTTAGAGGATTCTGCCAAATATGGAACCGCCCCCAAATTTAGTAGGATTAACTGAAGTTTTCCAGATTTGGAGGAGATTCCTAGGGAAAATTTGAAAAGACCATAAATTGATGGGATTTCGACTAATTTTTGAAAAATGAATAGTCAATTTTGGATGATTTCTACCTTATGAAGACAATGCAATACATTTGAGAGGAAATAGAAGACTTCTACAGATGATTTTGCCATAGGGAAGTTCAGCCTAGGGCCACCAGGGAAGGAGGCCATACCCAGATCAAGCAAAGTCAGTTTTCAGAGATCTAATAGTCATTTTTCGGGTTTTTGGGTCCTCTGAACTCAATGGTATGGTCTGAAAATCCATTTGAGTTTAGAAGAAGTTTGTAATCAGAAATTTTACCAATAATTCCAAAGAGGGCCTGGCCATTGAAGGAGGTCCTAGGAGATATAGCCCAGTACTGGAGGGTGAACTTATTGATCATATTTGTCTTATGATTTTTCTGTGTATATTTCTCTGCATTTCATTTTATTTCCATGTTATTTAAGCAGCTACTTAACTCATAATTTGTTCACACATGACACATAAAAGACATATAACTTGGCACATAAACCTCTTGCATAATTGGGTAAATGAGACGATCCTAAACATATGTTTTAACTGATGAGGGAGCTTGAATAACATTTACAAGTTTTCCCAAGATTTTAGATCACACATAGTCCACATGAAACTCCAAATAGCATCAACCCAGGGCTGGATGCCAAAACATGCTCTCTCTAAATATAAATTTGAGTAGCTCTCTCAAAGATCCAAGCAACTTTCTCTAAACAAATATCTAAGAAACTCCCTCAAAGATCCAAGCAAATCTCTTAGAGATCTAAGCAGTATTTTAGGAGGCTACAACTCAGCCTTTAGAACCATTTCTTAATTTTGGCCAATGTGCATGATACAGGAAAATGTCTATTCACCAGGCCAGTCTTCCTAATTCTAGTCAATGTTGAAACATGAATAACATCCCTAATTCTAGACACAGCATAGGACACAGGAGGAATCTCTATCCATAAAACCATTCTTCCTAATTCTATTCAAATTGACACAAGGATAATATCCCTAATTCTGTATACATGATATTTTTAAAAATAAAGGTAAATCTCATCAATAACATATTTATCTAGGTCAATACCCTTGACCTACATCAACATCATCATCAATATGTACCACAACTTAGGTTAATTGTCTTAATTGATGGTACTTACTCAACTAGTCACCATGATCTGGTGAGTGCCTCACCTCATGGTACTATGATTAGTTCACGGTTTCCATCCCCCATGGTCAAATCCTAGGGAAACCCATGTCCCAAATACAAAGGCATCAATCTGGCCATGATGCTTAAGAGGCATCCACTCCACGAGCATTTGGGCCTCAAAAACCATTCCTTCCAGTAATGTCCATTCCTCATGCCATCTCACCAATAGTTTGGGTTATGCTCTTGTTGTCACCAAATATTTGAGCCATACCCCTATTGTTCATCCATCAACAGTCTCGGTCATGCTCATATTGTCACCAACAGTCTAAGCCATACCCATGGTGTCCATCCATAAAAAGTCTGGGTCATGCTCCTGTTGTCACCAACAGTCTGAGTCATACCCCTATTGTCCATCCATTAATAGTCTAAGTCATGCTCATGTTGTCACCAACAGTGCGATCCATACCCCTGTTATCCATTCATCAATAGTTCGGGTCATGCTCTGTTGTCACATTATAGAAATTTTTAGGTCTAAAATGGGCCTTCTAAAGAATATTATAAAATAATAGTGTAAATAATAAAATAAGATAAGATTACATCATCAAATTTTAGAGGGAGAAAAGAAAAAAATACTTTTTTCAACTTATCTCACTACGATTTTACTCAAATTTCAAGTGGGAGCACTCGTTGGATGAAAAATTTAATTTACCATCCAAGGAGTACCCATGTTGCATACTTTTGATAGACCCTGCTACACGAAAAATGAGAAATACATGAAAAAAACGTGATTGCAATCTCGTTTTTCATTTATTTCTCATGGTTCGTGTAGCAACGTCCATAGAAAGTATGCAATATGGGTAATCCTTGGATGAGGAATTAAATTATGCATCCAACAAGTGTTCCCGCTCAAAATTTGAGTAAAATCATAGGAAGATAAGTTGAAAATGTAATTTTTTTATTTTTTTACTTTTTTACTCCAAAATGGTGAATCATCCCCCATGGTTGACATCATCATCTTGAATCCTATTGGTTCTTATAAATTTGATTTTGGTTGTATATTTTTGTTTTTTGGCCCATTTTAGACCTCAAAATTTCTCTAATGTCAACAATCTGAGTCATACCCTTGTTTTCCATCCATCAACAATCTAGGTCATGCTCTTGTTGTCATCAATTGCTGAGCCATATCCTTGTTGTCCATCCATAAATAGTTTGGGTCATGCTCCTATTGTCACAAATAATATGAGGCATACCCCTATTGATGTCACATCAATTCTCCCTCTCATTGACAAAGGAGTTATCCACTAATTAAAGCTTGTCTCTAAAGTATACAAACTTTTCTTGAGAGAGCGGTTTCATGAGAAATGTCAGTTGTATGCTCATCAATAGAGATATACTAGAGCCTCACTACTCCCTTATGTACCATATCATGAATGTAGTTGTACTTTATCTCAACGTGATTCAACTTACCATGAAACTTTGAATGTCATGAAATTTCATGGTCGATTCCAACACTTGCTCAAACATTTCGGCAAACAATTTTTGAAGCTAAATTGTTCCATAACAATATACACAGGATACCATATATTCAACTTAAGCAATACTAAGTGCCATGGAATATTATTTCCTTCTCATTCAATAAACTATTTTTTAGCCCTGATCCATAAACTGTCATGGATATTCCACTAGACAGTTTGTCACAACGTATATGACATTATTATATTTAAAATCTGGAATTTTTACACTATAATAGTTTTATTAGATTTCTATATTAGTATATTTTACTGTAAATTGTGCATGCATACAAATAAAAATTATGAAAAAAATAGAGTACGGAAAAATAAAATATCACACACACATATGACACAAGATTTTCTCTGGGAAACCCTTTTGGGAGTAAAACCTAGTTGGAAGGTGGGGTCGCTCCACTCTCTTTCTCTATTTAGAAATATGGTTGCGATTATAAATAAATATGGTTTGTAGCTCATGGAATGCTATAGTGCACATATCCTCTCTCTGTGCTCCACCTCCTATACCTCTTGTCTATTTTTTCTCAGTTATAGAACAAATTCACTCGAAAGAATGGAATCCCTTTTCCTCCTAGTGGCTTGATTATAACACAACCCAATAGCCTACTAGTGGTTAAGTTTGACTACCTAAACTCTTAACCAGAGTTATAATATAGACTATTATGGAGTCTCTTACATCATAAACACATGGATATCAACTTTTCCATGAATAATGGGGGCTGACACAACATCCTCCAAAATTATGGGTGTGAAAATAGAAGGTCAACTTATGAGTGGCATACATTTTGCATATAGACTCCGATTGACATGCTTCTTGTGTCATTGGAAAGATATATGTGTGTATAATTGATCCAAGTGGATATTGATGGAAAACCAAATATTCCATGTATAACTCCACTTGGTTTCATCCTTTTCCTTGATTATATAAGCATTTGCTATTTTTAGCGGTTTTTTGGGTCTTGAACTTCTAGAGTTGTTTTGACCCCCTAAATGATTTTTTTGAGGTCCACAGTAGGCTCATAGTTATTCTTTCCTATATAAAATCCTGTAGTACTCAGAGAGATCTTTCCAACAAGGTATCATACACGCCAAACGTAGATCATATGACCAAGTTATGACCCTCGGAAGTTGGTTGCCCAGTTAACCCCAATGGAGCCCACAAACTCTTGGCATGCCATCTCCTGTGGTTAGTATTTTGATTGTTTATGGTTTTCCCTCGTTGTTTAATAAAAAAAAGGCACTTGATCCTTATTGTAACACAATCAGTGGCATTTAGCCGCCACATCTCTTCTCAGAGATAAGCTACCATCGCTAGAGCTAGTTTATTTCCATTATGTATGTAAGCATATTTCATTTATTTGATATTAATGAAATGAAGTTTTATTTCTACTGCATATCAGTGTTTATCTTTGTATCTATATTCTGTTTCATTCCTGTATAAGTCTGGATCAGTGGTATTAGAGTTGTCTACTCTTTCTCTGTTTTTTGTTGCATGTCCCCTGTTAGCCCTTGGAATTCACCTAGGCTGAGATAGACAAACTCTCAAGGCTACATCAAACCATTTCACCTCATAGCTAGCCCTACGAGGTATGAGAAGGCTCTCTCGGGTCAGATTCGGTAGATCTTTCAATAGGATAAGCTGACCAATTAGGGATAAAGATTTTAGGCTAGTAAATTGATAAGGGAGGTTGATTTAAAGATTTTTGGGGTTTTTTGTGGCAATTTGGAGGGAGTGCAATTCAGGGTGCGGGGATTGGGCTCAGTTTTTGCAGGGGGATCTTTGGGGCAAGGTAGGAGTGAGTGCTGATGCCTTAATCTAAGATGGAGGATCAGGAATGATAGAGGAGGAGCTAAAGAGGGCAAACAACAACTTTGAATCCTCTTTAGACAGTGGAAAACATAGATATTGAACAAAATTAAAAGCTGAGCATGGCATGCATGAATTCAAACTTTATCACTTCATCTGTTCAATTAGCAGCAAAGAAAGAGATGGAACACATAAACACACTTACAATAACATGTAGAGAACACACCATCAACACAACAATCCACAAGAATCCACAATGATGTCTGCAAAACCCTGGCCTTCCTTTTCCTTAAATTGCAGTAATAGATGTACAATATGCAATAATACTTCTCCCACAAGAGTCCAACCATGAAAATGAGCAAGAGAAGGCATAATATAGACCATCTAACTCCTTTCCCCACCTCTAGGGGTCGAGCTCAGCTTCCTAGGAGCAGTTTGAACTAATTCTAAACTAAGCACTAGATAATAGGAAGTCAAAACAACTTGCCTCTAAAACTTAGCTAACTCATCCATGCATTAAATATTCACTATTTACATCAAGGAAGCTTCTAGAAGGGTTAAGAGAGATTAAATCTATCAATGTGCCATGAAAATTATCCATACATCCATCATTTACAGGTACAAATGATCAACCAAGGTAAAAACAGAGTTTGCAGGCCTGAAAAGTCAAAACTGGCAATTTTAGCTCGAGTGGTCGCGCCCCCTGCTCGAGTGGTCGCGCCCCTTTGCAGCACTTTTGGAATGGGTTCCAGTTGTCCAAATCAAGTGCAAGATGGCTCATTGGATAGCTCTGTGTGTCTACTTTCCATCCCAAGTGGAATTTCTGGATTTGGAGTTGATCTGACCCCTCAAAAGTCAATTCTCCCAAGGTCACTTTCTGCAACTCAAAAAGTGGGCAGAAAGTCAAAATTTTGATGTATTTTGAGCTTTTGGAGGCCCAAATCTCAAAATCAAGTTGACCCCATGTATAGGTAATTCTATTTTTTGCATGCCATTTCCAAAAATGTCAACTTTTTGTGATTCTGAGCAGTCCTCCCGAGTGGTCGCGCGGGGGGTGAGACCACTTCACAGGCAAAAACCTATAAATTTCCAAAAATTTCCAAAATGCTCCAAAACTCTCAAACTTTTTTGATTTTGCTGCTGGATGAAGGCTAATGAGTACCATGGTGAGTGAGGGATGCCTCAGCCAAGATACGGAGTGGGTTTGTCCTTTTCTTCTTCTTCTGGGCCTCTGACAGCTTCCTTCGGAGAATTTTCATTTTAGCCTTGCAAACATGCAATCTTGCCCAATAGTGTGTTTTCATGTTGCGTAGCAGCTCTTTGTCATGATTTGCCTTCTCCAACAATCTCTCCAAGTGTGCATTCACACGAATAAGCATGGACTCCCTCTCTTTGGGCAGCAAGTCACTGGGCCTTCTACGGTTGATGACTCGGTCACTTCGAATCCTCCACATCTCATCCAACTCTTTCTCATCCTCAAGTTGCTTGTTGCGCTGCTCAAGATAGTTTATTGTCCATTGTTAAGGTTTTGGGTAGATTAGATGGAGGGCATTAGGGTTTAGGGAATGTATGTGAGGGAGGGATAGGGTTTAGGTACTGGGGATGGGAAATTTAATATTCTTTGCAAATGAGATAAGATAGAAACATATCATAACAATTGTGAATTTAATGGGAAACAATGGAGGGAATAGATGGGAATCAACACCTTGAGAAAACATCAAACCCTAGCATTATGCCTACATGAACAAGCAGCTACCAATGTCTTCTTTCCTTGCATTCTTGGAGGTATAATCACAAGCACGAGGATCCACAATCACCATCAACCAACAAAACAATTTGTAGAGAGCCTACCTCAACCCAATTTGTAAGTTTGAAGGAGATTTTGAGTGAGTTGGAGGTGATTTTGGCACTTACAGCCTGAGTGGTCGCGCACCTCCTGAGTGGTCGCGCACGTTGTAATTTAACACTGTAGGAGAGCCTCTGAGTGGTCGCGCACATTCACAGCCTTGTTTGAGGGCCTTCCCGGTGTCGGAATCAGGCGCAGGATAGCTCGTTGGAAAGGTATTTGAGTCTAATTTCCAAAACAAGTGGAATTTTTCAATTTGGAGTTGATTTGACCTGACAAAAATTAAATCTCCCAAGACTGGTCAAAAAGTGCCCAATGAGGCTGCCTCAAGGAAGAGTGCTGTTGCAGTCAACTTTTGAATACCTTCCTCAACCCCAAATTGAGCTCATGATAGCTCATTGGAAAGCTCTTTGTGTCTAGTTATCATTTTATCCATCAAGAAAGTCATTTGGCCAACCAAGCTAGGAGAAAAATTGATTTTCCCAAGGTCACTTCAGAGGCGCCTTTGATTCTCCTGAGGCAATAGTATTCTTGACATTTCTCTCAAACCATGACACCTGTGCAAAAAGTGAAGGAGGTGTTTCTTCCTTGGCATGTTTTGGACAAAAACCTTTATCAGTTTTGTAAAATTCATCTTTGATTGCTCAGAACCATCATTTTAGTGAAACTTGCCCCGATGTGTGAAACAAGGAATTTTGTCGAAATGGAGCGAAATGAAGGGGATAAGGGGCTTCTAAATTCTTGAGGAAATTTTTGGGAGTAGGGAGGGATGTTAGGAAGTAGGGGAAAGTGGAATCTCAGAGATTGAGTGAGGGGAAGGGGTCCAAAAGGGAAAAACACAGGCCCAACCTAGAAAATTGCCAGGTTGTAGCTAGAAACTAGGGTTTGTGCAAAAATGAGGAATTTGGCGGATCTAAGGGATGGGAAGTGTTTGATAAGGTACTTTAAGGATAGGGGAAGGTGTATGAACATCAGGAAACAAGTTTTGCCGGTGATTTGGCCGCCCAAGAGAAATCGCCTTCAAAAACCTAGGAGAGGGAAATGACCTTGCCTGGGAGCAACTGAAGCATGAACAAGGTATCAAATGACCCATTAGACACTGACATGATAATGAAAACCCTATGAATGATGATAGACTCAGCTGAATAGTGACATAGACTGACATTTGGGCAAACCCTAGACCTAATGGCTAGTGACCAAATTTTGCTTGAAGACTCACTGAAATGACAAAATTTGACCTTGACACTTCAAAATCACTATGTAAGAGCACATTTGATCACTGTAGGAAGGCTGTAAAGACTGACACTAACATTGGCTCCAATGGGGATGGTAGCTCCTTGGAGGTGCCAAGAACCTTAGACCTCTGGGAGAGCAGACCAGTGCTTTACTCATTGGGCAATGGAGTCATTATTTACACCTTTGACACAAAACTTTGACACATTTATTGAATGAAAACTTGACTGGAAACTGACTGAAACTTAACTGAAACTTGACTCAAACCGACTCGATGGCAAACTGAAATAACTTGAAAAAACTCACTCAATAGACCAAACACAAATGACTCATGACTGACTTAACTAAAACAAGAGAAGGGCAGCAGTCCATCAAGATTTGAAATCATGATGACAACCACCGGTGTTTCTTACAAGACTATATACATCAAACTATATCAAAATGCCAATGCAACCAATCAAGCAGATGCCTTCTTGATTGATTCTTCTTATCAGATCTTCTGGTCAACAATACAAACCTATCACTGGGCATCCAAAAACATAGTTGACCATATTCTCCTTCATCACTGAACACTGCAACAAACTTGCTAGAGGATCTTGAAAAACATGAAGTCTTGACATTGCCACCTCCTGCTGAAAGAACAAGGTATCCTTCGCTTCAAACTCTGATCTGCCTTCATCATGTGCTCCAGTAAAAGTATGCTCATGGACTTCAAAAAACTCCGAACAAGTAGATGAGCAGATCTCCTCTTGAAAAAGCATTTCAGCACATGAAACATATGAAGAATCTGAAAGGTAATCCTGTATGCTATGATCTTCGGTAGTCAGACAATATGGTGGGTGATCTTCATATGATATGACAGCCAGATTATCATTATCTGTTTGCTGATCTATAAAACTACTTACAAGACTATCATCATTTTCAAAAGAGGAAGAAGTTTCACCAACACTTTCCTGACTATGCGTGCATTGCAAATCTGCTGTTGCTTGGGCTGTAACAAGACCTTTCAAAAGCTGATCTATCTCCTCTTCAGACAAAGGAGACAATGGCTTTTGTTTTCTTCTGCTTAAACAATAATTATCTTCATATGACAAGGCATTGAAACTATCATTTATTACTGAGTTATTGAAAGGAGATTCATCACTAACTTGCACAAAGATCTCACCTTGCTGTTCATGAACATCTGAATCCAAAACTCTGTCTATGATCTCAACAGTAGATCTCTCTTTGATGGGTTGCTTGCTGCTGTCTTCTGTGGGCAGATCTGAAACAACATTTGCTCTTTCCTCATTTTCAACCATATTGAAATCTTCAGCCTGCTGATCTTGACAAGTATCTAAGATTTCTGTGTGCTGCTGAAACGGCTTTTCATACAGGGCTTCCATGATCTCTTCATCCATGAAATTATCATCTTCATAAAACTTCTCAAGGCTTTCAATAAAACTATAGGCATGCTTGCAACAGTCTTGAACTAAATTCAATGATGGATAAGAGTCCTTATATCTTTCAATAAACAAGACATGAAAATCTTTTAAGCAGTAAATACAAGCAGGCGGCAAACTTTCATACCATGATTGGGCTTTACCTTCTAGAGTGGCCAAGAATATCTTCATCAAGCAATCCTCAGGAAAATCGATCTTGAACTTGCGAATATGCATATGAAATCTAACTAGATGTAAAGCAGCATCTTTCTTACCATCATCATTAAATATAGGCAGATTCCTTGACCAATCTACCTTTGGAATTTTATTTGGAAAACCAGGAATGTGATCTCGGCTCAAGGGAGCATATCTTCTTGCGATCCGATCCATCTTGAAAATCTTAAAGCTACTGATCTCTCTGCAGTGAAGTCACCATGAAGCACAGGTTGCTGGATTCTTCAGTGAAAGGAGTCGCCAGTGAATGATTTCAGCCTTTCAAGTGTCTGATCGTTGTCCACTATCAACAATCAGATCTGAACTTGATACATGTACTGGGGTGAAATGCAAATGAAGTGGTCGTATTCACAAGCTCACGGAGATTGACTGAAGCAGCGTTTATCTACTAACGCTGATGTAAAACAAGAGCGTTTTCGAAGGCTTCTGGCGTAACTTCAGGCTCTGTCTAAGACTTATGAAACAAACACATCAATCAACAAACAATTTTGTTCTCCCCAGTATGGTCGCCAATATGTTAGCGCTTGGAATTCACCTAGGCTGAGATAGACAAACTCTCAAGGCTACATCAAACCATTTCACCTCGTAGCTAGCCCTACGAGGTATGAGAAGGCTCTCTCGGGTCAGATTCGGTAGATCTTTCAATAGGATAAGCTGACCAATTAGGGATAAAGATTTTAGGCTAGTAAATTGATAAGGGAGGTTGATTTAAAGATTTTTGGGGTTTTTTGTGGCAATTTGGAGGGAGTGCAATTCAGGGTGCGGGGATTGGGCTCAGTTTTTGCAGGGGGATCTTTGGGGAAAGGTAGGAGTGAGTGCTGATGCCTTAATCTGAGATGGATGATCAGGAATGATAGAGGAGAAGCTAAAGAGGGCAAACAACAACTTTGAATCCTCTTTAGACAGTGGAAAACATAGATATTGAACAAAATTAAAAGCTGAGCATGGCATGCATGAATTCAAACTTTATCACTTCATCTGTTCAATTAGCAGCAAAGAAAGAGATGGAACACATAAACACACTTACAATAACATGTAGAGAACACACCATCAACACAACAATCCACAAGAATCCACAATGATGTCTGCAAAACCCTGGCCTTCCTTTTCCTTAAATTGCAGTAATAGATGTACAATATGCAATAATACTTCTCCCACAAGAGTCCAACCATGAAAATGAGCAAGAGAAGGCATAATATAGACCATCTAACTCCTTTCCCCACCTCTAGGGGTTGAGCTTAGCTTCCTAGGAGCAGTTTGAACTAATTCTAAACTAAGCACTAGATAATAGGAAGTCAAAACAACTTGCCTCTAAAACTTAGCTAACTCATCCATGCATTAAATATTCACTATTTACATCAAGGAAGCTTCTAGAAGGGTTAAGAGAGATTAAATCTATCAATGTGCCATGAAAATTATCCATACATCCATCATTTACAGGTACAAATGATCAACCAAGGTAAAAACAGAGTTTGCAGGCCTGAAAAGTCAAAACTGGAAATTTTAGCTCGAGTGGTCGCGCCCCCTGCTCGAGTGGTCGCGCCCCTTTGCAGCACTTTTTGAATGGGTTCCAGTTGTCCAAATCAAGTGCAAGATGGCTCACTGGAAATCTCTGTGTGTCTACTTTCCATCCCAAGTGGAATTTCTGGATTTGGAGTTGATCTGACCCCTCAAAAGTCAATTCTCCCAAGGTCACTTTCTGCAACTCAAAAAGTGGGCAGAAAGTCAAAATTTTGATGTATTTTGAGCTTTTGGAGGCCTAAATCTCAAAATCAAGTTGACCCCAAGTATAGGTAATTCTAGTTTTTGCATGCCCTTTCCAAAAATGTCAACTTTTTGTGATTCTGAGCAGTCCTCCCGAGTGGTCGCGCGGGGGGTGAGACCACTCCACAGGCAAAAACCTGTAAATTTCCAAAAATTTCCAAAATGCTCCAAAACTCTCAAAATTTTTTGATTTTGCTGCTGGATGAAGGCTAATGAGTACCATGGTGAGTGAGGGATGCCTCAGCCAAGATACGGAGTGGGTTTGTCCTTTTCTTCTTCTTCTGGGCCTCTGACAGCTTCCTTCGGAGAATTTTCATTTTAGCCTTGCAAACATGCAATCTTGCCCAATAGTGTGTTTTCATGTTGCGTAGCAGCTCTTTGTCATGATTTGCCTTCTCCAAAAATCTCTCCAAGTGTGCATTCACACGAATAAGCATGGACTCCCTCTCTTTGAGCAGCAAGTCACCGGGCCTTCTACGGTTGATGACTTGGTCACTTCGAATCCTCCACATCTCATCCAACTCTTTCTCATCCTCAAGTTGCTTGTTGCACTGCTCAAGATAGTTTATTGTCCATTGTTAAGGTTTTGGGTAGATTAGATGGAGGGCATTAGGGTTTAGGGAATGTATGTGAGGGAGGGATAGGGTTTAGGTACTGGGGATGGGAAATTTAATATTCTTTGCAAATGAGATAAGATAGAAACATATCATAACAATTGTGAATTTAATGGGAAACAATGGAGGGAATAGATGGGAATCAACACCTTGAAAAAACATCAAACCCTAGCATTATGCCTACATGAACAAGCAGCTACCAATGTCTTCTTTCCTTGCATTCTTGGAGGTATAATCACAAGCATGAGGATCCACAATCACCATCAACCAACAAAACAATTTGTAGAGAGCCTACCCCAACCCAATTTGCAAGTTTGAAGGAGATTTTGAGTGAGTTGGAGGTGATTTTGGCACTTACAGCCTGAGTGGTCGCGCACCTCCTGAGTGGTCGCGCACGTTGTAATTTAACACTGTAGGAGAGCCTCTGAGTGGTCGCGCACCTCCTGAGTGGTCGCGCACATTCACAGCCTTGTTTGAGGGCCTTCCTGGTGTTGGAATCAGGCGAAGGATAGCGCGTTGGAAAGGTATTTGAGTCTACTTTCCAACCCAAGTGGAATTTTTCAATTTGGAGTTGATTTGACCTGTCAAAAATCAAATCTCCCAAGACTGGTCAAAAAGTGCCCAATGAGGCTGCCTCAAGGAAGAGTGCTGTTGCAGTCAACTTTTGAATACCTTCCTCAACCCCAAATTGAGCTCATGATAGCTCATTGGAAAGCTCTTTGTGTCTAGTTATCATTTTACCCATCAAGAAAGTCATTTGGCCAACCAAGCTAGGAGAAAACTTGATTTTCCCAAGGTCACTTCAGAGGCGCCTTTGATTCTCCTGAGGCAATAGTATTCTTGACATTTCTCTCAAACCATGACACCTGTGCAAAAAGTGAAGGAATTGTTTCTTCCTTGGCATTTTTTGGACAAAAACCTCTATCAGTTTTGCAAAATTCATCTTTGATTGCTCAGAACCATCATTTTAGTGAAACTTGCCCCGATGTGTGAAACAAGGAATTTTGTCGAAATGGAGCGAAATGAAGGGGATAAGGGGCTTCTAAATTCTTGAGGAAATTTTTGGGAGTAGGGAGGGATGTTAGGAAGCAGGGGAAAGTGGAATCTCAGAGATTGAGTGAGGGGAAGGGTTCCAAAAGGGCAAAACACAGGCCCAACCTAGAAAATTGCCAGGTTGTAGCTAGAAACTAGGGTTTGTGCAAAAATGAGGAATTTGGCGGATCTAAGGGATGGGAAGTGTTTGATAAGGTACTTTAAGGATAGGGGAAGGTGTATGAACATCAGGAAACAAGTTTTGCCGGTGATTTGGCCGCCCAAGAGAAATCGCCTTCAAAAACCTAGGAGAGGGAAATGACCTTGCCTGGGCGCAACTGAAGCATGAACAAGGTATCAAATGACCCATTAGACACTAACATGATAATGAAAACCCTATGAATGATGATAGACTCAGCTGAATAGTGACATAGACTGACATTTGGGCAAACCCTAGACCTAATGGCTAGTGACCAAATTTTGCTTGAAGACTCACTGAAATGACAAAATTTGACCTTGACACTTCAAAATCACTATGTAAGAGCACATTTGATCACTGGAGGAAGGCTGTAAAGACTGACACTAACATCCCCAATGAGGTTAGGGTGTAAGGAGTTAGGGCTCGAACTTGTTGAACCTTTGCAATACCAGCCTCGCAAACCCTAAAAATGTTGCATAGTGGAAGAAAATAAAGATGAGGGAGTAGGATATCCTTTTAAAATATTTCTCAAGGAAGCCATCAAGTGACAGAGGAACGTGATGATGGATAACTTTAACCAATTCCTTCGGCAGATACCCACAGGCGATGCATCTTCATCTAGAAGCCACTCTTGAGGTGCCACTCCCTTTAAGGTACAAGTCAAATTTAAAATTCCCATATTTGAAGGCCTAATAGATGCGTATGTCATAGATAGATGGTTAAATCTGTTGGAAGGATATTTTTTGGTTCATGACTTTTCTAATCGAGAAAAGTTTATTTTTTCACTCCTCAAAGTTGCTCCCCATGTCAACAAATGGTGGGAAAGCTACTGTGAACAGAAGGACGAGAATGAAACCTCAATTTTTTCAGCCATAACTTAGAATTATTTTTGAGATGCCATCAAGGAACAATATTACCCTGTCGGGAGCTATGAAGACAAGTACATAAAGTGGACCACGTTGCGGCAGGGAAGGGATCAAGATGTCTGGAGTTCACAAATATTTTTCATACCCTTCATATGAAGTTGGGTATTAAGGATTATAACCGCAATTTGGTACTCATGTACCGTGGTTATCTACACAAGTACATCAAGGATGATATGGAGTTCCTAGACAATCTCCTCGCTTGGCATTGCCTATCAATATGATGTCAAGATCGAGCATAAATTTAAATAGAAGAAGTGAGACTTTGGATATATGAATCCAAAGAAAGGGAAAGGCGCCCCCCAACCACATAACAAAAGACAAAGCCAAGGCAAGGTGACCCAAGACAATCTATGGAAGAAGAAAGCAAAGAACAACACCACAAAGACAAAGAAGGACATATAGAAATGGTGTGAGTTCCATAAGAGCCCTACTCACAACACGAGTGTTGAGCCAAGCAGCCACTAGTGGCTGAGATGAAAGCTTCTGAATCAGATGCATGTTCCGAATATGAGTCAAAACCCGACAAGGGGAATGACAAAGGGAAGAAAATTATCGATGAGGAGCCCAAGGCCACTATTGCTACCACTAAGATCTAGAAGATTGAGCCCAAAGATTTGGAGGAGGGGGAGTGGCTCTTCCACTCATGATGTGGGTGAAGGGTTCTCCACCAAAAATAAAATCCAAAAGAATCTCATTTTAGTAGAGGTTGTGAAGTAGTTGGGCCTATCGACAAAACTACAACTGCAGCCATACACCATTGGGTAGCTTCTCCAAGGACAATATCTTTGTGTCAACCAACAACGTTTCCTTCCCTACAACATCAAGCCCTTTGCAGATGAGGTACTGTGTGATGTTTCTCCTATCGAAGTGTGTGATGTACTATTAGGCCAACCATACTTGTGGAAGCGTCATGTTGTCTGTGATTCTAGGCCTCACACTATTATTATTTCTATGTGCAATAAGTTATACAACATACTGAAGGTAGCGCTGCCTACTGCCATCTTTTTTATCTCTGAGAAGCAATGCAGTAAGATCATTTCCCAGACCAGGAAATTTATCTTCCTTGTGATTCACCCTTAGGGAAAGAAGAATATTATGGCCACGTCCATAGCCTCTAGATAGGGCTCCTTTGCATGACAACAACAGATGGACAAGGTCGTGGAGGATTATAGGGACATCTTCACCTCACCCGTAGGGGTACGACTACATTGTCAGGTCAAGCATTTCATCGATCTAACCGCGAGCGCACCGCTACCCAACAGGCTTATTTATTGATGATATTTTTTGGAGAACAATGAAATCAAGAGGCAGATTCAGGTGTTGTTGCAAAAAGGGCACATCAAGCCAAGTTCATAACCCCGTGGGATCTCGATTGTGTTAGTATAGAAGAAAGATGGGACTTGGAGACTCTATATTGACTGTTGGGCACTGAATATGGTCATTGTTCAGAATAGGTATCCAATCCCATAGATTGATGACCTTCTAGACCAGCTCAAGGGGGTCAAATATTTCAAAAAGATTGAATTGAAGTTTGATTATCACTAGGTACCAATTGAACCCTCTAATGTGTGGAAGACTTCCTTCAAATCCAAGGAGGGCCTTTTTGAGTGGATGGTCATACCTTTTGGGTTGACGAATTCTCATGCAACATTCATGAGGATAATGGACAACATCTTGTGGCCCTTCACCAACTCATTCAGGGTAGTGTATTTGGACAACATCCTGATATTCAACCATAGTTGGGAAGAGCACCTCCACCATATTTGATAGGTCCTCCAAACCCTATGACAACACAAATTGTGTGCCAATTTGGAGAAATTCACTTTTGGTATGACCTAGGTTCAATATCTGGGGTACATCATTGATGAGAGGGGTATGCATGTGGACTTAGTCAAGATACAAGTTATTCGGGATTGGCCAGCCGTAGCCACTCTAACAGAACTTTTCAGATTTCTAGGTCTTTCCAATTTCTACCGCAGGTTTGTATTGGGGTTCTCCAATATCACTTAGGCTTCAGTCAAGTAACCAAGGGTGGAGAAAATGAAAATTTCTTTTGGTCTGAATCCAAACATAAGATGTTTTCTAAGTTGAAGCATCGCCTCTGATATGCACCAATGCTCACATTACGATAACTTCAACAACCATTTGAGATTGAGACAGGTGCCTCTCAATATGTTATTGGTGCATTTCTTACTTAGTAGGGGCATCCAGTGGCATATCACAGTGAGACACTTTCAGACACAATATGAAAGTATCCCACCTATGACGAAGAGATGTATTCCATTGCGCAAGCCTACTGGCAATGTAAGCATTACATTCTACAGAAGGAAATGGTCATCCACACAACCCACCTACCCTTATAATTCATACAAACACAAGGAAACTTGTGGAATGATCGCCATCATAAATGGTCCACATACCTACAACAGTTCCATTTGAATATTAATTACAAGAAGGGAAGCACTAATAATGTTGCAGAATACCTCAATCAATCGTCGGTCATGGCACAGACCACTGTGCTCAAGATTCACAAGACTTCGGGGTGGCTGCACATTTATAAGAGCAATCCAAAATTCAACAACACATACCAGATGCTCCTAGAAGGAAAGAAATTTTCTTGACTCCAGGGTGCCCTATTATGCCACTTGGGACACCTCTGTGTTCATTCAAGTGAGCATGCCAAGATTATATGGGAGGTGCATTACAGTCGGTTCGTTGGACATTTCGGAGTAGAGAAAATAGTGGCAGTGTTGTAGACGTATTTTTATTGGCCGAACCTTCAACAGGATGTTGAGAAGTGCATTAGATCCTGCACTGACTATGCCATTTCCAAATTGACCATCAAGAAGAAAGGCCTATATACTCCTCTTCCTACTCCTATTCAGCCTTGTTAATCCATCTGCTGTATTACATGTCGGGCCTTCCTTCTACTAAGCATGGTAACAACTACGTTTTCATGGTCGTCAACAGATTGTCTAAGATGGCCATTATGGCAGCCTACAAGTAGAGACTCACAACAAAAGTCACTGCTAAGCTCTTTTTTGAGCGAGTGTGGGTACACTTTGGGAGCCCATAGTCCATTATCTCATATCGTGACAACAGGCTCCTAAGTACATTTTGGTCAAGCCTCTGGTTGATGCTGGATACCAAGCTCAATGAATCCATGACCTTCCAGCCGCAAACTGATGACCAAATAGAGGTCATCAATAAGATGGTCATGCAAATTTTGTGCATGTAAAACTCAAAGAATCCATACACATGGGATGAAATCCTCCCCTATATCCAGCATAGTTACAACATAGCTCTCCATAGCTCAATTGGCCACAACCCCTTTTAGGTGGGATTAGGATTCCAGCCATTATGTCCCATTGATGTGGCCATACCATTTGTAGCTACTTAGGAAGATTCAACTCATGTCTAAGTTAAAGCTGAAAGGGATAAAAACTTCATTGAGAACATTTTACACATCCTCCAGCAGGTCCATGACATATTGGACAAAGTCAATGCTAAGTACAAACAATGTCATGATCAACATCGGGTGCCACACAAGTTCCAAGTTGGCAATAAAGTTTGGTTACATATGCAGAAGGAATGCCTCAATGGGCCCCACTGCAAACTTCACCCGCTCCGATATGGGTCATACACCATCACCAAGGGTGTAGGGGACAATGATTTTGAGCTCAACATTCCATCGTTCCTTGCCCAGCACCCAATATTCAATGTGGATTGGCTACAACCATACGTTCCCCTATTGTTGGACACATCTGATGTTGTTGAGTATCTTACACCATTAGAGCTCAACCCTAGTTGCATCTAACAAGCCACAACTGATAGGATCATGGAAACATAGATTAATAAAACTCACCAATAGAGGATCTAACTCTATCAAGTTGTCAAAGTAGGTCAACTCCTTCACCAATGCAAGTGGTTCATCAAGGACGAGGTTCAATAGAAATTTCCTCACGTCATGGAGGCTCTACATGCAATGGCGACCATTACTTCATAAGGGGGGTAGATTGATCCAGATGAATATTGGTGGCCACTCGCCTATTCCACCTAGATGTCTAGTTGGTTTCATCTGTTTCCTTGATTATACATCATTTACTATTTTTAGTATTTTTTTGGGTCCTGAACTTTCGGAGTTGTTTTGACCCCCTAAACGACATTTTTATAAGGTCCACAGCAGGCCCATAGCCATAAGTAGGGGCCTATGAAAAATATTGCAATACTCATAGATGTATTTCTAATGAGGTATCATATGCCCCAAACAGAGATCTTTTGGCCAAGTTACGATCCCGATAAGTTGGTTTCCCAACTAACCCCAATGGTGCCCATAAACTCTTGGTGTTCCATCTCTTGGGGTTAGGTTTTCCCTTGTTGTTAAATAATAAAAATTCCCTTGAGCCTTATTGTAACACAATCAGAGGCATGTAGCTGCCACATCTCTTCTCAGAGATAAACTACCATTACCCAAGCTAGTTTATTTCCACTTTGTATGTAAGCATATTTTAGTTCTTTGATATTAATGAAATGAAGTTTTATTTCCATTGGATCTCGGTGTTTATGTTTGTATCTATATTCTATTGTGTTCCTGTATAAGTTTGGATCAATAATAGGATGAAAAGGTTCCACGGTAAAGAGACTAAAAATTTACCCCAAAAAATGTCGTTTGATGCTTCAAAATTCTCTCAAAAGGTTTTAGACCCCAGTTTGCCAAACTGTGTCTCGTCGGTAGAAACAACCCCATGAGTTGATTCCTCCACTTATTCAACTATGAATGCCTTGTGATGGATGAAAAATAATATAATGATGCAATCCAGATCAAGCCTAATAAAAAACATCCTCTAGATGTACTCTTTCCATTAACAACACTTTCAACCCAATTAGAGTCAGGGTATTTCAACAAGCTAAGCTCATTGTCAAGTTCATTAAAGAACCAATCAACTGCTTATCATCATCAAAATTTTGCAAAGAATATTTCATCAAGATTCATCCATTCAAGATCACATTTAGTGGCCAACTCCCTCTCAATCTAAGACATATTCTACTGTGATCATTTCAATCTCCCTTTGAAGCTAACATAAATTATCCGCCCCTTCTTTAGTACAACATATCATAGTTTCTCCAAATGAGTCCTAAAGGGCTTTCTTAAATTTTGTTACTTCTTCAAAGTCTTGACATCTGAAGAAAAAATCGATATCCCTCTTACTTGGAGAATATTTTATTCCATCATCTCTAGCCACAGACTGGCATATTTCCAATTTCCTTATCTTAAGCTCATATCTTCAAATCTTGATTCTAGAATAGATCCTTTGATCACAGGATTTGCATCATTCTTCCATTTCTTCTCCCTTTGTTTCCAGAGTCGTGTACCTTTCGTATATCAGAATAAGTTGATGCAAGTCTTCAGAATTTTTGACTGAGCTTCTCTTATGATGATAAGAAATCATCTAAGTATACTTCAAACAAGATTACAGTGATGATGCATAACAATCATTCCAATGATTCGAGAAGTCATCGATCTTTAAACTTAGTTCTCCCATTATAGTATTATATGCATAGAAACCTTTATCAAACTTGACTTCATTGCTAATGCATCTAGGATTTTGATTACAAGTAAGTATCCAATCATCTATAAGACCCTTGTAGACAACTTCAATTATGTTAAAAATTTTCTTCCATCTTATGATCTCCTCATATTCACTTTACAGTCAAGATCCTCGGCCTTGAACAAATAAATCTTTATACTCGGGACTACGAACAATATGCTCCAACGACTCAACTTGACATCTATAGTAGGTCTTCAAACTTCAAACATTTATCACTGATGTAGTGTGCTCACAAATACTTCCAAATTTTCCATAATTCATAATTTGGTCAAAACATATTTAACACATGGTAAATCAACAACATCATCTAATTACCAACTCATGGTAAATAATTAGCATCAACTACTTTCCATATCTTGGTTGGTACCTGACACATGGAATATCTTAGCATCAACTATCCACCATATTCTAGTCACAATGATACATGGTATGCAGATTAGTCACCATCATCCTAGTCAATATCTATGACTCATGGTGAATCTCCAAGGGTATCACTCTTCATGAGTGATTTAAGGCTTGATGCTAAGTGTGCTCCTCATCCTATCTGGAGAGTCTGAGCCTGATGATGAAATGCGCCCACTCAAATGAGTGTATAGGCCTATAGGACCATTCTTCCTCATTTTGGTCAATATATTTGAGTCGAGAAGACTACATGTCCTCTTCCATACCATTCTCCTTAAGATAGAATGTTTTTCCCCTACTAGACCGTTCACCTAAGTTATAATGCCTATCCTCTGATGCTATCATATTTATCATATCAACAATCCGTACCATTCTCTTGGTCACCTTAATCTAGAGAGAATATCTATCCTTGATGCTATTATCTCATAACTACATCTTGTTGAGAGGGACATGTTCAATCATTTCAATCTTGTCCTCGAAGTATACAAACTTTGTCCCGGGATCAATCTGCTTGCCTATAGAACTAGATCCATACTTCTCCCTTTTGTACCATGTATTGGTACTACATCTCAAGGTTCTTTGACCTATCATCATGATTATCACATGCACCTAATCCACACAATCCTGCAAGTAGCCTCTGAAGCCATACATTTTCTCAACTTGTAAATCTAACAACAATAGAATTGGTCACTGCAATACGAAGTGTGACAGGTGTCTACTTCATGCTCATAGTCATAACGAAGCCTATACTGAAACAATATCTTGATTGTTGGGTCCCTATAATACTAGTGATTACCCCATTACTATTGTAGTTATACCCCTTATTTATATTGTTGTGCCCCCATTGCCCCCATATTGTTATTAATGTGCCCATAGAATCCCTCTATTGTTATTTTTGTGGCTTTATATTATTATTGTTAGGTCGGCTGGATTATATTGTGACTCCTTAGACTCCTATATATAGAAAGGAGGTTTTGTCATTTGTATCATCCAAGAATTGTTCATTTATGTAATGTAAAGGAGGTTTCCCCCTCGAAGAGGCTGAATTCTAAGGCGTTGATCTATCTTTTCTATCTTTTCTTGAGCTGGTTTCATAACATTTGGTATCAGAGCTTTGGATTCTAGGGTTTCGCTGCTCCAAACAGGTCATCGTGGCATTTTCGCTATAACTTTTTTTCTGTGATGTTTCAGAAGCACAAAAAAAACCCATTTGAGAAGAAATCGCGTTGAACCTTGGGTCCGAATTTCAGAGCTTTTTGCGTGATTTTTTCGGAGATATGATCTGAGGAAGTTGGTCTTTTTGCAGACTCCTGAATTACATTCAAAACAGGTGACCTGGGGAAAATCGTCATAACTTTCTTTCTGAGCATCGGATTGAAATTTCGTAAGAAGTTACAAAAAGAGGACGGACTGTAGTTTTCTTTTATATATTTTTCAGAGTCAAAGGTTGAAACAGTGACACGTGACACTTCATACAAGTTCGCTCTACTGAACTAGTCTATAATCAGGTCACTGCGGGAGATTGTGCATAACTCTTTCTTGGAGAATCCAATTTGGATCAGACTAGTGGCATTGGAAAGAGGACATAGGAGGCTACTACAGATCACAATTTCAGAACTGGATGATTCGAAATTACAGAGATACATCAGATTCAATATCAGGCTTCTACAAAGTAAAAAAAGGTGTGTAGTTTTTTTTTATTTTTTTTTATTTTTGCATAAGCTTGGTTTGAAGGAATTCAAAGGGCATAGTAAAGCATTATTATCGGTAACTGATGCCCCGAGGAAAGAAAATGCAAACACCTAGTAAGGAACCTGAAAGCTCTAGCATGACTCATGAAGAAGAGGAAGAAATGCTACATGATATATCAAAATTACAAGAACAAGTGCAACAAATGTCACGCTCACAAAAGGTAACAAATGCTAAGATAAATGGCATGGAAGCTAAGATGGATGATCTGAAGACAGATTTGAAGATAGACATGGCAGATTTGAAGACAGATTTGACAAATTTTCTACAAGAAATACTTACTAATGGTGAAAAGGTTGTAAAGGAAACTCATGATGTGAACAAAAGAAATGTTAATCATGATTCCATAGACTCTAATGTTGGATCGAAGACCCACCATATTCCAAAAATCGATATGAGGAAGTTTGATGGCAAGGATCCCGCCACATGGATATTACAGATGGAGCAGTTCTTCGATCTCAATAATGTGCAAAACACACAAAAGGTACGTATGGCAACTTTATATTTGGAACCAAATCAGTTTGTATGGTATCAATGGCTTTGCTCTCGTAAACAATTTATCACTTGGGCAATTTTTACGGAAGAATTGATAGCACATTATGAGGATACAAAAAGCAACACTTTTTTTAGCCAATTGATAAGTCTCAAACAAAAGGGTTCAATAATGGAGCACATTGAGGAGTTCCAAAAATTGAACATAAGGGTAAAAGATATTCCAGAGGAGCATAGGATTGATGTGTTCATAGGGTCTTTAAAGGATAATATCCAACATGATGTTTGCCTTTGGGAACCTGATTCATTAGAGAAGGCATTCAGGTTAGCAAGAAAAATGGAAAGCAAAATTATGGCAACCAGGAAGCATACCACTCACAACTATAAAGACGGAAGTGTTGTTGCCCCTAGTCTTCCACAACCTATAAGGTTGACACCACAACAATTGGAAGAAAAAAGAGCAAAAGGGCTTTGTTACAGTTGTGATAGCAAATACACTAAAGGTCATAAGTGTGCTGAGAAGAAATTATTCTACATAGATTGTGAAGAGGAAGAAGAAAAGGAGCAAGAAAGGTCAAAAGAAGAGGATATACTCCAGGAACAAAGCCTAGATGAAGAACAAATAAATCCGACCATATCTTGTAATGCATTGGCAGGAATTACCACTCCTCAAACCATCAAGATAGAAGGACAAATCAAGAAGAAAAAGGTAATAGTGTTGATTGATTCAGGAAGCACCCACAATTTTATTCATTGTAGGGTAGCAAAAGAATTGAATTGCTTCCTATATCCAGCACCAGAGTGTCAAGTGATGATTGCAAATGGAGGAACAATAAATTGCTCTGGAAAGTGCCATAATATCAAGCTATCCATGGGAGAATATGTATTGACTAGCCCAATGCTTTCCATTCCAATGGGAGGTGCTGATGTTGTACTAGGAGTCCAATGGCTACAATCCTTGGGTACAATAGCTTTTAATTTTCAAGAACTTTTCATCAAATTTTCTACGGAAGGAAAGGAAGTTGAATTAAGGGGTATTGCAGGGAAACCAGGAAAGATAATCAGCTCTAATGGTATGACAAAGCTTCTAAAAAAGGAGCAAAGGGGTGTAATTGCACAATTATGTTCGCTAGATGTTTCCACATTGGAATCATCTATTTCTCCAGATCTCCAAAAAGTCCTGGACAATCATTCCAAGGTATTTGAGACTCCCAAAGGTCTCCCACCTATGCGTGATCATGATCATGCTATTCATCTGATTCCAGGAAGTGTTCCTCCAAACATCAGGCCGTACAGATATCCCTATGTCCAAAAAAGTGAAATTGAACGTATGGTTGCAGAAATGCTAGAGGCTGGTATAATTCAACCGAGTCAAAGTTCTTTCTCTGCTCCAGTAGTATTGGTGCACAAGAAGGATGGATCATGGCGCATGTGTCCGGATTATAGGGAGCTCAACAAGCTCACTATTAAAGATAAGTTCCCCATTCCTGTCATTGATGAATTACTGGATGAATTGCATGGATCAATTTACTTCACCAAGTTGGATCTTCGTTCAGGATATCATCAAATCAGAATGAAGATTGAAGACATTTCGAAAACAGCATTTAGAACTCATGAGGGTCATTATGAATTTTTGGTCATGCCTTTTGGCCTTACCAATGCACCTTCAACATTTCAAGGTTTGATGAATTCAATTTTCAAACCATTCCTTAGAAAATTTGTGTTAGTATTTTTTGATGATATACTTATCTACAGCAAGTCTTGGAAGGATCATGTTGAACATGTTGACAGGGTGCTACAACTATTGGAGGAGAAACAATTATATGCCAAAAGATCCAAATGTTTCTTTGGAGTCCAGGAGGTGGAATATTTGGGTCATATTGTATCTCATGAAGGAGTTAAGGTAGACCCTAGCAAAATTAAAGCCATTAAGGAATGGAAAATCCCCACATCCATAAAGCATTTGCGCGGATTTCTTGGGTTGACAGGGTATTATCGCAAGTTTGTTAAGAATTATGGGAGAATAGCAGCACCTCTAACGACATTATTGAAGAAAGATGCATTTTCATGGACTCCAGAAGCAACAAAGGCCTTTGAACATCTTAAAGAGGCAATGTGCCAAGCACCGGTCTTAGCTACACCGGACTTCACAAAAACCTTTATTGTGGAATGTGATGCTTCAGGAAATGGAATTGGTGCTGTTCTAATGCAAGATGAAAGACCCATTGCTTTTGAAAGTCGTCCAATCAAGGGAAAGTTTTTAAGCAAAGCTATTTATGAGAAGGAAATGTTGGCAATACTCCATGCACTTAAGAAATGGCGACCCTACCTAATGGGAAGACACTTCAAGGTAAAAACGGATCATGATAGCCTTAAATACTTTTTAGAACAAAGATTATCCTCTGAAGAGCAACAAAAGTGGGTCACAAAGATGTTGGGTTATGACTTTGAAATCATCTACAAAAAAGGGAAGCAAAATGTGGTGGCAGATGCACTCTCAAGAAAGGATGAGGATGTGGAAGCATTGTTGTGTGCTATTTCTATTATCCAACCAGATTGGATAAATGAAGCAAGGGAGGAATGGAAGAATGACGAAGAAGTGTGGGCACTTATTCGAAAGCTACAACAAGATTCCAGTACGTCTGATACATTTAGCTGGAAAAATGATTCGTTATGGTACAAAGATCGCTTATACCTCTGTAAGAATTCCCAGCTAAAACAAAAGATTCTTATGGAATTGCACACTTCTCCCTTAGGAGGGCACTCAGGATTTTTAAAAACTTACCACAGGGTTAAGAAGGAATTTTTTTGGGATGGCCTTAAATCAGATATTCAAAAGTTTGTGGCAGAATGTTTGGTTTGCCAACAAAATAAAGTTGAAACAATTAAGACACCGGGTCTATTACAACCTTTATCCATTCCAAGCCAACGTTGGGAGGAGGTTTCAATGGATTTTATCACAGGTTTACCCAAGTCTGAGGGAAAGAGTGTCATCATGGTGGTAGTTGACATACTTACCAAGTATGCACACTTTTGTGCATTATCACATCCATTTAAAGCCAGTACAGTTTCTACTGCATTTATGGAAACAATTCAAAAGCTACATGGAAACCCAAAGATTATTGTAAGTGACAGAGATCCCATTTTCACTGGAAATTTTTGGACAGAATTATTTTCTTGTCTTGGTACTCAGTTAGCTCATAGCTCATCTTATCATCCTCAATCTGATGGGCAAACTGAGATAGTAAACAAATGTTTGGAAGGATATCTTCGTTGCTTTGTATCTGATAAACAGACACAATGGGTCAAATGGTTGCCTCTGGCTGAATGGTGGTATAACACTTCCTTTCATACAGCAACAAAAATGACCCCATTTATGGCACTTTATGGGTATCAACCACCATCCATCACATCATATTTAAGAGAAAATTCTAAGGTTCAGGCAGTGGAACATCACATCGAACATCAACAACAAGTCCTCCAACTCTTAAAGGATAACCTCGTGTTGGCACATAATAGAATGAAACAACAGGCAGATCAACATCGCAGTGAAAGAAGTTTTGATGTAGGTGATTGGGTATTCCTACGGCTACAACCATATAAGCAAATGTCCCTTAAGCAAGCTAAGAAGGATAATAAATTATCACCAAAGTATTATGGTCCGTACAAGGTGTTGCAAAAGATTGGTACTATGGCATACAAATTGGAGCTTCCTGCAGCTTCTCGATTGCACCCAGTTTTCCATGTTTCATGCTTAAAGAAGGTTATAGGCGACAAGCTCCCAGTTCAAACAATATTGCCAGAACTTGACGAGGAAGGAAAAATTATATTGGAACCGGAAGTAGTTATAGAAACAAGAACTCGACAGCTACGAAATCGATCAATTTCAGAGTACCTTATCAAGTGGAAGAACTTATCCACTGAAGATTCCACATGGGAGGATGAGAATTTTATGCAGAAGTATCCAGAACTACTCAAGCGTTGAGGACAACACCTTTTTGAAGGAGAGGGGCATGTTGGGTCCCTATAATACTAGTGATTACCCCATTACTATTGTAGTTATACCCCTTATTTATATTGTTGTGCCCCCATTGCCCCCATATTGTTATTAATGTGCCCATAGAATCCATCTATTGTTATTTTTGTGGCTTTATATTATTATTGTTAGGTCGGCTGGATTATATTGTGACTCCTTAGACTCCTATATATAGAAAGGAGGTTTTGTCATTTGTATCATCCAAGAATTGTTCATTTATGTAATGTAAAGGAGGTTGCCCCCTCGAAGAGGCTGAATTCTAAGGCGTTGATCTATCTTTTCTATCTTTTCTTGAGCTGGTTTCATAACATTGATGAACTCATTTTTTCTTCAACACCTTTTGTCTAATATGAATATGTATTTGTACTTCACTATTTGAGATAAATCTCAAAACATAATTGACTTTTCCATGACCAATTGTACCATGTTGGTACACTAACCCTTTTATTGGGTCTATCCCCACAACTGTTTCCTTGTCACCTAACTAGGTGCTTCCTCTCACATAAAGATATATCTTATTGTGTTAATTTTGGTTGCTCTCACTCTCATTGTAACCTTTCAACATAACAACTATCTAGCCTAACAATGTCAATGATAACCCATAATTTCAAACTAGGATATCTACTCTCTCTGAAGCTAGTACAATGCTCTCTAACTTCTTCGAGAGGCAATTGTTTCTACAACAACTATTCCCTCTAGCAAAATTCCTTCAACTTTCTTCAGAGACAAATCACGTGAGATTAACCATGCTTAGCATGTCTACTTGTAATAGCCTTCTTAATCCGAGTTGACTCAACTCCCGGATTTAACTAAGATCTTTTTCTTTCGCGTTGTGATTAGAATTTCATTTAAAAGATCATAAAGGAACATATATCCATGTTGTAAAGAAGAGGGAACATGACAAGCATCAACAACATAAAACACAAGATGTTGATAATGAATTTCATCCAGGAGGGACTACGTCTCCGGGCCTTGGTGTTAAGATGGTGTAGGCCACTACATTAAGTGCTAGAAAGAGTGATGATGTATATGCATGTGTTTTCTCTATCATACAAGGAATGTGCCCTCATGCAGGAGTGGCTCGAAGAGATGTTTTGCTGTAGGAACTCCATTCAAAAAAGGACTCCTATCAGCATGACATAGTTTCACGTATGTTAATAATGAGCATCCTGCCAACATGGCATCAAAGGGATCTCAATTCAAACATACATGGCGACACATGAGTATCCCGTCAACATGACGACAAAGGGATCTCAATCAAAACATGACAATAAGTACATCTCACATCAAGAACAAAACAAGATACCACATCAAACAAGGATCTATACAGCACAATGCATCTCAAGCAAAGAGATAAAGAAGTACATGATCACACTGCATATACCTCACATAAAGGAGTTATATAAAGAAGAGGATGATAAATTGTTGGATCTGGCTACACCATCAATCGTGTGGCATTGAATCTCATGGAAATGACTACTCGCACATTGAATGTTGACACCTACACTCCACTTTGAGACGTGGCTGAAAAATGGAATAATAAAATGGAAAATCGGATTGCACCATCAGATTTATGGTGTCGAATAGTGTAAAATCGACTATCAAATTTTTGAATTCTAACAAAGTGAAAATATAGGGCTATATGAATCTTTTAGATTCCCCTAGATTCCTCAAAGATTCCCTCCTCCGGGTCATCTAAATATCTGTTGCTCAGATCAAAATTCTGTCTGCGCCATCAGGTTTGTGTCGTTGAGAGGTGTAGGATAGACATAAAGTTTGTCCAATTTGGACACTAGCAAAATTTCACCCTCTTGAAAATTTGGCTCAATCATGGTTCCGCCTACCTCTTCTCCATGCTCATGGTTCCACCTACAATTAATTAAAAAATCGTCTCGAAAAGCATGTCAAGGTTCCGCTCCTGATTCCATCGCTCATGGTTCTACAATAAAATATTAATATGCTAGCTTCTCCACTCTCAAATCCTCCTTGGGCGCACTGGACAAATATGAGTTTAAGTATAAGTTAAAGGCAAACTTTACCAAGTGTGCCCACTTGGCATGTTTGTTGGCGGTGATAAAATTAAGGTTTTCCATTGGTGGAGGTTCTGGGTTCCAAACCCACTCCCACCTACTTTAACATAGGCAGACATATACCAACGTTTATTTTGTTACGACAGCAAATTTTTTTGTAACGGTTATGATTTGATATGGCGATGTATTGTTTTAAACAGGCGCATTGATGTGGGCGCCCAAGTGGTGGGTCAAACGTTCTGGATGGGCGGGTTCAAACCCCGCCTCCCACGATTGACAAGTGGCCATGGTTATGGTGGGGTGTGGGTTAGGTCCACCGGAGGTGGCTCACCTGTTGCCCATTTTATATGTAATGTGGTATGGTGGTTGGGGGTTCGGCGGGGTCATGGCCGCCAGCCCATTATTTTTAATAAAAAATTGTTTTTAAATGTTGTTGGGTCCGATGGAGGTGGTGGGGGTCATGGCCTGCCACCTAATTACACACACACACACACACACACACACACACATATATATATAGATATATTATAACCATAATGAATATTTTCGATTTTGTGTAATGTAGGAGATATTAGACAAATTAAGTATCCAACAAATTCCCCTGCTTTCAGGAGCTAGTTTTCATGCCCCAGGGTTGGTCAAATTGTAGGACACTTAAACCTGGCCCACAACCCAACTTTGACCAGAAATTTGACTAGCTCTTTATCCCTCATACGAGCTTGGATTTGAGTGTCGTTCACACTGTTGGAATTAGGGTGATGAACACTTTGATCTGGTGCTAGTTTGGGAGCAATTTGACCACTTTGAATTTTGACCCTTTCTGAGTCCTTTAGGACTTCTGCATATGTCTGGAGCCACCTGGATCAATCCTCCCCACTGAGGAGATTTTGGTCCTCCAAAAGCATGAAAAAATAATTTGCAACTTCTTTGTACCATGTCTACACTTACAAGTGTCTGATATGTCACCCTTCCTTCTCCTTCACCTTTGTCCTTCGGAGCCATAAGCGATGAGCCAACACCTGCAACCTCTGCAAACCTATAGAAAATTGTTTTGCAACTGGCATGCTTGACTTACATGACCAACTAATGACCCAAGCATCCCATACTTGCCATGAGTTTATAACACATACTCTGTGGTCAAGTTTACATCAAAATGGAAACAATACCCCAGCTATGGAAACAAGGCCAACATATAATTGTTGCTTCAACAAGTGATGGAAAGCACATCATCATTGCAACACATGATTTACAACAATAAGGCCAAACACTAATTTTTGTTTTGACAAGTGATGGAAACACAACATCACTTTCAAAGTTTAAAATGCAACACAAAATAAAACCAGACATCATTGTTGCTTGACAAGTGATGGAAAACACATCATCACTTTTACATTTTAAAATGAAACACATGATTGGAAAAAAATAAGACCATGACATTCTATCATGCTTAGAAGAACCATTTCTCACTTATCAAGGTGAATGGGTCGCCTCCTTGTGGCGCATTCATTGGTTGAACAACTGTTTCATCTGGTTCATGCACTGACACTTTGTCTTTAAGGCGCTGCTTTGGATGGAGCCTCCAACAAGTGGCTCTTTGATGGCCACCTTTGTTGCAATGACTGCAATACATCTTCTTCCTCCATATATGCTTAACATGTTTCTTTACCTGCTGTTGAGAGGGTCTTTCATGCCTCCTCCTTTTTTGTTGTTATTCTTTTCCAACACTCAACAAATGTATGGTTATGTAATACACAAAAGGTAAATGTTTTTCGATGCCTTGATTTATGTCCATCATTAACAACACGATTGTAATTGAAATGAACATTCACATATTGAGATTTTTTATACCTTTCCTTGTTGTCTTTGGTGTCATTATGGTGATGAGAGCTTGCCTCAGCTCCTTCCCTGCAATGGTCACTGCCATAGGATGATGGGGATGTGTTCCCATCATTCTCTTTCCTCAACGATTTCGATGATGTCTTGAAAACATCTAACACCTTTGAGAATTCTCCTTTGGTGTATCTTAAGCCTACAAATCAAGGTCTCTACACAACCTCCAATCGCTGAGTAATGCCTTGGTTATTAACACCAAGTTCTTCTTCCTCCTTGTGCCTCATCCTCGTAAGGAGCCTCATGTTTGTCCCTGTAATTGGTATCTCCACATTTCCAACAAAAATCGTACTATGTGAGGATGAAACTGAAGGGAAACCAACATATTTTACCTCCGTTGTTGAGTTGGAAAGAACTGATGAGGGTTTCTCATCATCTGTTGTTGTTGGTTCGCTGGCTGTCTTGCCACATTCCCCAACTTCCTTCCCGACATACCGAAGTCCTGTTCGATAGGGTAATTCTTCTACTTTGATGGTGTTGACAATGCCTTGGCTATTAATTCCCAAGCCTTTTCCTTCATACCCCATTTTCCTCAACAGTTTGGAACCAATTCCTGTGGTATGATTTTCAAAAGTAGCGAAATCATCATCAGGAAACATACATGGATTTAGAGAATTACTTTTTACCTCACATGGGTCACGCTGCAGCTTTTCCAAGTCCTCATCCTTAGCTTGCAGCTGTTGTAGCAAACTTTGCTTCTCCTCTTTCTCTTCTTATAGAAGCATCTTCAATTCAGTGTTCTTTGTTTGAAGATTTTGGTTGTTGTGCTTCATTTCTTCCAAGGCCTCTTCCGTGGCTCGCAACGGAAGCTGCAATCGCTCCTTTTCCTCTGTCTCTTTTTATATAGCTTCATACATTATTTCCACCTTTTGGGAAATTCGGAGCATGGTCTTGTACATCGCTTTGTCATCCTCCATCGTTGCATGTTCCATTGTTCATGCTCGCAATTCACATCCATTCAAATACCACTCTGATACCAAACTTGATCCGAGTTAACTCAACTCCTGGATTTAACCAAGATCTTTTTCTTTCGTGATGTGATTAGAATTGCATTTAAAAGAGCATAAAGGAACATATGCACGCTGTAAAGAAGAGGGAACACGACAAACATCAACAACATAAAACACAAGATATTGATAATGGAGTTCTTCCAGGAGGGACTACGTCTCCAAGCCTCAGTGTTAAGATGGTGTAGGTCGCTGCATTAAGTGTTGGAAAGAGTGATGATGTACATGCATGTGTTTTCTCTATCATACAAGGAATATTCCCTCACACATGAGTGGCTCCAAGAGATGTACTTTTGTAGGAACTCTCATTCAAAAAAGGACTCCTATAAGCATGACATAGTTTCACATATGTTAATAATGAGCATCCTGCCAACATGGCATCAAAGGGAACTCAATTCGAACATACATGGTGACACATGAGTATCTCGTCAACATGAAGAAAAAGGGATCTCAATCAAAACATGACAATAAGTACATATCACATCAAGAACGAAACAATATCCCACATCAAACATCAAACAAGGATCTATACAGCACAATGCATCTCAAGCAAAGAGATAAAGAAGTACATGATCACACTACATATACCTCACATTAAGGATTTCACTGAAGAAGAGGATGATAAACTGTTGGATCTGGCTGCACCATCAATCTCGTGGCGCCAAATATCATGGAAATGATTGCTCGCACATTGAATGCTAACACCTGCACTCCACTTTGAAAAGTGGTTGAAAATGGAATGATCAAATAGAAAATCTTATTGCACCATCAGATTTGTGGCATCGAATAATGTAAAATTGACTGTTAAATTTCTGAATTCGGATAAAGTGAAAATCTGGGGCTACATGAATCTTTTAGATTCCCCCTAGATTCCTCAAAGATTCCCTCCTCCGAGTCATCTGAAGATCTATTGCTCAGATCAAAATTATGTCTACACCATCAGGTTTGTGTCACTGAGAGGTGTAGGATAGACATAAATTTTTTCCAATTTGGACACTGGCAAAATTTCACCCTCCTGAAAATTTGGCTCAATCATGGTCCCGCTTGCCTCTTCTCCATGCTCATGGTTCCACCTACAATTAATTAAAAATTTGTCTCGAAATCATGTCAAGGTTTCACTCTTGATTCCATCGCTCATGGTTCTACAATAAAATATTAATATGCTAGCTTCTCCGCTCTCAAATCCGCTCCTCCTTGGGCGCACTGCACAAATATGAGTTTAAGTATAAGTTAACGGCGGACTTTACCAAGTGTGCCCACTTGTCATGTTGGTTGGCAGTGATAAAATTAAGGTTTTCCGTTGGCGGAGGTTCTGGGTTCCAAACCCGCTCCAACCTATTTTAACATAGGCACACATATACCAATGTTTTTTTTTGTTATGATGGCGATTTTTTTGTAACGGTTATGATTTGATATGGTGTTGTATTGTTTTAAATAAGCACAATGATGTGGGCGCCCAAGTGGTGGGCTAGCCATTTCAGTTGGGCAAGTTCAAACCTTGCCGCACACGATTGACAAGTGGCCATGGTTATGGTGGGGCGTGGGTTGGGTCCACTAGAGGTGGCCCACCCACCGCCCCACCCACCACCCAGTTTTATATGTAATGTGATATGGTGGTTGGGGGTCCGGTGGGGCCATGGCCGCCAACCCATTATTTTTAATAAAAAAATGTTTTTAAATGTTGTTTGGTCTGATAGAGGTGGCAGGGGTCATGGATCGCCACCTAATTACATATTATTTTTTATAACCATAATGAATATTTTCGATTTTGTCTAATGTAGGAGATATTAGACAAATTAAGTATCCAACAAATTCGCTTGCTTTCGGGAGCTAGTTTTCATGCCGCGAGGTCGGTCAAATTGTAGGACACTTGAACTTGGCACACAACCCAACTTTTACCAAAAATTTGACTGGTTCTTTCTCCCTCATACAAGCTTGGATTTGAGTGTCATTCACACCGTTGGAATCAAGGCGATGAGCACTTCGATTTGGTGCTGGTTTGGGAGCAATCTGACCACTTTGAATTTTGACCCTTTCTGAGTCTTAGGACTTCTACCTATGTCTGGAGCCACCTGGATCACTTCTTGTGAACTTTTTCCCTCGATATTTAGCTTTTTTAGCAGAAAAAGATCAACTTAATTCCTTCCATAGGCTTAGATGTGATCTTCAACTTCCTTGCTTCACCAAAGATCTACTACCAAGTTGATTTTTCAGTACAATTGATACAAGTACTTTATTTATGAACTATAGTAATTACTTGTGAATACATATTATAGTTATTTTATCTTCATCAAGCAATCACACTTTAAAAATTCAACTAATAACCATGAAAAGAAAGTAAAGATCACAAATGTTGAAAACTTAGGATATGTGAGATCATGTGTGTAAGAGAGAGAGATATGTGTGTGATAAGTGAATGTGTAAAATGAAAAATTTCAAGTTTATTTTATACCCAAGATACCCAAGGGACATGCCTATTAAATTAAACCACATTTCTTTGTAAATTAAATTCTAGTAAGTTGGCACATTTACATTTTTACTTGTATTTTTGTTAAAGTGTTGAAGATCATGTAAAAAATGGTGGGTAGTAACTCTTGGTAATTGTATTTATTTACATCTTGTGCCTTATCCCATATTTTACGTAAATACTTGCTTAAATTGTGGTGGGTACTAACCTATGGTAAATATGTTATTTATGTGAATATGAGTTAACTTATGGTAAATATGTTATTTACGTGAATATGAGTTAACTTATGGTAAATATGTTATTTACGTGAATATGAGTTGTGGTTTTGTTGATTTTCTTCCTTTTCTTTCTTCTAACTTAAAGTTTACTTTTCTTTTGTGTTTTTACATAGTATTATAAATACATCAAGGATTATGAAGACTGACCATAGCTATTTTTTTCAACATGGGGGATACATTCTATTTAAATCATGTCCCATTGAAAAATGTATCAGGTGAAATATTGGACCCCCTATAAATGATAGACTTTTTGGGGGTCTCGATGTACTTTTCCACCGTCATTTTGAACTTCCCACAAACTTCCAAATTTGATGTGCTCCTTAACATGATCATATTTTAACATCAAGCAAAAAAATACAATGAATTTGTTCTAACCACATGTTGTGAAGGTAAATCTCCTCTGCAGACAGAGGCAATCCCTCTAGCCCAATGAGTGGGTCTAGCAACAAACTAAACAAACTAACATACACTTTCCTAGCTTATGTTTAACAAATGCAGAGAGAGAGTAGTCTACCTCCCTCTAATGCTAATTTCTTTCTCCTTTGGAGATGAATTTGAATCCTTTGCTTCCACACTCGCTTCTTACCTGTTCTTCACGTCTGAGTACTTTCAAGAAAGATCAAAGAACTATGCAATATACAAAAGATCATATATGGCATACATCAAACATAAACTATTTAATAGATCAAGGAGTATTAAGATAATAGCATAAACATTTACACAATTATGGAAAGTAAACATCAGATATATATATATTAATGAGCTATAAAGGGAAGCATACAACCTATGCCTTGATGTTGGAGACCTCCTTTTGGTGGATGTCCAAGTCCAAGAAAAGACTCTTCAAGCACTCCTTCTCCAAGTTAGAATGAGCAGCTTGTAAGCATAATATGAGTATGGGAATGCATCAATCAATCACCAACCATTTGGGGATGGAAGGGAGTTGATTTATAGGAAGGGATAGGGAGTTAGGGATCCAAAAAAGAGGGAGGAATGTCCACATCTCAAGGGGAAAACCCATAATGATAATATCAAGAGGTCCAAATGGGATAGCTTGACCATATCAACAACAACCAATATCCAACTCATTATTCTCGAAGGTTCTAGTGCACGAAGATTCTCCTCCAGTTTGGGAAAACCTGCCAGAAGAGGTTCAACGTGGGTTTTCATATCAAAACCCACGCTGGCAGTGTTAGGGTAGAATAGTCCAACATGCTATCAACATGGGTAGGAAGTGTGGCAAAACGTGTTGGCCCAAAAAATTAGGTTTTAGTTAACCAGATTCAGAATTGACTCAGGGAAATTTTCCTTTGATTCTTCAGGGAGCTTTTTGTCTGTATATCATGATGGATATGTTGCACAGTTTTCAATGTTTTTTCACTTCAGGATATGGAACGGGAAGTGAACAGGAGGTGTGACAAAATATTATGTAATGTATGCCCCCTAAAGCATGAACGCAGAACATGGAGTTATGGCTGAGATGCTTTACAAGTCATTTCAAGGACTAGAACAACACCATTAGGAGACCTACAAATCAAGCATATACATATACATATACATATACATATCTAAAATCTCTGATGATTCATGCCTAATGATACATGAATAGGCATCGAATGATACATGAATCCATGGTATGGACGCAACCATCTGAATAGAAGGGATCATGTGTATGGATCCACGGTATGGTCACAACCATCCAAATAGAAAGGATCATGAATATGGACTGATGGTATGGTTGCAACCATTCATCTAGAGAAAACATGTATATAATCATGAATAACTCATAACTCCATGCAACCTATATTTTATTAGACAAAATATAGGGTCTTGCGGTCCATTTTGACCTGATCAATGTGCAAATTCTAACATGTGAATAGATGTATTGAAGTCAAACATGATATAAAACCACCGGATTATCGTTCAATGATGTAAACCGTTAGCAGGCATGAGATAAACCACCAATAATGACAATGGATCTCAAGGTAAAATCAGCACAATCCACGAATGTGAATAATGAAGCTAAATTCGAACACCCATGGAATCATCCAATTGAAGGTCAATGATGTAAACCTATCATCGAATGCAAAGAATTTGCCATTGGGGCATGCAAGCTCTAAGCTACTGGAGAGATATTTCTAGATCATCTTCTTGGATAATGAGTTGAAGTCAACATGAAGCGATCTGTCGAGGAGGGCCATAAGGAATACCACATCATCGAAAAAAAAGGATGTAGTAGAGTAGATAAGTGTGATCCAGGACTGTGGAAGAAATTCAGACAATGTATAAGAGGTAAAGAACTACAGATAAGACTCCTCTTGAACATTTCGGTGACATGACTCCAGAGTTTGGCAATATTTGACTGAACATAGGGTCAGAGGTCATGATGACGAAGTGGTATAATCAAATGAGAGGAAAAATGGATTTCTCAAACTCACGAAGGCAAATGACTAAGTGTGGATGTCCCAAACCCGACATGAGCAATAGATGAGTGTCATGTTCAAGAACGACATGTTGCATTTACAAAATACAAGTGATGATCGCTTTCATTTTTTCCCCGACCATTTCTAGTGAGTACCCCATTATTTTTTGCCTCAAGCTTGAAGGGTATCATATGCTTGCCATATAAGTTCATCCTTTGGATGAATCCATCCTATTAAGTTTATGAGCCCTAGGAAGGAGAAACTCACTCTTGTCATGGTGACAAGTCCCGCGTTGTTTAAGTTTTAAGAGTTTGACGAAGGGGAAACTTGACATCTTTTTCATGTTTAGAGAGTTTGAAAAAGAGGCGGAAAAGAAAAATCTAAAGGTCCCTTTTCATAAATCGTCTCTTAAACCCGAAAAGGTAGAAAAAAATATCCAAGAGAACCTCTTAGTCATGTTCGACTAAGGTATTCCTTTTTCGTACAATAGTCTATCTCAGTCTAGAAAAGGGTTAAATATATACTGAGTAGACATCATTTCATTTACTTTAACGAGTTTGAAATGACAAGTACTCGTCAATCTTTTCATTTTTCGAGAGTCATAAAAGAGCTTAAAGATGACTCTAGGGGGTTGATTTTTTGTTTATTTTTTATGAGTCCGAAAAAATGATAAAATAAAACTCGTTGAATTAGTCAAAATAAATCATCATCACCAAGAATGCATTCCCTATTTCTGTATAAGGAAATGCACATTATCGATTTGGAGGAAAAAAAATAAAAAATGAGTGAAATATGCCCTAATTTGGTAAAAAATATTATTTAAAACTTATAAAAATCCCAAAAAGTAAATCATTTTTACCATTTCACCAATTTGCAAATCTAAGAGAATTTTACCTCATTTTACCTCGATTTTCTGGTAAGGAGTACGACCTATCCTGGACACAATTCACAGAGCCGTTTACTTCAGGTAAGAGATTTGTCCCTTCCCTTCATTTTGGTACTCATTTCATGCATTTTAATCCATAGATTAGGTTTCAAAGAGGATTTGTATAAATTTTATGTCGAGAGTGATCAGCGTGGGTTTTACCCATTGGACCCGCGCTTCTCACCTTGTGATCAACTAGGTCATCACGCTGGAAACGCATGAAAATTCACACATAGTCGTGTTGGCACCCATTCTAACTTGGAGGAGGAGTGCTTGAAGAGTCTTTTCTTGGACTTGGACATCCATGAAAAGGAGGTCTCCAACATCAAGACATAGGTTGTTTGCTTCCCTTTTTAGCTCATTAATATATACATCTGATGTTCACTTTCCATAATTATGTAAATTTTTATTCTGTTAGCTTAATGCTCCTTGATCTATTAAGTAGTTTATGTTTGATGTATGCCATATATGATCTTGTATCTTTCATAGCTCTTTGATCTTTCTTGCAGGTACTCGGACATGAAGAACAAGTGAAAGGATTCAAAGTCATCTCCAAAGGATTGAGCGATTAGCGTCAGAGCCAGGTATGCTACTCTCTCTCTGCATGTGTTAAACATAAGCTAGGAGAGTGTATTTTAGCTTGTTTAGTTTGTTGCTAGACCCACTCATTGAGCTAGAGGGATCACCGCTGTCTGCAGAGGGGAATTACCTTCACAACAAAATGGTGAATCCGCTGGGGATGGAAGGGAGTTGATTTATAGGAAGGGATAGAGAGCTTGGGATCCACAAAAGAGGGAGGAAGGTCCACATCTCAAGGGAAAAGCCCATAATGATAAGATCAAGAGGTCCAAATGGGAGAGTTCGACCATATCAACAACAACCAATATCCAACTCATTGTTATCAAAGGTTCTAGTGCATGAAGCTTCTCTTCCAGTTTGGGAAAACCTGCTAGAAGAGGTTCAGAACAAGTTTTCATATCAAAATCCGTGTTGCTAGCGCTATGGTAGAACAGTGCAACCTACCATCAGCAGGGGCAGGTAGTGTAGCAAAACGCATTGGACCTAAAAAATAGGTTTTTAGTTAACCTTATTCATAATTGACTCAGGATAGTTTTCCTTTGATTCTTCAGGGAGGTTTTGGTTTGTATATCATGATGGATATGTTGCACAATTGTCAATGCTTTGGCACTTCGGATATGGAACAAGAAGTGAATAGGAGGTGTGACAAAATACTGTGTAACACCACACAATGAAATTTTGAAAATTTACAAAATGAATTTTGAAAAAAGGAAAATGTTACAACACCATCCATATATTAAGAGAATTTCAAAGAAAAAAAAAAAATTAAAAGTCTCCTAATGTCTAAGGATCAAGTGTAGTGCATTTTGATCTTGTATCAAATCCATTCTTGCTCATTGTAGTCACTACCAATTGCATGATTGAGAAAAATGACATTGGTTTTGACATCTATCCATAGTACTATTCTATGCAATTGCATGATGTTTTCATCTAAGGATTAATATATCTATAAAAAAGTAAAAAAAAAAAAGTGTATCAAATACTTCTTCCTCTTTTAGCGTTCTGACTTCAATGACCATACATTTTGTTTTAAATCTTTGTTATCTTTATATTTGTTATAATTATTGTTCTTAATTTACTAAAAGGTACATATAGATGAAAATAGAGATGGTTCAATGGATGATATGGGATACAAAATTGTATCTAGTGAAGGTAATTCTCCCATTGCCATGGTTAGATGTGGAAAAAGGTGTACATTTTCTAGAATCTGTCATGAAATTGTGGATGATGAATTCATTGAATGTCCTATTGAGTTTATTGGAGAGACAGGGATTTGTTTAAATCCAAAGCAATAGAAAAAATGGAGGGTTAAATTGAAAAGTAGTTCTTAATAGGAAACTATATATATGGGGAATTGAAACATTGGATCAAGTGCAATGGTAAAATCTCCAAATGTCAAAAACATTGAAGAGTATGGATGAAATTAGTAGTAAACGATCAAGAGTTTAAAATATGTTAGAGCCTTGTTGGTGGTGTTGGATGTCACCAGCATTTTAAGGGTATCTCCTCGATGTAAGGTCCCAACTAGACCTCACACCATTTGGTGTAGGAATCCCATCCGATCTTACATTCTGGCCACTGTTGGATTGCTTTTCCAATCAACCGCCTTGGTTACAATTGGACATAAGGGAAAAAAATGGCTCATTGGTTCAGCAAGGATGTGAGCTTTATGAAACACTCAGTGTAAGGTGTACGAGGGATACTTCCATTGACTATGAAGGAAACAAGCCACCAATTAGAAAAGTAATAGTACTATCCTAAAGGGGGACCCTGGGGTAAAGAGAGAGACTTGATGTGTACATGAAAATTAGTCCACATAATAAAAAACACTTGTTAAGTCATAACATAATTCATTTGATAACATCCATAACCAAGAAACGAAATAGTTGATTTATTTAGCATGTAAATAAAGCAACATATACCATACATATAACCATAATAGTCCAACTAAATACATGCTACATGTGTGAAGGAATGCCAACTCATTAAGATTTTGATTATAAGTGTAATATCCAAATAACATTGCTACATGAGCGAAACAATGTATCCAATAGTGGAAGATGAATCCACAACTTGCTTCTCCAAAGAATAATCTATCTCCTGTATAGTGTAAGAGAAGCCAAGTTTAGGTCTCCAAAATCCTAGCAAAATCCTAGTCCAAAATCCATTTTTCTTGAGTTATGAGGGGCTATTTATAGAAAATGCAATGACTCTTGAGCTTCCCATGACTCTTTGGTTTATATAACTATTCATATGATAATATGCCTCATTACATTCCAAGGTGTGGCTTTTCATAATCCACATCTGTCCCTTGGACTTCATTACATAAAATTTATTACAAAAGACAATTTACACATGAGAGAGTATCGTAATAACACAAAATTGCTAAAAGACAAAGCTCTTCAAATGGATAGATCATGCACTTGTTCATGGATTTCTTTTTTTATCTAGGTGTGCCATGCTTTGAACTCCTTTTTGATCGCTTTGATCTGGTTTGGCAAGCCTCCTTTATAGTTCTTTCTCACCTCCAATGCTTCTGACAGTATGTTCTTGGAGCTCGACTAGAAATTATCACAAAACCATGAGAGCTTAATGTGTGCTTTGACTAGTGCAAAGGCATATTGTTGAATAAAAACCTTAGTCACTTCCAAGCCTTCCCATTTTGTTACTTCCTTGATTTATTCAATGTAATCCTTGATCTCTTGAAATATGACCTCCATACCTTTGATTGCTTCAAGAGATCCGATGGTGGGCATATTGTGATTTTTTGTAAGAGACTCAAACCCATTATACAGTTGGTTGTAGGTAGCCGTAGTTTTAACCGACTATGCTCCCAAATGTGGGTAATTCTGTAGGTGGAGTCTCACTTGCACTCTATCTATTTCTATGGAGAGTTTATCCTTATTTTCAAAGTGTTATGATGCACTTGGATATTTGGTAGTCAAATCTTGCATCTAGTCCACTTCTTCAATTTCTATCTTCAGGAGTTTCACTACTTCTTGTGCATTCTTCTGAATGCCAATGAGAGGATCCATGACCTATTGTATAAGTATCATCTCATCTTACATTCGTGCCATGGTATCCTCCATTGGTCCCCAATCTTCTAACATTGTCAACTCCCATTATATGGTACTGAAGTTCTTTGATGACACTTGTTGGTTCTCTACTGCAAGATGCTCTACTTGTTTCTTCGTCACAACCAATTCTCTTCTAAATCTAGCTTTATCATTGAGAAAGTACTCTGAGTTGTCTTCTGTCACTGTAGAGAATGCAACATTTTCCGCCATAACTTCCCTTAGATTTGTTCTAGTGTTGGAGGTGATCACCTTTTCTGTCACTACTGAGACAGGGTTTTGAGGATCTTGTGGGTAGTATCTATCCCTTTGTTGCATGATCCTCTTTTTCAACTGATCAAACATTACCCTACATACATCTACAACTCGATCCACTAGAGGAGGTGTAATCCCCATCTCGCCGAATGGAAGTTGTCCTCCTGTGAGTGGTTGTTCACCTGGAGTATTGAGATCATCATCTATGGGATGGATGGTGTCTTCTTCCTCATACTTCTCCTCCTCCAGTTCATGAGTCAATTTTTTTTCTTCTAGCCTTTGCGTTGCTTCCTCCTCCTAATACTGCCTCTGATGTTCTTCCTCTATGTGTCTCCTCTCTTCTTCTTCTACTAGTTTCTTCTCAAGCAACTCACCCTACTTCCCGGTCTCCTCTTCTTCCACTTTTTCTTCCCCTTCTCTCCTCTCTAGATATTCTTGTGTAGCTCCTATGTTTAAAGGACTAGCCTTCCATTTTCTACTTCTCTCACATGATGAGTACTTGATCCTTTTCCTGGGAGCTAACTTCTTTACTTGACGTGTTCTTTCGTCCTCCTCATCCTGTTCCTACTCTTGTAAGTCATGAGATGGAGGATCGTGAGTTGAACTAGTATCCATTGGGTGATGTGTCTTCATTCTGGCATTGTACTAGTTATTTATCTTTTCAGCCTCTTGTTGTCATATTGATGAATACCTTGTATTATGCCTGATCCTTTCACAATGATGCCTAACAATTCGCTTGGGATCATATGCATGGAAGTATTTGGTGGCGAATTCCAGGTGGCTCAGCTCTTCAATTTTTGTTGCTAATGTCCTATGACTCTTAAATTCATATAATATGATCGTTAATAGAAATATAGGCCAAGGGGATTTCTTCCTCTTGTGAAGGGTTCCCCACAGTCCCTTGTCCAACTGATTTTCCACCTCCTACATGACCACCTTTTTTGTCAGATATTGCGGCATAAGATGAGTGGTTGTTTGACATCTAAAGCATCTAATTTAAGTTCCCTCAGAGGCTGCAAACCATTCTGTAATATCTTCAAGTGACTCTTTTACTTGATATATCATGCATGGCAGATGTCTCCAAAGAAGTGTTTGGCCAATATGTCATACACACCTTTGAATCTTCCTTCTGATAACACCCTGGAGTGAACATAAACTGGGAACTTATCTTTAGGAGTCAAATTCCAATATAGCTTTGGAAACACATATCATGCACATATACCATCCACAAGGTATACAGACATGTAAAACTTTGTAGCTTGATTTGCTTGCAAAGATGATTTGACTTGCCCCACCTGTCGTTGCAATTCATATGATAATATATTTCCCAATTAAAAGCTCTTCGATGGTTCACCACCAGATTAAGTGTATATATCCAATTCTCTTGGAATACCTCAATGTTATTGTGCCAAACATCCAACAATATATAGCTATCAAATACTGATATATCTCTCTTAAGATCTTCGTCGAATAGACTGCTAATGGTGATGGCAAAAATTGGCAAGTTCTTGACACCATTGCTTGATAACATCCGTCATGTCGAGGGTAGCCCATATTGTGTAAAATACATTGTTTGCATAGTCATTGGGCAATATCATCTTATAATATGTTTGCATATCCTCACCATAATAGGTGGCGAGGTGACTACCACTCTAACTGCGTAGCACAAGGTGAGAGTCATCCATGTGTGTGATTATCCATTCAACAACTTCTACACATGGCATAAATGGGTATCTACATGAAATCTTGTGTATCCTGGACTTCTTGATGTTTATATATGAATGCACATATTCGAAGTACTTAGGAAATGTTTCTTGAGTGAATGTGTTGTAGATCTTGCTCCAGGTAACCTTTGTCATCTTGTCAATAAAACACTAAGTGTCCGCATATATAGGAATGTTGGACTTTTAGGCTCATCATCACTTCCTCCTAAAATTTATTTAGAGGGTAATTTTCATAGCGGCATGTCTCCAACAAATGATGACACAGTTGTAACACTTGTAGCATGGATACATGTTTGTGGAATCGCACTCATAGGGACAATATCAACTTAAAACAACTAACTATGTAGCAAAACTTGTAATGTTAAAAGAGTCAACACGGATGATAGAGCATGAAAAACTATGAACGATATCCAAAAATAACTTGCATGCAAGCAAAACGACAAATGAAAACTAGGAGGGTGCACTCTCAAAGCATGAAGGGACATGCATGGTCATTTGGGGCTTCATGGTGCACTAATGCGCTCAAGAAAGAGGCAAAATTCATCCAGGGTGCACTATAGAACCTTGAAGGTTCGAAGGAATGATAAAAGGTGGCTTTAGGTATTCCCTATGGGCCCTTGTGCCCGGGGATACAAGGAGGGAGCATTATCACACTCATAACAGTCAAAGGATGATGAAAAGGGAGTTTCAGGTCTTTAAAGTGCACCTATACGCTCAAGAAAAAGGAGGGCGCACTGTCACATGTTGAAGGGTTGAATGATGAGGCTTTGTGTTTTCATGATGTGACCATGTACCCTAAGGAAAATAGGGCGCATTGTAGCATTACGAAAGGTTGAAGGGAAAATCTTCGTCCCTTCGTGATGTGCCCATGCGCCTATGAGAAAACTGGGTTGAACAGGGTGCAATTTTCAAGGTTGAAGGGGCTTCAAGCTTAGGAAGTGTGCTTTGCCTGAAAAGAGCCCAAAAATATGTACATAAATCATAATTCAATGCTAATATGAGGAGAATAATGATTTTCAAGGTTTTATAAGTTGTTGTCGCATGCATGGCGAAAGATGAAAATTTTCAAGAATATGAAAGGTTTCTTGCATGCGACAGTAAATGAACACTTTAAAGATGAAGGTCTAGTGAAAAAGCCAACAAACACACTGTAAAACAAGAAATCGACAACAAACAAAGCAAGTTTTGATAGTGAAATGATAAAAAGTAGTAAAGATTGAGCATGCAAACTTACTTGCTACATTAGTTGATGAAAGGCTTGATGATTTCCAATTGTGCGCTCAGATGAAATGATGGTGAAAGAATGATTATCTAAGTTTATTTAAAGATATCAACATGCAAAATAGATCCATGCATGGGTGCCACTTGTCGTTGCATGAAATAATCAATTAAGAGGAAGTTAAGGCGGTTTCTATTTTCTAGGAGTGTGCCCTCTTGCAACAAGTTTGATCATGCATGCAACTGGATAGGGCACAAGTCTTTGTCATGAAGGGGTGTGCCCAGGTAGAGTGCACTTGTTCAGCCTAAAGGAGTGCACCCAAATAGGGTGCATTCCTTTGGTTCGAAGAAGTGCGATTTCTTCAACAGAAATCCTTTGTAAACTTTGAGTGCGCTTTTTTCTTTTGTGAGAGATTTTGTGATTTTTCTGACTTTTTCTTGCTTTTGTGTGCTTTTTGAGTGTGTGCATGGTTATAAGGCATGTTTCTAACTCTAGAAAATATCATGATCTCACCTAACCACAAATTACTTACTTGCACACTTCTAATGGTTAAGTGACGACAATTGAAAAACATATACTTAGGAGGATGCGACATTAAGAGAAAACATACGAATATCAAATCAAACCACATGATGACACATGGTGGCTTGACATGGGCAAAAATTTTGGAGGGTCGTTGGCACAGTGACAACATTGGTGACACACTAGGAGGACCCCCAACTTCTATGAAATGGTTCCATTGTAAGCAAAATTCTCATTTTTCTAGGAAGTGTTAATTCAATCAATGATTTACCTTCAACTCCCCACTCTACCCGGTTAAAGATATAACCTTCCCAATTGCACTACTAAGTGTAACACAAAATTTAAACAAATCACTTCAATATCATTTCAGTATACGTAAGGGTAATATAGTATAAATAAATAAAACAATCAGAGTGTGATCTTTACATCTTTGTCGTTGTTCCATTGCCATCAGGCCTATACATTACCCCAACAGAGTCACTTCAAGAAAACAAACGTTGGTTAGTTTCTAGCGAGCCTGGACAGTGCCCCGAAAAAGTCACTTAATTCACCTCCCTACATGGGAATCCTTTCTATTCTTTAACCCTTTTATTCTTTTTTATTTTTTTTCATAAGACTATGCATAAGCACTTTTTATTTTCACTGGCAAAAGAGGGATCTTGACTTATTGAGACTAGAAGATTTTGTTTCTTCAGAGACATTTTTTAGACCTTTGATGCTTTAATCACTAAAATTTATCACCTTATCTTATTCTACACAGATAGAAAAGCAAGAACACACCATTTATAATAGGATCGAGCATGGGAATGAAAATACACAAATAGATATGGGTTTTCATGGTTTTATTATAGTTTCTCAATTGAAGGATCGTATTTTCGATCGGAAAATCACTGACTTGAAAGATGTAAACAAAATCAAGGAAGAGGGTGACAAATAAGCTAATGACTACAGGCTGCTACAACTTTCCTTGCACAAAATATTAGCCAAGCCATCTCAAAGCTCAAACTGACTTATTCAAAGACTAATCAAACTGAAAGAGTAAAACCGCAACATGAAATATGAAAGGACAATGTAATGCATCTAACTACATGCAACCTAGCCTAACCTAAACTAAAAAATTCAAGGCCAGATCATGTAAGGTGGAATTTCCAATGCAGCCATAGAAGTTGCTCCCGACCTTTAGACTGAAATATATGATCAAGTCAAAATGAAAAGCAATGCAATGAACAAGAGGAACCATTCTATTATCTGCACTAATCGAATGAAACAAGAGGTGCAACCACAATGATGTATTACAATTGACTTTTTACCACATGGGGAACTTCACAACAACAATAAATACTAGGCCTGCGACCATATATGACTCAACAATGCATATGCAAGTATAAGCTATGAGACATGGGCCCAAACTAAAAATATTTTTCTAATGAATCAACAACAGGATCACAAATGCAACCTTTAGGGTAATACATACCAAAATGGCCATACAAGGACAAATCCATGTCATAATCTATATCACAAGGTTGAACGTAATCTAAGTTGTCGTGCACATGAGACTCTTCAATAGTTGATGCAAAATATTTATTACATATTTGAGATTTTCTTGTAATGGGATGAAGAGGTGGAAGATCAATAGTCAAATTAAATCTCCTTCCCTAAGGGTTGAAAAATTTTATGTGAATAAAAGAAGCATCCCTTAGGAAGGAATCATCACCCCTGTGCTGATATCAATGAAGAAGTTGTGCAGGAAAATAAAAACTGACCAAAATCACAAAAATTGCCATGGTGACAGGGACCTGACATAACCATCAACCTTGGTTGAGGTGCCCTACTCACCTAGTTTGATTTTGAATTATAAGACAACGTGGTCAGTGTTTTATCAAAATAGGATTCAACATGAGATTCAACAAAAGATAGATGTTCAAGGCTAGTGAAGAATTCTTCAATGATAATCATATCATCTTCTTGATTGAAAGGAGATATACCTAAAAGAAAATCTTCGATAATTGTGTCAGACTCCTTTTGAAACTTCAACAAATCCAAATATTCATGTGGGAATAAAGGTTCATCCAAATTACTTGAATGACCATGACCATATAATTCAAAGAGAATAAAATCATCGGGGCCATGATCATCCAAGGGTTCATCTTGATTAATGGGTGGAAGATCGATAAGGGGAATATCAAGATTTGAATATGGTTGATTGATAGAGTTATATGAATCACTATAATATGAGAGATGTGAAAGAAAAATGATTTCTTCATTCGCAAGATGATATTTTGATTCAATAGTGGGTCTAGGTCCAACATACAAATTATCAAAGGGAGGAGGACATGGGACAAAGAACATTCTTGGTTCCTCTTCCGGAAGTTGATATTCTTCATGACCAAAAGGATCTAATTCAAAATATTTCCTAGGCATCCAAACTAAGAATCGAAACTTCTCATCCAAGAACTGTTAGTCCATGTCCTCATCTGAAAAATGATAACATATATGAAGGAACCGATCAACAAAATGCTCAAGAGATTCAACCAATTCCATTCTAAGTTGATCAATTTCATCAATAACATCTTGATATTGATATTTATCAAAAACTCGATAAAACTTGTTGACCAAGTGATCAAAAGATTTGATAGAAGCAATGGGTAAATAATAGCACCATTTCTTTGCACACCCATCCAATGTATGGGTAAACAACTATGCAATGATTTCTTTTGAATCAACAACATTTAGGAAGAAAAATTGAACAAATTCAACAACATACCCAAGAACGGTTGTTGTACCCTTGCCATCAAATTTAAATCATGATAATTGATGTAAAAAGTACACATGGATTGAAAGATACAAAGGCTTTGTAAAACACCTTGGGATTATGATTTTGGATGAAGCCATTAAAGGTAAAATATCAAACAGACTTGACATGCTCATCTTGTCATCTATTCCTCCTTCGAGTGCTAGAAATGTTGATAGTGCTGGATCCTGCCAAATTTCAAGGTGATCTCCCCAATGTAAGGTCCCAAATAGACTTCACAATATTTGGTGTAGGAATCCCATCTGTTCATATGGTTCAGCCACCATTGGAAAGGTTTTCCATTAAAATTCCTTGGTTACAATTGGACATAAGAGAACACAATGCCTCTTTGGGTCAGCAAGGATGTGAGCTTTGTGAAACACTCGGTGTAAGGTGTATGAGGGATAATTCCATGGATGGTGAAGGAAACAAGCCATCAGTTAGAAAAGTAATAATACTATCCTAAAGGGGGACCCGATGATAAAGAGAGGCTTTTTGTGTACCTGCAGATTAGTCCACATAATAAACAACAATTTTAAAGCATAACAATATTCATTCAATAACATTCATAACCAAGCAATGAAAGAGTTGATTGACTTAGCATGTAAATAAAGAAACATATATTGTACACATAACTAGAATAGTCCAACTATATACATGATACATGTGTGAAGGAATGCCAACTCATTGAGCTTATTATTATAAGTGTAAGATCCCAGGAACACTGTTACATGAGTGAAACATTGTATCCAATAATGGAAGACGAAGCCATAACTTTCTTCTCCAAAGAATAATCTATCTCCTATGTAGTGCAAGAGAAGCCAAGGCTAGGCCTCCAAAATTCCCTCAAAAGCCTGGTCCAAAAGCCATTTTCTTGAGTTATGAGGGGCTATTTATAACAAATAGAATGACTCTTGAGCTTCCCATGGCTTTTTGACTTCTATAAATATTCATATTCTAATATGACTCATTACATTCCAAAGTGTGGCTTTTCATATTCCACATGTGTCCCTTGGACTTCATTACATAAAATTTATTACAAACGACAATTACACATGAGACAGTGGCCTAAATAGACAAAACCGCTAAAATACAAAGCTCTTCAAATGGATAGATCATGTGCTTCTTCATGGATTTCATTTTTGATGTAGGCGTTCCATGCTCAAAACTCCTTTGCGATGGTTTTGATCTAGTCTAGAAAGTCTCCTTTGTAGTGAGCCCTCACCTCTAATGCTTCTAACAATATATTCTTGTAGCTTGACTATACATTATTTCACAATCATGAGAGCTTCATGTGCACTTTGACTAGTAAAAAGGCATACTTTTGAATATCCTTAGTCACTTCCAAGACTTCTTGTTTTTTTACTTGCTTGATTTGGTCAATGTAATCCCTAATCTCCTGAAATATGACCTACCTACCTCTGATTTCTTTAAGAGATCCAATGGTGGGCATCCCATGCTTATGTGTAAGAGACTCAAAACCATTATGCAGTCAGTTGTAGGAAGCCACAGTGTTAACCCACTGTGCTCCCAAATGCAATTAATTATATAGGTGGAGTCTCAATTTCACTCTATCTATTTCTGCAGAGAGATTATCCTTGTTTTCCAAGTGTTGCAGAGCATCTGGATATTTGGCAGTCCACTCCTGCATCTGGTCCACTTCTATGGGTTCTATCTTCATGAGTTTCACTACTTCTTGTGCATTATTTTGAATGCCAATGAGAGGAGACATGACCTGTTGTATAAGTATCATCTCATCTTACAGTCATGCCATGGTATCCTCCATTGGTCCCAACTTTTTCTATCATTTTCAACTACCATTCTGTGGTACATAAGTTCTGTGATGAAAATTGTTGGTTCTTTGCTACAAGATGCTCTATTTTTTTCTTTGTCATAGCTAATTCTCTTCTCAACCTAGTATTCTCACTGATAAAGTACTTTGAGTTGTCTTGTGCCTCTGTAGTGAATTTAACATTTTCTGCCTTAACTTCCCTTGGATTTCTTCCTGTGTTGGAGGTGATCACCTTTTATGTCGCTACTAAGAATGGGTTTTGAGGATCCTATGGGTAGTATCTATGCCTTTGATGCATGATCATCTTCTTCAACTGATCAAACATCACACTACATATATCCATGACTTGATTTGTTGGAGGTGTAATCCCCATCTCACCGAACAGAAGATGTCCTCCTGTAAGTGGTTGTTCACTCGTAGTACTGGGCTCATCATCCATGAGTTGGATGGTGTCTTATTCCTCATAATTATCCTCCTCCAATTCATGAGTCAACTGTTCTTCTTCCAGCCTCTGTGCTTCTTCCTGCTCCTGAGACTGCCTCTATTGTTCTTCCTCTATCTTTCTCCTCTCTTATTATTCTACCAGTTGCTTCTCAAGCAACTCATCCTACTTCATGCTCTCCTCTTCTTCCTCTTATTCTTCCCCTTCTCTCCTCTCTGGGTCTACTTGTGTAGCTCCAATGTTTAAAGGATTGACCTTCCATTTTCTACTGCTCTTGCCTTATGAGTACCTGGTCCTTTTCCTTTGAGCTAACTTCTTTACTTGAGGTGTAGTTTCGTCCTCTTCCTCTTGTTCCTACTCCTGCAAGTCCTAAGTTGGAGGATCGTGAGGTGAAATGGTATCCATTTTTGGATGTGTCTTCATTATATAATTGTAACGATTCTTTATCTTTTCATCTTCTAGTTAGCATATTGATGAATACCTTGTATTATGCTCAATCTTTTCACAATGCTACCTGATAATTCACCCAGGAACATACACATGGAATTATTTGGTGGTGAAGTTAAGGTGAATCAACTCTTTAGTTTTGGCTACTAATGCCTTATGAATTTTAAACTCATATAATATGAACCTTAATGGAAATGTAGGCCAAGGGGATTTCTTCCTCCTGTGAAGGGTTCCTAATAGTCCCATGTTCAATTGATTGTCCACCTCCTGCATGACCACCTTGTTTGTCACATATTGCGGCATAATATGAGGGGTTGTTTGATATCTAAAGCATATTATGTAAGTTCCCTTGGGAGCTACAAACCAGTTTGCAATATCTTGTAGTGACTCTTTCACTTGATCTGTCATGCATGGTGGATCAGTCTCCAATATCAAATGAAAGATGGCTATAAATAAGTGTCAAGACAATTTGTCCTAGACACCTCTGAAGCTTCCTTCTGATAACACCCTAGAGTGAACATAAATTGGGAACTTCCCTTTAGGAGTCTAGTTCCAATATAGCTTTGGGAATGCATATCACGCATAGATACCATCCAAGAGATATGCAGACATGTAAAACTCTGGAGCTTGATTTTTTGCAAAGATGCTTTGATCTACCCCACCCGTTGTTGCAATTCATATGATAATATATTTGCCCAATTAAAATCTCTTCCATGGTTCACCACCAAATTGAGTGTATATATCCAATTCTCTTGGAATACCTTAGCATTCTTGCGCCCAAATATCTGACAATGTATAACTATAAAATACTGATATACGTCTCTTAATATCTTCGTTAGATAGACTGTTGATGGGTGATGGTGAAACTTGGTAGGTTATCGAAACCATTGCTTGATAACACTGATCGTGTTGAGGGTAGCCCATATTGTGTAAAAAGCATCGTTTTCATATTCATTGGGCTTGAGAATCTTATAATAAATTTGCATATCCTCACCATAATAGGTGACGATATGACTGCCACTCTCACTATGTAGCACAAGGTGAAAGTCATCCATGTGTATGATTATCCATTCAAAAACTTTTGCACATGGCATGACTAGGTATCTGCACACGATCCTGTGTACCCTGGACTTCTTGATGTTAATACAGTGCATGCACATGTTCTAAGTCCTCATCAAATGTTTCCTGCGCGAATGTGTTGTAGACCTTTCTACAAGTAACCTTTGTCATCTTTTCAATTAAACACTAAGTGTCCGCATATATAGGAATGTTGGACTTTTCCACTTCAAGCAACTCAACATTGCTTTCTCCTAAAAGTTCTTTATAGGCTACTTTGTGCGGAAACATGTCTCCAAAAGAGGATGACATAGTGGTAACACTTATAGCGCAGACACATGTTTGTGGAATCATACTCACAGCGACAAGATTAGCTTAAAACAACTAAATATGTAGCAAAACATTTAAATCACATTCAAAGAGTCAACACAGATGGTAGAGCATGAAAAATTATGAGCAAGAGCCAAAAATAACTTGCATGCAAGCATAAAATAGATGCAAACTAGGAGGGTGAACTCTTAAAGCACAAAGGGACATGTATGGTCATTCGGGGCTTCATGGTGCACTAATGCGCTCAAGAAAGATGAAAAATTCAGCCAAGGAACACTGTAGCACCCTGAAGAGTCGAAGAAGTGATAAAAAGTGGCTTAAGGTCTTCCCTATGCATCCATGTGCTCTGGGAGACAAGTAGGGCGCTCTATCGCACTCCAAATAGAAGAAGGATGAGGAAAAGGGAGCTTCGGGTATTCAAAGTGTTCCTATGCATCCAAGACAAAGGAGGGTTCACTATCACATGTTGAAGGGTTTAATGATGAGGCTTTGTGCCTTAGTGATGTGCCCATGTGGCCTAGCGCAAAGAGGGCGCACTATAGCACTTTGAAACGCTGAAGGGAAAATATTTGTTTCTTCGTGATGCGCGCATGCGCCTATGAATAAAACTAGGTTGAAGAAGGTGTAGTTTTCAAGGCTAAAGGAGCTTTGAGCTCAAGAAGTGTGTTGCCTAAAAAGAGCCCAGAAACATGTACAGAAATTAGAATTTTATGCTAAGATGAGGAGAATAATTGTCTACAAGGCTTTATAAGTTCTTGTCGCATGCATGGTGGAAGATGAAAATTTTTATGGATGTAAAAGGTTTCTTGCATGTGACAGTAAATGAACACTTGCAAGATGAAGATCTAACTAAAAATCCAGCAAAAACACTGTAAAATAAGAAATTAGCAGCAAACAAAGGAAGATTTTATGGAGAAATGATAAAAAATAGTATAGATTGAGAATGCAAACTTACTTGCCACACTAGTTGATGAAAGGCTTGATGATTTCTAGTTGTGCGCTCAGATGAAATGATGGCGAAATAATGATTAGCCGAGTTTATTTAAAGAGATCAACATGCAAAACAAATCCATGCATGGGTGCCACTTGTCATCACATAAAAGAATTAGTTAAGGAGAAGTTAAGGCGGTTCCTATTTTTTAGGAGTGCGCCCTCATGCAACAAGTTGGATCATGCATGAAATTGGACATGGTGCAAGTCTTTGTCACAAAGGAGTGCACCCAAGTAGGGCACACTTGCTTAGCTTGAAGGAATGTGCCTAGATAGGGCACATTCCTTCAGCCCGAAGAAGTGTGCTTTCTTAAAGAGAAATCCTTTGTCAACTTTAAGTGATCTTTTTGCCTTTGTGAGATATTTTTCTGCTTTTCTTGCTTTTTCCTGATTTTGTGTGCTTTTTGAGTGTGTGCATGGCTATAAGGAAAGTCTCTAAGTCTAGAAAAGATCATGATCTCACCTAACCACAACTTACTAACTTGCATACTTCTAATGGTTAAGTGACGACACTTAAGAAACATAGACTTAGGAGGATGTGACATTAAGAGAAAACACACAAATATCAAATCAAACCACATGGGGCCTTGAAATGACAGTTATCATAGGCTCTGGAATTGGCATGAGAAAATTTTTGGAGGGTCATTATCATAGCAACAACAAGTCTGTAGAACAACACATATCTATTGATCTTGTTGTATTAGAATCTTGGAAAAGCAAAGTGAATATCTTAATGGAAAAGTTTATTATGGAGAAGCTAAGTCTCCAAGTATCTTCAGGAAAGGGAACACTTCAAATAAAGATCCAATTGACATGAGAAAAAAATTTGGAGGGTCATTGTCGCAGCGACAACAAGTCTGTAGAACAACACATATCTATTGATCTTGTTGTATTAGAATCTTGGAAAAACAAAGTGAATAGCTTAATGCAAAATTTTATTATGGAGAAGCTAAGTCTCCAAGTATCTTCAGGAAAGGGAACACTTCAAATAAAGATCTAGTGTGAAACTTATGGTGTTATGTATGAATTAGGGGACATATTACTTGCATCTCGAACAATTTTTAACTTCATAAATTCTCATATGAAATCAATAGATTGTGAATTTAACAAGTTAGCCATGTGCAATGTGTTATACTCCTATAGTAATAGGTGTCATATTTCATGATTGACTGGTTGAGCTCTGTAATATGTTCATACCTTTCCTTGCTGTAAAGGTTTCCATATTATCAAAAAATCAAAAAAATTAAAAAATTTAAAGAGGGTATACCCTAAAAAAAAAATCAAAGGGTGAAAAAAATAAATGGTCAAAAGAAAAAATGAAAAGAAATGAACCCCAAATAAAAATAGACCAGGAAAGTTTGCAAGTCCAAATGCCACTACTATTTCATTTGCTGTAAATAGAGCATCATGTACAGCTTGTTGAACTTTTGCCACAATTGATGAATGGCCAAATAGCTTAATCTTGGCCAGTTCATGTTTGAATTTCATGTTTTAGAGATAGAGAATAAAAATCTGTCCAAACTGTTTAATCTTGGCAGATAAGTAGATAGGTAGAGAAGCAAAGGAGCTCAACAGTTTAATCTGAGCCCTTGGATGTAATAAGTGCAGACTTAGGTAGGCTTACAATGAAAAGAAAAGAAAAGTTGAAAAGGGTTTACTAGTCTAAGTGCACCCAAAGAAAGAAGAAAAAAAGTTAGGCAAAATAGGCTGGGTAGGTAGATGATGTTGCAGAATGAGACTTGTGATTGATTTTGTCTCTCAAATGTGTTAATCTTATCCCTATCACAAGTGCAAGGCAGATATTTTTGGAGCAGCTCAAGTGAGGCAGATTTCATAACTAACTTTCCTTCATGTCCTTTCCCCAAAGCATTTATTAATTTCCCCCAGAGATATTAAGATCTACTTAATATCACTAAGCCACTCATTCCATTTCATAATTGGCCTAAGTGAATTCCCATTTTACTTAGGAAAAATGCATACTATCACCCCAAAATCCCTGTTTTTTCCCTTTAGCCATAGTTTTTATACATTATAACTTAGCGCTTATTTTCAAATCATTCTTTCATATCAACTCTGACTTATTATATAAATCCCATATATTTACCCTTCCCCATATTAAAGTAAATATACAAAAAAACCCTGCATTGTTAATATCCCCGCCCGGGTTAGTTATAACCATATCACTGTTTAAAATAGGGATTAATAGGTTCATTTGGAACTTATTAATAGCCTCCGCGGGCAAAACCATGGGATAATTAACCACCCGGCTTAATTATAACCAAGCCCCGCCAGCTAATGAAAATGCACCCGATATCATTAATTAACGTTAATTTGATCGGCCCCGCGCGTTAACTCTCCGCCATTTTCCATGACCGCCTGCCGTCCGATTAATGGCTCCACATCCAACAGTCCATAATCATATCATGACCCCCCCATCTGCCGCACGTTAAGTCCCGGGGAACCGGCGGTATTGCACCCGTACCATGGACACGCGTCGCTCTCCGACGTGTTCGCTAGCCCTCTGCGCAAAACCGCCCAAGCCCAAAAGCAGTGCGGGCAAAACCATTTACCGCCCTCCCCCCTGCTGATGTCATCCGTTGACGTCAGCTATCCTTTGCTGACGTCACTACCACGTCGTCTGTCCCGTACTCCCGCTAACATCATGCTGACATCATCCATCCTTCAAATGAGATTTTCTCGCAAAAATTATTTTTGTCAAATAAATGGTAAAAAAGTCATTTTTTTGATATTTTTCACTGCAAAACTGTGTTCCGAGCACGATAAGGGACCAACGCAGTTCCAGTTTCGCGACCACCTCCCGAACAGGAAAGCACCAGTGCCAGCTCCGTGACCAGCCATTCAACCTGCCCAGTACAGTTTCTTCCTCTTTTAACACAGTTGAACCAGCATCGCGAAACTTCCAAGCTTGCAGAAGACAGAAATGAAGATATGTAGGGATACTCACTGCCCTATCCAGTGGACAGTCAGAGACATGATTTACCAGAGGAAAGGTACTCAGAGGACACGTTAGCAAGTTCCATTTTTCCAGACAGCGGTGAGCCGGAGTCAGTTCAGCATTAAAGAGTATCAGATCAAAGTCAAAGTGTATCAGACGAGCATTAAAGAGTATCAGACAAAGCAGATCAAAATTAAAGGCAGGAGATAAGAGTTAGAGACTATCATATCAGAATTAAAGAGCCAGCCTCCAGCACGGCATAAGTTAGCTGCTTCTACTTTGCTTGTAAATTGCTTTAGGTTAAAATCTAGATATTATCTCACACCTGTAATGAGATATTTTTGTACATATTTTGTTGTATAAATACCCCCTTCATCAGAGTTTTGAAGAGGTTGGGTATGTGTAGATTTCCTTAGACTTTGCTGTAATATTGAACTTTTGGAATAAAAAAGCTGTTGGAAACAAATTGTTGTCTGGTCTACTGGATGAAGAATTGATGCAGAGGACTTGTCACAGAATTCTTGAATCAAACTCTGGATCAATAAGTCCCTTCTAGCTTGTGTTTTAAAGTTTTCATGTTTACAATATCATTTGTGTTTCATGATCTGAATGGTAAAGAAAATGATTAATTCAGAATTTGCTTAACTGCACTCTATTTTCAGACTTTATTATTCTCTGTGTTTTCTTTAAAATTACTATAAACAATGAATTCTTAATTGCTCCTGTTTCATGATTCTCTCATATTGATTATTTGATGAAGAATTCTTAACCGCTCTTTGTCGATAAGCATCCACTTATCCTCTTTCAATATGTTGAAGGATTCTTAACTGCCCTTCATCCATTTGAGTCCATTCCATTTGATTCTAGCCTTTATTTGTTCCATGTTTGACTACCTTGCTCTATGATGCCATCCTCTGTTAGAAACCAAATCTAGAAAGCCACCTTTTATGACTCCATCATGCCCAATGGACTAAACTGTTCTGTCTTACATCACTGTTCTGTTGAATCCCACCACCCAAACTCAAACAAAACCCTTGTACTTCATAACTAGCATAATACCTTAAAAAACAAAGCTAAATCATAAAGAGAGAGCCCTCTCTGGATGCAGATTGGATAGAATATGTATCTAAAAGATTGGTCTCTGGTTACCTCAGTCGTATTCCCTTTCTTACAACTTTTGGGAAAAACCTGAGCGATAACATCATTGGCGACTCCACTAGGGACTTGAATAATTATTTGTTACTATTGTTCACTGTATAAACTATAGATGGAGCTTGAAGTTAGCCAGGTAGCCTTTGAAACTGCTTTTGCTTTGCAATTGCAAAAGTAAATAAATGTTGCTTCAGTCTATCTCCGGTCTAGTTTATGGATTGAGCTGTTAGTTTCAAATACTTGATCAGTTCCTCTTTTCAAATAAATCTCTAGGTAAGTTCAAAGCTCCCACATCTAAAACTTCCTAGAAGAGACTGTTAAAGTTGTATTGTCAAAACCATTTCAAGAAAAAACCAAAAACAAACCTAGAAACTAGCTTCATAAAATATTCATTACACCAGATCAAATCCTAATCGTAATCCCCCACCTGTGTTTGAAAATCCTAATCTTATTTCTAGGATTGTTAGAAGACAAGAGAGCCAAGAAATTCTGCTAGTTCACACCTTGACAAACATTTGCAGAACTCCAATCCATCTGAGCTTACCTCTGAAAAAACACTAATCCTTGTTGTGATTACTACAGCTTCTCCAAGTTCATCATCAACACCTCCAACCACCCTTTCCACTCCTCCACTCACAGCTCACATCCCCATTATTATCCCTACTCATCCAGTTGTCATAGCTATTTCTGCAACCATGGCAAACTGATATACTCCCCTAAACTTACCAGCCAATCCAGGTGCTATGCCCCAAGACTATCAAAGAAAAATCACCTATTTTGACTATACTGGCACCTACACAGCTCAACAACATATCAAGAAAATGACCGACTATTTTGAAAACTATGAGATTGACGATGATGATGTCAGAATGAAAGTTTTTGTGCAAAGTTTAACTGGAGATGTTAGAACCTGGTTTAGAGCCCTCCCTGTAAATAGTATCAATGACCCACAAGCTCTTTATCAGACCTTCTTGAACAGATGTGAAAAGAAGAAAGATCCTCTCTACATTTTATCAGAGTATGAGAACCTAAGAAGAGGCACACAAGAAACTATCCAAGATTACTGTACCAGATTCAACAATGTTTACAATTCTATTCCTCAGAATCTCAGACCTCCTCCAGATTTGGCCTTGATCAAATTCCCTAATGCATTTGATTCTGATATGGCATACCAACTTAGGGAAAGAGCTCCTAGAAACTTAGAAGAGATGCAGAGTATAGCTATCAGCGTTGAGGCCAACCTGATATCTAAACGGTCTAGAGCCAGAGCTGAAAGGAGGACACCTTTCAAAGAAGAACCTTCTGCCTTTAAACAGAAATTGGATGTTATCATTAAAGGAACGGATAGACTTGGAGACAGAGTAGAAACAATTGAGAGAAAATCCCCTTGGGATGGTCAACCAAGCAACACTGGGAGAAATCCAAATTTCAGGAAGAACCAAAATCCTAACACTAGAAAGACAAGGCCTGACCAAAATATCAGGCCCCCATTTCAAGAAAATTATGTTGAAGCCTCAACTTCTGATGAACCAATAAAGACACTCAAATCAATTTGATGGGACTCAACAATGAACAACAAGTTTTCTTGATCCAAGAGGATCAAGAAGCTCACATCCTTGAACAATTCCAAACTCATTCAGGTGAATCATTTGGCTTTAGGGAGGGATATGATACGGCCATTTATGAAGTCCACAAACAATACAATCTGAGGAGCATAAGGATAGATGTCTCTGAAAACAATAAACAGAAAGATATCAAACAACCTAACAAAGGTAAGATCAGTAACCCCCCTGTACATATTCTTTCTAAGACATATCCTAACCCTAATAATCCAATTGTTGAAGATATATCAAACAATAAAATACCTAACAGACAACCTTCCATTGCTATTCCTGCTAAAGAAAAACAAGAAGAGCCTCTAGAACATGATTTGGAAAACATTTCAGCACATAATCCCATTCCTAAAGAGGAGAAAAACGCAGAGAACCCAACTGTCCGAAATACAAAGATTCGGACCGAAAAACCTTTTAATCTTGAGACAGAAGTAGGCAAACTAAAGATAGTTGTTCCCTTATCATAATTAGCTAAACATGATGTCTACAAAAGTCAAATCAGCAGATCACTCAAAATTTCTGTCAACGAAGATTCAGTAAACGTTTTTGATGACTAGCCTGAATTGATATTTGGCCCTGAAGTAAATGGAAAAATAGCAGAGGGAGAAATTCCTCCATTCTATGTGGATTTAATCATACATGATAAAATACTCCATAATGCCATGTTTGATTCTGGTGCTTCCCATAACTTAATGCCTAAATCTGTAATGGAGAAACTTGACCTTGACATCACCAGGCCATATAAAGACCTTTTCTCTTTTGATTCAAGTCAGGTCAAATGTTTGGGTTTAATCAAAGATTTATGTGTGTCACTAGTCCAATATCCTGCCAAAACCATCTTAATGGACATAGTAGTAGTTGATATTCCTCCAAAGTATGGTATGTTATTGTCTAGATCTTGGGGTGCAAATTTTCAAGGATCTCTGCAGTTAGACATGTCTTATGCTACTATTTCAGTATCTGGTCAACACAAGAGACTATACAGAGAAACCTTAATGAAGTATGTAGTAAGTAGTCAAGAGAAACCCCAAAATTTCCCTATCTACTCAGTACATTCAGACATGGATTCTTTTATTCTTTACAATGCTGAAATTGATCCCCCACATGCAATAACGGTTCTAACAGACAAAACAGAAAAAATAGTTGAAGCAAAAAAGATTGCAAATGAAAAGTCTGGTGCCCGAACCCAAGAGATCTCTGAAAATCATGAAAAATCAGATAAATCAGAAGAAACTGAAAAACTGAATCTCCTTACTAAACAGATCCCTGAAACTCCAGATGCTAATTATAAACATGAAATCCTTTGGTACTTAGAATTTGATGGTTCTGCAACAAACTAGGAGCAGGAGCAGGAGTCTGGGTGCACAATCTTCAAAACAATCAAGCTGAAGGTCATGCCTACAGATTGAACTTTAGATGCACTAATAATATGGCTGAATATGAAGCTCTGCTGCTAGGTCTTAAATTGCTAAAGAAATTGGGAGCAACTAGAGTGTCAGTCATGGGAGATTCTGATTTAATCATTCAACAGATAAAAGGGAAGTTTTTGACAAATGATCCCAGATTGAGAGAATATAGAGCAACAGCCATAGAAATCCTCAACACATTTTTGGAAACTCATCTTGCCAAAATCCCGAGAAAACATAACTTGCAAGCTCATAGCCTAGCAATGTTTGCCAGCATCTGTAAATTACCATTTGAACCAAATCATCAATTCACAGCACAAATCAGACACAGGCCAGCCATGCCTGACAATGTGAAGAACTGGAAAGTGTTTGAAAGTGATAAACAGATCAACAATTTTTTGACCCTAGAAGAGGAATTTTCCAGCACTAACGCAGATGAAGACAGTTAGTGAGTTTGATCCAGCCAATCAAATACAAATAGAAATTTCAACAGAAAATACAACTCAATTGATTCATCCAACAAAATTCACCAAAGAAGAAATACAAGAGCTCAAACAAATAGATGTTGATGAGATTATTGAAGAAGAATCCGAAATTTTCAATTTGAAAGACAATCATTTGCCTAAAGGATTAACTCCTTTGGAAGATCTCTTTGATTTCAATGACATTCCAAAGAAACCTCAGATGGAACCTCCAAAAGCAGACATTGAATACTACAACATAGGAACTGAAAAGAATCCAAAAATGGTAAAATTGTCCAAATCTTTGCCCCTTGATTAGAAGCTGAAGTATGTTGAACTGATCAAAGAATTCCAAGATGTTTTTGCCTGGAGCTATGAAGACCTCAAGTCTTATGACACCTCTGTAATTCATCACACAATACCCCTCAAGGAAAATAAAAAACCATTCAAACAAAAGCTCAGAAGAATCAACCCTGTACTGCTTCCTTTAATAGAAAAAGAAATTAGATGAATGCATGATGTAGGGATAATTGCCCCAATCAGATTTTCAGAGTGGGTATCTAATTTAGTGTCTACCAGGAAGAAAACAGGGGAAATCAGGTCATGTGTTGACTTAAGAAATTTAAACAAGGTTTCTTTGAAGGACAACTACCTTTTACCCAAAATGGATCATATTTTATAAAGGGTAGTAGGTGCTTCTAGAATTTCACTTTTGGATGGGTTTTTGAGTTTCAATCAGATTCTAGTTCATCCTGATGACCAAGAAAAAACTGCATTTACAACGCCATGGGGTACATTCAAATATGTTAAAATGCCATTCGGGCTTAAGAATGTAAGGGCAACCTTTCAACGAGCAATGTACATAGCTTTTTCCAAAGAAATTCATGATTTTCTGGTTGTATATCTAGATGACCTTACTATATTTTCTAGATCAGAACAACAACATTTAGATCATTTGAGACAAGTGTTCCTAAAATGCAGAGAATATGGTATTTCATTAAATCCCAAAAAATCTTGGTTTGGTCTAGAAGAAGACAAACTGTCAGGCCATATCATCTCTAAAGATGGCATCAGAATTGACCCTGCTAGAATAGAAGCCATCCTGCAAATACCCCACCCCAGAAATGTCAAAGAACTTCAAGCTTTCTTAGGGAAGATTAACTTTTTGAGAAGATTCATACCTAATTTGGCTGAATTAATCAGACTGCTAAACAACATGTTAAAAAAGGATTCAAAAGTTAAATGGACAGTAGAAGCCAAACAAACATTTGAAGAAATTAAAATGGCTTTGACCAGAACCCCAATCCTTACAAGTCCAAAGTTCGATAGAGACTTCATAATTTTCTCATTTGCATCAGAACACACTATAGCAGCTATTTTACTGCAAAAAGATGATCAAGGATGTGAAAAACCCATAGCCTTTTTCAGTAGAGCACTTAGAGATGCACCTCTGAATTACAAAATCATGGAAAAACAGGCCTTTGCACTTGTGAAATCTATTCAAGACTTCAGAGTCTATATACTGTACTCACATGTAGTAGCTTATGTGCCATATGTTGTTGTTAAAGAAATATTGACTCAGGATGGAATTGAAGGCAAACGAGGTAAATGGATAGCTAAAATATTGGAGTATGACATTGAAATAAAACCTACAAAGCTGGTAAAAGGATAGGGATTAGCTAAACTCATGACTGAAACAAAATTTCAAGCCCTAGATGTTAATGAACTGGATAACGAACAGGAGATGGCGACTCCACAAATCAGCTAGGCCTTCTTAGACTCACCTTGGTATGCTGATATAATTCATGTATTATTAAACCTGCAGGCTCCTACAGGGTTATCCAAAACAAAGAAAAGGTTTTTAAAACTGAAAGGTTCAAAATTCTGTATTTTAGATGGTGTTCGTTTTTGGAAAAATCATGAATGTATTTTATTGAGTTATATGATAAAAGAAGAAGCCGACAAGGTTCTCAAAGAATTTCATGCAGGGGACTGTGGTGGACACCTCTACTGGAAATCAACTACAGACAAAATCCTAAGGGCTAGATTTTACTGGCCAACCTTGTTCGCTGATGTAAAGAAGTTTGTCACTACTTGCCACAAGTGCCAAATTTTTGAAGGCAAAAGGAAACTGTTGCCCTTACCCTTGAGACCAATTTCCACTGAAAGACCCTTTCAACAATGGGGTTTGGACTTCATTGGAGAAATCCATCCTCCCTCTTCTGGCCAACATAAATGGATTTTCACTACTACAGATTATTTCACCAAATGGATAGAAGCCATCCCTGTTAGACAAGCCAATGACACAGTGATCATAGGATTCTTAGAGACCAACATCTTGTCTAGGTTTGGCTATCCTGAAAAGATCATAATCGACAATGCTGTTGCCTTCAAGTCCAAGAAACTGACAAATTTCTGCGACAAATATCACATCACTTTAGGCCATTCCACAACCTATTACCCTCAAGGTAATGGTCTAGCTGAGTCCTCCAATAAAATCCTAATCAATATTATTAAGAAAATGTTGGAAGAGAACAAGAAAAACTGACACAAGAAGCTTACAAATGCATTATGGGCAGATAGACTCACTACAAAGAGATCAATTGGAACTAGCCCTTATGAGTTAGTTTATGGCATGGAGGTTGTGTTTCCTTCATCTTTAGGAGTTCCTGTGATGAAATTGTTGTAAGAAGCTCAGGTGGAACCAAATTCTATTCAAATAAGAATAAAGAAGACCATCCATTTGCAGCAGACCAGAGAAGAAGTGCACCAAAGATCTCAAGTGTTACAAGAAAAACTCAAGAAAATATTTGATAAAAGGACTAAAGTAGAAGATTTATACATTGGAGACAAATTTCTAAGGTGGGATTCCAGAAGAGAAGACAAAGAAAAACATGGGAAGTTTGACTTCTTGTGGAGAGGGCCATTCATCATCCATGCATTGCAAGGGAACAATACTTACTTTCTGAAGAGCCTGGATGGTACAGAAACAGAAGAAGGACCAGTGAATGGTCGAATGTTGAAACATTACTTTGATCCAGTTTTTTGATATTTTCTAACTCTAACATGTACATAAGGAAATTCAGGTTCAACAGCTTGAAAAAAGTGATTAGATTGTTCATTTCAGCAATAAGAATGAGGAGGAAAGTGCAGTAAATGTTGAAATCAGTGAAGGAAATTTATCATTTTTGTTTTGCCTCATTTCAGTTTATCAGAGATTGCAGAAGAAGATTTGGGAGTAGGAACATAAGATCAAATAATCCAAGTAGACTATCCAGCACAGATATACAGTTGTTTGAATCAGCTCAAGAGTAGTGTATATATTTTACAACATCCTTTTGTACAGTTTCTACATTCAGCAAAGGAAGATTTCAGAGCACAGTAAAAGGTATTCATAAGGCCATTTGACTTGTTGTTCTTGACTTTCCACCAGGGAAAGCCATCCCCAAGTGGAGCCAGTGTTATACTCCTATAGTAATAGGTGTCATATTTCATGATTGATTGGTTGAGCTCTGTAATATGTTCATACCTTTCCTTGTTGTAAAGGTTTCCATATTATCAAAAAATAAAAAAAATTAAAAAATGTAAAGAGGGTATACCCTAAAAGAAAAATCAAAGGGTGAAAAAAATAAATGGTCAAAAGAAAAAATGAAAAGAAATGAACCCCAAATAAAAATAGACCAGGAAAGTGTGCAAGTCCAAATGCCACTACTATTTCATTTGCTGTAAATAGAGCATCATGTACAGCTTGTTGAACTTTTACCATAATTGATGAATGGCCAAACAGCTTAATCTTGGCCAGTTCATGTTTGAATTTCATGTTTTAGAGATAGAGAATAAAAATTTGTCCAAACTGATTAATCTTGGCAGATAAGTAGATAGGTAGAGAAGCAAAGGAGCTCAACAGTTTAATCTGACCCTTGGATGTAATAAGTGCAGACTTAGGTAGGCTTACAATGAAAAGAAAAGAAAAGTTGAAAAGGGTTTTCTAGTCTAAGTGCACCGAAAAAAAAGAAGAAAAAATGTTAGGCAAAATAGGCTGGGTAGGTAGATGATGTTGCAGAATGAGACTTGTGATTGATTTTGTCTCTCAAATGTGTTAATCTTATCCCTATCACAAGTGCAAGGCAGATATTTTTGGAGCATCTCAAGCAAGGCAGATTTCATAACTAACTTCCCTTCATGTCCTTTCCCCAAATCATTTACTAATTTCCCCCAGAGATATTAAGATCTGCTTAATATCACTAAGCCACTCATTCCATTTCATAATTGGCCTAAGTGAATTCCCATTTTACTTAGGAAAAATGCATACTATCACCCAAAAACCCCTGTTTTTTCCCTTTAGCCTAAGTTTTTAAACATTATAAATTAGCGCTTGTTTTAAAATCATTCTTTCATATTAACTCTGAATTATTATATAAATCCCATATATTTACCCTTCCCCGTATTAATGTAAATATACAACAAAAACCCCGCATTGTTAATATCCCTGCCCCGGTTAGTTATAACCATATCACTGTTTAAAATAGGGATTAATAGGTTCATTTGGAACTTATTAATAGCCTCCGTGTGCAGAACCATGGGATAATTAACCACCCGGGTTAATTATAACCAAGCCCCGCCAGCCAATGAAAACGCGCCCGATATCATTAATTAACATTAATTTGATCGACTCCGTGTTTTAACTCTCTGCCATTTTCCGTGAGTGCCTGCTGTCTGACCAATGGCTCCACATCCAATGGTCCATAATCATATCGCGACCCCCCCATCCGTCGCACGTTAAGTCTCGGGGAGTCGGCGGTGTTGCGCCCGTACCGTGGACACGCGTCGCTCTCCCGGCGTGTTCGCTAGCCCTCCGCCCAAAACCGCCCAAGCCCAAGAGCGGTGCGGGCAAAACCATTTACCGCCCTCCCCCTGCTGATGTCATCCATTGACGTTAGCTATCCTTTGCTGATGTCACCGCCACATCACTACCACATCGTCTATCCCGCACTCCTACTGACGTCATGCTGACATCATCCGTCCTTCAAATCAAATTTTTCCGCCAAAATTCTTTTTGTCAAATAAATGGTAGAAAAGTCATTTTTTGGATATTTTTCACTGCAAAACTGTGTTCTGGGCACGACAAGGGACCGACGCAGTTCTAGTTTCACGATCGCCTCCCAAACAGGAAAGCTCCAGCGCCAGCTCCGCGACCAGCTATTCAACCTGCCCAGTATAGTTTCTTCCTCTTTTAACACAGTTGAACCAGCACCAAGGAACATCCAAGCTTGCAGAAGACAGAAATGAAGATATATAGGGATACTTGCTGCATTATCCAGTGGACGGTCAGAGACATGATTTACCAGAGGAAAGGTACTCAGAGGACATGTTAGCAAGTTCCATTTTGCCAGACAGCGGTGAGCCAGAGTTGGTTCATCATTAAAGAGTATCAGATCAAAGTCAAAGTGTATTAGACGAGCATTAAAGTGTATCATGCAAAGCAGATCAAAATTAAAGGCAGGAGATAAGAGTTAGAGACTATCAAATCAGAATTAAAGTGCTAGCCTCCAGCACGGCATAAGTTAGCCGCTTCTACTTTGCTTGTAAATTACTTTAGGTTAAAATCCAGATATTATCTCACAGCTGTAATGAGATATTTTTGTACATATTTTATTTTATAAATACCCCCTTCATCAGAGTTTTGAATAGGTTGGGTATGTGTATATTTCCTTAGACTTTGCTGTAATATTAAACTTTTGGAATAAAAAAGTTTTTGGAAACAAACTGTTGTCTGGTCTACTGGATGAAGAATTGATGCAGAGGACTTATCACAGAATTCTTGAATCAAACTCCGGATCAATAAGTCCCTTATAACTTGTGTTTTACAATTTTCATGTTTATAATATCATTTGTGTTTCATGATCTGAATGGTAAAGAAAATGATTAATTCAGAATTTGCTTAACTGAACTCTGTTTTCAGTCTTTATTATTCTCTGTGTTTTCTTCAGAATTAGTATAAACAATGAATTCTTAATTGCTCATGTTTCCTAATTCTCTCATATTGATTATTTGATGAATAATTCTTAACTGCTCTTTGTCGGTAAGCATCCACTTTCCCTCTTTCAATATGTTAAAGGATTTTTAACTGCCCTTCATCCATTTCAGTCCATTCCATCTGATTCCAACCTTTAATTGTTCCATGTTTGACTACCTTGCTCTGTGATGCCATCCTCTGTTAGAAACCAAATCCAAAAAGCCACCTTCTATGACTCCATCATGCCCAATGGACTAAATTGTTCTATCTTACATCACTGTTCTGTTGAATCCCACTACCCAAACTCAAACAAAACCATTGTACTTCATAACTAGCCTAATACCTTAAAATACAAAGCTAAATCATAAAGAGAGAGCCCTCTCTGGATGCAGATCGGCTAGAATCTGTATCTAAAATATTGGTCTGTGGTTACCTCGGCCGTATTCCCTTTCTTACAACTTTTGGGAACAACCTGAGTGATAACACAATGTACAAATTCATTCATATAATGATGAAGAAACCATCAAATAAACAAAAAAGGTTCGAGATCGATTTTAGATTGAGAAAAAAATCAAACTTTTAAATGATTTCAACAAGACACAAGATCCTAATTTGTTCAAGGTCATGGAAGAAACACTTGTAGAATATAAGGACGAGAGAAAAATAAAAGTGGAATGTACATGATGTAATAAATGGTTTTCTTTCTTACTAGGTAGTGGTAATATATTTAGTTCTTTAAATTGAAGACATGAAATCAAAAAAGCGTAATACTTCTCAGACTCTACATAATACAAGTGGAACAAGGACTAGCACAATTTAAGAGACCTAAGAAGAAATGGCATTGAGAAGTTCCAACATAGTTTGACTAAGTTCTTGGTTCCATCGTTACAATTTCTATCACATATGGGTTCTACAAGTGCAAGTAATTCTAGTTTAGGTGTGTTGATTATGGAAGTCTCGATTTAATTTTAATTTTAATTTAACTGTGCACATTATTTTATTTGTTGTCTTTTTTCCCCAATATTTATTTGTTGTCTTATTTGAAAGTAGTTCATTTTTTAATGTATTTTCCACATTATCCTAGGTCATTTATCTCCCTTTATATTACAATGTTGAGGGTACTAAGATCATTATATTGATAGAAAAGGCGGATATATTGGATAAAAAGTTCTTAATGGATGATCAACATGGTAGAAAATTATGGGCCATAGAGAAGCATCCCATGAGGACACTATGTTATTATGGTGTTGAATGCCATATTGATGGCACATATAGGCATATGTATTGTCAGAGGGATTATGAAAGAAGAATCCTCAGTGATTCATTGACATGCACTTTTTGTAAGTCGATTCTTAAATGTGATGACTTTAGAATGTGTTTATATTGTGAATTAAGGAGCAACATTGAAATACATGGGAGAGATACTGGAAAAAGGGAGAATATTGGACCATTTGATTCGAAATCAACTTAACATTGTTGCACAAGTTGCAAATGCTAACCATAGATCAAAAATGCGAGCTCTTTGGTGGGAGAGGACAAAGGTTGCTACATTGTCTATTAGAATGAGGTACCTAAAGGAAAAAATGTTCGAATTTGTAGAAAGAAAGGATGTATTTAGGTTTTGCAAGGATGCATATGAGGTTGATAAGCAAGGAAAACTACAAGGTAAGGATGCATTTTAGGGATTTTTCCGGGATATTTGTCACAACATGATGCATCCAAAAGTAAGGAGAGGGTATAATGCATCCGCTAAATCCATCAATGAGACGATTAAGATGTGGGGAGGTCCTAAATTGCATCACTTTATCATTTTGAATTAGAATGGCCCTTCAATATCTACAACCACTACTACAAATCCCTATGATTAGCCTTCTCTTTAGCTCCCTTTTTTGCTTCCACTGATTGATTTAGTGTATTTTTCTCCACCTTTTTGAAAAAACTGGTGCTATTGATCAGGGTGGAGATATTTTTGGTATTTTTTCCACGAATCATAGCCAGTCGGCGTTAACTAGCATTGTATTTAGCACAGATGTAAATTCCTAGTTTAACCTCTTCTTTAGCTCATGGTGTAGCTTCATGTATAACTTCTTGTGTAACGTCTTATTTGTCTCCTCGTTGTGGAATTATGTTTAGTGTCCACTATAGCTTTCATTTTTTCTTCTTGTTTAACATCCTATTTTTCTCCTCGTTAGGGCATTGTTTTTAGTGTCCACTTTAGCTTCTTTTTACTTTCCCTTTTAACTTCCTGTTTAACTTCCATGTTTGTATTATGATGCAAGTGTTGTCCTTGATGGAAACCCACTTGTAACAGAACAAGTATATGGTAACTAGATGAATCCACATGTCATTTCAAAGGTGACAGAGTGATGGAATAGAATAATAGAATGATGGGACAAAGGTTTACAGATCACAATAAGAAGTTTGATAAAGGTGAATATTTGAAGATCTATACACAAGTTCATCAAGGCCAAGTTGCATATACACATAGGTAAAAAGAGGAAAAGTTGTGTACATGCTGGCGCACTAACTTAAGAATACCAAGGGTCCTTACCATTGTATTAGCCCACAATATTGAGCACAGTAACGATTACTTGATCCCATCCAAGATTACCACTAACACTAGTGTAGTTATGACTCATGGTATTGGCTAAGGCTCTAACTATACAAGGAGGTGAAGATAAAAGTGATAAGTTTTCATGTGAAAGGGGTTTTGATGAATACTTCAATCTGAAGTAGATTTGCATTGTAAGGGCCATAGTTGATACATAGATCTAAAATAATTATGCACTGATGAATACAATGATGGATCAAGATCATGAGACCTAAAATTACTTTCCATTGTATGATCTGCTCATGTGTTGACTAGATCTAAGTATTAATGCATGTTTTTATCTCTGAATATTATGATCTGATTATTTACGAAGTTTTAAAGAGTTTCACAATTTTAGGCCAAAATTTGCAGATCTGTATGCAGGTTGGTCTTGGTTAAGTCACGTATACACACAGGTTCATTTATTCAAAGTCGCGTACATAAATGAAGGGTTTTTGTTCATAAATGACTAATAAACTTGATTAGTGCTCTTGTATCTCTTATGTATTTCAATGATTTCATCATGTTGATCTGGGTTGAGTGATAATGTCTGAAGTAGAACGGATTGAATGATGAAGTTGAATTTGGTTACATGTTGATTGGTTGAAAAGATTATTGATGCTGATCACTGTATGAGGGTTTTGTAAGCTAACAAAATATTTTAGAATAAATTTGGTCAACTCTGTGTTTGATTCATAATTACAAGTTTTTAGTATATTGAGATCTGTATGTAGGTTTCTCTACAGAAAAGCACATATACACGCAGGTTTCCTTAAGTAAAGTAGGGTATACATTTTGGAATATGAATGATCAGGGTTGCAGTTGATTCTATGTGTTGATGCAGTATTCTAAGTTCAGTTATGTGTTCTAATTACAGTGATCTCACTGTTCTATTTGAATTAAGTTGGTGTTCGCTTTAGTTGATCTACAAGTTGTGATGTATTAAAGCAGGTGGATCCAGTGTGAAAATTGATGAAACCTGGTCCATGGATGTTGTTTAGGGTTGGAGCCTTCAATGAAGAAGTCAAATATTCTTGCCAGTAGTATCTAGTAATCAGATCAGGGGGTTGGAGCCTTCAATGAGGAAGTTGAAGCTTCCTTCCAGTTGTAGCTAGTAATAAGATCAGGGGGCTGGAGCTCCCTTCCAGTAGGAGATGGAGAACGAGTGAAGGTTGTAGCCTTCAACAGGTGGGTGCCTGCATACTGTGAGGAGTCTGCACCAGTACATAAATGTAAGATTTTTTTGATATTAATAATTTTGAAGGTTGAGACAACAACAATGGTGGTTTTCTCCAACATTGGGTTTCCACCTTAAATCCTGGTGTTCATGTGTGTTGCTTATGTGTGATACTTTATTCTGTTCTTACTGCACCCGCTTACTGCTTATGAAATGCCTGATAAATATCTTACATTCTAGTTTAAGTTTAACATATAAAGAATTAGTTGTTTTACAAGGTTATTAAGCATACTCTAGTTTCTTTTACAACAGTCGCGTACATACACAAGTTGGGTTCAGTAAATTCGTGTACATATTTTAGAAAAGAAAATTATTATTGTGAGTTTTTAAAATATTGATTCACCCCCCCTCTCAGTATTTTTCCCAACAATTGGTATCAGAGCAGGTCCTTCAAAAGAAGCTTGATCGCTTGAAGGAAGATCTCCCAAGATGAGAAATCAAGATGGAATGACATCTATTAGACCACCACTCTTCAACGGAAATAATTTTATATATTGGAAGACAAGAACCAGATCCTATCTTTAGTCCCTTGGAGTAGATGTTTGGGAAATTGTGGAAGGAGATTACCAATATCCATCCGCAGTTCTCACAAATGCAATAGAAAAGAAGACGTATGAAACCAATGCCAAAGTTGTCAATGCATTATTGGGAAGTCTGATAGAATCAGAATTTGTCAAGTTATGCAGTTAAACACAACAAAAGAAATATGGGACAAAATCATTCAAATATATGAAGGAGATACCAAGGTAAAAAGTGCTAAACTTCAAACTCTCAGAATTCAATATGAAACTCTCAGAATGCATAATGATGAAATTATTACTAGTTTATTTCTATGTATAGATGAGATTGTAAATCACATGAAAAATTGGGTGAAGAAATAAAGGACACCACTTTAGTAGAGAAAATCTTAAGATCCCTAACTCCTAAATTCAAGTCAAAAGTTTATGCCATTGAAGAGAAGCAGGATCTGCAGACTCTTATTGTTATTCAACTTCACGAGATCCTAACTTCTTTTGAAATGAGGAAAGGAGGTCCCTTAGAAGTCAGAGAAGCCACATTTAAAGCATCTACAAAAGGAAAATAAAAGGAAGAACACAAGGAATCAGGATATATATCAGAAGAAAATGAGGTGAACTTTGTAAAGAAACTTCAACTAGGCACTGGAAGGCTGAGAGGTAATTTTCTCTTCAAATGTTTTGCTTGTGGTAGAGTTGGTCATTATGCTGCTAAATGTCCTCATAAAGACAACCATGAAAAAGGGAAGGATACTACAAAAGTTAATAGGAGATGATTTGACAATAGAAGAAGTTATTATACTCATGAATATAGTGATGGCTTGTCAAATAGTGAAGAAGGGGAATCTGATCAAAATCTTAAATTACTCATGGCTTTTGAGAAAAATACTAATGAGTCTAATGATAAATTTGTGGATGCATTAGAGAAAAAATATTTCTTTGAAGAAATTACTCAACTCAAAATTTGCTTGGAAGAAAACAAAGTAACCATAGATACATTGAAGCATCAACTCATAGAAAAGGAAAAGAATAATGAGAACTTAGAATGTGAATAGTAAGTCTAAGAAAGGAACTTGAGAAAATAAAAACTTAGAGTCTTAGATTTGTTAAAGGATCTGAAACCTTAGATGAAATTATCAAGGTACAACGCTCTCCTCTTATCAAGATAGCTCTTGGATACACTGGAGAAACATATCAAACAAAAAAGTCTTCGACCACCACCGGAAGTTATCTAAATGCAACAAAAACCAGTCAGCAAAGCTTCAATCCTCAACAAAAGAATAAAGGAATTCCACAGGTAAATCATGTTCACTCTAATCTAAGGATGAACAATAATAGAAGAACCAATCAAAAGGTAAACAACACCAGAAGATTCTATGATCACAAAAATTTCTTCTTTAATGGACAATGTTTCTCATGTCATAATTTTGTTCATAAGGTTGTTCAATGTGTTGCATACAAAACCATCATGACTAGAGAAGAAAGAAAATAAAGGAATGAGACAGGAATCAAGAAGGACACTTATAATAACTTCTCACCTCTTAAATATGAAATTGAATGCTCATTTTGCAATAAATTTGGACATGAAGAATCTGAATATAGGAGAAAATTACAGCCAACATCTCAAAAAGAGAAAATATCAACAAATTCTAAGGTATGTAAAAATAAGGAGTTATAGTTTGAAAGTTGTGGCTAGAATTATTTTCAAAAGGACAATAAAATCAATGATGCATTGACAGTGGATGCTCAAAACAAATTACAGGTGATAAAGACAGAAAAATTTCATACAATGCTTTAGAGAAAGAAAAGAATGTCACTTTTGGAAATGACTCACTTACTGTCATTAAGGGTAAAGGTTTTGTTTTTCTAAAAGAAAAGGTTAAAGATGGTAATGTTATGTATGTTGATGGATTAAAGCATAACTTATTGAGTGTTAGCCAAATGTGTGACCAAGGAAATGAGGTGGTATTCCGATCAAAAGAATGTGTGGTTCATGAACTTGACATAGGAAAGACCATAATAAAAGGAACAAGAACCCTGAGCAATCTATATATATTGAAAGGTGGACAAGAAAAATGTTACCTAGGAAAGGCAGAGGAAAACTGGTTATGGCACAAAAGGTTGGGACATCTAAGCTTCTCTCAAATAAGCAAATCAAGCATGTTCAAAGTTGTTCATGATCTACCCAACATTATGTTCAAAGTTGTTCATGATCTACCCAACATCACCCTACCAGAAAGTACCATATGTAAGTCATGTCAATTTAGTAAGCAAACCAGAGTTCAATTCAATGCCAAAGAAGGATCAGAAAGTAAGCCTCTTGAACTTATACATACTGATTTGCATGGACCAGTAAGGAAAAATACACCTCGTGGAGAACAATACTATATCTTATTCATTGATGACTTTTCTAGAATGTGATGGATCAGTTTATTGAAACACAAAGATGAAGAATTTGATAAATTTAAAGTCTTCAAATCATTAGTTGAAAATTAATTAGATCTAAAATAAAATGTCTCAGATATAACCGAGGAGGAGAATACATATCAGATGAATTCTTTGATTTCTATGAACAACATGGCATAAAAAGATAATTTTCTATAGCTAGAACTCCTCAATAAAATGGCGTGGAAGAAATAATGAACATAACTGTTCAAAAAATGGCTTGTGCTATTCTTGATGAGTCTAGAACTCCTGACACCTTTTGGGGTGAAGTTGCACATACTGCAGTAAATATTATCAACAAGGCTCATGTTCATGTGAATAGTGATAAAACTCCGTATGAACTTTGGTATGGTAAGCCTCCCACTGTAAAGCATTTTAGAGTTTTTGGAAGAAAATATTTCATCAAAAATAATGATGAAAAACTTGGTAAGTTTGAAGCTAGAGAAGATGAAGGAATACTTCTTGGTTACTCATCTAGAAGCAAAGGATACAAATGTTACAATAAGAGACTTCGGAAAATTGTTGAATGCATTGATGTTGTGATTGATGAAGCATGCATAGATCCCAAAAAGGTAACATCAGCAAAAGAGGATGATGATAATGAATGCTTTCCCACATCAAATCACAATGATATAGAAGAAGAAACTAATGAAGTAGTAGAAGAAGACACATCAGACAAAGAGAAGGCTCCATGCAAGTATGTTCAAAAGAATCATCTAGAAACTCAAATTCTAGAAGAAAAGGAATCTGGGGTACAAACAAGAAGAACCCTTGTAGGATCTCCTAGTTATCTAGCTTTATTATCCACCATTGAACCACAAAATGTAAATCAAATTAGTAAAGATGAATTTTGGGTTAAGGCCATGGATGAAGAACTTGATCAAATTGAAAAGAATGACACTTGGGAATTGGTTCCAAGGCCTCATGATAAAAATGTTATTGGGACAAAATGGATATTCAAAAATAAGTTGAATGAAAATGGAGAGGTCATTAGGAACAAAGCTAGACTTGATTGTAAAGGTTATGCTCAACAATAAGGCATAGAATTTGCAGAAACATTTTCACCAGTAGCCAGACTTGAAGCCATAAGCATGTTTCTTTCACTTTCAAGTTTTCGAAATTTCAAAGTTTATCAAATGGATGTAAAATATTCTTTTCTTAATGGAGATCTAGAAGAAGAATTATATATTGAAAAACCAAAAGGATTCATTTTGGGGAATGATGAAAACCTTGTATGAAAACTCAAAAAGGATTTATATGGGCTAAAACAAGCTCCACAGGCATGGTATTATCGTCTTGACAAATATCTTCAACAACAAGGTTTCACAAAAGGATCCGTAGACAAAAACTTGTACAAAAAAATTGAGGATGATAAACTATTAATTATTGTTGTTTATGTCGATGATATCATCTTTGGCAGTAATGAAGAATTTATGAGTCAAAACTTTGCTTCTGTTATGCAGTAGGATTTTGAAATGTCTTCACTTGGGGAACTAACCTATTTTCTTGGTCTACAAGTGCAACGAGAAAAAGATGGCATCTTTCTCTCACAAAAAAATATTTGAAGCATATCTTGAAGAAGTATGGGATGGAGGATTGCAAACCTATATGTACTCCCATGATGACAGGATGTAGCCTTAGTTCTAATGATGAGTCTCCCACAGTAAAAAAAATAGAGTATAGATCTATGATTGGAAGTCTGCTTTATCTAAAAGGTACTAGACCAGATATCATGCATGAAGTTGGGATAGTTGGATGTTTCCAATCCAATCCAAAGGAATCACATATTTAGGCAGTAAAGAGAATATTCAAATATCTACAAGGAACCCAAAACTTTGGTCTGTGGTATCCTAAAGATGCAGATCTTACCCTTCATGCATACACAGATGTAGATTGGGTTGGAAATGTTGATGACCAGGAAAGCACTAGTGGAGGTGCATTTTAGATGGGGCCCCGATTGGTATCTTGGTTCGGCAAAAAAAAAGGGTTCCATTACCTTATCTACAACAAAAGCAGAATATGTGGTTGTTGCATCTTGTTCCGCACAACTTATTTGGATGATGAAAACATTACAAGATATACAAATCAAATGTTCTCCACCCATCTCCATCCTATGTGATAATACAAGTGCTATTAGTATTTCAAAGAATCTTGTTATGCACTCCAAGACCAAGCATATTCCAATTAACTATCACTTTCTACGAAAACAAGTGCTTGAGAAAAAGGTTAAATTGGAGTATGTTCCCTCCAAAGAACAAGTTGCTAATATATTTACTAAACCTCTTCCTAGAGAAGCATTTGAATATCTCAGACAGAAATTGGGAGTTGAATTTGCCTCATTTTATTGTTAATCTAGTCTACTTAGTCTACAGGTGAAAATTCAGAATGTTTCTTTATGTATGTGGGTTTCATGAATTATAATCACATATATACGTGGGTTTCTTTGTGGACAGTCGCGTATGTTTTTATCTGATAGAAAAATAGTGGGATAGACTCAAGATCAACCTCTGACATGCTAGTGACAGTTATGATTTGATTTTTATTGGTCTAGTGTTGATGGGTATAGTTTGCTGATATGGTATTGAGTTATGTTTTTCTCATTGATATTTATCTAATTGATGAAGATGCTTTGATGAATGAGTTTTTGACAATGAATAGGTAGCACGGGTTCAGGGGGAGCGTTAGCATTGCAGAATATAATGCATTGTTGGAATTATGGTTGCCGAATTATGCTACTATTAAGATCTTTTGGTATCAGTTATTAATGTCATATCTTTCATTTGATTTAAAGGTCATGTGGAGATATATGATGAAATAATTGTCATATTTAGTCATGTATGGACTTTTGAGGTCATGTCAAATATGTAATCCCACTTGGTTGGGTGGTAGTGTCAAAAATGTAATTCCACGTAGTTGGGTGGTTGAGTCAAATATGTATCCACACTTGGTTGGGTGATTGCTCTAAGTATGAGTCCTTGGTGATAGGAAGGTCATACTCAGTTGAGTTATAGAGTCATGTTCTTCATTTGAAAATATTTCTGAAAATTCAGCATGTGCTCAGGGGGAGCATGGACAGTATAGTGAAAATCAGATCAAAAGGGGGAGCTTTGGTCTGTCCTTTTTCGTTGATGTCAAAGGGGGAGAGTATCTTGGTGTTTGAATAATGGTTATTTGATGTATCTAGTAGGTTTCTATAGGTTGAGGTAATCAACACCAACATGGTTGCCATCAAGTCCAAAGGGGGATATTGTTGGCATTATGATGCATGTGTTGTCCTTGATGGAAACTTACTTGTAACAGAATAAGTATATGGTAACTATATGAAGCCACAGTGTTATAGACATTTTTGTGCCTTACAGCATGAAGCATGAAATGTCAATAATCTAAGGGATCCAAAGTCCCTAAACATGTTGTTCCTACCCCTAGAGGAACAAGGTCAGCAAACCACAACACTGAATATCAGTTCTCCACCTGAAAACACTCAAAAACAAGCTAATTCTGGATCATGTCAACTGCTCCACTGAGCATCTGCGCTGAATGTCAACTGCTCCACTATGTACCTGCGCTAAATGTCAACTGCAAAGAAGGCTACCTGCGTTGGGCGAGTTTGGCCAAGTGGCACAGTCATTCCTCAAGGTGTCAATGCCCAGGAAGCTTCCAAAATGACACTTGGATCAGGGAATTCGACTTGTGATGAGTAAGAGGATCTAGATCTCCAAGTGGAAGCAAGAACCTCCAAGTGGACTCAAGAACTGAAGAATAACTGAAGTGGGAGAGGACACTAGTCAGCTTCATGCCAGCCTCAAGCTGACTCATCCTTTCTCCAAAACTCCTATATATAGAGCTCTCTCATGAGGTCTAAGGAGGCTGGAATCTTGTGAATGTAAGGAAGTGCTGTTGGTTTGAGTATAGAACTATTGGGTGATTTGCTTGAAGGAGGTGAAGAGGAGATTTCTTTCTGCTGGGAGGTGATGCTGGATTGGGCCTTTTATGGTTGTATCACTTCCTGAACTTTACTTCTTCCATTAATAAAGCATTTGAGGTTCTTCTATATGCATGTGTCTCAATGGTGTATTGTTATGCTTGTATATTTGATTTATTCTAATCCTTGAATCAGTTATGAATGTATGCTTCTTGTAGTCTCCCTTTCTTGCCATTTTGCAGGATCTTGGTGTAGCTGGGCCAGTGAAATAGCAAGGAGCTGGGAGCAAGCAGCAAAGAGAGAAGATTGGATCAATCATTAGCGGAAGACATCGGTTAGTGGATCTCTTCCTCCTCTCTCTTACATCTCATAAAGAAGTAATCTCAAATAGCTTTGCTTTGATTGTTGCTGAGGTACTATCACCCTTAGAGTGGGATAGGGTCATTCCGTATTGGATACTTTTCCCAACAACAAATTGGCGACTCCACTGGGGATCATATCTTGTTGGTTGTTTGTGTTTTTGCTATTCATTTCATAAATACAGGGAGTACCGAATCGAACTGCATTTGGATCTTTCAAATGCAAAGTAGAGGGCAGCTACTCTAAGCTCAGTTTCTGGGCATGTTTATGATTTGAAGAGCTGATCCACAAGGACTCTGAACAGCTCTTAGTGATAGCTTTTCATCCTCCTTTTCATCCCTTAGTGTGTACTTGATTGATAGCTTCTGATTTGGCCAAAAACTGTGAATTTTTGAGCAATCTGTGACCCGGAAACTGAGAAAAACGAAAGTTTATCTCTCCAGTGCAGGCACTGTGAAGGCAGTCTGCATTTCAGCGCAGTTCCCGAAGGGGCTACCTGCGCTGAAGGTCAAACTGCCAGTGTACTACCTGCGCTGAACCAGTTTTGCCTAGTGCTACTGGGGTTCCCTGCTGTTTATTGCCCTGTTTTCATCCTTGTTTTTGCAGCCTGTTACCAGTCAATGTACCTATCTGAAACCAACTTTCCTTGCCACTATTCCGCCTCGGTTGTATAAAGAAACTGTGTTTGTTCTTTGTGTATTTCTTATATCATTTACAGTTTCCCATAACGAAAGTGAACTAGTCTTGATGTGGCCTCTTAGATCTAGACCTGTGATAAGTGTCGTTTTGATCTTAAGAGTTAGTTTGTTTGCTGTTCATAGCTGATTGAGCTTTTGCTTTCGTCATATGGTTTGAATTTATATATTTCTAGTGTCGAAACAAGTAAATCTTAAGGTGTCTTTTGATTTTGGACAAGCTTGTTTGCTTTCACTTGAAATTGAATTCAAAGTTATACAACAGCTTTCTTTTTGTATTACATCAACATTAAGAAAGAGAAAAGAAATACCTACATTGTGCATTTTGCATTTGATAAGTTTGTATGCTGATTTAGGGAAAAGTGCATTAGTGTATGCTCTTTGATCTGTGTGAAAAGATGATGTCTTTCTTTTCCCTCAGTAGTTAGGATTTTCATAAGTCGAAAAGATTGAAAAAAGCTTGCTTCTCATCTTAGACTGCATTTAGGAATTTGTATCAAACATCTCGTGGTGAACCTTGAAAGGCAAACTTTAAAAAGATCAACTTAAAATATATTGAATGAACCTAACAACGCTTTAAAACATAACGTAAACACATAGAGGTCTAAGCTAGCGACGTGTTCCGGCGTCGTTAAACGTAGTGACTGTCGATCTCGAAGAAGGTGGGTGATTCCTCCTGAGAGTCGGTGGCACTAATACGGACTTGTGCTCCCACGTACCGTCGCGTATATATTGGGAGACCCCTATAGGCATATATCTTTTATCCTTAGGAAGCCGTGTCGGCCGCCCTACTGATCGCAATGCAGTGAACACAACATTCACGAAGATCGACCACCCGTACCGTAAAACGTATTTTGTGGTTTTGCGAAAGGTTTGGCACACCCTCTGCCTAGATCTCCAGAGTAGTTTCTTTTGGCCTTTTTCAAACTCTATAACTGAAAAAGTCCATCCGAGCATTTGTCACTTCGGGCTCGTTAAAACATCGAAGGAGACTAGAGTCATCTTTAGCTTTTTCTCGACTCTTAAAAAGTGAAAAAGCAAGTTGTGTCTAAAAGCGTCTAATAAAATTCATTCAATTCGGAAACACAAATTTTCCCTTTTAATATTTTGGTTGATCGAGTAATCCGCAATCGTGGAAGAAAGTCAATTGAAACCCCGTCGTTCGCGGAGGCTTACGAGTCAACCGTCTTTGTCTCCGGAATCGAAAACAGTACGGACGAAGCGAACTCGTTTAACCGGTTCAAAATCTCCTATAAAAGTTAGAACAAGTGTTCCAACTGCATCTGAGGTTCCGGTTACTCCTAACATTTCTGGAAACCCTGCCTCTATAGAAGAAGTTCAACAGCCACAGAAGGACAGTAATACTGATCCTAGTCTGGGGGCAAATACTTGTATAACTGAACCAGTTCCATCTGTAACCGGTCCAGAGAGTTTTGTTCCTCAAACAACTGTCGCTGTCGAAGCAACCACTTCTTCGGCACCAGAAATATTTTACGGACCTGACGGTCTTCCTCTTCCACCGGGTTTGATTGAGATAGAGGAAATTGCAGAGGATCCGCAAGCAAGTACTCCAACTCATTTTGGAGTCGGGGTCACTCTATTTCCTTCATCAGAAGTTAATCCACCACAAGTGGAGGTTCCTGTAGAATCGCTAGGCAATCTATTGGATAGACTTAAAATGTTTGAACAACCGTCATCATCTAGGACTGTGTCAAATGACACAGCGACAGCAGAAGCCCCTGCCGTCACTCCGACGATGTTTGCCGGCATACCAGCTGTCCCAACTAGCTCTCAACCGCTAGAAGGAGTCCACCAAGGGACTATTTCGACAGTATGGTCTGTTCTAGTTTGTTCATCCGGAGTAATATCCGGCAACTCTTACGTTGAAACTCGACAGATTGATCCTCATGGAGGTCAATTTGGGCCATCCAGTCCTCAAGGACTAACAATCCCTCTGAGTTCCGGATTTCTACCGTATGGGGGGCAGTATGCCCTTTCATTACCTCCTCCGGGAGGATATCCATATGGCAGTTCTCAACAGTATTCAGGTTATACTGGAATGGCATCGAGTAGTTGGGTACCTATGCTACCTCAACAACCAAGGGTTGTATATTCTATGCAACAGTGTGCACCTGTGACGAACATCCCAACCACACCGGCTATTGTAACTGTGTCACAAGTTCAAGCGATACCTGTTACATGTCAACCTCAGATTTCTCAGGTTGTAATGCAACAGCCTCTTGAACATGGGTCACAACCACAATCGCCAACTGGTGGGGCGACACAGGTCCAAACGGGTACAATTACCCCACACCTCGGTCCAACGGTTAGCATAGCACAACAGAACATGGCTTCACAACCATGGCTAGTGCAATACCAACAACCACAATTCCAGCAAGTGTACCAAGGTTCTGAGCAGCAGATCTTTGCGAACAGTGGACAACCGTATATCCAAAACGGTCAAAACCAACCACTTTACAGTGGTCAAGTCCACCAACCGTATCAGTCATACCAACATCAATTACATTATGCTGGTATGCAAAGGCCCACTGCTCAAGCGATTCCATCGTACCCTGGTTACACTTCGCCTAACCTGAATCAACAGTTACCATTCGTGGCAACTTTAGAGTTACCTGATTTACACCGGTTAACCAACGATCCGATTGCTTATGCCCCTTGGTGGCCAGCGATTCCTCATAAACTTCCATCTGACATTCCTAAATTCAATGGAAATCCAGGTGAAGACCCATCGAATCACGTGATGACTTTTCATCTGTGGTGTTCGTCGAACACCCTAAATGACGATTCGATAATACTTCGCCTTTTTTAGAGGACATTGACAGGTCCAGCGGCTAAATGGTATATTGAATTGCCAAGAGCCTCTTTCGACAATTTTAGTTCCCTAGCCACGACTTTCTTAACCCATTTTCAATTACCGATAAGGTATGAAACGGGAACAGAAATATTAACCAACTTCAAGCAGACAACTGCCACCCATATATCTGATCATATACATGAGTGGCGCCATCGTCGTAGGATGGTGAAAACATACGTTCCCGATCAGCTATTAGCTGAATGGTTTATAAAGTCGTTACTTCCTGCTATTACGGAAGATGTGGCCAAGGGGGGAGTCGTAACAGAGGAGCAAGTTATTGCTCGTGCACAGTATTTGGACTTAGTTTATACTCAGTCCGGCACGCTCTACGACAAAATACCAGACGCCCCTAGACCGGAATTTTCAATTCCTCCCCCTCCTAAATCAAATAGTGACTCTCATGCCGGTGATGGCGTGATTGGCACGACAAACGCGAAATCGATAAAGGCTTCGTCAAAGAAAGCCCGTAAGAATTCGGATCAAAATGCAAAAGAAGAAATTCTTGCTTCGGAAGTAAATGCCGTATCAGAAGATAAAGGCAAAGAAACCAATCAACCAGGAAGCAAGAAGAAGCAAAACAAAGGGAAGAAGAAGAAACAAGGTGAGTCATCCCCTGGAAAAATTCTTCAAACCCTCCTGGGAAAGGGAAACAAAATTATCCATGTCTAATATGTGATGATAAGGATCATAACACAAAGAATTGCCCATTCAAAGCTGAGTTAAAGAGGTTCTTTAAAAGTTCCCAAACCTCAGCTGTGTTAACTGATCCATTTCCCAACCCAGGTCAAAATCTGGTTGATAGTGGAAATGCTTCCCCGTCGCAAGTACTTATGTTGTCGGTTTCAAAACAGCAGAATGATGCTTTGATTTCGACAAGGAACAAAGATTATGGGAATCCTCAGCTGTCGAACGAAAAAGGTAAAGATCAACCAAGTAGTTCGACAACAACTTCGACAGAAGTTGTAATGCCCATCATCCCTGAATTAACAATAAAACCGCCAAAGGGTGTAGTACACAAGTCGACATTTAATCCTCGCGCCAGAGTGGCGCAACATTATAACATAGTGGAAGATTTGGCACAATCGCCATCCGCTATGTCGACTCTTGAGGTACTACAAAATTGTCCAACCCAAAGGCAGGCGTTGTTATCAGCTATTGGTGGGGTTGACCCTAAGGATTCAAATCTTGTATCCTTTGATCACAAAGGATATGATCCTCAGTTACCAGCTCAACTAGCTTTCCTTATTCAAGTGAAAGCCCTCAACAAAACTGTTCACAGAACAATTATTGATGAGGGAGCATCGACATGTATTATGTCAATGAGTTGCTGGAAAACTTTAGGATCTCCAACCTTGTCGCGATCTTCGACGACATTAAAAGCTTTCGACGGAAGGACTTATACCCCATATGGTATCCTTAATAACTTGAAAGTTGAACTAGGAGGAAAAACAGTAGAAATTGATGTTGAGGTCATTGATGGAAATCTTGACTATAACATCCTACTGGGTAGACCATGGATTTATGCCATGGCAGCTGTTGTGTCGACTTATTTTAGGAAGATCGCATTCCCGTTTGAAGGAGGGATTACGGTCGTCGACCAACAAAACTTCCTCCCTAATGGTTCACAAGTTACAGGAAGCATTCCCATGATCCATGAAAGCAACCATTCACTTCAAGATATCGGAGTAGGATTATTGAAAGACCCCACATTGATGGGAACTTTCGCGCTACCACCTCCTATTTATATAGGAAATGTACCGTTTGTAGCAACCTGCAACATGATATCTTCCACGATGGTCGACATGGATCGTGCAATTTTTTTGCCCCCAAGCCCTTTAGAAATATTGTAGCAATCAATGTTTCAAGCATGGGAGGCGAACCCAAATCAACGCTCGTCAAGCGTTTGGGTAGATAGGTCTAGAGAATATGGAACCCCATTAGATCCTTGGTCGAAAGTACATGGGACTGACGAAGGAATCTTACAATCAATGATGATTGAGGGGGCACCATGGAATGATCACCACCATCGTTCCCTTCTTCCGGAATATGAAGAAGATAATCAAAGTGACCTTTATCACCCTTCAGTATTTGAATTCCTAACAAATACTGTAAATACGGTGGATTCCGAGCGAAACCTATCCAATATTGAAGAGACTATAGCCATAAATATCTCGACTAAAACAGATGTTGTAGAGAATATTTATGTCGGCAAAGGTTGTTCCCCTTCAGAACTGGAAATATATAACGCTCTTTTTCGCGAATTTAGAGATGTCTTTGCTTGGTCATATGATGAAATGCCAGGCATTGACTCGAGTATCGTTGAACATGAAATTAAAATGTATCCTAATGTCAAACCAGTAAGACAACGGCTTCGGCAGGTGCACCCCAAGAAAGCCGCTGCCATTAAGGCGGAAGTTGAAAAACTTCTCCATGCTGGATTCATCTACCCGGTTCCTCTAACTGATTGGGTATCGAATATTGTCCCTGTTATGAAAAAACAAGGGACGATTAGAGTGTGTGTTGATTATAGGGATGTAAACCAAGCTTGTCCGAAGGACAACTACCCTACACCCTTCATCGACCAGATAATTGATGAATGCGCCGGATGTGAAATCTTTTCATTTATGGATGGATTTTCCGGGTATAATCAAATAAATATCCGCCCACAGGACCAGTCAAAGACTGCATTTACCGATAAAAAATTACCCTTTGGTTTAAAGAACGCAGGGGCGACGTTTCAGAGGGCAATGAATTATGCCTTCCATGACATCAAGAACATTGTTCAACCTTATCTCGACGACCTCCCGGCTCATTCGCGAAAGCGGACTGATCATCCGCAGCATTTAAGAGCGATATTTCTACGTTGCCGACACTACAAGATAAGACTCAATCCACACAAATGTGTGTTTTGCGTCGGTTCTGGTCGTTTACTTGGCTTTGTAGTCTCTAAGGATGGGATTCGTCTCGACCCCTGCAAGGTTAAGGCAATCATTAATTTGCCTCCACCTTCAAATTTGCTTCAGATTCATAAACTCCAAGGGAAAGCGAACTTTCTGAGGAGGTTCATTCCAAATTACGCAGAACTTGCTAAAGGTTATACTCGTCTTTTGAAAAAGGATGTACCTTTTGTCTGGGACCAGGTGGCGCAAGCTTCCTTTGATGCTCTGAAAGATTGTCTAGTAAAAGCATCATTAATGTACGCCCCGGACTATCAAAAAGATTTTAACCTGTATCTGGCTGCAGCGGATACGACCATTGCGATGGTTTTAGTTCAAGAAGTCGATGGAATTGAACATCCTATCTATTATTTAAGTAAAAACTTAAATGATACAGAAAGTAAATACTCTTATGTGGAAAAACTAGCGCTTGCAGCTGTTCAAGCGATTCAAAGGTTTCGACATTATGTCCTCTTTCGGAAAACTACCATCTTGTCAGATTGCAACCCCATGACTTATATACTGTCGCGACAGTTGCTGGGGGGCAAATATTCAAAATGGATAGCGATCCTTCAAGAGTTTGATCTGGAATTTGTAAAATCCAAGTCAAAGAAAGCTCTAGTTTTCGCAGAATTGTTGTGCGATCTCCCATCGCTGTCCAACGATGAAACATCGGAAGAGTCAATCGTGGACGAAAGTTTGTTTCTGATATCTGTAAGCAATGAATGGTATGGAGATATCATAGTTTATCTCCAAACCCAAAAATTCAGGCCTAACACCTCTCGCTCCGAACAAAAACGTATACGATACCAAGCAAAAGACTACATGATCGTCGGTGATACACTTTACCGTCGTGGTATCGATACAGTTCTGAGGAGGTGCCTTACCCATGAGGAGGCCGAAAAAGCCCTGAATGAGTGTCATTCAGGCGCGTGTGGGGGGCATCAATCTGGATATGCAACAGCACAAAAAATCTTACGAGCAGGATACTTCTGGCCAACCATGTTCAAAGATTGCATAACCGCAGTCAGAAGTTGCCATGCTTGTCAAATTTTTGATAGCAAAACCAGACAACCACCCGCACCTTTACAGCCGATAGTTGCTGTTGGGCCCTTCGCCAAGTGGGGCATCGATTTCATGCAATGTAACCCCACCTCGACCGGGGGGCATGGGTATATTATAGTCGCTGTTGACTATTTTACCAAATGGGCCAAGGCGATGCCTACATTGGATAACACTGGTGAAACAGCTGCCCTTTTCTTTTTCAATCATGTAGTCGCCAGGTTCGGCGTACCACAGGCTATAGTGACAGATCATGGGTCGCATTTTCGTAATCACATGATGGTCGAATTAGCTGCCAAGCTAGGGCTATCTCACGACAGCTCTACCCCATATTATTCGCAAGCCAATGGACACGTTGAAGCAATCAACAAAGTCCTGAAGCGTATGTTACAAAGGATGATCGGGGTTCATAAAAGAAGGTGGCACCTAATCCTGTACTCAGCCTTGTGGGCTTACCGAACGTCGGTAAAGAACGCAACCGGGTTCACACCTTTTCAACTGGTGTATGGCCTGGAAGCAGTCTTGCCAATCCAGTGCGAAATTTCGTCGCTTAAACTCGCAATTGATCTCCTCCCCGGAACTTCAGAAGAAGAGGCTCGTTTCTTGGAATTAATCCAATTGGATGAAACCCGTCGTGATGCCGCTTTGGCTAACGAAGCCCATAAGAAACGAGTCAAGGCTCAGTTCGACAAAAGTGTCAAACCCCGTGTCTTCTCAGAAGGTGATTTGGTCTTGCTTTATGACCAAGAATCCGATAAATTGGGAGCAGGTAAATTCAAATCCTTATGGATGGGCCCCTATATTGTTAAGAGGGTGTTAGCAAAAGGAGCCTATGAGTTAATGGATTACGACGGAATTCCACTGGCGCAGCCCCGCAACGGGCTGTACCTCAAGCGTTACTATGCTTGAATAGTAACCTGCATGCTTTTGTTGTATTTTGTTTTCGCTAAAGTATTTGTTCTGGTCAAGTGATCCACCTTTTTCATTTGTTGCAGATGTCGAACCTTCTGGAGACATGTGTTGGATATGCCGACGGAGCGAGTCGTAGTTCGCAGAACCTATCCTCCGCAGCCTGGGCCATTTTTGATCCAAGCGGCAAGTTAGTAAGTTTCAGAGGTGTGTGTATTGGGAAATCAACGAATAACATCGCTGAGTATAGCGCGTTGATAGAACTACTCTCTGATGCCATCACACGTGGCATACGCCGACTAATTGTCAGGCTAGACTCACAGCTCGTAATACTACAACTCAATGGTATATACTCCGTTCGCAATCTAGCTATTTATCGCATGTTCCTAAGGGTTAAGAACCTGGAAAGATGATTTGATTCAATTCAATATAAACACATTTCTAGAAACTTAAACACATTAACTGACTCATTAGCAAACTATGTGTTAGATAGACATTTGCAACATTTATAAAAAGGACACATCATCAATCATTGTACATATGGATCATATAACTCAAACAGAATAAAACTCGAAAATCAAAATATATATAAGCTGTTTATAGTTCGTACATAATGTTCTGTAACCAAGACAAAATTGGTCATATGACCTAAAACTCAAAAAGATGCTAGGGGGCACCCTAGCCTAGTGGTGCTCATGATAGCACGTCACGGCCTGTGCAATCATGCGCAAGAGACGAGTCCATCGTCTAGGCACACCAGTAGTGTGTCGCTGCAGCTGTAAAGGTAACTCATCAATCCTCACATCGGGAATGCCGAGAGTAAGGCTCTCAACCTGCTCCTGCACAGCTATAAGGGTCTCAGTATCGTCAAGGTCGCGAATAATAGCTCTCCTAGCAGGCTCCACTGCCGGGGCAGCAACTGGTGGTCTCGGACGAACTGCTGGACGAACAGGACCAACATCTGCATGCACCCAAGAGTATGATTAAAAGTCTTGATAGAATAAAGCACAGCAACATTATGAACAAAACAATAAACAGTGATATGGTCAAAGAGTTTACCAATAGCGCCCCACTGTTCGCCGTCCGGTAGCACCAAATCCGGATCACCTCGGAAATCCATACCCACATATGGATACTCGGAGAAGGCCATCTCCTGGCGCTCGAACCACCTGAAGAAGGCATCAGTAAAAGTAATATGAGGTTGACCAACATGCCTAGACATGTGATCGACCCACCTCTGCATGCGTGGCTCGGTCGGAGAAGGCAAGTCGAGTATAATATACTGAGGCTGCATCAGTGGGATTTTCTCCAAGGCGAAGGCAGTCAGAATAGAACCAAATCCAAAGTTCTTCAGCTTCCCGTCCTTCACCTTGGTCAACTGACTTTTCATCTGAACAAGTACTGCATCACACCAGTTGAATACTTTCGGTTGGAGACACTCCAAGGCGTGCTGCATATAAGATCTGTTGGCAACATGTAAAGCTGCGCTACCGGCCATCCTACCTATGGTATACAGAATGGACCTGAGAGACCTATCAGTAATCTCACGGATAACAATCTTGCCGTCTCTGCTCGGCTGAGAACCTTCCCTGCAATACTGGCGGACATAATCTCTGGTGGAATCAGTCCCCCGGGCCGTACCTGACAAGGAAATGGGGGCACCTCGCCTTGACAATCCAGTCAAGAAGTACATGTCCTCTATGGTAAAGGGGATGGACTTTCCCCTAATCTGGAATACTTGGTTAACAGGATCCCAAGCATCAAGCATATACTGCAGCAAAGTAATCTGTGCTCTCATGCTAGAGATACGGAAAAACTTCAGCAGGCCACAGTTCCGCAGCGCGTTCACCGTGACCGGGTCATGGAGGGAAATCATGTCCTCCTCTTCATGTTCTCATTCTCGCCATGTAAGGGACATTTTGTTCAAAGTTCCCTGCAAAGCAAACAAGAGAAGGAGTAAGTTCCTGATTTTGATGAAAAACTGGCGAAAATTCATCAAAAAATGAGCTGGAAACCCAGTTTTCTGAGCCCAGCGCAGGCAGAAAGTGTCCCACCTGCGCTGAAGGTCAGGCTGCCCTAAGGCAGCTTGACATTCAGCGCAGGTTTCGAATGGGGAACCTGCGCTGAAGTTAGGGCGCCCTGGCAAAACCCCTGGGGCTCAGAAAGACTGAAAAACAGGCATGAAACTGGAAAAGACAACCATGAAAAGAAAGAGCTAGGGTTTAGCTCCTACCTGGTCCAGACGGCGCCGAAAATCGTCCGCAAAATCTCCCGGAATCAGCTGGTGAAAATCAAGGAAGAAGAGGCACCTCCAGAGCTCCAACAAACCAAATGCAAGTGAAATGGTAAATGAGAGGTAAAAACACCTTTTAATGGCTTTTTACGTAGTTCAAAGTGAAATATTAGGGTTATAATCTCATTTTCATGCAAATATTATTCATTTCTAACAAAGTTTGTTGCAGCAATTGAGAATGCAGTACTATCCTTAAAAAGAGAAAAGCTAGTAATGGTAAAAAATCAAAATTTGACTATATAATCGAGCAGTTTTACCGCAGAATTTATGCTCGTTAAAAAATAGAAAAGCGAGATCCGAGCAGTTTTAGCACATAGTTCATGCTCGTTAAAAAATAAACATAAGATTGAGCAGTGTTTTGGCGCATTCGAGCTCTTTAAAAAATGAACCCAGTACCGGTAAATAACCATTTGTGATCGTAAAATTATTAGCCATAAAAAGCCTTGGTCGTGTTTTGCACTTGCCACCTCCATTCCATTTGGCCGATCGTTCACCTCCATATGATTGTTTACCCATTTTGAGGAACAGCTGCGAAGAGTGATTTCACCTAGCCATCCTTGTGACACTGCCGTGATTGGAAAATTCCAACCTGTACCTGGAATCTACTGCTATCCCTGTTTATCACTCGTTCCTCAAAAGATGAGTCTTCTTTGAGCTCTTTTCATCTGACTCGTAAAATATGAAAAGTTTGCCGAGTTTTGGCCTTCCAGCTCGTTAAAATGACCGGAAGAGCTATCCCTCCCGTAGATTTTAATCTTTTTGGACCTGAGGGATTATTGCACAAAAAGGTCGAGCGCTTGTTTTATTCGGCTCGTTAAAATTATCGAAAACTCATCCCTTCTGTATTGTTTTATACTTTTTCGGACTTAAGGGATTAGATGACGAAAAAGGAATTTTGGAGTTAACTTTCTGTACCTTTTCAGACTCTCTAAAAATGAAAAGGACCGAGTTTTCCTTGTCGTTAGACTCGTTAAAATGATTAAATAGCGACAAACTTGTCTTTAGACGAGAACGAGTTTCCCTATCGCTAGGCTCGTTAAAATATAGCGACGGGCTTGCCCGAAGGGCAGGTTATAGAACAAGCATATGTTATCCTCCTCAAGCTTGACAAAAATAAAGAGGTACTGGTCAGAAATGACTGGGGAAAAATTGGGAGAACCTCAAAGCTCTAATGGTAGCAAGTCGCTCTTGAACATGACACTTTTCCTCCGTATCACATCGGGTTGGGTTGTTTCATTCACCGGTCTCATCACCATGGTCCTCGCCAAACCATCCACATTTGGGGTAATGCTACCGATCCATCACATCAGTGTCGTTATATGTTCAAGAGATGTTGTTCAGAAAGAGTCAACCGTGTCCCATCCACTGCCATACATTTCCTTCATCCACCCATGATCGCCACCCTGAATCATATGTCACAGATTGTTTTCACCTCCACTAAAATCATTAGCTCCGTTCCGTGTCACTGATGTGGGATTCATTAAGGCCCTCCTTTGACGGATCGCTTCTTGTCGACTTCAGCTCATTATCCGAGAAGTTGATCTAGGAACACCCCCCTTAGTACTTTGAAGCTTGCATGCCTCAATGGCAAGTTTCTCACTTCCGGCGACAGGTATACATCAATGACCTTCGACCAGAAGATTTTGCGTGGTGTTCGACGCCAAGTCCTTTATTCACACCACGTGAATTGTACTGCAGTACCTTGAGGGTTATTATCACTATCAGTGATTCCTCTCGCGCTTGTTAACGGTTTACATCATTGACCGGTAATCAAGCGATGTCTTTCCATGTTCGACTTCAGCGCAATTCTCACATGGATCGACTTGTACTTAGAGTGAAGATCGAACGATTTTGAAGACCCCGGATCTAGTTTCATCCATCCGGGTTGCGATATATATTCAGGAAATATAAAGACATTTGACATGTACATCATTATAGCAGATGATCATCCTACTCAAAGGATGATAATTTCAGCAGAGAATTATCAGTCTACCATCAGACGATCGTCTGCTCTATGTACCAAAATGAATTTATAAAGCTGAGCATGGGAATGCCCGCCTCAGCTAGATCATGAAAGAAGAATGAAAAATAATGTATTGTATTGTATTTTATTACAGGTCACCTTTCAGCGATTGAATGAACTTCGGATCCTCCTGATAAAGCATTTCACCCGATAAACGACCTCATACTTTAGGGGGCAACTGTTATAGACATTTTTGTGCCTTACAGCATGAAGCATGAAATGTCAATAATCTAAGGGATCCAAAGTCCCTAAACATGTTCAAAGTCCCTAAACATGTTGTTCCTACCCCTAGAGGAACAAGGTCAGCAAACCACAGCACTGAATATCAGTTCTCCACCTGAAAACACTCAAAAACAAGCTAATTCTAGATCATGTCAACTGCTCCACTGAGCATCTGCGCTGAATGTCAACTGCTCCACTATGTACCTACGCTGAATGTCAACTGCAAAGAAGGCTACCTGCGCTGGGCGAGTTTGGCCAAGTGGCATAGTCATTCCTCAAGGTGTCAATGCCCAGGAAGCTTCCAAAATGACACTTGGATCAGGGAATTCGACTTGTGATGAGTAAGAGGATCTAGATCTCCAAGTGGAAGCAAGAACCTCCAAGTGGACTCAAGAACTAAAGAATAACTGAAGTGGGAGAGGACACTAGTCAGCTTCATGCCAGCCTCAAGCTGACTCATCCTTTCTCCAAAACTCCTATATATAGAGCTCTCTCATGAGGTCTAAGGAGGCTGGAATCTTGTGAATGTAAGGAAGTGCTATTGGTTTGAGTATAGAACTATTGGGTGATTTGCTTGAAGGAGGTGAAGAGGAGATTTCTTTCTGCTGGGAGGTGATGCTGGATTGGGCCTTTTATGGTTGTATCACTTCCTGAACTTTACTTCTTCCATTAATAAAGCATTTGAGGTTCTTCTATATGCATGTGTCTCAATGGTGTATTGTTATGCTTGTATATTTGATTTATTCTAATCCTTGAATCAGTTATGAATGTATGCTTCTTGTAGTCTCCCTTTCTTGCCATTTTGCAGGATCTTGGTGTAGCTGGGCCAGTGAAATAGCAAGGAGCTAGGAGCAAGCAACAAAGAGAGAAGATTGGATCAATCATTAGCGGAAGACATCGGTTAGTGGATCTCTTCCTCCTCTCTCTTACATCTCATAAAGAAGTAATCTCAAATAGCTTTGCTTTGATTGTTGCTGAGGTACTATCACCCTTAGAGTGGGATAGGGTCATTCCGTATTGGATACTTTTCCCAACAACACATAGGTCATTTCAAAGGTGACAGGGTGATGGAACAAAATAACAAAATGATGGGACAAAGGTTTATAGATTAGAATCAGAGGTTTGATAAAGGTGAATATTTGAAGATCTATATGTGGGTTCATTAAGGCCAAGTCGCGTATACACGTATGTACAAAGAAAAAAATGTCACGTACATGCTAGAGCACTAATTTAAGAATACCAAGGGTCCTTACCATGGTATTATCCCACAATATTGAGAGCAGTAACAGTTACTTGATCCTGTCCAATATTACCACTGACACTAGTGTAGTTTTGACTCACGGTATTGGCTAAGGCGCTAACTATATAAGGAGGTGAAGATCAAAGTTATAAGCGTGCATGTGAAAGGGTTTTTGATGAATAATTCAATATGAAGTATATTTTCATTGTAAGGGCCATATTTGACACATAGATATGAAATAATTATGCATCAATGAATACAATGATGGATCAGGATCATGAGACCTGAAATGACTTTCCATTGTATGATCTTCTCATGGATTGACTATATCTAAGCATTGACTCACGTTTTTATCTTTGAATATTATGATCTGGGTCTCTCTAAAGTTCTAAAGAGTTGCGCAATTTTAGGTCAAAATTTGCATATCTGTAAGCAGGTTGGTCTCAGTTAAGTCATGTATACATGTGAGTTCGTTTCTTCAAAGTCGCGTACATAAAGGAAGCGTTTATGTTCATAAATGATTGATTAACCTGATTAGTGTTGTTGTATCTCTGCTATCTGTCAATGATGTCCTCATGTTGATCTGGGTTGAGTGATAATGTCTGAAGTAGAACTAATTGAATGATGAAGTTGAATTTGGTTACATGTTGATTGGTTGAAAAGATTATTGATGTTGCTAACTATATGAGGGTTCAGTAAGCTGACAAAATATTCAGAATAACTCTGGTCAACTCTGTGTCTGATTCAGAATTACAAGTTTTTAGTATATTGGAATCTATATGCAGTTGCTCTATAGGAAAACGCGTATACATGTTGGCATATGAATGATTAGGGTTGCAGTTGATTATGTGTGTTGATGTAGTATTTTGAGTTCAGTTTTGTGTTATGGTAAAAGTGATCTCACTGTTATGTTTGAATTAAGTTGGTGTTTGCTTCAGTTGATCTACAAGTTGTGATGTATTAAAGCATGTGGATCCAGTGTGAAACTTTATGAAACATGGTCCACGAATGTTGTTGAGGGTTGGAACCTTCAGCGAGGAAGTCGAAGCTTCTTTCCAGTAGTAGCTGGTAATCAGATAAGGGGGTTGAAGTCTTCAGCGAGGAAGTCGGCGCTTCCTGCTAGTAGTAGTTGGTAACCATATCAGGGGGTTGGAGCTCCCTTCCAGTAGGAGCTGGATAATGAGTGAAGGTTTTAGACTTCAGCAAGTGAGTTCCTACATACTGGCATGAGTATGCACTGGTACAATAGTGTAGGAAGTTTTTGATATTAATAAGTTTGAAGACTGAGATGAAAACAATGGTGGTTTTCTCCCACATTGGGTTTCCGCCTTAAATCCCAGTGTTCATGTGTGTTTCTTATATGTGATACTTTATTCTGTTCTTACTCCACCCATTTACTACTTATCAAATGCCTGATAAATATCTTACATTCTCGTTTAAGTTTAACAGATAAATAAATAGTCGTTTTACAAGTTTACTAAGCATACACTAGTTCCTTTTACAACAGTTGCATACATATGCGAGTTGGGTTCAGTAAAGTCGCATACATATTCCTGAAAATAAAATTATTATTGTGATTTTTTAAAATAATGATTCACCCCCCCTCTCAGTATTTTTCCCAACATTCATTATTTTCTTCCTCATTTCTTGTAAAATATTGCCTTGAAACTCTCTCATTCAGATCACATGATGGATATATAGAGAGGTTAACTTTCTCTCCTTGTGATGCAGTTCAAACACACATACATTACGTATCTACTCTTCTATGTGAAGTGGTCCAAGATTTGTAATATTTTCTCACTAAATTTATGATCTGAAATTAGTGATTAGAGATCTCCTTAGTATACTTATTATATGAAATCAGAGATTTTTGAGATCTACTTATAATACTTATGATCTGACATATAAGATATTTGGCATATATATATATATTGGTTTGAGATTTGATCTATTTCTCTGGGATCTGTGGCATATATTGGTTCAAGATCTGATATGTTTCTCTGAGTGTAGGAAACAATGTTTAATACTGAGAGGGGGTGTGAATCAGTGTTAAGGCTAATTTTTACTTTTATGCCAATCTATATTTTTATTCAAGCTTGGAAACCATTCATATGAATCATCAACAACATATCATGTGGTAGCAATATGAATAAACATACACACACACATCATAAGCAACAACACATGTGACATAAAGGATTTAACGTGGAAACCCACAATGGAAAAACCAACAATCTTGTTTTATGATGTAAATAGTAGCCCCTACTTTATTATATTAATTTTTTGTGAGACACCACTCATAGGAAGGACCAACTCCCTTAGATTGTTTTCTAGCACCCACCAGGAGGAAGCACCAACCCCCTTTTTCTGCAAACACTTGATCAACTTACCATGAAGCACCAACTTCATGGCTTTATGCAAGAACCCACTTGTAGGAGGTGCCAACCTCCAATCTCTCCTCAGATACCAACTAGATGGAAGCAACAACTCCCTAGTTTGTAGGCTCCAACCCACACTCAATAATGAACTTAATTCTCTCTATTCTTGGCACTCAATTTGCCTATTTCTAGCTATGCACTCATCAATTTGGCCCTATGTTCACTTCCACAACAACCACAACATTTTCCCCTTTGTTCTTTGCCTTCTACGCCTGATACACACTTAGCAACACTCAACCCACAACCTTCAACACTTCCGCAACATACTCAACACTTTGTTCTTCTTCTCTCTGCCCTCATTCAATTTACAAACTTTGATCTTAGCCTTCTATTATGTACAGACATGTTTAACATCTCTCAGCAACACACACTCACAACTGAGCTCTCCACTCAGCTCATTCAACAATGTTGCATTACCCCACATTAAAACTTAGTGTTCCTAATTTTTTCTCATCCAAAACATAGAGAACGATGTTGTATCTATCAACCACATTATTCAAGTGCATACACCTGCATGGCTTCCCATGCTGCACAAGACAAGACTAGATTTTTAAACTCATAACTCCATCAAGGATCTCCATTATGCTGTTACATCCAAATACTTGGCCACTATAATAGAATTAATACAAGGAATGGGAAACGAAGCTTTGTTGTGCTGAATAATTAACTTCCATTCCATTTGTGCACCTCCTCCATTAACTTTAGCTTGTCCTAATAGCATGGCACTCTGAGATCTTTGTCAAGTTGTTTGCAACCAACCATCCTTTTTATTTTTATTTTTTTTCATAGCGTGTAGGGAAGATCAAAGATGGCTTGTTTCTCTTCAAGATAGGATACATTAATTCATTTTGCGTATCATGGTCCTTGTTGCCTTGAAACAACTTTTCTCAACAATTTACTTTGACTTCAATTCTCAATTCAAGTTGTTGACCTATTGAAGCCTTCAAATGCTTATTTTTTTTCTAGAAAAGGCAAATAACAGATTTTGGTGTGTATTCCAAATATGGAACAAGTAGTTAACAGCCTGTTTCATGCTCCGTTATCCACAATTGTGGCATCATGCCACATATGGAACACCTACGCAGTATGGAGACTCTTTACCAAAGTTTCCGACCTATTCAAGTTATGTTGTCCACAAATGTGGTGCAATGCCAGTTATGGCACACTAAAAAATATAGCACAAACCAGTTGCTAGCCCATACATCCTTTAAACCATATGCCCGCAGTGCTTTGTATATGGATTGAAGTCCTTTAAACACTTTCCCACAATGTTTTTTCATTGAAAATAACCCAAAGGCCCATAGTCACTTAACACATAGAAATGCCTCAAAACCATGACCTAGGTGCATCTTTTTCTCATTTGACAGAATTATTACCTATTGGAAAATTCTCTATCTCATGGGCTTGTTATCCCGACCATGTTCCCAATGTGCCTTTATTTTCCTCTAGGGTGAGCCTTCAAGGCTTATGTGTTGCATGGGTCCACCCACTGCATGCATCAAACAATAAATATCCTATTGGGATTACTTGTATCTACCACCACCTCGTGGTGCCTGTTATCTTGGAGCTCCCTTACAACACTCTTTCAAAACCTTTCGGGGTCACGCCTCTAGGATGACATGTCCTAGTGGGACTACTACTGAAATCATGGACCAAACAAAAACCTATCAAGATGAGTTGTATCTGCCATGCTAGCCTAGTTCCTATTTAGCCCATTTCTCCCTCTTTGTTCTTTTTAAAACCTTCCAAGGCAAACCTTCAGGATGATGTGTCCCGGTGGGAACCACCACTACGCATTTGAACCAATCACTGATAAGCTAGGATGAGTTGTACTCCACATGACCCGGTGCTTGGTCAGCCTAGAGTCTCTGCATGTGCACCTTTCTAAAATTTCTAAGGTATCCCTTCTAGGATGATTTCATGCTTATGTCATCAATCCCACATGGAACCTCAAGAGTGGTGATATGTGTCACCCATATTTGGCCCACTAGGCCACCAAAAATGTCAAATATGCATGCCACATGCCTTTGTATCATACTTCCATTTCATCTTTTCTTATGTCATGCTAATGTCATCCTGGGATTATTTCATCTCATGCAATCCCTTAATACGCACTTTTAAATCCTCCTGGGGTAACTTCGTCAAGATGAGGTGGTCTAAAGTACTTCTACCAATCAAAATCCTTGTCACCTGTTGCGCTACTATGTGGATTTTCCACCTCCACCTAGGCTTACGTCATCTCAGGCTCAATACTTGTGCACCTTTTGAACGATCTAGGGAACTCTCTATCAGGATTTTGTGTAATGAGGGATCCACCACTGGCCACTGAAAACTAATATTGTCATTGTGCCATTTAGCCTCGAATGCCCAACTCATTCACTTAGCCACTTTATTAACTATTCTACTGTGTTTGGAAATACCACCAAACTAAAACTACTCCAAAGGGTCCTCCACCAACTTAGCTCAACAAATTTTGACTTTGAGGGGCACTAGCCTTTGATTGGAAATAACTTTCGATCCAGGAATTCATTTGCAGACATCTACATATAGATGGAAATATATTTTCGATAACAACCCAACTAAGCCATTTTTAGGAGCAACTGAGTTGATCTCCTAAGGTAGAAATGTACTTAAATCCTAGGACTCCCCCTGAGCTCAACTTTCCATACTCATCAAGCCTAGTCCAGTTGCCATCACTGTTAGCCTAGTTGAAATTAATGCTAGCCTGGCTGACATCAATGACAACACACTGGATGTTTCCAGCCATCCTAACAATGCCAAATGTCAAACAATATCTCCCTTCAACATTGATGGTAACACCTAATCATTTCCCTCATTTATGGTCAATCATCAAGCTACTTTCAAACTGCTCCTTGCATGATCCACCAATGGATTTCTCTCCACTCCTTGAGCCATCACAACTTACTCTCCCCCTTTGACATCAATTACAAAGGGCTACAATTTTCTATTTCTTCCCCTTTCAATTATTGGTTGAGGGTCAAGCTACTAATTCGTATTCTCATTTGAAAACTTCTCTACTCAATAGATGATATTTCTTTGAGGAGGTACTCGAAGTCTTCCATCCAAGCTTAGCTACACCATCATGGACAAAGACACTTGCAAACCAAGACATTTGTAAATTATGTCCTTATGTCTTCTTGTAGTTGTTTTTGTTGCTCTAGGAACTAGACATATATGATATGCTCTCCCTGAACATATATTGTGACGTCTTTTGTGAAAGATCATCCATTTTTGGTAACCTATATTTTTAGATGAAAACACTCCTTGCCAATGCCTTTTTTTTACCAATTAAAAAAAATGATACAAATCAAAATTGTGTATGGTATTGCTAGTGCTACAAATACCCACCATTAGTGATGCATTTCGGCTTACTCTCAATTTTTTTTTTCACTTCAATGACTATGCTCAATTCACTTGAGCATGCCAACCTCTTCTCCCCCTGAGATCATGCTTCAACAAGTAGGGATCGTTTCGTAAATAATACTAATTTCACCAAAAGATTGATACACATTAGACAATGTATCATGCAAACTCTTATGACTCCATCTCAAAAAGATATGTCCACTTAGATAAAAGGTTACTCCACATAAACCAAAGACCTCCAATTGACATAGTGATACCAATTGAAAATCAAGGACCATTGACAACACGTACCAATTATGTTCATGAACATAAGGTTGTTAGGCTTAATCAAATTCACAAATTCAATGAAATAAGGATATTTAACTTAAGATTAAAGCCTTTCATTTCCTCAATAATATTTCTTCCTGAGGCCAAAATTTGTTGCCTTATACTTCTACTAAAGTAGCTCCCCTTGAGTAAATTCTCTTTGATCTCCTACATTTTCCTTCTTGTTTATGCATGGGGATTGTTCTTGTGGATCTAACTTAATTCTGGGCCTCCTGTGATTCCACACTCCTGATGTATCTTCTCTCTTTCTTACAACACAACAAACAATGTTGTTTTGTACTCCCCCTAAAACCCCACTAAAACCATGTTGGCTACACTCTTCCTTTCCTCCTGCAATGTTAATACATTCAAAATAAACCAATTTATCATTATGATTAGCAAGGGGACTCGTTCTTACTTCCATTACTCAGATGCACCTCTCTGTCTAATTCATTCTAATCCTTGCATCTGATTTATTTGGCCTCACTTGATGCCATTCTCTTCTTTTAATGAAGATAAACTGATGATCTATTGCCCCTAAGTTTATTATCCTTCTTTTTCTTCTGAATCTTGCTGGGTTGAGTCTTGATAGGAACATTAATTTGCAACATCTTCTTAGACCTTGTTTTGGTTTTTTCTTGAATACACAGGGCCAGAAGGAACTTCTCCTTGCTCTCTTCTTTCTTAACCCATGCCTTCTTTTCACTATTTTTCTTCTTTGTATTCAAATACGGATTAACTAATTTATTGCTCCCTTTTCTTAACTGAAGCTTTCACTCATTGCAGTTGGTAATCACAAAGGGTTTTCTTCCTCCTTTATTCAACATGTCCCTTTTCCATAGAGGACTTAATTTTCTCCTACATTTATTCTCATATTCAAAGGTCGAGTTGCTCTACTTTGTTGCCTTTTCTGAGAAGTGGAATTTTTCCTATTATATCTGTAACATGTTTCCTTATGTTTGTTAAATTTTCTTCAAGTGACTTTTCTCTTTTATTTGATAATTTCATTTAATCATTAATCGATTAATTTCACCCAATATTATCATTGCATTATTTATATATACACCATTATACATCAGCATATGCAATTACATAGAAAGAAACAATATCACCAACATCATCAATGCAGTGGCACATAAAAGGAACAGTAGAAGAAAAGCATGCACACACATAGAGAGACACTAGGATTGGTCCAAGTCCAGGGAAACACCCAATATGGGGAAAAACCTTGCAAATATTATTCTTCTTAGATCATCATCAAAAGATGCAGCAAAAGAGATTACAATGATCCATAAATTTTTGGCACTTTAAATATCCTCATTGATCCTTGGAATCTATTGGCCACTCAGCAAACAAGTTGCTGGATACACAAACTGATCAATAAGCTCTGTAAAACTAAATTCTTGTGATTGTCTTCTGATCATGGAGGTCTAGAAGATAATGGACTAATGCTTTCCTTGTTGATCAAGCTTTTGTATTGCAAAGGGAAACCTATTTTCTTGAAATAAAATGAACATATAGATAAGAATAGAAGACTATTAGAACATTCCTTCAGTTAGAAACTAAAGGAATTGTTCACGAATTACATGTTCCAAGAAGTGACCATAGTAAAAGGTGACTAATAGTCCTTCTTCTATAGAAAGGGTGGATAGGAAGCCTAAAATATGCTCATCTACCCATTCATATGAAAAGTAACCAAGTAGGCATGACAAGAGAGAGATAATCTATTTAGTCCTTTGAGGGAAAATAGAAGAGGGATAAGGGGGTTTTTTATTGGGAAGTTGATAATCTTCTGGGAGGAAGACTTCAAAAATCTTAGCCCTCTGGGAGAATGTGAGTTTCTAATAGATTCCTTTGAGAGCTTCAAAGGGAAAAGGGATGAGGGAATCACTGTAGGGGACCTGCAACATTTTGTTTATGCTCTCAGAAGTAATGGTGAAAATGATTTCACCATTAGGGGAAATGATATCCCTCTTAATTGAAAGGTAATAGGCATGACGCTTTAGGAAGAATTCAGGGAAGTAATAAGACTGGGGGAAAACAAACACGGGTATTTTGGACTGCCAGAGGTTGATTTCATCAGATTAGTCAAGGTAATTGTCATGAAACCAACAACGTAACTCGAAGAGGTCGAATTCACAATGTGTCTCGACTATATTATAGTCTCTATCAGCAAGAGGGACATGGTCTAAATCTATAGGGGGAGTGAGCATGGAATTCACCACAATGGAAATATTGGGGGCCATCATGGTAATAGAATGAACACGGGACAGATTGACAGAGGGGATTTGTAGAAGATCTAAGTAATTCTTGGGAAAGCGCTAGGTGGGAGTTCCTATGTAAACAATCGAAGATAGGTAATTTGTTTGTGAATTCATAGTCGTGAAACATAGGGTGAGAGAAATGTATAGTAGGAAAAAGGAGAAAAGGATGTGATCGCTGAAGAAAATGGAGATTAATAGTTCCTAAATAGAGTGGAATCGTTGGATCAACGATTGTGAGTTGCATTTACTCTGCAACAGAACAAAGGAAATGGGAGGAAACTGCAATGCGATGGGTGCAATAGTCATCGATGTGGCAGATTAGGATAGGTGGATGAAGGTGCGGGGCTGTTGGCGGGAAGTGACAGGAGGAGGGATACGTGGTGTCGGTGGAATGGAGGTTGAGTAGGGACGTGACAGGTGAATGTTGGTGGGAAGGAGGGTTGCGGTGGGATGGAAAAAACTGCTTTCGGAGAGGGGGGTAGGCCGTTTGTGGTATCAGAGGATGAGGGTCTGAAATTATGAGGAAAGGAAACGCAACAACGGGAAAATAGATTTTCAGACCCCCCCGTTGTCAAAGAGAATCACTACGGGGGGGGGGGGGTGGTCCGAAAATACTTAAGGGCCATTGGATCAAAACAAGATGGTGATCAGGGAAGGTGATGTGTGCGGAGTTTAGCACTGGCATTCCCACAACACATTTCAGACAAATAAATTTTACACTTAAGTCCAAACTTTGGACAAATGACAAAATTCACCAATTACATAATAAATCAATCTTTTTACTACACTAATGTAAGTTTAAACCAATGAGGGTGTATTTAAACGTGCAAACCCTATTTACTTTTTCATTCTTAAAGGACTCATAATATTTACTTCAAACAACTAAACTGTAGAGCTATAAAAAGGGTCTCTTTCACCTCTAATTACCTCACATTAATATGTCAATCCGAGAGAGTTTGGTTATTTCAAAGAGTGACTCAATCTGAGGCTATTTGTCAGAGTAATGCTAGTAGTACAATGTCCTACAAAAAAACACAAGAGTAAACTAATGCTTGGCTATGACTAAGTTCCTTCAAATGACTAAAGCACACACTCTTAAAGCTAGGCAACTTTATCGGTCAAGGTTTCGACAGCAATAGTCCATCCCTTTGGAAACTGATGGAAAGGAAACTAGAGCATGGATCACGGGTCTCGGAGCAAGGCAATAAATGCAGAGTACAGCCACAGATCGTCTCTCACACCAAATGCGAGTAAATGAAACGGCAGATAGAAATGGAACGACAAACAGAAAATTGAACAACAAATCTAGAATGGAACAACAATGCTTAAAATGAAACAGCAATTCTGAAATGGAACAGCAATCGCTATAACTAATCCTCGCGAGTAATAATCAAACTTTATCTTATCAACCCAAATGCACTCATTGTAATCCAAAACTCCAATCTTTCATTCTCCAAGCAAATCACGCGACCAACTATTAATTACTAATTAAGGAACAGCATGTGAAAATCATACACACACAACACTCTGAAGAAGTAATCTGATTTAACACCAATCATCAACAGGAATTACAACTGCGTTCAAAATTGAACAGCATGAATCTTGAATCATAAAGAACACACCTTTCAGATAATTACCTTAACACACATACTCAACATAGAAGCTCCATGACACAATGATAACAATGTTAAGTCTAATAAGATTGCATTCACTCTGAAAGTATTGATAATATAATGCAGAGTCAATAGAAAGAACATTAACGACCGAAGCTTAACAAAGCATGTGATGTAACTTGTAAAGCATATCAGATTACCAACTAGTGATGATAAGCAAACCACGCAGAAATAAAATCGTAGTGATACAGAAGCAAGTGTCCTCTGGGGTCGGGCCCTTAGCCTCAAGGGTACACCGCTTTAAGTTAATCCAGACGCAAAGATAAGATAATCACCAAGTTTATATTAATGCATAAAACATAAAGTACAATGAGCCAAGTTCAACGAGACTCGATGAGCAAAGTTCAACCTTTAACAAGAAGTTACATAAAAAGCATCTTTTTTTGTAAGACTAACAGTGTCGTCCCTTTATATAAGAGTAACAGCGGAGATGTCTAAGAGATAAGATAAATAAAGCAGTGATCGATCCTGAGGGATTCGCCAAACTGTTAATCCCTAATCACTTCTTTTCTCCTCCGCTGAGCTGGTGCCTTCTCCTCCTTTTCCGGACCGGTTTGCTTCAGCCTGCTTTGCCTCGTTTGCACTTGGTCCTTCGTCAAAGGGACAACAGTTACCCTATTCTTATCTTCTTCTTTAGAACAGCGGCTCCTCGTTTTTACCCTTTCCTGCACAGGAGAATGACAACTATCAGCGGATTAGTCTTGCATACTAATTCCACATATTTTATCACAATTCTCTATTGTTTTCCACATCCATGATGTATAATATTCGTAAGTCCTATTGGAAAGCCACTGAAATGATCATTAAAAACATACCTTTTTAGTACTCCACATAAACTAATATAACAACTGCATTAATCCATATTAAACTATTGTATTAACTTATTCACCTATTCCACCTATCTATTCTCAGCCAAGATTGCACTATTTGGTTAAGTTATTTACTCTAATCTAATTAACATAAATTGAAACTTGCTTGAACATGATTAGACTGTATGTTTCAAGCACAAAGGTAAAGTGGGATTTAGACAAGTTGCACACAATTTCATGAATTTATTCTTTTCAAAACCAACAGACTATCAGTGGCACTTCAACTAGCATCACTTTCACATTTATTCATTTTTTGCATTGTGGGGTTCTTTTATCATTTATTTTCTTTTTCCTTCACCTATTTTTTTTATTTATACCCTCTTTTCATTTTTATTTTCATTTTTCTATCTTTTTTGGAAATCATTTGCAGTAAGCAATATTATTTACAATCTGAAATACTAAAAGCAATTATTCAATCATCATTCGATCCTATAAATTAAAGGACCCTAACACAGTAAATAAAATTAGCGTATGGTTTTTGTACCATGGTATTCTAAATACCAAGGGTTCTTACCATGGTGTTGGCGCATAGTAATAAGTATGACAAAGAATATTGATCCCGTCAAATAATACCATCAACATAACTATGGTTTTCACCCGTGGTATTGAAAAAGGCTAAAACTATATAAGGAGGTGAATATCAAAGTTCTAGTGTGTGCAAGTGATGGAAATCTTATGAAAAGTTAGATCAAAAGAAAATATGCATGTTATGAGTTTTTGATGCTTTGCTTGATTTAAATTAAGTATTCACATGAGAGTTTGATGATGGATGAGATCCAATAGATCTGAAATAATTATGCACTAATGAATACAACGATGGATCAGGATCATGTGACCTGAAATGACTTTTAATTGTACGATCTACTCATGATTGAATAGATCGAAGCAATGATGCATGTTGTTATCTCTGAATATTATGATCTGGGTCTTTCCGAAGTTCTGAAGAGTAGCACAATTTAGGATCAAAATTTGAAAATCTATACGTTGGTTGGCCTCGGGAAAATCGCATATACACGCGAGTTCGCTTACTCAAAATAGTGTATACAAAGTAATGGTTTTTATTCATAATGACTAATCAATCTGATCAGTGTTGTTGCTTATCTGTTGTCTGTCAATGATGTCCTCATGATTGATCTGGGTTAAGTGATAATGTCTGAAGTATATCTGATTGAATGATGAAGCTGAATGTGGTTATCAATGGTGTTAATATTACTTGTTGATTGTGATTGAATATTAGGTTCATATCTGTGATTGGTTTAGAGTTTTGTAGTAGATCTGAGTATGACTCAGTATTCTTTTCAGAATTAGAGTAGTCAAGTTTTCAATTTTCTGTATTTTAAGATCTATACACGGGTTTCTCTTCATAAAAGCGCGTATTCATGCGGGTTGCATTAAGTGAAGTAGAGTATAAATTTTTGCAAATAAATGATTAGTGCTGCAGTTGATTTTGTGTGTTGATGCAACATTATGGGTTCTTCTCTATGTACTAGTTATAGTGATTTGACTGTTCCAGTTGATTGGTTGAGTTTTGATTAAGTGTAAATTGATTGGGTTTTCAATGATTGATTCAGTTGTGTCAAAGATTGATCTCAGAAGTTTCAGAGAATGATGATTTAGTTTTAGTGATTGATGATTGGGTTTTAGTTATGTCAGAGATTGATGATTGGGTTTCAGTGATTGATTGATTCATATGTGTCAGAGATGGATGAATTTGTTACAGTGATGAGTTACAATTTGATTTTTTATATTGAGCTTAAGCGTTGATAATGGGTCAAGTCTGAAAATTTGATGAAACATGGCCTACAAGTTATTATGTGTTGAAGCAGGTGCATCTAGTGTGAAAATTCATGAAACATGAACCATGGAGGATGCTGAAGGTTGGAGCCTTTAGTGAGGAAGTTGAAGCTTCCTGCTAGTAGTAGCTAGTGATCAGATTACGGGGTTGGAGCTCTCTTCCAGTAGTAGCTGGAGAGTAAGTAAAGTTTGTAGCCTTATGCATGTTGGTTCCTACGTAACGTACAAGTTTACATGAGTACAAGAACCAGGGGGTTGGAACTCCCTTCCAGTAGGAGCTGGAGAACGATCGAAGGTTGTAGCCTTCTATAGGTGGGTACCTATGTACTGCTATGAGTCTACACCAAAACAAGATTGTAAAAAGTTTTTTCTTTATATTTAAAAGAAGACAGAGATGCCAACAATAGGTGGTTTCAAAAAAGTTATTTAGCGTGCCAAAAATATGCTCCAAAAAAGGGTGTATTATGAATCACCATTTTTCAAAATCGAGTTATTTTTTGCTACCTCAAAAAAACGAGTACTAGGTAATTTTATCAATTGATCGGTAACTAAGTTTTCCTCTTTTGTGAAAGATCATCCATTTTTTGTAACCTATAGTTGTTAGGTGAAAACACTCCTTGCCAATGCCTCATTTGTACCAATTAAAAAAAAATGATACAAATAAAAATTGTGTATGGTATTGCTACTGCTACAAATAGCCACCATTAGTGATGCATTTCGGCTCGCTCTTCATTTTTTTTGTTGCTTCAATGACTATGATCAATTCACTTGAGCATGTTAACCTCTTCTCCCCCTGAGATCATGCTTAAAAAAATAGGGATTGTTGCGTAAATGATACCAATTGCACCAAAAGATTGATATGCATTGGACAATGTATCATGAAAACTCTTATGACTCCATATCAAAAAGAGAAGTCCACTTAGATAAAGGTTACTCCACATGAACCAAAGACCTCCAATTGACATAGCGATACCAATTGAAAATCAAGGGCTATCCACAACACGTACCAATTATGTTCATGAACATAAGGCTATGAGGCTTAATCAAATTCACAACTTAATTGAAATAAGGATATTTCACTTAAGATGCAAACCTTTCATTTCCTTAATAATATTTCTTCCTGAGGCTAAATTTTTTTTGCCTACTACTACTACTAAAGCATCTCCCCTTGAGTCAATGCTCTTTGATCTCCTACATTTTCCTTCTTGTTTATGCATGGAGATTTTTCTTGTGGATCTAACTTAACTCTGGCCATCTTGTGATTCCACACTTCTGTTGTAGCTTCTCTCTTTCTTACAACACAACAAACAATGTTGTTTTGTACTCCCCGTGAAACCATGTTGGATACACTCTTCCTTTCCTCCTTCAACGTGAATACGTTCGAAATAAACCAATTTATCACTATTATTAGCAAGGGGACTCGTTCTTACCTCCATTACCAGATGCACCTCTCTGTCTAATTCATTCTAATCCTTGTATCTGATTTATTTGGCCTCACTCGAGGCCATTCTCTTCTTTTAATGAAGATAAACTGATGATCTACTCCCCCTAAGTATATTATCCTCCTTTTTCTTCCAAACCTTGATGGGTTGAGTCTTAATAGGAACATTAGTTTTCAACGTCTTCTTTGACCTTGTTTGGGTTTTATCTTGAATACATAAGGCTAGAGGGAACTTCTCCTTTCTCTCTTCTTTCTTAACCCATGCCTTCTTTTCACTATTTTTCCTATTTGTCTTCAAACAAGGATTAATTGATTTGTTGCTCCATTTTCTAACTGAGGCTTTCACTCATTGCAACTAGTAATCGCAAAGGGTTTTCTTCCTCCTTTATTCAACATGTCCCTTTTCCATAGAGCACTTAATTTTCTACTACATTTCTTCTCGTATTCTAAGGTCAATTTGCTCTACTTTGCTACCTTTTCTGAGAAGTGGGATTTGTCCTATTATATCTGTAACATGTTTCCTTATGCGTGTTAAATTTTCTTCGGGTTACATTGTTCTTTTCTTTGATAATTGAATTTAATAATTAATCGATTAAGTTCACCCCATATAATCATTGCATTATTCATATCTACACGATTATACATCAGCATATGCAATTACATAGAAATAAACAATATCACCAACATCATCAATGCAGAAACACATTAAAGGAGAAGTAGAAGAAAAGCATGCACACACATAGAGAGACACTAGGATTGGTCCAAGACCAGGGAAAAACCCACTATGGGGAAAACCCTTGCAAACATTCTTCTTCTTAGATCGTCATCAAATCATGTAGCAAAAGAGATTATAGTGATCCATAAATTTTTGGCACTTTAAATATCCTCATTGATCCTTAGAATCTGTTGGCCACTCAAGAAGCAAGTTGTTGGATGCACAAACTAATCAATAAGCTCTGTAAAACTAAATTCTTGTGATTGTCTTCTAATCATGGAGGTCCAGGAGATAATGGATTGATTCTCTCCTTGTTGATCAAGCTTCTGTACTACAAAGGAAAACTTATCTGTTTGAAAGAAAATGAACATATAGATAATAATAGAAGAATATCAAAACATTCCTTCAGTTAGAAACTAAAATAATTGTTCATGAATTACATTTTCCAAGAAGTGACCATAGTAAAAGGTGACTAATAGTCCTCCTTCTATAGAAAGGGTGGATAGGAAGCCTGAAATAGGCTCATCTACCCGTTCATCTGAAAAGTAACCAATTAGGCATGAAAAGACAAAGATAATTTTTTTAGTCCTTTGAGGGAAAATAGAAGAGGGATAAGGGGGATTTTTCTTGGAGATTTGAGAATCTTCTAGGAGGAAGACTTCAAAAATCTTGGCTCTCTGGGAGAAGGTGAGTTTCTGATAGATTTCTTTGAGAGATTCAAGGGAAAAAGGGGTGATGGGATCTCTATAGGGGACTTGCAACATTTGGTTTATGCTCTCAGAAGTAATGCTGAAAATGATTTCACCATTGGGGGAAATTATAGCCCTCTTACTTGAAAGGTAAGAGGCATGACACTTTAGGAAGAATTCAGGAAGTAATAATACTAGGGGAAAACAAACACGGTAGTCTGGATTGCCAAAGGTTGATTTCATCAGATTGGTAAAGGTAATTATTATGAAACAAATAGTGTAATTCAAAGAGGTCGAATATACACTGTGTCTCCACTATCTTATAATCTCTGTCAGCAAGAGGGACGTGGTCTAAATCCATGGGGGGGTGAGCATGGGATTCACCACAGTGGAAATTTTAGGGGTCATCATGGTAATCAAATGAATGTGGGAGAGATTGACAGAGGGAATATGCAGAAGATCTCAGTAATTATTGGTAAAATCGTAGGTGGGAGTTCCTCTGTAAACAATCAGAGATATGCAATTTGTCTGTGAATAGTCGCTAATAGGTGCGAAACAGAGGGCGAGAGAAATGTACAGTAGGAGAAATGAGAAAAGGATGTGATTGTGGGAGAAAATGGAGATTTATAGTTCCTAGGCAGAGCAAAACCATTGGATCAATGGTTGTGAGCTGCATTTACTTTGCAACAGAATGGAGGAAACAGGAGGAAACTGCAATGGGATGGGTGCAATGGTCGTTAACATGGCATAGTAGGATAGGTGGATGAAGGTGCAGGGTTGTTGGTGAGAAGTGATGGGAGGAGGGATACATGGTGTTAATGGAATGGAGGTTGAGTAGGGACATGGCTGGTGAATGTTTGTGGGAAGGCGGGTTGCGGCAGGATAGTGGAAATCGCTTTTGAGGGGGGGGGGGGGGGTAGGTCATTTATGGTATGAGAGGGGCGTTCTGAAATTATGAGGAGAGGACATGTAGCGGCGGGAAAAGGGATTTTTGGACCCCACCCCCTCACCGTTAAAGAGAATCACTACGGGGGGGAGGGGGGTCCAAAAAGACTTAAGGGTAATCGGATTGAAACAGGATGGTGATCAGGTAAGGTGATGTGTGCAGAGTTTAGCATCGGTGGTCCCACAATACATTTCAGAAAAATAACTTTTACACAAAAGTCCAAACTTTGGACAAATGAAAAAATTCACCAATTACATAAGAAATCAATCTTTTTCTTATACTAATGTAACTTTAAACCAATGACGGTGCATTTAAATGTGCAAACCCTATTGATTTTTTGATTCTTAAAGGACTAAGAATATTTATTTCAAACAACTAAACTAATATGACAACTGCATTAATCGAGATTAAACTGTTGGATTAAATTATTCACCTATTCTACCTATCTAATCTCAGCCAACATTACACTGTTTAGTTAAGTTATTTACTCTAATCTAATTAACATAAAGGGGAAGGCTCCCATAGCTGAGTACATGAAGACCTTGGCAAGTCCGCAGCTGAGTGCGCAGGCCCCTACAACTAAGTGCGTAGAGTGAAAGAGTCTGTAAATTGAATGCTGAATCTAATAAAGACTAGTTTTGGGAAAAAATATCTTGCCTCTTTGTATTATTCTTATTATGTTCAAGTTATGCATTATGGATTAATGATCTATTTTATGTGAAATGAAGTATAATTGTTGGGTGAACCTATTGAATCCTTAATATTTATGCATGAAATAAGTAATAATATGTTTTCACAAAGATAAAGGTTAAATCTGTTATGATTTTTATTGAATTGGATAGATCTGTGTGCGAGCAGATCTAGGGTTACTATTTATTGCGTGAAAGTGGAAAGTCTGCTTCTTTTGGGTTAGTAAATTCTGATCACAGACCTTTGTGAAGGTCTAGAATCTGTTGCTTAGAGTTGCAATAGTGGACCATAGGAAGACATAGATCTGCGCGAAGGCATATCTGAGATAAAAGGGCTTAATATAATTTATCACATAATCTCTAGATGCAGAAACCTACTTCTAGAATCCCCTAATACTGCTTCGAGTGAGACTGCAACCTGTGCTATGTAGGTTGTTGCTGAAAGGGCCAGCAGTTAGGGATTTGTTGGTTGGCGCAAACAACTCTAAACCTAGGTCAAAATCCCTTAAGCCAACAAATGGTTCTGTTTCTGAGACCTGTTAGCCTTGGAGGCGTTTGGCCCAAAAATGGACCCAAAACGCTCCAAAAGTCTCCAAAGTTTTCGTAAAATCATGCCAAAGGATCCAAGTATGCCCAAAAGTCTTCAAAATCCTCTTAAGGATAATTTAAAGTCAAAACCGTAGCATGCCAAGAGCCCTTGGAAGGGCATAAATACACTATCGGGAGGAAAAAACAAAAGCAAAATAGTAAAAAACCATTATCGCAAGCTTAAAACTAAGAAGGCACAGCAGCCGTTAGATCTGGCTGATCAACGACCCAGATCTAAGCGGCAGATCACATTGGCGGATCTAATCGGCGCAGGTGGGCAGTGGCAATCAGTGTTGGACATCGCCAACCAATGATTGTCGATGATCGGATCGGCGGGTCGCATCGGCGGAGGTATTGGCGCAGGTTGTGTGGAATGAGTGATTGCGATCGACAATTCAATGTGGACCATCGAACGTGCGCGCAGATTGATAGCCCACGTCACATCGCGAATATCTCTATCAGTGGAAATCAAGGGGAGGGGCCTTTACATGTATATGTGTGCGACTTGATTTTGCGGACCCGACGGTATTTAAAACAATGTTTCATAATATTTCAGGTCCGCACCATAGCCAATTTTAATGCATTTTTCATGTATTTTGTTGTATAACGAAATACAAAGGAAACCTTGGGATATTGCGATAGTGATGAAACATGGACCCGTTGGGATTCCGGAATGAAAATGTATCATATTTGAAATCCACAGAAAGCCATCTTTCAATGTTTTTTCACAGTTTTTCTGTATTTTCGTTGTTTAACGAAATACAAATGGAGCGGGCCGAATGCGACTTGCGATAACCCCAATGGCAAACCCGAGAGATTAATAAACTATTTTTGAGGACTTTTGAAGTCCAAAATACACAAGGACAGAGGCTGGAAGGGGAATAGAAAGAGCCACAGCATGCGTAGCTCACCCCCAAACCGACAAAGCAGTCATGGAGCATCAATAGACAACATAGCTCATCCATAACAACAGAATCAATTATGGGGTATCTCTAGCATGGGAGAACTCCCAGATAGTGCAACAAACCACCCAAAATATCTGAAAGTTGTTACTCTTCTATCAGAAGGAGAAAACCTCCAAGCCATGCTTGCCTTCAGGGAATCAAATAGTTAAGGGACAGAGTGGATAGATTAAGACTCCGAGCCTTCTAGAGAGCTAAGGAGCATTGTAAACAAGCTATAAATAGCTGAAAGTAAGATGTAATATAGGTTTAACTTCAGGAGATGTTTCCTCCTCTGTTCCTTCAAGCTTATCATCTTCATTTTAGCAATATAAGCTTCTTTTTCTATTATATGTTCAATGTCCATTCTCTTTGTTGTTCTATGCTTTCACTTGAACGGTTTGTTCATGTTTTCTTTTGTGTCTAAGGCCAGATGACTGTCATCTTATCTCTACTTTGATGAATTAGATTTGCAAACTTCTTTACTACCTGTAGCTAGCCATTCATATGTGGTCATATATGCATCTGTCGTTACAGTCAGTGTTCTCTTTTGTTTCCTGTAGCTAGCCATTCATTTATGTGTATGTATGCAATCTCCTGGTATAGTCAGTATTCTCCATCTATCCACTAAATATATAAATTATTGAGCATTAGTGGTCTAAAGCCTTGTATTGGTGAGAGTGTTCATGCATGTCTTGAGTGATAATAGAGCTGAAATTGTTATCTGACTTGATCCAAACCATCATTTATTCCAATAATTCATAGAACAAAATTGAAGATTATATGTTACCAGGCATCTCCGAGCTACAACCTAGGAGAGTTTCTTGGAGTGATAACAGGACTGAGATCTATCTAAGAGATGTGTGATAAATGGTTTCCTACAAAGAAAGAGATTGGAAAGTGACAAGTGGATTGATCAATATGTGCATGCGTTCGTGGCTCAAGAGAATAGGAGCCTTAAATTATCTAAGGAGTAGTGGTTGCAAATATTTTTGTACACAGATGAGACCAACACATTCTTCTGTTTCTTCCCTGATGAATTACACAAGTGGTTGTCTAAATTGGCCGATAGTCAAGGGACGTGGAGGCTTGATGGCCTTGTAGTGTGGACTCATGAGTTGGTGCGATGTCTGGAGGCATCAATCAGTAATATCGCGCATGCTATGGATCACTAGATTGATTTCACGCTGGGAAGTTTTGTGACTTATTTCACAATTGATAGAAATATTAGCTATAGCGAAGTAGAACAAAGGCTCTTTAAGGGACCATGAGGTAAGTATTTGAAATCATTAAAGACCTGGATTTAAATGTTGTTATGCAAAAAGAGGGTTATGCAGTTACCTTGATGTTTGGGGAAACACAAAGTGGGAGATTCTTTAGAAGAAATGAAGGATCAAGCTCAAAATATAGTTCGCTCATTGAACCCCCTTCAAGTGACGACGAAGGGACGGTACTAACTACGCCATGAAGTGCAGTTTAGTTAATTACGTAGGGTATCCCAAGGATACCTCATCCATCCACTCCACCTCCACCTCCATCTCCACCTCATACACCTACACCTTCACCCCCTCCACCTCCACTTTCGCCATTCAACATGGTGAACTTGATGAAAATGTCGATTTTATAGGAGTGGGGAGCGAAGACCCTGAACAGTTCTGGTTTGTCGTAGGACCTATATGGACGACACAGCAGATTACGGATGATAACATCAAGAAAGAGTAGCTGGTCACAACCTTAATGGATCGCACATTAACATGGTACATCAATTATTGCACTGATAACCCCACCACTTCGTTGGAAGAGACCCAACAAGCTCTTAATAAAGAGTTCAAAAAGACTAAGTCAGAGGCACAGTCAGTAACTGAGTTTAAGGAAATTTGGATAAAGGTAGATGAGACACCTTGGGATTTCGATTAAAGGTTGGAATTCATGATTAGGCAAGCCAATATGATAATCACAGATTCCCAACACCACGACTGTTATATAGCATTGCTATTGCCACACTTGAGAGTGCCCCTGTCACAACAAAATATAGCAACGCAAAGTATTCGCTCACAGTTAGAAAGCCTTCACTTGGAGTTGCAGAGCCTGAAGAAAGGAAAATAAGCTCAGCTGAAGGCACGCGCAGAGGTATGGTGTTTGAAATGCAAAAGCCATGGACATGATAAAGACCATTGTCTAGTTTATAAGAATTATATTATGGAGGGAGGGCCCGTTCCCCTAAAACCAGAGAATAATACTGGTCCAAGTGCGGGAGTTGCACTATGGTGTGTTATCTGTCAGGTTACAGGGCAGCATGCAACCAATAATTTCCATTTACTGCAGAATTTTGTACAAAACCCTCAGTAGTTGTTTTACAATTTCTAAAAATATGTGGGACATGATGAACACCATTGTAGGAATTATGAGCTGATGATGGATAGGACCCCTACCTACTGAATGTAGGTAGAGAATCGACCTCAGGATCAGGGCATAGGAGCAGCGCGCGGAGCATTCCAAGGCCGAGGATGAGGAAGAGGGGGCAAAGCTGGTCGAGGGCATGGGAAGGTGATTTGCTATAACTATGGTGAAGCTAGGCAATTCACGTAAGATTGTACAAACCCCATGCATCCGTCATGTTAGTATTGTTGACAGTTTGATCATGTTATAGAGTAATGTCTGGTCCTTATGGTAAAGAAAAAAAGAAAAGAAGGCGCAACCCCAAAAACCTATGCAAAACATCCAAATGATGAGGGCAGAGCCCTCGAAGAAGATCAAAGCATGAAAATAGTTACAAGAAGTGGTATGGTGATTAGTGAAAATAGAGGCAAGCAGAGTGAGGATGAGGGGTTGGTACACAAGGCTACCGATAAGGAAGTAGAATTTGATCTTAATTGCGCTAAAGAAACCTTTATGGAAGCAAAGAAGAACCTCGTTGAGGCCTTCACCTTAGGAAGCCAGGAGAAAATACCAGAAACTAGTGCGACACAAGAGGTAGATCCTTTGGTACTAGCTACTTTTCTGAAGACCTGTATGAAGTTACTACATGATAAGAAAGCAATAGAAGGGTTGCAAGAGTTAATCGACAAGTGCGCAAACAAAGAAAAGACTCTTTCTGAGTAAAGCACCGTGAGGAAAATTGGTAAGCATAAGAAGCGCACGGAGCGTGAGATGAGGCTGACCGTGCAAATAGGAGAATATGAAATTGATCTGGTAATCTTGGATCTGGGGTCTGATGCAAATTTCCTACCTAAGAAGACATGGGAAAGGATGGGGAGACCTGCATTGTAGTGGTCTCATATTTAGTTGCACATGGACAACCAATGGAAGATTATCCTGATGGGCTGCTTATATGGTGTAACAGTTAATATTGAGGGTGTGAGTGTGATGGATGACTTTGAGGTCATTGAAATAGTGGATGATAGTAATCCATACCACCCACTAATAGGAATTTAGTTTTCTTTTGATATGGACGTGGTAATCAACTTGAAGAAGCAGAATATGACCTTTGAAAGGAAGTCGCTTAGGGTTTTAGTGCCACTAGACCCTGCTGAAGGAGTGCATTATACTGAACCTGTTTGCAAATTTGTAGAAAGTGATGATGATTTGGATAAGATATAAAAGATCACAGTGCGAGATGAAGATTGGATCAACCCTACAGCCGATGGACGAATTATGTGGGATAGGGATAACTCCTACACCTCACATATGGATGAAGAACTTGAACACTAGCAGAATAGGTTGCATGAAGTATCTACGCTTCATTGCAATATGATGAACAAATCACTGTGGTGTGTCTCGACTGAGGTAAGAAAGCATTTTACCAGGTACAACTACCCTCCAAAAATTTTCCTTAGCTTTGTTTTGGAGCCTCCCTTCCAACCATTCTCAGCAACATGTCTTGCACTGTCAAGTACATGAGCTTCAGTGGTTTTCGAGAAGCTTGCAAACCTCTACATGATAGCTTGCTTCACTCCCCTGACAGACCGCTACTTCGAACTTGGTCCAGTTGCTAGATGAGCAGCTCCCTCAAGAAATTGTGTGATTCTGGAAGGGAACCAACCTTCCCTCCAGAAATTGTGCAAATATGTCTGGCAGCCAACTAGGCTCAGAAACTGCGCAATCCTGTCAGATAGGCTTCCCAGTGAAAACTGTGCAATCTAGCCCAGCAGTACTCCTAAGCCTGGAAATTGTGCAATTCTGGGCAGCAGTCAGCTGCTCCTCCTAGAAATTATGAAATCCCTCTAGGCATCCATCCCAACTTCCTCCTAGAAACTACACAAAATTTCCCCTCAGTGAAGTAGGTTGTTGCATGTGCCTTCAGGTTGACCGGTTCCAGCCAGGACCAAGAAAATGTGACTTGCATGCATGGGTTTATTTTTCCCGAAATATAAAAAATCAACATGCAAAAAGCATCCCTGGATTTTAGAGAGCTAGTTTTAGCAGTTGGAGGATACATGCAAAGATCATTTTAGAAACTTTCCTCCAAGTGTCACTTTTTCCTATATTTGTGGCATTCATGTCATGAGCCTCAAACTTATTTATTCGACACTTCATAGCTGATTCTTCACATCGATCATGGAGCTCTGACATCCCACAACACATCCAGGAGTCTTTGACACATAGATCTCAGCTATTTTACGATAAGTCCGATTAACTTGTCTTCTGCAACATTTCTATCGCTTTTAGTGTTTTGGCTTATGTGAATGCTGTCTGCTTGATTTTTGTGAATGCTTGCTATCATTTCAATCCATATTAGCTTGTGCAAGCACTGTTTCATTTTTTGTTTGCATCTTGCTGCTGTCACATGCATGACACTGTTTTGCATGAACGATCATCGATTTGGTGACTCGTCTCACACACATGCATGTTGTTACATTTTCTGAATCTTGCATTCATTGTTTCTATGCATGATCATTCACCTCTGCTTACACTCAGTATCACCATGCATTCACATTTTCATTTGCTTTCATTTTCTCATCGAGGGGTTTGGGAAACCTTGGCTTGGACTCTGCCTCATCAATACAACATTGTGCAATTCTGAGATGGAGGGTTTTGCCTTCCTCCCAGAAAATGCGCAATTCTGGCCCGTGCCTACCCTCCAATATTTCCTTGCACAATTATGAGAGGCAGTGACTGCTAGCCTAGAAAATTGCGTAATGTAGTCCTTCGGCCTACAACACTTACAAGCTGAAATTATGCATTCCACAATCTTAGCACCCAACAGGCTAGTCTAGATTGCACATTGAAAAATTCCAGCAGTCAACCAGCCTCCCGACAGTCTGGACTACCTTTTTCACAGTTCCAGCAGTTAGTCTCCCAACCTCCTAGTGAAAATTGTGTTATCCTTGCTAGTCAATCCCTAGGTATGTAGCATGTCATCCCTCAAGTTTTCTTTGTTTTCATCTCACATATTTCTTGCCATGCATGTCACCATGTCTCCAGTTATAGCAAATGTTCATCTGTCTCTCAACAGTTCAGGGTCAATGGCCTCCAAGAGAGCAGGATCAAAGGACACCGACAAAAGCGTTATTGGAGCAGCAGTTGAGTGAGTTGTTATAGCACCATTTACTGATCTTGGTATATCTGATGCTCTGTTTATGGCCTAGGGTGACCCTTCCTTCTAGACTTGGTCCAAAATCTTAAAAAACAGTGTTTTATTCCCTATACGCTACTTTTCCCCGTGTTAAAAGTGTGTACACGTGGGTCAGCATATACCCAACCCACGTACATATGTTAAAACACTTAAAAAAAATAAATTTCCTTAATTTCGGGTAGAGTTCACAGGTTTTACCTGTTACTCACCTCCTATTTCCCATGGTCCAATTGTTTCCCAACTGAAAAAACTAACTTGGAGAGGTATAAATAAACCTCCATGGGAAGGCCTTAAGGGAGAAAGTATGAGATATTGATACTATAGTGAGATTATCCCTGATCAAGTTTGAAGAATCCCTGTGCCTCCTGCACTCCCCAAAGCTTCAGGAAACCCTTGTTTCCTTAATTATAGATATCCCCCACCTTGCTTGAGATATCCTTGTGTTGGTGATGGAGGAAGATTTCTGAAGGCCGGGAAAGGATGGATTCGAAGGATGGTTCCGCTTGGAGCAGGAGAAAGACTCAAGATGTATTTCTCCACCTTATTTATAGCTTACTTCAATAAAAAGGAATGTTGTTCTATTTCTGAATTTGAAATGTGTTTATGCATCAAGGTTATGTTGTAATTCATTTATGAATATATAATTAGTCATTCATTTATATGATTTGAACTTAACATCATGTATATCCTTTATGTTTCTACTTTTTGGTATGTTCTATTTGAATAATTTTCAAGTTTCAAGAACATTGGTAGAAGCTGAGGGTTTGCACCCTGCAGGATCTACCCAAGCGAAGGACATCGGGTAAGGACACTCCTACGCAATTTAGTAGAATAAGGATGTTTAATGATTGTTTGAAAATTTCTTGTTGAAGTTTGCCCTCTACTCTATTGGGGTTCTCAACCCAAAGCCCTAGGGTGGTTTCACCTGTAATAGAATTGGTGACTCCACTGGGGATTCCACCCGGTGTGGGTGGAACTCCCAACATTCTGAAAAGAATGACCTAGATTTGTGAAGGCACCAAGTTGCCCAAAGTAATTCGTAGACCCAACTGAACCATAAGGAGATCCTTGTGATCTAGCAAAATTCAGAGTTTGACCAACTCTTGCTGCAAGTCCTCTATAACTAGTAAAGTTACCCCCTAACGAAGAGTTAAAAGGAGCAGAAAGCCCCTGATCAGGATTCCTAGGGTGGTTTCACCCGTAACACAAGTGTCTACATGTTTGCTGATTTATGACAACAACAAGATGATTGTAGACAAAGACATAAAGCTGAAATGGCAAGAGTTCCATTATGCATTCTCAGGCACATTTGGAAAAGATCTCAAAGACCGCTAAGTCTATGTGAACATTCACAAGTCTAGCTTGTATTGCATTCCAAGCAGGTATCCCACGTTCCCATGCGTAGACATGATACATTGGATTTTCTGACACACTGATCCCAAGACGATGACATTGAGTAGTGTCAATGGGACAAATATTTCTACCTTTAGGGCACAGTATTATTAGCAAATGTATCATTTGTCGAAGCCAGTGATCACCATGGAAACACCCTTTAGCATACCCAACAAGAATGCCAATTCTAGGGATATCTTGAAGAACTGGGAATAGGAGCCGGCTAAATTCAGGATGACACCCAACCATATTTACAAGACGAATATACTGCGGAAGGCATATCAATACTTAGTCATCTTTGCATGCCACTTGTATGGCCAAGAGAGCCCAGAGACCTATCCGCGGAGTTGGGTGATCGCGTTGGATCATTGGCTAGTGAAGGCAAAGCATGCAACTGGTCCTACATGTTGGATTACAGGCTGAAGGAATAGGTCAGAGGAGCTCGACAACCCCCCAAAGGTCAGCAAATGGAAATCTACATGTTTGCCTACATCTTGGATGCAATCTATTCTTGTCAGGAGTTCCTAGACATGAAGTGGGCATGGACATCGGTAGAAACCTCTGTCAATACTTATTGTAAACTATTTTCTGAATGCATCTTCAGAGGAGTTATCACACAACTATCATATCATTTTTTTGCCCCAAAGTAGATATTTAAGGAGGATCCACCTTGCATGTCGAAGGTAGCAATGGAGGCATTGATCGATATAGAAGATTGGTATGCCTCATTGCCCGACGCCTTCATATGGATGTACAACACAGAGAAGCCTTTGCATGTTTTGCCGACATTTTCCATGGACTAGCTCATCATGTAAGAAGTATCATACTACATCTCAGTAGGACTGTCAGCTAGGTTGCACCAGAAGAAGAAGGCACCTTGTCCCACTCTTCCATTGTGGATTGGGTTGTACGAGATATGGAACCTCAAGCATGCAGATGTTGAAACAGAGGACATCATGAAATATCCTTTCAGCATTTGAAGCTACAATCCATATGACCCACATTGTATTGTGAAAGATCACTGCGTGAGAGTACATTTTTAGTGGATCCACAAGGCATGTCATTGGGTGGAGGAAGACCCATGGAGATATTGTTACAACTTCTCCAGGCCTAATGAACCATTTGGAATCATTGTGGAATGGTTAGTGAAGCAGCGTAAAGCGGCATCCAGGAGAGCACCGGCAGCAGAGGTAAACATATCGGTGCACGACAAAGGAAAGAGGAAGATTGTCTATAGCGCTGAGGCAGAACAAAGCTGCAAGTTCAGAGTAGACCCACTTGTGAAGAAAGTAGCTTTGGCAATAGAGGTGAAGAGGCAACAATGCGACAGGAGGACTGCACAAAGGCAGAGAGAAAAACAAAGGATGGAGGAAATAGTGAAGGAGTTGCATGAGTTGAAGGAGCACTCTGGAATGAACAAGAGTTGTGCAGACAAGATAAGGAAGCGCAACAAGAACAGGTACAATAGGGGATGAAAAATGTATAGACGTATGAAACTGCACTCACACAGGTAGTAGACTCATATGAATAGCTGGCACCAAGTAGACAGGGTGAGCAGTCGTAGGAGCAGGACTTTGCTCAAGATATTGAACAAGAAATTGAGTAGATGGATACGGATATGGAGAAGCAAGAGTTAGAGCAAGATATTAACCTCATGCCTTACCACCAAGAGGTCTACCCACCAGCTTCATCGGATCTGTAAGCGGAGCAAGTCCCAAGCGACCAAGGAGACACTAAGATCCTTAGAGACAATCTAAAAGGAGAGATGAACAACATATCATTCGACGAGTTGCAGCATAGAGTTGTGAAATCTCGCAGAGTGTCTACTTCGAATGACAACACATCTCCCACGCAGTTTGAGGAATGAGTGATAGTGTCTGATGTGCGTAAGCATCCAACAACATTGGCTGATGCTACCAGAGCATATGCTAAAGCAACTAGCTTGAGTGTTCACTTCTTGATAGCTACGAATGAGCGAATGACAAAGGAGTTACAAATGACCAAGCAGGGAAGAGAATTGGTTACAGCATCGGCCCGAGTAGAGTTGAAGAAGGCAATACTGGATGAAGTATTGTCCCTTGAGACAGTCATGCGGGCGTTGTATTCCAAGTTTGGTACAATGCATAAGGCAGTTGTCCATCTCAATTGTTGTGTAGTAGTGATGTGCTAGGAGAGAATGTATCTTGTCAAACATGGATACTTTTGTTGCTTACATGCAAACATGGGCAATGAGATATAAGGGAGCCCCGTTACACTTTACCAAGATGATGAAGCCTAGAGTGGTCGAGCTGAAGGCACGCATCCAGAGTCAGATCTGGAACTATCAAGATCTCCTGCAGCTCATCACTAGTTCACAGGCTTCCCATGCACAGGTATTCAGGAGTATGGATGTTGTTTTGAACGCACATGTGATCCAATCTATTGGGACACTCACCAAGGAAAATAAAAAGGCACAAGTTTGACTAGAGCTAGACTCGTACTTTGATGAGTTGATGTGCATAGCCACAAGCGCAGACTTGGTGATCAGTGTAGACACCATGCATTAGTATGTCGGTGGTCCAGCCAGACTCAAGAAAATGATGCACATATTATTAGATGATTTGTACAGAGGAGCCAAAGAAGTGTGCCCAGATGCTATAGAGGCAATATTTTGTTTCCAAAAAGATGTCACCATAGAGTACACGGACACCATCACAGACTACTGAGCATGACATCAGTTCGCTACTATCGACCACTATGAGGATGTCGAAGAGTCGGCCTTCTCACAGCTGTCGAAGTCATAGTGATGTCCTGCATGGCTATCTCAAGCCTATTTTTGTCTCACATGGGTACATGTGCAGATTGTATGTAACGTCTTGTCAAGTGGAAGTTCAAGTGTCGATAATTGGATGTAACAGTCATAGAGTTGATGAAGAGTCATGAGGGTAGATGGATAGTCACAAAGTGGAATGTCAAGGGCCACCCCACCCCTTGCTATATATAGTCCCTCACAACTCATTGTATAGGCTTTTGGTCAGACAAGCTTCTGATAGGAGTACCTTAGAGAAAGCTTGGAGAGTATTGTAATGAGCCTTGGCTTCTCCATTGTGGAGAGCTAGTATATCTCTTTGGAGGAGCAGGTGGCGGTGACTGTAACGTTCCACTGTCGGAACTAGTGGTTGGTCATGGTTTTATTGTATGACTGGAACTTTCACTTCTTAATATAGCAGAGCCAACACATTTCATGCATATGTCATATTGTATTTCAGCTATCTTGTTTACTCCAAATGATATATGTATCTGTTTGCTTACACATGCATGTACGGATTTCCTATATAAGTATGTAAGAACCTTACTAAAATATTTGGTTGGTTTAACCATCACTTTCAATTGCTAGCTTAATTTCCTTCCAGTTTGTGATGCATATTTGCTCGTGTGTTCCCTTCTTAACTCCGTGCTTTCACAGGTTTCCAAGGGGCGCACTCACCTCGCCCTTTGTGTGTTAGAACTACTCACGCACCTTCCTTGACTTGTTGCATATGTCACACTCTTGCTACCAACATGGACATATTACTTGCCTCTGTGTACAACCGCAGTCAAGGCGATACTGTACGACCCACTACTAGGACTCCTACACCAAACAGTCTAAGGTCTAGTTGGGACTTCTTACCAAGGAGATCCCCTGACATGTTGGCGACTCCAGAACCATCAACATTTCTGGCACTATAAGGAGGGACAGATGACAAGCTGTGTCCTCTCATCCTATTTTGAACCTTTAGATACCTATCATGGATTCCATCACACTCATCCCTCCATGATGTCTTTCGCATGTCAAACCTCTCAACATCACGAGGGATTTTTTTTATCTCTTGTCTGAATTCACTTATGATGGTGAAGCAAAGTAGCCTGGCCTGAGTACTTAGAATAATTCTGTGCATTCATTGATAATGCAGACGAGTTCTATGCAGAAGAGGTTAGCCTGTTTCTATCATACACACTTCACAAATCCCCACAATGGTGATGTTGTGGTCTCCCTCCTGGCAGCGTGCATTCACTTGAGCAGTTAGGTGATCTCATTGAATCTACTTTCCATCATTTTGATCCAGAACCTCTTGACAAAAAATTGTTACAAAAATGGAAGGCCCTGCATGAATCACCTATGGATTTTTGGTAACGCTTCTGTGATTTGCAGTTTGAAACTCTGGAAAGCCATATGAAATTTCCATATATTTGGTATAAATTTGAATACTTTCTTAACAAATCAGTCCATCCTAATAAGAAGTTCGAGATCAAGCCCCACTTAGCATACTTCGATGATGGAGTTGCACTATCACAGACGGACACGGTTGCTGTCACAATTGATTGTTCGCCTTCCTCTCATAAATCATCTCCACCATTGCAGAGTGATGAGGGAGAACATGCACATACATCTGTTCAACTGTCACATCTTCCTGACATTGCTCCTTTCGATTTTTGCACAAGCTTGGTTGTGAATCCATTGGGTTCTTACATGTATATTTTACCTCAACCTCCATCTTCGTACTCGGATGATCCTCTAGATGACACTATCTTGTGTTCTTCCATTCCAGACTCTACACTTGTTGTGAACGAGGAGTTGGTTTTACACAACCAACATGCATTGTCATTCATGAAGAGTATGACTGGGAGCTTGAGCATCAATCCTTGACAAAGGATGACTCCCTTCCATCCGAGCCTCCTCTTTTTTTTCCAGACATCTTTGGTGATTCTGTCATCCATGATTTCGCATGTGTATCTCCACCTAGGGATGCACCCATTGTTGATCATTTGCAGAACACACCGAATGTCAGTGCATCATCCGACAACAAAGAGGACAAATTATTCATGGAAAATCCACTTGAATTTTCATCTGCTTTTTCCGGAAACATGGAGGGTGAATTTTTCCGCTTCTCATCTACCCATTTGTTTGATTCATTAGATCATGAGGATGCTGATGAAATCATTTATTTTTTTATTGTAGCTATCATGATCTATTTACTCCCGTATTCGATCACGATGATGATTCTACGTAGTTGATTTTTTGAAGCCACCTGTTTATGATGATCTATCTATTGACGAAGTCGAAACCCCTAGACTATCGAGGCACTTCAGACCAAGCTGATGGTTATGTCAGGCCCTTTTTGTCCTGAGGTTGGTTTCACTGTTGATCATAAAATTGTTGAAATACCCAAGGCTCCTCATCACTCATCTGTATGCTTTCAAGATCAATCTCACACACAGATCATGCTTCCTCCACTCAAACTACACGACCCCATCACTCATGCATTGGAGGAATCTTACATAGCAAGCAGACGTGCACGATGCAATTTGTCTTTGTTTCTTTTTTTTTCTTGCATGTCACAGTCAAGAGTATGCATATGCTTAATAGCTGAATGCAGTGTCACACAACGCTGTGATAAGTCCACGGACTACGTGTCATGTAATTGCACTCACTTTTGTTTTGTGGACACATGTAAGCTTGGAGTGTATTTGTCTTCATTGTTATATCTTTCATGTTTGTTGGTTCACGTAGTTGTCTTGTTCGTGAACCATACCTTCACCAACATGGGTCGATAAATGTCCTGGTGGGTGCACTGGAAGTATCACTTCACGTGATCAGGCCCATGCACCATTAGCTTACGAGTAGGAGTAGAATTTGATTTTGGTTTGCTTGCTTGCATGTGTGTTTTCTTCTTACTTTTCATGTTTGTTTACTTGCATGCATGTTTTCTTATTCACTTTGCTTTCACATTTACTTCTTCTTCGGCTTTGTTTGTTGTTTTTTTGCTTGTTTATGCTCGTAGGTTAGTTTCACGTGAGACTGTGTGCAAATCTTGAAACAAGTTGGGTAAAGTACAAGAGGACTTATGCAGTTATCAATACCTAGTTATCTGTCATCTTGCCTCTGTATGAAGAACTTGTTATCTGCATTCCATGATACGTCGATGGAAAATACGTACTGTTCAAAGTAAACCTTAGTGAAAACACAACGCTTGCACATTAACTAGTGTCGCCTACTCTAGTCGGTTTTTTTTGGGTTAACCCTTGTTAGCTTAGTGAAATAGAGTAAGGTGAGAGCGGGAACCTTAACAAGCACGTCAGAGGTAGATATAAACTAATCCTCTGAAGGAACAACCTCTTCTACTCTCAATAAGTCAGGATCCCTCTTTTGCCTTTGAAATGAATGAGTGCTATGCACAATTATGAAAATGAAAAAGTGAAAAAATTCAAAAATGAAAAATGATTAAGGCAAAAGAATAGAAAGTATTCCTGCACAGAGAGGTGATGCAAGTAACTCTGTTGGGGTAATGACCAAGCTCGTTGGAAGCAGAGCAATGCTTGTGTTCCTGTGTGACTCCATCAGGTTACTGTCGAGGCCTGCTGGCAGCAGAGCAACACCAGAGATGAAAATAAAACTATGACGATTATACTGCTTGTGCACCAGCGTACCCCTCATCCCCAATCAAAACAAATGTGTTGAATTGGCTTGGAATGTGTGTTGATCGACCAGGGGCTTGGCAGATGGTACATCTTACAATCAAGTAAGTGTGGAAACCAAGACGAATAGAGAACTGAACAATACTTCCAAAGGTGTTAGACTTTATTTTCATGAACAAGGTCCATTAAGAGAGCTGGAGTTCTACCAGTGTGTCGCCAAGTGTTGTAGCAACTACAACCACCCTCCAAAATTTTTCCTTAGCTTCATTTTGTAGCCTCCCTACCAACCATCCTCAACAGCATGTCTTACACTATCAAGTACATGAGCTTTTATGGTTTTCTAGGAGCTTTTTAGCTTGTGCATGATAGCTTGCTTCACTCCCCTCGAAGGATGCTACTCTGGACTTGGTTCAGCTACTTGCTGAGAAGCTCCCTCAAGAAATTGTGCAATTCTAGAAGGGAACCAACATTCCCTCCAGAAATTGTGCAAATCTGACTGGTAGCCAGCTAGGCATAGAAACTGCACAATCCTGTCAGGCAGGCTTCCCAGTGAAAACTGTGTAATCTGAACCAATAGTGTTGCTCAGCTCAGAAATTGAAAAATTCTAGGCAATAGCCAGCTACTCCTCCCATAAATTTCGCAATTCCTCTGAGCAACCAACCAAACTTCATCCCAGAAATTACGCAAAATTTCCCATCAGTCAAGCAGGCTATTTCATGTGCCTTTAGGTTGAATGGTTCCACCCAGGACTGAGAAAACTTGACTTGCATGCATGGGCTGATTTTTCTTGAAATAGCAAAAAGAAACATACAAAAAGCATCCCTAGATTTTAGGGAGCTATTTTTAGCAGCTAGGGGTTACATGCAAATATTGTTTTAGAAAATTTCCTCCAAGTGTCACTTTTTCCTATATTTGTGGCATGCGCATCATCAACCTCAAACTTATTTATTTGATGCTTCAGAGCTCATTATTCACATCGATTGTGGAGCTTTAAAATCCCACAACACATCCAAGAGTATTTGACATATCCAGCTCATTTATTTCTGGGTAAGTCCACTTAACTTGTCTTTTGCAGCATTTTTGTCACCTTTTGTGCTTTCTCTTGTGTAAGCATCATTTCAATTTTCATTATCATCTCAATGTTGTCGCATGCATGATACTGTTTTGCATGAACGGTCGTCAATTCAGTGATTCTTATCACACACATGCATGTTTTTATGTTTTATAAATATTTCATTCATTGTTTGCATGCATGATGATCCACCTCTCCTTACACTCAGTATCACCATGCATTCACATTTTCATTTGCTTTTAGTTGCCCGTTGACGGTCTGGACAACCTTGGCCCAGACTCTGCCCCATCAAGACAACATTGCACAATTCTGAGAGGGAGGGCTCTACCTTCCTCCCAAAAAATGTGTAATTATGGCCAGTGACTTCCCTCCTGCCTTGCCTTGTACAATTCTAAGAGGTAGTGAGTGCAGGCCCAGAAATTGCGCAATGCAGTCCCTGGGCTTACAACACTTGCCAGCTGAAATTACGCATTGCACAATCTTAGCATCCAACATGCCAGTCTGGATTGCGCATTACGTAATTCTAGTGGTTAACCAACCTCTCGATATTCCGGACTTCCTTTTGCATAGTTCCGACAGTCAGTCTCCCAGCCTCCTAGTGAAAATTGCGCAATCCTTGCTAGTCAATCCCTAGGTATGTAGCATGTCATCCCTAAAGTTTTCTTTGTTTTTAGCTGACAAATTTCTTACCATGCATGTTGCCATGTCTCCAGATATAACAGGTGTTCATCTGTCTCTCGATAGTTCAATATCAATGGCCTCCAAGAGAGCAGGATCAAAGGACATCGACAAAAGCACAACTAGAGCAGCAGTTGAGCGAGTGTCTATAGGTTTTCCAATTCATGAAGACACCAAGTTGATTGTAGACAAAGACATCAAGCTGAAATGGCAAGAGGTCAATGATGCATTCTCAGGCACATTTGGGGAATATCTCAAAGACCGCAAAGTCTATGTGAACATTCAAAAGTCCAGCCTGTATCGGATTACATCTAGGTATCCCACGTTCCCATGCGTGAACATGATACATTGGATCGTCTCGCACACAGAACCTGAGATGATGAATTTGAGTAGTGTTAGCAAGATGGAGATTGCTACCTTCAAGGCACATGATTATCAGTAGATGTATCATTTGTCAAAGTCAGTGATCACCATGGAAACACCCTTCAACATACCTAGCAGAAATGCCAATTCCAGGGATATCTTGAAGAAATGGGTAAAGGAGCCGACCAAATTAAGGATGACACCCAACTAGATTTACAAGACGAAGATACTGTGGAATGGGTATCAATATACGTATCAATACTTGGTCATCTTTGCATGCTTCTTGTATGGCCAAGAGAGTGCGGAGACCTTCTCGCAGAGTTGGGTGATCGCGTTGGACCAACTAGACAATGAAGGAAAAGCATGCAACTGGTCTGACATGTTGGCTCACAGGCTGAAGGAATAGGTCACAAGAGCTCGACAGCTGCCCAAAGGTTAGCAAGTAGAAATCTACATGTTTGCCTACATCTTTGATGAAATATGTGCCAGTTAGGAGTGCATGAGCATGAAGTGGGCATGGAAATTAGTAGAAACCTCTGTCAATACTTATTGTAAGCTGTTTTCCGAATGCAGCTTCAGAGTCATCACACAGTTGTCAGATCATTTTGTCGCCCCAATGTACAAGATGATATTTGAGTAGGATCCACCTTGCATGTTGAAGGGAAAAATGGAGGCACTGATCGATATAGCAGATTGGTATGCCTCATCGGCCGACACCTTCATACTAATGTACAATGTGGAGAAGCCTCCCCATGTTTTGCCAAAGCTTTCCATGGACAAGCTTGTCATGCAATAAGTATCATACCACATCTTGGAAAGATTGTCAGCTAGGCTGCACCAGAAGAAACATGCACCTTGGCCCACTCTTCCATTGCAAATCAGGTTGTACAAGATATGAAACCTCAAGCATGCGGATGTCGAAATAGAGGAGATCAATAAATATCCTTTTGACGTCTGAACCTACAATCCATATCACACACATTGTATTGTGGAAGATCACTACGTGAGAGTACAGTTTCAGTGGATCCACAGGGCATTTCATTAGGTGGAGGAAGACCCATGGAGATATTGTTACAGCTTCTCCAAGTCCAATGAACCGATCGTCATCATTGTGAAATGGTTAGTGAAGTTGTGTGAAGTTGCATCTAGGATAGCTCCAACAACAACAACAGCAGAGGTAAACATACCGGTGCACAGCAAAGGCAAGAAGAAGATTGTTGACATCGTAAAGGTCAAACAAAGATGCAAGTTTAGAGTAGACCCACTTGTGCATAAAATAGCTTTAGAAATAGAGGTGAAGAGGCAACAACGTGATAGGAGGACTGCACAAAGGTAGAGAGAAAAATAGAAGATGAAGGAAACAGTGAAGGAGTTGCATGAGTTGAAGGAGCAACTTCAGAAGGAATAGAGCTACGTAGAAAAGATAAGGAAGTGTAGCAAGAACAGGTACAATAGGGGACGCAACATGTACAAACAGATGAAACTATGCCTGTACAGGTAGTAGACTCATCCGAATAGCTGGCACCAAGCAGACAGGGTGAGCAGTCGTAGGAGCGGGACTTCACTCAAGAGATTGAACAAGCACTTGAGCAGATGGATATGGATACGGAGCAGCAAGAGTTAGAGAAAGGCATCTACCTCATGCCTTTCCACCAAGAGGTCGACCCCCTATATTCATCGAATCCAGAAGTGGAGCAAGTCCCAATTAACCAAGGAGACATTGAGATCCTTGGAGAGAATCCGGAAGGAGAAATGGAAAACATATCATTCGACAAGTCGTAGCATAGTTTTGTGCAATCTCGCAGAGTGTCTACTCCGGATGACAACACATCTCCTGTGTAGTTTGAGGAACAAGTGATCGTGTCTGGCATGCACAAGAATCCAACAACATTCGTCGATGCTACCAGAGCATATGCCAAAGCCACTAGCTCAAGTTTTCACTTCTTGATAGCTAAGAACGAGTGAATGGAAAAGGAGTTACAGACGACCAAGCAAGGGGGAAAACTGGTTACAACATCCACCCGAGTAGAGTTGAAGAAGGCAATACTAAATGAAGTATTTTCCCTTGAGACAGTCATGTGGGTGTTGTATTCCAAGTTTGGTACCGTGCATAAGGCAGTTGTCCATCTCAACGGTTGGCAGCAGCGATGTGCTAGGAGAGCATGTATCTTGTTAAATGTGCATGTTGCTATTGATTACATGTAGACATGGAAAATAAGATACAAGGGAGCCCCATTACACTTGCCCAAGATGATGAAGCCCAGAGCCGTCGAGTTGAAGGCACGCATCTAGAGTCAGATCCAGAACTATGAAGATATCTCGCAGCTCATCACTAGATTGCAGGCTTCCCATGCATGGGTATTCAGGAGTATGGATGTTGTTGTGCGTGCACATGTGATCCCATATATTGCGACGCTCACCGAGGTAAAGAAAAATGCACAAGTCTGACTTGATCTTGACTCGTACTTTGATGAGTTGATGCGCATAGCCACAAGTGTAGACTTGGTGATCAGTGCAAACACCATGCATCAGTTTGTCACTGGTCCAGTCACACTTAAGACAATAATCCGCATTTTATCAGACGAGTTAGACAGAGGAGACAAAGAAGTGTAAACAGATGCTACAGAGGCAAGGTTCGTTTCGAGAAAGATGTCACCATAGAGTACATGGACACCATCATGGACTACCGAAATTGGCATCAGTTCACTATTGTCGACCACCGTGAGGATGTCAAAGATTGGTCTTCCCACAACTGTACGAGTCATCATGATGTCTTGCATGGCTTTCTCAAGACTATTTTGTCTCACATGGGTACATGTGTAGATTGTATGTAACGTCTTGTCAAGTGGAATTTCAAGTGTCGATAGTTGGATGTAACAGTCATAGAGTAGATGAACAGTCATGAGGGTAGATGAATAGTCACAAAGGGGAATGTCAAGGGCCACCCCACCCTTTGCTATATATAGTCCCTCATAACTCCTTGTATAGGCTTTTGGTCAGCCAAGCTTCTGACACGAGTATCTTAGAGAAAGCTTAGAGAGTGTTGTAGCAAGCCTTGGCTTCTCCACTGTGAAGAGCTAGTATATCTCTTTGGAGGAGTAGGCAATAGTGACTGTAATGTTCCACTATCAGAACTAGTAGTTGGTCATGGTTGTAATGTATGACTAGAACTTTCACTTCTTAATATAGCAGAGCCAACACGTTTCATGCATATGTCATATTGTATTTCAGCTATCTTGTTTACTCTAAATGATATATGTATCTGTTTTCTTATGCATGCATGTATGGCTTTCCTATATAAGTATGTATGAATATTACTGAAATGTGTTGTTAGTTTAACCATCACTTTGGATTGCTAGCTTAATTTCCTTCTAGTTTGTGATGCATCTTTTCTCGTGTGTTCCCTTCTTAACTACATTCTTTCACAGGTTTCCAAGGGGTGCACTCACCTCACCCTTCGTGTGTTAGAACCGCTCATGTACCTTCATTTCCTTCTAGTTTTTGATGCATCTTTGCTCGTGTGTTCCCTTCTTAACTACATGCTTTCACAGGTTTCCAAGGGGTGCACTCACCTCACCCTCCGTGTGTTAGAACCACTCATGCACCTTCCTTGAATTGTTGCATATGTCACACCCTTGCTACCAAAAGGGACATCTTGCTTGCCTCTACGTGCAACCACAGTCAAGGTGATACTGTATGACCCACTGCTGGGACTCCTACACCAAACAGTCTAAGGTCTAGTTGGGACTTCTTACCGGGGAGATCTCTTGACATGTTGGCAGGTCTAGAACCATCAACAGGAAGCTTTTTCATTATGATGGTTTGACTGATGTGGATGTTTTTAGATTAATTTGAAAGGGAAGTACCAGAATAACATCGCTTCTAGGCACTAGAGTTGGTGATGCACACTATGTCTGCCTTTGGTGGGGTACGCACAAGAAGAGCTTCGTTGGATGGAAGGAATATAGAAGAATGATGAAATTAAGGTTTGGATATGCTAATACTTAGATGAAAGAGAAATATAGTGGGAAGGATGATCCGCATGATCATTTGGCACAATGGACTAAGGCCTGGGGAATAGAACCACAACCAGAATGGGTGCACATTTTCTATCATACCTTAGATACAATTCCAATGAACTGGTATTTGGAGACAGAGCTTCGCCATGGGAAAACTGAATGGGACATCTTAAGGGAGAGTTTCTTATTAACTTTAAACTTTGAGGATGGGTTTGAGTGCATCAATGAAGCACTCCAAGAGATAAAAGAAGCTATATTCAAAACACCTAAGGAACCGATAGAATGGGCTTAGCCGGATTGGAGTACACAGCTATGCCATGTGCTGGAGTGTTACAATGTGACTGTTGAAGAAGAAGAAGAAGACCCACAAAATATTAACATTCCAGAGAAAGAAGGACAATGCGAGGTCAAAGGAACAAAAGATGAAAACTCGGATATATCAGAAACTTTGAAAACTAGACAAGTAAACATTAGCTCTGAATCAGAGCCTAAGTTTGCGAAGATAGGAGACTATTGGGATGAAGACATAGTCGATAAGGTAGTTGAACTATTGCATGAATACCAGGATCTATTCCCAAGAAATTTTTCAGATTTGAAAAGGATCATCGTAGATTTAGGTGTTATGAAGATTACGGTGAAGCTGGATGTGAAGCCCTTCAAGAAAATACCTTATCAGTTAAATCCAAAATATAAATAAAAGGTGCACTAAGAACTAGACAAGATGCTGGAAGATGGTATTATTGAACCAGTAGAGGAATCCGATTGGGTAATCCCAATGGTGTTCTAAGAGAAGAAACAGAAAGGCGAAATCCGAATATGCATAGATCTAAGAAAGATTAATGATGAATGCATACACGATCCATTTCCCATACCATTTATAGATGAAGTATTGGAGAATGTTGGCAGACAGGAGGTTTACTCGTTTACTGATGGCTTTTTAGGATATCATCAAATAAAGATCGTGCTGGAAGATCAAAGAAAAACAACCTTCGCAATAGAGTGGGGTTTCTTTCAATATACAGTAATTTCATTTGGATTGAAGAACGCGCCTGCAATTTTACCCCGAGTAATGATCATGGTGGTTAAGGAATTTATTCATAAATTTCTAGAGGTGTATTTCGATGATTGGACTATGTTTGGGTTAGTGAAGTCGCAATGTTGTGAGCCTGCGCCCTGTGCGGGATACATGTCGAAGGTATTAGATCGCACTGAACTTGAAGAAGTGCATATTCTGTGTGCCCTTTGGAATTTTTCTCGTCCATGTTTTGTGTAGGTAGGGATTGATGATGGACCCTGCAAAGATCACTGTGATTGTGAATTTGGAAGCTCCAAGGAATGTAAAGAAGTTGCATGTGACATTGGGGCACACTAGATATTATAGAAATTTTATCAAGGCATATGCTCAGATAACCGCACCGATGGAAAAATTATTGAAGAAAGATACGAATTTTTGCTGGGATGAAGACTGTTAGTGCAGTTTGGATGTCTTGAAGTAAAAGATGGTAATTGTGCCTATTTTTGTGTTTCCAGGCTGGAAGAAATTTACAGATTGGAAGAAAGAGTTCCATGTGCATGTAGATTCCTCTTGCATTGCGCTAGGTTTGGTATTAACATAGGCAGGTGAAGCATAAATTGTTCATTTGGTAGCCTTCACAAGTAGAAATTTATTCAAAGCTAAGAAGAATTACTCCACTACAGAGCGCAAAAAGTTGTTGATGATCTACGTGTTGCAAAAATTCAGGCATTGTTTGTTGGGTGGACACTTTAGAATGTATACAGATCACTCCGCGCTGAAATACATGGTTAATAAGCCTGTGTTGGGGGGGAAGATATGCCGATGGTTACTGTTGTTTCAGGAATATGACTTTGAAGTGATTGTGAAGCCTGGAAGGTTGAATGCAGGACCTGACCATCTGTCAAGGATTGAAATAGGCGAAGAACCAAATAGTTTGGAGGAAGGATTGTCGGATGCGCAACTCTTTGTCATGCGCCTCACAAATGACCATTTTGTGGATATAGTTCAGTTTTTAACCACGGGAACAACTTTCATTCTGTGGAATTTTCAGTGATTGCGGGTCACTTGGATAAGATGGGAACAGATGAAATACTACGAAGGTATGTCCCTGAGTTTGAATGCACTAGTATCCTCACTTAAGCACATGGAGGAGCGGCAAGAGGTCACTACGCAGGAAAAGTAGCCGCGCAGAAGATTTTATGCACTGGGTTATGGTGTATGACATTACACAAGGATTCTAAGGTATATTGCAAGGCTTACGATGATTGCCAAAGGACGGGAAAGCCTTCACAAAGAGATGAATTGCCTTTAAATCCTTAGGTCTCTTTGCAGGTATTTGATAAGTGGGCCATTGATTTCATAGTTCTAGTACAACCACCAGGTAAGAAGATGGGCACATGGTATATCATTACTTCAACTGAGTATTTAACCAGATGGGTGGAAGTGCAACCAGTGAAGGATTGTATAGCTAACACCGCTGCGAAGTTTTTGTTTGAATATGTCTTAACGCGGTTCAGATGACCTAATATACTAATGAGTGATAGGGGTACATATTTCTTGAATGAAACAATCAGCGTGATGCTTGAGGAATTCCAGGTGTATCATCAAAAGAGCACGCCCTATCACATACAAGCAAATGGAACGGTGGAATCATTTAACAAAATTTTGGAGAATGCATTGATGAAGGCCTGCAACATGCAGAGGAATGACTGGGATATGCATGTACCAATAGTGATATGGGCATATAGGACGACCTACAAAAAGTTGATAGGCCAAATGCCGTTTAGGTTGGTCTATGGGATTGAAGTAGTGACGCCTATGGAGTATATTGTGTCAAGTTTATGTATTGCAGCTCTGAAAGAGATGGTGGATCATGAGACCTTGGAGGAAAGGCTCACACAGTGGTGGAGTTAGAAGAGGACCACTTTCTTACAGATTTTCACCAGCAAGTGCAAAAGGAACGCGAGAAAGCATGGCACGATAGGCATATTAAGCTGCACACTTTTAAGATAGATAATTTAGTGCTACTATATGACAGCAAGTTCACAAAATTTCTAGGGAAGTTTCAAATGCATTGGTTGAGGCCATATGTTCTTAAGGAGATCACGGATGGTGGCGTAGTACAGCTTGCAAAGTTGAAAGGGGAACCATTCCCTGTAAAAGTGAATGGAAGTAGGCTGAAGTTATATACAAGGGATCGTGCCCCTACGCAATGACCATATGGTAGCAGGATAGTCTTAGTAATCTAGTTAGTTGTAAGGGATTGCGAGACTATAAACTACGCCACCCGAAGAGGAGAAAAACATAGTAGGTAGGTTGCGTGACAAAAGATAGGAGTGCGATAGGTGAAGCTGTGTCGGATGAGTTGCACTATGGAGTATGGTACCACACTGACGGGTCCAAAAGTAACCGTTGGAGTCACTATTCATGTTTTGATGGAAAAAATTTCATTAAGAGGAGCAGGTAGGCGCCATTTATGGAAAAAATTTGTGGAGATCTACCACCAAGGACACATTTATGATCCAAAATTGGAGGGAACGGTCGGATTTGAATTCAAAACCCCCTATAAATTGGGCATGTTGGTCCACTGAAGAACACTTTGCCTTCTGAGAATTGTTTGTGAGCCTTTTTGTTTTAAGTTTATGAAGCACAAAGACTGGGAAGAACTCTTGTCACGACCCTCGTTTGCAAACTTATCTGCAAAAGCCTATGAAATTTTCTTCAAACGAATGACTACCACAAATCTCGCAGAGGCTGTTAGTTCTGAAGTTGTTATCTCTGATGTGGTGGCCCTTGAAATAACAAGCATGGAAACTATGCCTGTTGTGCCTACAGCACCAAGGTCACCTAGGCCGAAGCAATTAGCTGCAAAAGAGAAGCAGAAGAAACCAGTACCAGTGAAACATTCAACGAGGAAAAACCTGGAGGTTCAGCAGAAGGAGAGGAAGGATAAGAAACCAGAGAAAATTGTGGACTTGGAGGAAGAAGAATTCTAGGGAGTGGAGGAATTGGATGCTAAGGAGGGCGAGCCTATCACATGGCTCCCGGAGTATATCCCTTCGTGAAAAGGGAAGACAAAAGTAATGAAAAACCCTGATTCCAGAAATTTTACAGTCTCGATGCCCTTGTTACCAGAATAGGTTGAATTTGATATGCTCATTCGTTAGATTACAAAGTTGCCCTATAAAGGGGTGGACCCTGCCAAGGAGTTTGGAGGGAAGAGTGGAGAAAAGGAGCTGGAAGATAAGATGAAGGAAAAGTTTGACTTAGTAAATAAGTCACGCAGATATTCTATCTGCTTCATTCAGCACCAGGCAATGTAGTTCTTCACCCAAATTCTTGCAGGAAATATTATGAGGAAATGTAACACGAATGAAGTTCTAGCGCTGGTGGTGTCATTGGCTTCCTAGTGTGTGAAGGGAGTACAATATAACTGGGTGTAGTATTTGTGTAAGGAGTTACTCACGAACTGTCGCAAATCACAAGATGATAGTAAGCCCTTTCATTATGCGTGGCTCCTATTGTCAATTGTCTTAGTAGCATGGAGATTACGGGAGGATAGTCAATTTACTCTGCAGGCAAAAGAGTTACGAGAGGCAGTGAAGTTTTCTTCGCTATGGTCGATAAAGGATCCAGAGAGGATCAAAGAATTGAATATTTTCTAGATATTAATGGAAATGTATCTTCAAACAATAAACAGTCAGTGGCCAAGGTTGTCCCCAACCCTGTTCGAGCAATTGAGGTCCTTCATAGAGTTCAAGGCTGATTTCCATAATGTATCAATCAAGGCAAGGAAGGACCCTAAAAATATATGGCACAAGTTACCATACTTAGTATTAGAAATAGATGTATAGGATATTGTGGGCAATTGGCCACCAGAGTGGCACAAACCCACAGAAATTGGAGCAAGTACTAGTAGAGGTGGCGAAATCTTTGTTGCGCGGATGATCGTTGTGCAAAAGAGGAAAAAAGCATCACAAAAAGTGGCACGAGATTTGGATGAGTAGAAAAAGAAAGAATTTGCTGCTTAGGTAGCTGTAGAAAAAGAGTGCATTGTGAAAGAGGTGTTGAGGCAAAGCACACTGGCACACAGGGAGTCAAAGCTTCGGCTTCCCAAAATTTTGAGGAGCAGGAACTGTTGGGGCAGGGCGGAGATGGTGGAGAGGAGTAAAGCACTCCCTTCACATTGAGTAAGTGCAGTAAGGAGACAACTTCCAAGCCAAGAAAGAAGAATAAATCAAATAAATAGGCATGCATTAACTCGATGATCCTCTTAGAAGGGGATCTAGATGAGATTGGAGACAAGGTAAGAGAAACCACAACAGAGTTATGGTAGCAATTTGAACAACAGTATATGAAGATGCTAGGGAGCATCCAAAACGATCTGCGTGAGCTATAGATCCAAACATGTTGAATTCAAGTGAGCGTTGGGCAAGCGAGAGGGGTGCAAGTGATCCTGGCACAAGGGAGTGAGAAAGTAGTAGAGATGGAATGGACTTTGGACCTTAGAGTCATACCATTACCAGAAGGATATGTTCACACAGAATCATAAGAAGACCGTGTTGTTTTGAGCACAGTCAAAGACATTGGGGTGAACTTGGTTGCACTACCACTTTAGAATCTCCATGCGCTGCATCAGGGGGTCTCAGACGAGCTTAGGATCAAAGAGGAGTGTGCCCTTGTAGTCATCAGTGAATTCAAAGTAAACAACGAGAAAATGTTCATGGAAAAGGCTCAGGATATAAAAGAAAAGGAGGAGCTTCAAGCACGAAGTCACAGCCTTGAAACAACAATAACACAGGCATGCAAGATAGTTCCAAAATTAAACATTCCAGAGGATGCGGCAGCTACAACAAAAATCATAAAATTGGCTGCTACGGTCTGTGCATCCAAGGATGAGATTAGAAAAGCCATGTTTGACTTCCATATGAAAATCTCAGAGCTACAGCTGAAGTTATAGCCGACCACTATGCCAGAGGTCTAGGAGAAACGCGGAGAAGCTATCAGGGAAAACATGGGCACATTGGATACAGTAGTCACAGACTGTGCGATGATATTTAATCAGGCCATGGAACTATGGATGAATCTGTAGGAGGAACCAAACCTGCAGAAGCTTAACATAGATATCCGAGAGACACAACGTAATTTTGATGAACTCAGAGTGACTGCGTGCACTTTGGCGCCATTCCAATGCCTCACACAATTGTGGGAAGGAAAATAGCTGCAATCACATATTGAAGAGCTACAAAGGAAAGAGGTCCTTCTCAAGGCTAGACCATAGCCATGGATAGAGGAAGCCTGTCATCTTACTCTATCACTACAGGAAAAGTTAAAGACATTGCAGCAGACAAAGAATGATGCGCTTAGCAGTAGAAGGCCCGAAGACTGAAAAGCTGGTAAAGGAAGTGCAATAAGCCATGGTACAGAGTTATGTTGATGTATAAGAATTGTAGGTTGAGTTCAGTGGTCTCTGAACCAAGATTGAGGCGTCAGCCAAGTGACTCAAGGGCAAGTCACCATATTTGTGTTGGGGGCCTGTTGGGATAACGTCCCTAGGGTCAATTTTGGGTTAGTTTAACCAATTTTTGAGAAAGATTTTATAAAGGATGTAAAGTCTCTATGAAATGTGGAAGCGGAGTGTGCAGTTAAGTAAGGGTCAAAGGGGCTTCAGCCCCTTGTTTGGGTAATTGATAGGTTGGTTTTAAGACTCACCCATAGTCCGCGGACCATGGAATTGTATTGAGAAAAGCTATATATAGTTGATTCATAGCAAGTCTAAGTACCAATCTAAGATAGAAGAATTTTTTGGGCAAGTACTAAGGAATGAAAGTTATGTTTCCTGTACTTAGGTGAAAGGGGAAGGCTCCTACAACTGAGTGCGTGGAGACCTTGGCAAGTCCACAACTGAGTGTGCGGGACCCTGTAGCTGAGTGCGCAAGGTGAAAGAGTCTGTAAATTGAACACTAAATCTAATAAAGACTGAATTTGGGAACAAATATCTTGCCTCTGTGTATTATTCTTATTATGTTCAAGTTATGCATTATGGCTTAATGATCTATTTTCTGTGAAATGAAGTATAATTGTTGTGCGAACCTATTGAATCCTTAATATTTGTGCATGAACTAAGTAATAATTTTTTTTTTTTTCGTGAAGATAAAGGTTAAATTTGTTATGATTTCTATTGAATTAGATAGATCTTTGCATAGGGAGATTTAGGGTTACTATTTATTGCGTGAAAGTCGACAGTCTGCTTCTTTTGGGTTAATAAAGTCTGACCACAGACCTTCGCGAAGGTCTAGAAGCCATTGCTTTGAGTTGCAGTAGCGTACCATAGGAAGACATAGATCTGCACGAAGGCAGATCTGAGCTACAAGGGCTTAAGATCACTTATCACACAGTCTCTAGATGCAAAAACATGGTTCTAGCATCCCCCAATACTGCTTTGGGTGAGACTGCAGCCTACGCTATGCAGGTTGTTTCCAAAAGGGCCAACAATTAGGGATTTGTTGGTTGGTGCGAACAACTCCGAACCTGAGTTAGGCTCCCTTAAGCCAACATTTATATATGCAGAAAAACAATAATGATATCTATGAAACAAATCTAATCATGCTAGGAATCAAAACCTTCATACTGATGGTTGTAATGTGTTGTCACAAATTGATGTCAACTGTTGTATATTGTTGTTACTGTGTCAAACACTGCTAAGCACTGACATCACTATCAGGGAAATTTTTAAGGATGGAAAATTATCTTGAAGTTTAAAAATATTGTTGAATCTCACTAGTACCTAATATGAAAACTATAAAAATTTTATTGATATATTTGTAAGATTATTCAAATTTATAATGATTTTATATATAGTATCCATATAATGTTGGTGATTTTTAAGGTAAAATAATTTTATATTGTAAAATTTGGGCAAATCATTTTTAGAAAAAATGGAAGTTAACGAATCATTTTTTCGACAAAATCATGGAAAATTAGCCCACCTGCGAATATTAGCCCCTAAAATTTTCCATGGTCACTATCAATGAGCCCAATACATATGTTTGAAGCGAAAACTAAAAAATCAGATCTACAGATATGTATAAAAGTAGAGAGAAGCCCATATATACCATACCATTGAAGTCAACTGAAGTCAAGATGTCAAACCCTAGATCTAAACTCTGGTTGCTCTCATCAAAATTATCTATGTGCGACCGAAACTTCCTAGTCGCTCTATTAGATATTGTGTGAGGGTGACTGTGATTACTTGGTCTCTCTCATAGGCTTATGTGCCAGTTTCCGAGGACCATAATGTGTTTTTCTGTGCCAGTGACTGAGATCCAAAAGACCCTAACCCAGAACGAACCTTTCACCAATGATTTCAGACCCTTGACTAAACTCCTTCTGTCGAACCTCTGTGAACCAAGACAAAAGAGAAGAGAAGATGTGTCCAAATGATGTTGAGTTCCTTCTATTTATAGGATTTCCTGAGGGTTCACTTGGGGTTAAGGTTGACCAAAGCAATTACTCATGTGGTTAGGGCCACCCATTCCATAATACATGTATGAATAAAATAATTCATAACTCAACTTCCTCTTGACCAAATTAGGTGATCATTAGGTAGATTTTGGTCCTCTTGAAAAGAGGAATCTAATACAATCATTATCTTGGTCATTTGATCTGCCAAAGGTGGAATTTTACCTTAGTTGTAAAAATTAACAATGCCCAAAGTTGCCATAAATATAGAATTCAATCTCACTGAAGAATAAGACAAAGGGACTTTGATTTCTCGCAGCATGTTCACTATTTCTTATCATGTTGTTATCATTTTCTTTCTTGGGATTTGTATTCTTAGGTTGCAACCATTCAACACTTTTTGCTTCTATGTATATTGTCCACAATCTACAGCTTTATGACCAAAAGTATTGCAAGAAAAGAAAAAACCATAGAAGAGCTTTAGATACTTGAATATACCTTTTCCTTGAGATATTCTTCCCTAAGGAGGAAAGGACCTTTGTTGGTTCTTCATCTGTCCTCCATGGTTGTTTGAATTGCTACCTTGAGCTATTCCTTGTTTCTACTTCTTCTGCTACTGATTTGCTTGCCTTTGTGGCTATTTTACATTCTTTTGCTGCCTTCCTCGCTACTATTGCTTACCTTGCTAATGTTGTTGTCCAACAACCTCTTTTCCTCTATTGTTATTGGGATCTACAATTTCCTTTACTTGGGAACCTGACCCTTTAGCCTTTGTCCACTTAGAGCTCGGTTCTTCTTTCAAACCTAATCCATCCTTGATGAGAGGGGATATCTACTTAACCAGAATCTCATCCAAGGCCTTTGTTCTCTCCTCAAGCTTCTGATATTGAGACAAATATTTATTATTATTTTCTAGTTCTTGTCTCAATGAAACTATTTCAACTTGTAGTCTCTCACGATAGGTTTCTCTTTCATTCATCTGATCAGTCAACATCCCATTCAATCTCCCTACCTCTCCTTGTTGAGCATTTAGATGAATATTTTTCTTACTCAACTCATATTCACGCAACTACTCTTTTTTCTTGAGATTTGTCTCTTATATGCCCTTGATCTCTTTTAGAGCAGAGATTAACTTCTTTCTAAAGTATATCCTTTCATTCAAATATTTCTCTTCGCTATCAGAGGCGCCAGAAGATCCATAAAAAAAATCTAATTTCCTCTTTGTGTCCATGGAATCTTCCATGGGTCTGAGGAGTATCCCTTCTTCATCACTACCATACATACTCCTATTCTCTTCATGGGATATACTCTCTTCTTCTTCAGAGGATCCCTCATTTTCTATTGCTACTAAAGTAGTTCTATCTTCACCACTACTAGATGCATATATCTCATTTTGTCTAGACAATGCTTGTGATCATCTAGAATATGAGTGACCCACTTCTCTACATTTATCACAGAGAAATAACATACCTTCTAAGCAACATGGCCTATCTTATCGTTCTTCATCATCATTAACTCGAGAGTGATGAGCAGTAGTTTCCTCATTGGAGGAGAGACCTTATGTCCATTGAGCGGCTTTCCTCTAGGATGACTTCTTTCTATTTATCCTTCTCTTCTTCTCTTTGTCATTTCCACCAAAAAAATTTCTGATTCTAACTCACTATTTGAGAAACAGGGTTCAACATCCTTCTCTGATGCTTCATGATTGTCTCCTTGGTACAAATATTCCAATATGTCTAAAATTTATTTATTTGTCTCACAGTGACTGAATTTATTAATATTTTACCTTGACATCTCTTTCATGATCATCCTCTTGGTTTATGTATTAAATTCGTTCTTCTCTCCATATTCTACAAACAACCAAAAATATTCATTGATGACCATTAAATAAGCTCCCATTCTAATCCTCCACAGCTCGTAGTCTAATCCATTCAAGAATGGAACTCCCTCTGGTGTTAACCAAAATTAATTAGCCATTGTTACGTTTTGATCTACCTTCAAGTGGTTAAGTTGTTCCTAAAGGAACCAAGCTCTGATACAAATTACTGGAAACATTGTTTACTGAGTGGGCGATGAATTATTATTAAGGGTTATTTTTTCTTTTATGCCAATATATATTTTCATTTAGGCTTGGAAACCATTCATATGAATCATCAACAACATATCATGTGGTAGTAATATTAATAAAAACATACACACACATTATGAGCAACAACACATATGATAGAGTTTAATGTGGAAACCCAAAAGGGAAAAATCGCCAATCTTATTTTATAATGTAAATAGTAGATCCTACTATATTACATCAATTTTTTTGTTAGCCAACACTCACAAGAAGCACCAACTCCCTTATATTGTTTTATATCACCCACCAGCGGGAAGCACCAAATCTCTTCTTCTATAGACACTTGATCAGCTTACCATGAATCACCAAATTCATGCATTTATACAATCACCCACTTGCAGGATGCACCAACCTCAAAGATATCTTAAAATACCCACTAGATGGAAGCACCAACTCTTTGGTTTGTAGGATCCAACCCACACTCAATATGGAACTTAATTCTTTCTGTTCTTGGCACTCACTCTACCTCATTCCAACTCTGCACTCATCAATTTGTCCCTATGTTCACTTCAAAAACAACCACAACATTATGCCCTTTTTCTTCACCTTCTATGCCTTATACACACTTAGCAACACTCAACCCACAACCTTTGACACTTCTACATCATAATCAACTCTTTGTTCTTCTACTCTCAACTCTCATTCAATTTTCAATGTCTACTCGTGGCCTTCTCTGCAACAAACACTCACAATTGGGCTCCATTCCACTCATTCAACAATGCTACATTCCCCCACAGTAAAACTCAACATTCCTAAGTTTTGTTCATTTGCAACACAAAAAACAATGTTGTGTTTGTTAGCCACACTTCTCAAGTGTGTACACTTGCATGGCTTTCGATACTGCACAAGACAATATTGTTTGTTCAATCTCATAACTGTAGCAAGGATCTCCATTATGTTGTTACATACAAATACTTAGCCACTGCAAAAAGGTTAATACAAGGAATGGGGAATGATGCTTTGTTGTGTTGAATATTTAATTCTCATTCCATCTATGCATCTCATCCATTAACTTCAACATGTACTAACAACATGGCACTCTGAGATCATGGTCAAATATTCTACACCCAATCATCATTTTTAATTTTATTTTGTCATAGCATGCAGGGAATATTAGAGAAGGCTTGTTTATGTTGAATATAGGTTCCATTAATTCATTTTAGGAATTGTGGTATTTTCTACCCTGAACCATTGTTTCTTAGAAATTGCCCGTGACTTCAATTCTCATTTGAAGTTGGCAACCCATTCAATCCTTCAAATGCCTATATGTTCCAAACAAGGCAAATAACCAATTTTGGTTTATTTGCCAAATATGGCACAAGTATATGCCAGCTCATTTCATTCTTTTTTATCCATAGTTGTGGTGCAACTCCACATATGGCACACCTGAAAAGTATGCAGACTCTTTACCAAAGTTTTTGACCCATTCAAGTTATGTTATCCACAAATGTGGTGCAATGTCGCATATGGAACACTACCAAATATAGCCCAAACCAGTTGTTGACCCATACATCCTTTAAACCATACACCTATGGTGCTTTGTATATGGCACAAAGTCCTTTAAAAACTTTCCCACAATGTTTTTTCATTGAAAACAAAACAAAGGCCCACAGTCGCTTAAGACATAGAAAACCCACAAAACCATGACCTGGGAACGCCTTTCTATCATTTTACAAAACTATTACCTATCGGTAAAGTCTCTATCTCACAGGCATGTTATCTCGGCCATATTCCTAGTGTTCCTTTGTTTTCCTCTAGGGTGATCCTTCCAGGATTACATGTTGCATGGATTTACCCATTGTATGCATCAACCAATCAATATCCCATCAGGATGACTTGTATCTTCCATTTCCTCTCGATGCTTAGTCAACCCGATCTTCCTTACAATGCTCTTTCAAAACCTTATGGTGGCAGGCCTTCAGAATAATGTGTCTCAGTGAGACCATTTCTACATGTTGGGTGTGGAGCCTGATTATCTTCTATATTCAAAGGTATCGCCACATTGGACCCTCGTTGCCGCCCGTAAAATATTCGCTACAAGGGGGGTCCAGGGGGGGCGGCTGTGACCTTTGGGAGCCCCCCCTGGTGGGGGGTTTCGGGGGCAGTGCCCCCGAAGCTAAAAACAGCTATAAAATTGCCTTGTAAAAGTATAGTAATTTCTAGTCAATCTGGGCTATTTATTAGGCGGATGATCTGACAGTAGAACTGATGTTTAGTTTAGGGTTTTTTTGCCCTAGAAGGAAACCCCTCTCTTTGTATGAGGGCATTGTATTTGAAGCTGTGTGATAGATGTGTATTCTGTGAGCGGGAAATAGAGAGGTGAGACTGTGAGAGAAAACAGAGGATATTACAGCGGATCTGTTGTAGGTTGTGTCTCTTCATTTTGCTGGATAATAGAAAGGAAGGACTAGCTGTTCGGGGTGAACGTAGCCCAAACTGGGTGAACCACGTATATCTGTGTCTCTATTGTTTTATGCGTTTTCTGTGTTTATATTTCTGCAATATTTTATGTGTTCCATTGCTCCATAATATATAATTTCTAACACTACACTTGCGTACTAAACACAAACCTGTCGGGATGAACTGTAACTGCCACACTATCCCAATGCCTAGTTAGCTTGTTTATCCCTCTCTACATTTTTTAAAACAGTCTAAGGTCAAGCCTTTGGGATGATGTGTCTGGTGGGAACCACCACTATGCATTTAGACCAATCAATGACCAGCTGGGATGAGTTGTACTCTGCATGAGCCCAGTGCCTAGTCAGCATTGAGTCTCCACCTGTGTACCTTTCTAAACCTTTGGGGGTAGCCCTTATAGGATGATGTCATGCTTATGTCACCAACCCCACATGGCACCTCATGAGTGGTGATACGTGTCACTTGGATTTTCCCCACTAGACCACCCAAAAATGTTGAATCTTCCTACCACGTGCCCCTTTACTATACTATCATGTCATCGTTACTTATGTCATGTTGATGTCATCCCGGGTTTACATCATCCCGTGAGCTTGCTTAGTGTGCACTTTTAAATCCTTTCAAGGTAACTCCACCTGAATGATGTGGCTGTGGGGCATCCCGCCACATTACTTCTGCAAATCAAAAGCCTTGCCGCCTACCGCACTGCTATGTGGACTAGCCACCTCCACTTGGGATTACGTCATCCTGAGTACTCAATACTTGCGCTCCTATTGAACCATACAGGGAACTCTCTACTACAATTGTGTGTAATTAGGGTTCCATGGCTGGCCAATGAAAATTTTTGTTTCCATTGCATTGTCTAGCCATGTATGCCCTGATCATTCACTTAGAAACTCCGCTAACAATTCTGCCACATTTGGAAATACCACCAAACTAAAACTGCTCCAAAGGGTCCTCCACCAACTTATCTCAATAAATTTTGACTTTAAGGGGCACTAACCTTTGACTGGAAATAACTTTCGATCTAGGAATCCATTTTTGGACTTGAGCATACTGTTGGAAATTTCTTTCCGAGCACAACCTAACTATGTCATTTCCAAGATCAACTAAACTTATCTCCTAAGGTAAAAATGCACTCAAATATTAAGACTCCTTGATCCAATTGGATATTGGTGGCCACCTGCTTATTCCAATTGGACCCCAAACTTTGTTTCTTTTAGTTTCCTTAATTGTAGCAAGGTTTACTATTTTTGGCAGTTTTTTGGGCCTTGAGCTTCCAGAGCCGTTTTGAGGACCTAATCAATGTTTTCTTGGAAAATGGGCAAAATTGTAAATTGTGGAAAGGTTTTGCAGTTGAAATTTGTAGTCCTTGGATAAATATTTCTAATGATGTATCGTACACATCAAATAAATATTGTATGCCAAATTTATGATGCCAAGAAGTTGATGTACCAGTTTACCCTAAAGGGGCCCACCAAATTTTGGCTCTTCATCTCCTAGGGTTAATTTTTTTGATGTTTACGGTTTTTCATTATTTCTCAATAATAAACAGGCCTCAAAGCCTCATTGTAGCACAATTCAAAAGGAATGTAGCCACCACATCTCTTCTCAGAAATTAGCTACCATCGCCCGTGCTAGTTTATTTCCATTCTGCATGTAAACAATTTTCAGTACTTTGTTTTTCATGAATTGAAGTTTTGTTTTTTTTGTAGCTCTATTTTTCTATTTATATATGTATTTCATTTCATTCCTTCACAAATTTTGATCACTCCCCTTGAGAACAAATTGCCATGCTCATCAGGCCTAATCTAGTTTCCATCATTGCTAACCTAGTTGACATCAATGCTAGCCTAGTTGAAATCAATGTGAACACAATGGATTCCACCAACCATCCTGACAATTCAAACTTTATAAAAATCACCACATACAATGGAAAGTGATTTCCATTGCACCAAAACTAGCATGTGATGGTGAACAGATGCTTTGCCAAATTTCAGGATCTTTGTGTGGAGGTTAAGCCACATCATAACACACATAGGTAGCGATGGATTTATTCATGCAACAATATCCCCCTTAGCATGAATGGAGTGTGTATTTAACCCTCAGCCTTAGCTTTGATACCATGCACAATGGAAAGTGATTGTCATTGCACCAAAACTCGCAGGTGATGATGAACAAACACATCGTCAGGCAGTTAAGCCATGTCACAATGCACACAGGGAGTGATGGATTTATTCGTGCAACACTAAGATCTATGTCATATATATTGGTTTGGGATCTTCTCTATTTCTCTAAGATCTACGGAATATATATTGGATTGAGATATGTTGTATTTCTCTAATATTTGTGGCATATATATTGGTTCGATATCTGATCTATTTTGTGGTATAGTGAGAGGATCAACCTTGCATTTGTGATCTTGTTGGAAGACTTTGTGAAGAGGATCTTAGCACTTGTGGAAGCCATCTTTTGGTCTTGATGTATTGTTGAAGGATCTCTCTAAGGAAGATATTTATTTTGTAGAACTTGGGACCACCATTCAGAGGGTTATGTTAATAGTATACAAACTAGGTTTGCCCCTAAAACTAATTTCATGAAAACAAGGTCCTTTAAACCCAGACCCCATTCCTCTTTTGAGCTTTTAACCATGCTCCAATTAACTAAGTTGATTTTTTTTCATTGCTTTTTCCACCTTTCCACAAAAAATTTCTTATACACCTACTAATATGATCCAAGATTCCTTTAGGGGAAAACAGGATTGATCCCTAGAATATATACAATGTAGACAGGGTGGATTTTATCAACATCACTCTACCAACCAAATTTAGCTAACTAGCACCCCATGAAACCATTTTCTTTTGAATTTTTGAAACTATGTTATGTTAGTCTTTAGTAGTGGTCCCTTTTAGAGATATTGGAATACCAAGGTATTTAAAAGTCTTCCAGTCCTTTTCATAGCTAAAGCCTAAGATATTAGAGAGTTTTTAGAGATTCTGAGTAGTGCAATACCATTTATAAATTCTACATTATTGTACATTACCTAACCTTATAATATAATCTTGCATCAGGTCTAACAAATAATAATGAAAGCTAAAGCAAAACCTATACACAACTTTCACATAATGAAAGTTGAAGCAAAACTTGGAATGTTGTATGAAATCTGAAGTAGAATTATTTAAGGATCAAAGTAAACATATAATAATTCAAAAGTGTGTAAAATAATTAAATAAATAGTCTACAATTTGAATTAATCAGATTGGCCAATATATGAAGCCTTGACGTGCATTTTAGTGAAGCAAGGAAATTTTGGGCTACTTCACAAAAAAGCACACCCAACCTTCATTACGAGGCCAAATTGAATGATTCATATTGGAGAGTTTTTTACTCATAATTGACATTAATTTTGTACATAGAAATTTCAATGGTAGACTTTTCTAGTACATGGGCATCTACCTGTTGAAGGCTACAATCTTCTCATGTTTTCCAGTTTCTAATGGAAGGTGTAGCTAGTACCATCTACCCTACAATCTTCTCATGTTTTCCATAATTTAGTTATGGCTTATATGTTTACCAGTACGTAGGCACCAGCCTACAAAAGGCTACTACCTTCACTCTTCCTCCAGGGACCACGTTTCATAAATTTTCAGACTAGATACTCCTAGTACATAACAACACAATATGAAGGTCACGTTTCATCAAGTTTTCGTAATGGACCCATCAATAACATTGAAGCTCAAAATTAATCACCACTGCAATAACTACATCTACCAACAACAGTCAATCTAAATAGTCATATCACTGTCACCAGAACACAAAGCTGAACCCAGAACACTGCATCAATAATCAAAACCAACTGCAACCTCAAAAATCATATATCATAACGTATACACTACTTCAGTGAAGCCAACCTGCATGTATATGCTACTTCCTTTAAGAAAACCTGCGTATACCTCCAAAAATACTGAATCATGAAAACCTCTGAATCAAAACTGTACCAACTAGAATATTCTGAAGATCTACTGTCAAATTACAGAGTTATAAATAGATAGTAGCAAAGATCACCCTTCTTACTCAATCAATCAATCAATCAGACTCAATCTCCTTATACAGTCAGCTCTACTTTCAGATCTAATGAAGACATCATTGACAGACAACAACAAAATAATAACACTGATCAGATAGATCAGTCATCTATGAACAACAAGCTTTTCTTCTACAAACGCTACTTGGAGGTGATGAACCAGTGTGTATACGCACCTTCACCTAGGAAAACCAGCATATAGATCTGAAAATACTAACTTAAAACTTCATAGCTATTCCAAACTTCAGCCATACCCAGATCATAACATTTACAGGATAAAAGATGCGTTAACATTCAGATCTAGCCTAACAATTATCAAATCATACACTGATAAGTCATTTAAGGTCTCATGATCGTGATCCAACATTGTATCAAGAGGTGCACAAGATATTTCAGATCATATCATAGCCATAGCCCTTACAACATAATATATACTTCATATAGAAGTATTCATGAAAAACCCTTTCACTTGCACACTTAGCTCTTTGACATTCTCCTCCTTATATAGTTTTAGCCTTTCTCAATACCTTGGACCAAGACAACACTTGGAACCTGTGGTATTCTTGGACGGGATAGAGTAACCATTATTTTTCTCAATATTGTGGGCTAATACCATGGTATGGACCCCTAGTATTCATTAATCTTAATTTTCCTTAATTTTCCATCCCATACACTTTTCCTCTTGTGAAAGTGTGTGCATACATATACTCTCTTTTTGTTCTGTAAACCCGCTTGTATACGCTACTTGGACTGGTTGAACCCGTGTAGACAACTTAAAATAGCTTAAAACATTCTTTTCCTTCAATTGCTTGATTATGATCTGTAATACTTTCTCCCATCATCCTGTTCTTCTGTACCATTACCTTGTTACCTCTAAATTGACCTGTTACAATGTGAGTTTCCCTTTATCAAATCTGAACTGACTTGTGAGTGGGTTTCCATCAAGGACAACACATGTACCATAATGCCAACAATCTCCCCCTTTGGACTTGATGGAAACCATGTTGGTGTTGATTACTTCAAGCTATAGAACCTATTAGATATATCAAGAAACACCAAGATACTCTCCCCCTTTGACATCAAGGGCAAAGGGTAGACCAAGATATTCTCCCCCTTTGAGATATACTATGATGTCCATGCTCCCCCTGAGTACATGCAGAGTCTGCAGAGATATTTTCCAAAAGAATAGCATGACTCTATAACTTAGCTATATGAGTACGAACTTCCTTTCAATGATTCATACATACATCATCACCCAACCAAGTGGGGATATACCAAATGTTCATACATGACTGAAAAATTGCAATTATTACATCATCCTTCCCATGCATAGTGGGGGTACAAATTACATCAAATGTTGAAAAGGACTCATTAATAGACTATGACAGAAAGAGTCATATTATTACACCATAGGTATTTACATGACCTTTACAACAAATGATATGAGTATTTGAGATCATAGTTGAATTCAACAACCATGATGCCAACAATGCATAATTTTTTTGAAGGCTAATTCTCCTCCTGAACTTGTGCTACATGTGCATTGTCAACAATTCATTCATCAAGGAATCTTCATCAATCAAATAAGTAGTAATGAACAAAGTATATTAGCAGACTGTAACCATTAATATCAGACTGAATACCCATGTCAAAAACTGATTCTTAGTCTGACCCACTGTTTTTCTATCAGAAAGACATATACGCTCCTACAGCCACAGACTCTCATGTATATATGTGACTTTGCTTCATGAAACCTGCGTATAGGAAACATTCCTCTGAAATTGGTTTTAACAACAGGATGAGGCAGAAACAACTCCTAGCTTTTGCTTGAGATATTCGAATGCTTCTTTGGGAAGAGGTTTGGTAAATATACCAGCAACATGTACTTTTGAGGGAACATACTCCAATTTCACCTTTTGTTTAAGCACTTGTTCTTGTAGAAATTGGTACTTAATGGTTATGTGCTTGGTCTTGAAGTGCTTGACTGAATTTTTTGAAATACTAATGGCACTTGTATTATCACATAGAATGGAGATGGGTGGAGAACATGTGATTTGAATATTTTGCAATGTCTTCATCATCCAAAGTAGTTGTGTGCAGCAATATGCAGCAGCCACATATTCTACTTTAGTTGTAGATAAGGCAATCAAACTTTGTTTCTTGCTGAACCAAGACACTAATCATGATCCCATATAGAATTCACCTCCACTAGTGATTTTTCAATCATCAGCATTTCCTTCCCAATCTGCATCTGTATATGCATGAAGAGTGAGATCTGTATCTTTAGGATACCATAGAACAAAGTCTTGAGTTCCTTTGAGATATTTGAATATTCCTTTTACAGCCTGAATATGTGATTCCTTTGGATTGGCTTGGAATCTTCCAACAATTCCTACTGCATGCATGATATTTGGTCTGGTACATGTTAGATAAAGTAGACTTCCAATCATAGATCTGTATGATGGTTTATTCACTATAGGAGATTCATCATTAGAACTGAGACTACATCCTGTTACCATTGGAGTACATACTAGCTTAGAATCTTTCATTCTGTACTTCTTTAGAATTTGCTTGAGATATTTAGTTTATGAAAGAAAGATTCCATCTTTTGTTTGTTGTACTTTTAGACCAAGAAAATAAGTTAGTTCACCAAGTAAAGACATTTCAAATTCTTCTTGCATAACAGAAGCAAATTTCTGACTCATAGATTCTTCATTGCTGCCAAAGATGATATCATCAGCATAAACAACAATAATTAGCAGCTTATCATTCTCAATTTTTGTGTATAAGTTGTTGTCTGCAGATCCTTTTGTCAAACCTTGTTCTTCAAGATATTTGTCAAGACAATAATAGCATGCCCTTGGAGCTTGTTTCAATCCATATAGAGCCTTTTTTATTTTGCATACAAGCTTTGCATCATTTCCTAGAATGAATACTTCTGGTTGTTCAATATAAACTTCTTCTTCGAAATCTCCATTAAGAAAAGCAGATTTTACATCCATTTGATACACTTTGAATTTTCGAAAACTTGAAAGAGATAGAAACATTCTTATGGCTTCAAGTCTAGAAATAGGTGTAAAAGTTTCTTCAAAGTCTATACCTTCTTGTTGAGCATATCCTTTACAAACAAGCCTTGATTTATTTCTAATAACCTCTCCATTTTCATTCAACTTATTCTTGAATATCCATTTTGTAACATTTTTATCATGAGGTCTAGAAACTAATTCCCAAGTATCATTCTTTTCAATTTGGTCAAGTTCTTCATCCATGGCCTTAACCCAACATTCATCTTTGTTAGCTTTATTAACATTTTGTGGTTCTATGGAGGATAGTAATGCTATATAACTAGAAGCTCCTACAAGAGTTCTTCTTGTCTATACTCCAAACCCTTTTTCTCCTAGAATTTGAGATTTTGGATGATTCTTTTGAACATACTTGGATGGAGCCTTTTCCCTATCAGTTGTATCTTCTTCTAATGCTTCATTAGCTTCTTCCTCTATATCATTTCGATTTGGTACGAGAAAGAATTCACTGTCTTCATCATTATCATCTTCCTTTGTTGATTTCACCTATTCTGAATTTCTACATGCTTCATCGATTACAACATCAATGCATTCAAAAAAAATCTGAAGTCTCTTATTATAACATTTGTATCCTTTAATTCTAGATGAATAACCAAGAAATATTCCTTCTTCTACTCTTGGTTCAAACTTACCAAGTTTTTCATCAATACTTTTGATGAAACATTTTCTTTCAAAAACTCTCAAGTGTTTTATAGTAGGAGGCTTACCATACCAAAGTTCATATGGAGTTTGATCATTATTTACATGAACATGAGCTTTGTTGAGAATATTTGTTGCAATATGTGTAACTTCACCCCAAAAGGTGTTAGGAGTTCCAGATTCATCAATCATAGCTCAAGCCATTTATTGAACTGTTCTATTCATTCTTCCACCACGCCATTTTGTTGAGGAGTTATGGAAACAGAGAACTATATTTTTATTCCATGTTGTTCAAAAAATTAAAAAAAATCATCTTATATGAATTCTCCTCCCCGCTTAGATCTGAGACATTTTATTTTTAGATCTAATTAATTTTCAACTAAAGCTTTGAAGACTTTAAACTTTTCAAATGCTTCATCTTTATGCTTTACTAAACCAATCCAGCACATTCTAGAAAAATCATCAATGAATAAAATGTAATATTCTTCTCCACGAGGTGACTTTTGTTTGTTGTACTTTTAGACCAAGAAAATAAGTTAGTTCACCAAGTAAAGACATTTCAAATTCTTCTTGCATAAAAGAAGCAAATTTCTGACTCATAGATTCTTCATTGTTGGAAACCAGAGGCACAACAAACAAAATAAACACACAGCAGAATAAATCAAGCACATAAACACAGTTTTTAACGTGGTTCACCCAACCAATCTGAGCTACGTCCACCAAACATAGGCATCAGGAATTTATTAATCAAATTGGAGATTACATAATGAAAAACTTCATAAAACTCTCCCTCTCAGCAAACCATCCGAATGGTTGCCTGTTATATAGCATAAAGAATCTAACAGCCTCATTAACTCCCTCACATCAAATATAGGAGGCATTAACTCCCTCCCAACAAACTGGAGTTAATCTAGGACCTGAATTCTATTGTTGTCATCAGCTGAGATTTTTCCTATTTTGCTCCAAACAGAAAATCTCAACAATCTCCACCTTGACAACAATTCCCCTGATGCCCTGTTATTATTATTTTATCTTTTCTGCAAGCCAAGAGAAGCCAAACACCAGCGTAGCTTCTCCAACAAAACTGGTTTCGTGAACATGTCTGCATAGTTCTCCTTTGTATGCACCTTTTCAAGAGAAACTCCCCTTTCAGTGATAACCTGTCTTACAAAATGGTACTTAATTGGAATATGCTTTGATTTGCTATGATAGGCTGGATTCTTAGCCAAATGTATTGCACTTTGACTATCACAAAGTAACCTGATGTTGTCCTGTAACCTACCAAACTCACCAAGCAAACCTTTCAACCAAACCACCTCTTTGCAAGCATGTGAAGCAGCAATGTATTCTGCTTCAGTAGTGGACAAAGCAACAATGTTCTGTAGCTTTGACATCCAGCTTATAGCTCCACCTGCAAGAGTAAAGACGTACCCTGAAGTTGACCTTCTCTTATCTAAATCACCTGCGAAATCGGAATCAACATATCCGCAAACAAATTCACTACTCTTATTGTAAGAAATACAATAACTACTTGTGCCTCTCAAGTACCGAAGCACCCATTTTACTGCTGACTAGTGCTCTTTACCCGGATTTGCCACGTACCTGCTGACAACCCCAACTGCATGAGAAATATCTGGTCGCGTACACACCATCGCATACATCAAACATCCTACTACATTGGCATATGGAATTCGAGACATATAATCCTTTTCTTCATCTATATTAGGACATAAACTCGAAGAAAGCTTAAAATGGGAAGCTAAAGGGACTGAAACAGGCTTCACATTATTCATACCAAACCTCAAAAGTATTTTCTCAACATACTTCTGTTGTGATAGCCACAGCTTACCATTGCCCCTGTCTCTGAAAATCTCCATGCCCAAAATCTGTCTTGCTGCTCCTAGATCTTTCATATCAAACGTCCTTGCCATCTGAGTCTTCAACCTGTTGATTTCTCCAATGCTTTTGCTTGCTAAAAGCATATCATCAACATACAACACTAAGATAATGAAAATGCCATTATTTAACTATTTAAAATAAACACAATGATCATATTCACTTCTAACATATTTCTGACTCAACATGAAAGAATCAAACTTCTTATACCACTGCCGAGGCGACTGCTTCAGGCCATATAATGACTTCTTGAGCCTGCAGACAAATTTCTCATTGCGATGCTGAACAAACCCTTCCGGTTGTTCCATATATATTTCCTCATCTAAGTCTCCATGTAGAAATGCAGTCTTAACATCTAATTGCTGCAACTCTAAATCAAACAAAGCCACTAATGCTAACACAATTCTAATTGAAACAATTTTAACCACTGGTGAAAATATCTCATGAAAGTCTATGCCAGCTTGCTGAGAAAACCCCTTTGCAACCAGTCTCGCTTTGTACCTGTCTTCCGTATCATTCACACCCTGTTTCAGCTTGTACACCCACTTACATCCCACAGTTTTCCTGCCTTTGGGAAGTTCAACCAGATCCCACGTGCCATTCTTACCTAAGGCCATCATTTCTTCCTTCATGGCTGCTTTCCATTTGTCACTATTTGAACCTTCTACAGCTTCCTGATAACACAAAGGTTCATCATCATTAGCGATCAAAGCAACTGAAGTAACATGATCATCATACCTTCTCGGAGGGCGTTTGATCTGTGTAGACCTCCTTAAGAAAGTTTCTGGTGCTTCCACAATTGGCTGTCTATCATCCGTAGGAACTTCTTCATGATCGCCATCTGAGACCTGTTCATGACCTCCATCTGAACCCTATTCATAATCTGATTCTGAAACCTGTTCATGACTAGAATCTGAACTATGGTCGTTATGACTATCATTAGAAATGCTGTCAAACTGAATATGCTGGAAATCAGATACATCATCCTGTTTCAATCTACTATTTACATCTAACTTTACATCTCTGTTGATGATGATTTTGCGGGTAGTAGGATCCCACAATCTAAATCCCTTTGTTCCATCACCATACCCAACAAAGACATACTTTTTCGATTTCGGATCTAATTTAGTTCGCTGATGTTTAGGCACTAGAGCATATGCATCACAACCAAACACTCTGAGTTTAGAATAGTCACAAGGGTGTCCTTTCCATACCTCTTGCGGAATGTTGCAGCCTATTGCCGTTGATGGAGATCGGTTTATCACATAACAAGTTGTTGCCACTGCTTCCGTCCACAACTCCTTTTGCAACCCGACGTTACTCAGCATACACCTTGCTCTTTCTAGAAGAGTCCTGTTCATGCGTTCAACAACTCCATTTTGCTGAGGAGTATAAACCGTGGTCTTATGCCTCTCGATCCCTGCATCCTTGCAATAGCTGTCAAACTCCTTGGAAGTAAACTCACCACCATTGTCAGTTCTTAAACACTTTATTGTTCTACCAGTGCTGTTTTCTACCAATGCTCTAAACTGCTTGAAAATTGTAAAAACATCAGACTTCTTTTTCAACATGTAGACCCATACCTTCTGAGAAAAGTCATCAATAAATGACACAAAATATGACGAGCCACCATATGACGCTGTAAGGGCTGGACCCCAAACATCTGAATGGATATAATCAAGTATGCCTTTACTAGTATGTTTTCCTGTTTTAAACTTTTGTTTACTTTGTTTACCAAACAGACAATGTTTACAGAAATCCAATTTTCCAGATCTTAGATTAGGAAGTAACTTTCGGTCAGCCAAAATTTTCAATCCTCTTTCACTCATATGCCCCAATCTTTGATGCCATAAGTGAATGGAACTACTGTCATGTTCAGACACAGACACATGATCTGACCCAGTTCTACCTTCTAACTGAAATAGATTTCCTACTTTCTTAGCTTTCATAACTAGTAAGATGCCTTTGTAAATTTTCATTACTCCACCTTGAATTACAGTTTTATATCCATTTGAATCAAGTGCTCCTAATGAAATAAAATTTTTCCTTAAGTCTGGTACATGCCTCACATCAGTTAACATTTTGGTTGTGCCATCAAACATTTGTAGTTGTACACTTCCTATTCCAACAATACTGCAAGTGACATCATTACCCATGTACACGACTCCATCATCAACTGATCTATATGTTTTAAACCAATCTTTATGAATACACATGTGGTTAGATGCCCCGGAATCTAAAAACCAATGTTGATCATGTTTTGAAACATTAAAAGACAATACCTCATCACTCATACCTGAACCAGATACTGAACCTGTATCTGTGGTGTTGGCTTCCTTCTTTTCTGTCGAAGAGCCTTCTTTAGCAGCCTACTTTCGCTTCCAGCAATCCTTTTTCAGATGTCCAGCCTTGCCACAATGCCAGCACTTCACCTTTGTCTTCTTTCCTTTGGACTTCGAACGAGAGTCGCTATGCTTTCCCCCGGAGTGTCTCTCTCGTGAGCGACCTCTGGCCATCATTACCTCTGATGTAGAGGTGTCTGCATTCGACCTCTTCCTCGTCTCCTCAGCTAACAAGGCTCCAACAACATCGTCAAACTCAAGAATTTCTGATGTACTAAAACTTATGGAAGTAACAAAGTGATCCCAGGATTCAGGCAAAGAACATAATAGAGTTATTGCCTTATCCTCTGAATCAAATTTCACATCTAGACTGTCTAATTGCACCAGTAAGGTATTAAAAACATTCAGGTGATCAGAAATTGAGGTACCTTCTTTCATTCACAAACCGTAAAGTTGCCGTTTTAAGAGAATCCGATTTGTCAAAGATTTCGTCATATAGAGCTTCTCAAGCTTTGACCACAAGCCTGCGGCGGATTTCTCTGACACAATGTTGAACAGAACATCGTCCGCCAGACATAACCAAATTGCGCTCAGAGCTCTATCGTCCATCTCATCCCATTCATCCTCCGTCATGGAAGGAGGCCTTTTATTTTTCCCCAACAGTGCTTTCGCCACACCTTGTTGAACCAGCAAATCATGCATCTTCACCTTCCAGATCTCAAAATTATTCTTGCCATTAAATTTCTCAATTTCAAACCGGGCACTTTGAGTTTTCGCCATTTGTATCAAAAAACACAATAATCTCCAATACCAATGTTTAAATACCAGCAATTTAAAAAACAAATTGCCTATGCCTTTGTTTGTACACAACAAAAAAAAAATGACTTATTGTTGTGCAAAATTACAGTCAAAATACCTCCGCGCCGGCATTTAAAAAAAAATAATACCAAACCCGATTAATAACAGAAGCGCTTTCAGTACTGAGCATCCAGCAATGAATTACTCTCTCAAATGTTTCGGGCAATTAGTTTCGCAGAAAATCTCAACACCAAATGCATTCCTTACTTGCAACGATGCCCCAAACTGAAGTAAAAACCAGTTCTTTGACACGAATCAAAAAAATTCATGCCAGAAAATCTCAACACCATCGAACGAGAAAGTTTTTATTTTCGCATTCAGCGATGCTAGTGATTCAAGTATTTACGTATTTACAGCTAACAATCCTTGTAGCAAATACGATTTTGGCTACCTCAAAAAAGGATAGCCTAAAATACGAATTTTCTGTCTGATACAACGCTTGCTTTTATTTAGAAATATATTCAAGACCACTGCTTAATTCGCATTTTCATCTTTATGCATTCTTTAATCCTGAAAAGCCTCGTGGATAGGGATAGCAGCAAGGTTTCTAAATATAAATTCCGTCCTTTCAGTTTTAAGTACTCAATACAGTAGTTCAGAACCCCGATAGCGTTTGAAACAGAAAAACGTAAAAGCCAGTCCGCACACTTTCCCACCAAATATTTGTTGTAACAGAATAAAAAATAGATGATGCCAAGATTGAAGCATTAAACGAGGTCACAAGATTTTTCTAAATTGCATTCAAAACAATTAATATCACCACCGCAGGAGAATGTAATCACCACATACAACATTCTGTACGCAAACCCAACAGAGCGCCAGACATTACCTCAGTTAATGAAGAGAAGCTTATTACGAACTGGCGCAGCACCTCCAGGCAGCAATCGACCTGCTCACCAGCATCCAAACTCTGCGCTCCACCTCCAGCAGTCCGCTCCTCCAACGTGCTCTGATACCACTTGTTGGAAACCAGAGGCACAACAAACAAAATAAACACACAGCAGAATAAATCAAGCACATAAACACAGTTTTTAACGTGGTTCACCCAACCAATCTGGGCTACGTCCACCAAACATAGGCATCAGGGGATTTATTAATCAAATTGGAGATTACATAATGAAAAACTTCATAAAAATCTCACCCTCTCAGCAAACCATCCGAATGGTTGCCTGTTATATAGCATAGAGAATCTAACAGCCTCATTAACTCCGTCACATCAAATATAGGAGGCATTAACTCCCTCCCAACAAACTGGAGTTAATCTAGGACCTGAATTCTATTGTTGTCATCAGCTGAGATTTTTCCTATTTTGCTCCAAACAGAAAATCTCAACATTCATTGCTGCCAAAGATGATATCATAAGCATAAACAACAATAATTAGCAGTTTATCATTCTCAATTTTTGTGTATAAGTTGTTGCCTCCAGATCCTTTTGTCAAACCTTGTTCTTCAAGATATTTGTCAAGACGATAATACCATGCCCTTGGAGCTTGTTTCAGTCCACATAGAGCCTTTTTTATTTTGCATACAAGCTTTGCATCATTTCCTAGAATGAATACTTTTGGTTGTTCAATATAAACTTCTTCTTCTAAATCTCCATTAAGAAAAGCAGATTTTACATCCATTTGATACACTTTGAATTTTCGATAACTTGAAAGAGATAGAAACATTCTTATGGCTTCAAGTCTAGCAATAGGTGTAAAATTTTCTTCAAAGTCTATACCTTCTTGTTGAGCATATCCTTTACAAACAAGCCTTGATTTATTTCTAATAACCTCTCCATTTTCATTCAACTTATTCTTGAATATCCATTTTGTAACATTTTTATCATGAGGTCTAGAAACTAATTCCCAAGTATCATTCTTTTTCAATTTGGTCAAGTTCTTCATCCATGGCCTTAACTCAACATTCATCTTTGTTAGCTTTATTAACATTTTGTGGTTCTATGGAGGATAGTATTGCTAGATAACTAGAAGCTCCTACAAGAGTTCTTCTTGTCTATACTCCAAACCCTTTTTCTCCTAGAATTTGAGATTTTGGATGATTCTTTTGAACATACTTGGATGGATCCTTTTCCCTATCAGTTGTATCTTCTTCTAATGCTTCATTAGCTTCTTCCTCTATATCATTTCGATTTGGTACGGGAAAGAATTCACTGTCTTCATCATTATCATCTTCCTTTGTTGATTTCACCTATTCTGAATTTCTACATGCTTCATTGATTACAACATCAATGCATTCAAAAAAATTCTGAAGTCTCTTATTATAACATTTGTATCCTTTAATTCTAGATGAATAACCAAGAAATATTCCTTCTTCTACTCTGGGTTCAAACTTACCAAGTTTTTCATCAATACTTTTGATGAAACATTTTCTTTCAAAAACTCTCAAGTGTTTTATAGTAGGAGGCTTACCATACCAAATTTCATATGGAGTTTGATCATTATTTACATGAACATGAGCTTTGTTTAGAATATTTATTGCAGTATGTGCAACTTCACCCCAAAAGGCGTTAGGAGTTCCAGATTCATCAATCATAGCTCGAGCCATTTGTTGAACTGTTCTATTCATTCTTTCCACCACGCCATTTTGTTGAGGAGATATGGAAACAGAGAACTATATCGTTATTCCATGTTGTTCACAAAATTAAAAAAATTCATCTTATATTAATTCTCCTCCCCGATCAGATCTGAGACATTTTATTTTTAGATCTAATTAATTTTCAACTAAAGCTTTGAAGACTTTAAACTTTTCAAATGCTTCATCTTTATGCTTTACTAAACCAATCCAGCACATTCTAGAAAAATCATCAATGAATAAAATGTAATATTCTTCTCCACGAGGTGACTTTTTCCTTGTTGGACCACACAAATCAGTATGAATGAGTTCAAGAGGCTTACTTGCTGATCCTTCTTTGGCATTGAATTAAACTCTAGTTTTCTTACCGAATTGACATGGTTTGTAGATGGTATTTTCTGGGATGATGATATATGGAAGATCACGAACCGCGTTGAGCCTGGGTTCTTTTCTTATTTGAGTAAAGATTAGATGCCCCAATATTCTATGCCATAACTAGTTCTCTTATGTTTTGCTTAGATAGCATTGTTCTTTACCTCATTTTAGTATATACAGATTGCTTGGAGGTCTTGTTCCTTTGATTATGGTCTTTCCTGTGTCATTCTCACAAACCACACATTCTTTTGATCAAAACACAACTTCATTTCCTTGATCAAGAATTTGACTAACACTCAACAAGTTATGCTTTAAACCATCAACATACATAACACTTCCAGCTTTAAGCTTTTCTTTTAAATAAATAGAACCCTTACCCTTAATGACAGTGGGTGTGTCATTTCCAAAAGAGACATTCTTTTCTTTTTCTACAGCTTTGTAAGAAAGCAGTTTATCTTTATCACCTGTCATGTGTTTAGAGCATCTGCTATCAATGTACCACAGATTATCTTGTCCTTATGCAAATAGAGCTATGCCACATCTTTCTGATTGAAATTCCTTCCTTTTCCATACCTTGGAATTTGATGATGCTTGTTCCTTTTGAGTTGTTGGCCGAACTTTTCTCTTGCATTCAGATTCTTCATGACCAAAGTTATTGCAAAATTAACATTCCATTTCATTTTCAAGAGGAGAAAAGTTATTACAAGAGCTTTTCTTGATTCCTGTCACACTCCTTTGTTTTCTTTCTTTTCTAGTCATGATAGTCTTGTAAGAAACACATTGAGCAACTTTATGACCAAAGTTATCGCATGCAAAACATTGTCCATTAAAGAAAAAGTTTATATGATCATAAAATATTTTGATGTTTTTCACCTTTTGATTGGTGCTTCTATTGATGTTCACCCTTGGAATAAAATGAGCATGATTTACATGGGGAGTACCTTTAGGCTTTTGTTGAGGATTGACACATTATTCACTGGTTTTTACTGCATCAAGATAGATTCTGGTGTTGATTGAAGGCTTTTACGGTTGGGATGTTTCTCTTGTGTATCTAAGACTAATCTTTATAAGAAGAGAACGCTGAACCTGGATGATTTCATCTAAGGTTTTTGATCCTTTAGCAAATCTAAGATTAAGACATTTTGTCTTCTCAAGTTCTTTTCTTAGACCCACTACTTCACATTCTAATTTTTCATTGTGCTTTTCTCTTTCAGTGAGTTGATGTGCCAAAGTGTCTATGACCAGATTTATTTCTTCCAAATAGATTTTAAATTTAGTAATTTCTTCAAGAAAATATTCCTCTTCCAAGGCATCCATAAAATCATCATTGTCATAATCCATGAGTAGTTTAAAATCTTGTTTAGATTCATCTTCATCACTATTAGACAAACCATCACTATCATCATGAGTATAATAAATTCTTCTATTAACAAATTTTTTCTATTACCTTTTACAGAGTCCTTTCCTTATTAATGATTATCTTTATGAGGACATTTAGCAGCATAATGGCCAACTCTACCACAAGAAAAACATTTGAATGGAAGCTTACCTCTAAATCTTCTGGAATCCTGTTGAAGCTTCTTTACAAAGTTTACCTCATATTCTTTTGAAATATATCCTGATTCCTTGATATCTTCCTTTTCTTTTCCCTTTGCTGAAGCTTTGAAAGCGGCTTCTTGAATATCTGATGGACCTCCTTTCCTCATTTCAAAGGCAATTAAAATTTCATGAATTTGAACAACAGTAATAGATTGAAGGTCCTACTTCTCTTCTATGGCAGATACTTTTGACTCAAACTTTGAAGACAAAGATCTCAAAATTTTCTCTACTAAAGTAGCCTCCTTTATTTCTTCTCCCATATTCTTCATACAATTTACAATGTCATCTACTCGTAAAAAGTAACTAGGAATACTTTCATCACTATGCATCTTGAGAGTTTCATACTGAATTCTGAGAGTTTGGAGCTTAGCACGTTTTACTTGGGAGTCTTCGTCATAGCTATGAATTATTTTGTCCCATATTTCTTTGGTTGTGTTGAGCTGCATGACTTTGACAAATTTTGATTTTGATAGACTTCCCAATAATGCATTGATGGCTTTTCCATTGTTTTCATATGCTTTCTTTTTTGCTAGATCTGTGGGGACTGCTGTTGGATATTGGTATCCTCCTTCCACAATTTCCCAAACATCGACTCCAAGTGACTAAAGATAGGCTTTGGTTCTTATCTTCCAATATGCTAGGTAAATTTCCATTGAATATTGGTGGTCTGATAGATCATATGCCTTCGTGATTGTTCATATTGAGAGATCTCCCTTCAAGCGATCAAGATTCTTCTGAAGGACCTACTGATCCGGATTTAAACAAGAACGCAATAAAATACAGAGAACCATAAAGACAAATATGCAGCGGAAATAATACTTCATTTCATTACTGTAAAATACTGAAATATGCTTACAAATAGAAATGGAAATAACCCAGCTAGGGCGATGGTAGCTTATTTTTGAAAAGAGATGTGTCGGCTACATGCCTCTGAAATGTTCTCCAAAAATTGTGTTACAATGAGGCTGAAGGGCCTATTTATTTTTGAGAACAATGGAAAACCCTTCACATTCCAAAACCTAACCCTAGAAGATGAAACGCCAAATTGTGGGCCCCGTTTTTGATAAGTTGGTACATCAACTTCCCGGGGTCGCGAATTGGTCGTACTATCTCTGTTTGACGCGCATGATAGCCCATTGGAAAGATCTCTCTGAGGACTACGATGAAAAAGACAATTTTTAGTCATAAAAATTGCTGGCGGTGGATTTCCCAAAAAACGTCGTTTAGGGCCTCAAAACAGCTCCGGAAGTTTAGGACCCGAAAAACTGCTAAAAATAGTAAACTGTGCTATAATTAAGGAAACAGAAAAACTGAAAGAGACAATTGTGGGGGTCCAAATGGGATAGGTGGGTGGCCACCAACATCCACCTGGATCATTCCTCCCCCCTTAGGAAGCAATGGTCCCCATTGCATTGAATTCCTCCCTGAGATGAGGAAGCCTCTGCAGAGCTGGGTCTCTGGTGAGCTGTTCTGCAATCTCTAATGTGTCTAGAAATGGTGGGGAGCATGGTCGGTGACGGTCCACATTGAACACTCGGTGCAAGCGAAGGAATGGAGGAATGTTGTGCTTCAAAGCATTTTTTCCCGTAGCCTTGTTACTGGTGTAAGGACCATGTCGAAGTGGTCTGAGTTTCTGATGGGTTCTAGTAAGGCACTCCCTCTACAAATGTAACCAAACTTTGTCGCCCACCTGAAACTTGTGTGGTACCCCTCTGGGTAAGGAGAAGTTGTTCCTGTGTTCTGTCACAACTGTATCCCTCTGTTGCTGCTGCTGTGTGGAGGAACCCTTCGCGGGGGTCATGGATGTAGCAACGATCTTCCCCTTACTTTGGGAGCGAACCAGACAGAAAATAAATTTCCTAGTCTGTGAGATGAGCTTGTTGCCTTTCTTAGCAGTGATCAAAGAGGTGGCGGTAGGTGGGGCTACCTCCGGTATCCTGTATAATGAATTATCCAAAGAAATGATGACAACGTGAGGCCTTGACTCATACACAGCATGTCGCCTCCACAAGTATGGCTGGCCTAATAGTACATCACAAACATCCATAGGTGTAACATCACACAATACCTCATCTGTGAAGGGCTTGATGTTGTAGGGAAGGCGGCACTGCTGGCGAACTTTGATATCTCGTCCTTCGTGAAGCCAATCGATACTATACGGCTGTGGGTGTGGTGTAGTTGGTAGGCCCAACCGCTTCACAACCTCTGCTGAAATGAGGTTCTTTTGGCTGCCACTGTCGACAATGAATTGCAACGGCAAACCCTTCACCCACATATATGAGTGGAAAAGACGTTCCCCCTCCTCTGGATCTTCGGGCTCATTTTTCTGGATCTTGTCAGTAGCAACAGTGGCGCTGGGATCCGCATCAATGATCTGCTTCCCTTTGTCATTCCCCTTGTCGGGTTCTGACTCAGAGTCAGAACATGCATCTGATTCAGAAGCCTTCAACTCGGCCACCAGCGACTGCTTGGTCCGACACTCACTTGTGTTATGAGTGGGACCCTTGTGGAACTCACACCACTTTCCTGTGTCCTTCTTCGGCTTCGTGGTGTTGTTCTTTTCTTGCGGCTTCGACGGGTTGTCTTGGGTCACCCCGCCTTGGCTTTTTCCTTTGGGCTTTGGATATGTAGATCCAAAGTCTCGCTTCTTCTGTTTGAACTTTTGCTCGATTTTGACAGCGTATCGGCATGCTATGCCGAGTGAGGAGATGTTCAAGAACTCCATCTCTTCCTGGATGTATCTGTGTAGGCAGCTGCATTATTTGAGTACCAGATGCAGCTCAGAATATTTGATACCCAATTGTGTGTGAAGGGTATGAAAATTTTTTGTAAACTCCGGCACATCTTGGTCTCGTCCCTGGCGCAGTGTGGTCCATTTGATGTATTTGTCCTCATAGCTTTTGACAGGGTAGTACTGCTCCTTGATGGCATCCCAGAAGTCATTCCAAGTGGGTGCGGCTGAAAACAGTGAGCCTGTACTTTCATCCTTCTGTTCGCAGTAGGTTTCCCACTAGTCCTTGACGTGGGGGGTTGCTTTGAGAAGAGCGAAAACAATATTTTCCCGACTTGAAAATTCATGAACAGAAAATACCCATCGAGCAGATTTAACCATTTATCTACGGCATCTGCGTCTATTTGACCCTCGAAGATGGGGATTTCAAAATTAACTTGTACCTTAAACGGTGTGGCATTTCCAAAGTAGTTGTTGGAAGCCGATGCGTCGCCTCTAGGTAGCCGCTGAAGGATTTGGGCAAAGCTATCCATCATCGCGTTCCTTTGTCGCTCGAGGGCTTCTTCGAGCAAGATTTTGATAGGATCTCCTGCCCCCTCATTTTTCTTCTCATCCGCCATGGGAGGTCGTCGAGATTTGCGAGGCTGGTCTTGCAAAGGTTCGACCAGTTCCAGACCTAACTCCTTATATCTCGACCTCGTTGGGGACATGCAAAGAAAAACAGAGAAAAAGCAGACCGCTCTGATACCACTGATCCGGATTTAAATAGGAACGCAATAAAATACAGAGATAACCATAAAGAAAAATATGCAGCGGAAATAATACTTCATTTCATTACTGTAAAATACTGAAATATGCTTACAAATAGAAATGGAAATAACCCAGCTAGGGCGATGGTAGCTTATCTCTGAGAAGAGATGTGTCGGCTACATGCCTCTAAACTGTTCTCCAAAAACTGTGTTACAATGAGGCTCGAGGGCATATTTATTGTTGAGAAACAATGGAAAACCCTTCACATTCCAAAACCTAACCCTAGAATATGAAAGGCCAAATTGTGGGCCCCGTTTTTGGGTAAGTTGGTACATCAACTTCCCGAGGTCGCGAATTGGTCGTACTATCTCCGTTTGACGCGCATGATAGCCCGTTGGAAAGATCTCTCCGAGGACTACGACGAAAAAAATGATTTTTAAACACAAAAATCACTGGCGGTGGATTTCCCAAAAAACGTCGTTTAGGGCCTCAAAATGGCTCTGGAAGTTTAGGACCCGAAAAACTGCTAAAAATAGTAAACTGTGCTATAATTAAGGAAACAGAAAAACTGAAAGAGATAGTTGTGGGGGTCCAAATGGGATAGGTGGGTGGCCACCAACATCCACCTGGATCACCTACTCTCATACCAATTGTTGGGGAAAATGCTAGGGGGGTGAATCAGTATTTTAACTTTCACTATTATGATTTTCCTTTTCAAACAGTGTACACTACTTTACTGAAATGAACCTGTATGTCAGCGACTATAAAGAATGAAACCAACGTATATGTAATAAACAACTAATTCATTGTCTTAAATCAGAGTGTGATACATTAAGTAGTAAATAGATGCAGTAATAAAAAATAAATCAACACATATAAGAAGCACACATGAACACCAGGATTTTTCAAGTGGAAACCCAATGTGGTAAAAAACCACCGCTACTATTGTCTCATTCTTCAATCTTATTATAATAAAAAGTGTTTACAAATTTTGTATTGGTGCATACATTTCCAGTACACAGGCATCTACCTGCTAAAGGCTAAAACCTTCTCTCATTTTCCAGTTTCTACTAGATGGGAGCTCCAATGCCTTGGCTCTTGTACTGGTTGATATGTTTACCAGTACGTAGGTACCAACCTAAAGAAGGCTACTACCTTCACTCTTCCTCCAGGAACCACATTTCATAAATTTTTCAGACTGGTTACTCTTGGTAGATAACAACACAATATGAAGGCCATGTTTCATCAAATTTTCATACTGGACCCATCAATAACATTGAAGCTCGAAATTAATCACCACTACAATATCTACATCTACCAGTAATCAATCAATCTGAATAGTCGAATCATTGTCACCAGAACATAGAGTTGAACCCAGAATACTACATCAACAATTAGAACCAACCGCAACCTCAAAAATCATATGTCAAAATGTATATGCTACTTCAATGAAGAAAACCTGTGTGTATACGCTATTTCCTTTAACCAAACCTTTGTATACATCCAAAAATACTGAACCATAAAAACCTTTGAAATAAAATTGTACCAACCAGAATATTCTAAAGATCTACTGTCAAATTATAGAGTTCTAAACATATAGTAGCAAAGATCACCCCTCTTACTCAATCAATCAATTAGACTCAATCTCCTTATACAATCAGCTCTACTTTCAGATCTAATGAAGACATCATTGACAGACAACAGTAAAACAACAACATTGATCAGATAGATCAACCATCTATGAACAACTAGATTTTCTTCTACATGTGCTACTTGGAGGTGTCGAACCAATGTCATATGCACCTTCACCAAGGCGAACCAACATATAGATCTAAAAATACTAACTAAAAACTTCACAGCTATTCCAGAGCTCATTCATACCTAGATCATAACATTTACATGATAAAACATGTGTTAGCATTCAGATCTAGCCCAACAATTATCAGATCATACAATGATAATTCATTTAAGGTCTCATGATCCTGATCCAACATTGTATCAAGAGGTGCACAAGATATTTCAGATCATATCATAACCATATCCCTTACAACATAATATATACTTCATATAGAAGTATTCATGAAAAACCCTTTCACTTGCACACTTAGCCCTTTAATCTTCTCCTCCTTATATAGTTTTAGCCTTTCTCAATACCTTGGACCAAAAAAACACCTAGAACCTATGGTATTCTTCGATGGGACCGTTATTTTGCTTAATATTATGGGCTAATACCATGGTATGGACCCTTGGTATTCATTAATCTTAATTTTCCTTAATTTTCCATCCCATACACTTTTCCTCTTGTGAAAGTGTGTGCATACGTATACGCTCTTTTTGTTTCATGAACCCACTTATATACACTACTTGGACTAGGTGAACCTGCGTATGCAACTTAAAATAACTTAAGACATTCTTTTTCTTCAAGTGCTTGATTCTGATCTATAATCCTTTGTCCCATCATCTTGTTCTTTTGTACCATTACCCTATTACCTCTGAATTGACCCGTTACAACGTGAGTTTCCCTTTATCAAATCTGAACTGACTTGTGAGTGGGTTTCCATCAAGGACAACATATGTACCATAATTCCAACATAATCTTGCATCCTGTCTAACAAATATCCTACATAACTATGTTTTCCATTTATACACAACTTTCACATAAGGCAAGTCAAAACAAAACTTAGAATGTTGTATGAAACCTGAAGTATCAATATTTAAGCTCAAATTAAAGATATAAAAATGTAAAATTGTTTAAAATAATTAAAGAAAGAATCTACAATTTGAATCAATCAGATTGGCCAATAAATGAAGTTTGGTCGTCCATTTTAGTGAAGTAAGGAAATTTTGGCCTGCTTCAAAAAAATGCACTCCCAACCTTCATTTCAAGGCCAAATTGAATGATTAAACTTGGTGATTATTTTTTTACTCATAAGTAACATTAATACAAATAATGTTTTCTAATTTAGTTATGTGAAGGTCAAAATTAACATAGATGAAAGTGTTGGAGCAATCATAGTTCATGGTGTCTCCCCAAAAGTGTCAACAATATGTGAACAACAAAAAATTACTGGAAGCATATTAGTGTTTAAAATTAGTAATTAAATAGTGTATAATTTTATTCAATCAAATTGGCCAATAAATGAAGTCTGGACTTGCATTTACTGAAACAAGGCATTTTGGCCTACTTCACAAAAATGCATGCCCAACCTTCATTTCAAGGCCAAATTTAATGATTCAACTTGGAGAGTATTTTTTTACGCATAGGTAACATTAGTAAAATTAAATATTTTTATTTTTTCACATATATATTCTTGTTTTCCAAGAATACTCCAAATTGCATTGATTTCATAAGGTAAAAAAAAGGGTTTGTGTGTCTCAAATAAATGACCGTCAGGAATGTTTGGGGTCAAGGGGATGGACTAAGAAAAATTATGATTTAAATTTTAATAGCTGAAACTTGTAGCTTCTTGGTTAAACCCTATAACTATGGTTGGATGAAATTATTTTAGTGATTAGGTTTGAATGTTGCTAATGGATAGATAAAGAGATAACACCTAAGGGTTGTAGGGTCTATTTTATATTTTTCTATATTGTACATATCTTTTTAGGGGTTTAATTTTAAGATTAGGTCAAGTGACCTAATTAGGGCTTTAATATAAATATGTAAGGAGAACTCAGACAAATAGGATTAGTTCTTATGTTTTTTTTGACAACTAGTTCTAAGTAGATCTAGGGTTGTATTTCCACTCATTGATTGGAAGTGTCCTAAAAAGGAATTCCCAACAAACATGAAAGTGGTGACTATAATTCTAGGGTTTAAGAGAATGAAGGAACTTATGGGATTCATTATCAATTAGGGCCTTTCTATTAGCATTCAGTATTTAAGATCCACCCAGGTGCTAACATGCCATGATAATACCTCAAGAAAATACATAACATTTCAATGTTAAACAAATATTAAAAGATGAAAACTTAAAACTAATATAAAAAAACACATAGTACCTTATAAACTAGCAAATTTCATCATCATGAGCATCAATTCAAAAAAATTCTACTCTTACTCAATAGTAGTAGAATTCCAAACAAGAAAAAGCAAAAGGTAAATGATAGTGAGCTCCTTCCTCTTGTCACTAATGTGTTACAATTTCCAAATTAGAAGTCTCTTCCTATTTATACATGACCTAATATACCTTTGAAATGTGTGGATAACATGCCTCCCCACATAGCATGAAATACATACTCATTAAATTTGGGTGGACAATAACTAATCCTCATTAAATTTTTGTTGTGCATCAATACTCCAATTTGGATTGATTTTATGGGGTAAAAGGCAGGGATTCTGTGCCTCAAATAAATGCACACCAACACTTGTAATTAATTGGGAGTGAAATAATGATCATTCCATCCTATAGATACAATCATTTTCTACAACATATCATACTCATTATATTGAAAGAAATCTTACTCGCTAAACTCCAGGTCTGCTAAATGTAGCAATTCATCATATCTTCCAAAATTCAATTCGGAAAAAATATGCACTCCCCGACCAAACCAATTGCACTCTTGGTAATGAAATTTTAAATGGAATATGAATGGAAAATACCTAACATTAGGATATAACCTTGCATCATGTCTGACAAATATCCTACATAACTATGTTTCCTACTTATACACAACTTTCACATAAGGCAAGTCGAAGAAAAACTTAGAATGTTGTATGAAATATGAAGTATAAATATTTAATCTCAAATAAATATATAACAATGTAAAGTGTTTAAAACCATCAAATAAATAATATATAATTTGAATCAATTATATTGGCCAATAAATGAATCATGGGCATGCATTTTAGTGAAGCAAGGCAATTTTGGCTTGCTTCACAAAATTGCACAACCAACCTTCATTTCAAGGAAAATTGAATGATTCAACTTGTAGAGTATTTTTTACTCATAAGTAAAATTAATAAAATTAAAATTTTCTAATTTAGTGATCTGAAGGTCGAAGTTAATGTAAATGAAAGTGTTGCAACAATCACAGTTCACGATGTCAAGCCAAAAGTGTCAAAAGATTGTGAACATCAAGAACTTATTGGAAACAAATTAATGTGTAAAACTAGTAATTAAATAATATACAATTTGAATCAATCAGATTGGCCAAGAAATGAAGCCTGGGCATGAATTTTAGTGAAGGAAGACAATTTTGGCCTACTTCATAAAAATGCACACCCAACCTTAATTTCAAGGCCCAATTGAATGATTCAACTTGGAGAGTATTTTTTCACTCATAGGTAACATTAACACAACTAAATATTTTTTATTTTTCACATATATATTTCTGTTGTTCAAGAATACTCTAAATTGCATGGATTTCATAGGGTAAAACATAGGGTTTGTGTGCCCCAAAGAAATGCACACTAATAATGTTTGGGAACTAGGGGATGGACTAAGAAATTTAAAACTTGAATTTTAATAGTTGAAATTTGTAGTTTCTTGGTTAAAACTTATAAGTAACATTGAATGGCCTTATTTTAGTAGTAATTAGGTTTAAATGTTTCCAAGGGATAGATAAAGAGATATAAGCACCTAGGGTTTGCGAGGTCTATTTTAAGGTTTTTCTATATTATACATATTTTTTAGGATTTTAAGTTTAAGATTAGGTTAAGTGACCTAGTTAGGGTTTGAAGATAATAGGTAATGAGGATGGATACAATTAGGAATAGTTATTATTTGTTGTTTGGCAATGAATTCTAATTAAATCTAGGGTTTCAACGCCACTCATCGATTGGAAAAGTATTGAAAAGAAATTCTCAACGCACATGAAAATTGTGACAAGAATTCTAGGTTTTAAGAGAATGAAGGAAATTATGGGATTCACTATCAACTAGGGCCTTTCTACTGGAATTCATTATTTAAGATCCACATAGGTGCTAACATGCCATCATAATACCTCAAGAAAATACATAGCATTTCAATGTTTAACAAATATTAAAATATAAAAACTTAAAACCAATCTTAAAAATAACATAGTACCTCATAAACCAAAAATTTTCATCATCATGAGCATCAATTCCACAACAGTTCTACTCTTCCTCAATATTAGTAGAATTCCACACAAGAAAAATTAAAAAGTAAAAGATAGTGAACTCCTTCCTCTTGTCACCAATGTGTTATGATTTACAAATTAGAAGTCTCGTCCTATTTATACATGACCTAAGAGACCTTTGAAATGTGTGTGGAACATGCCTCCCCACATAGCATGAAGTAAATCCTCATTAAATTTTGGTAGAAAATAACTCATCCTCATTAAATTTATGTTGTGCATGAATACTCCATTTTGGATTGGTTTTATAAGGTAAAAGGAAAAGATTGTGTGCCTCAAATAAATGCACACCAGGGCCTGTAACTAATTGGCAGTGCAACAATGATCATTCCATCCTACAAATACAAAAATTTTCTACAATATATCATACTTATTATCCTAAAATAAACCTTCTCACTAAAATCCAAGCCTGCTAGAGGGTGAAAACCAAAAAAATGGAGGGGGGGCGAGCAAAGTCATCACTTAAGTGAACAAACAAATGAGTAAGTGAATGAGAAAAGTTGGAATCTCATATTTAAAATAAAAAATGATTAAAAAAATGAGAAAATTACTTCATTAAAATCTATTTACTTATTAATGAAAAGAAGACCCTTCCTCCTTTCTCGTCCAGGGAAAGAAACTAGTCCAAGTAGTGGTTGTAATCAAAGTCTTTTCTAGATCTATACGCATAGCCAATGACATATCTACCAGTAGTCTACCTAGAAGCATATACATAAGGATGGGGAGGTACATAAGTATATTATATAAATAGAGGTCGAGATGCAATCACACTTTCTTGAATAGCTTGCTTAGCTCTCCTTGCATTAATAAGCTATTAACTCATGGTTGCTTGCTTCATGCCTGTAATATATTACCCTTGCTTTGCTTTCTGAATTCTCTTACTAATGGATATTTTGATTGGAAGGAGAATTCATATGCTATTCTATGATGAGTGAGGGGTGGCGAAGATAAGAAAGAAGGTGACTATTATAATAAATTAGATAGTGGATTGATATTTAAGGTGTAATGACAACATGGAAATTCATCATATTTTCCAACGTTCAAGTTAGAACAAATATGAACTCTCGTGCCAAACCAATTACACTCTTGGTAATGAAGAATGGGACATGATTGGAAAGTACCTAACCTTAGGATGTAACCTTGTATCATGTCTGACAAATATCCCACATAATTATGTTTCCTACTTATACACAAATTTCACATAAGGCAAGTCAAAGCATAACTTAGAATGTTGTATGAAATATGAAGTATAAATATTTAAGATAAAAGTAAAGATATAACAATGAAAATGTATTTAAAATCATTAAATTAACAATATACAATTCGAATCAATTAGATTGACCAATAAATGAAGTATGGGTATTCATTTAGTGAAGTAACACAATTTTGGCTTGCTTCACAAAAATGCATGCCTAGCCTTTAGTTCAAGGCCAAATTTAATGATTCAACTTGGAGAGTATTTTTTTACTAATAAGTAACATTAATACAATTAAAATTTTATAATTTAGTCATCTACATGTTGAAGTTAATGTAAATGAAAGTGTTGCAACATTCGTAGTGCACGGTGTCACCCCAAAAGTGTCAACAATTTATGAATGACAAAACTTACTAGAATCAAATTAGTGTGTAAAAATAACAATTAAATAGTATACAATTTGAATCAATTATATTGGCCAAGAAATGAATCTTGGGCATGCATTTTAGTGAAGGCAATTTTGGCCCACTTCACAAAAATGCATGCCCAACCTTCATTTCAAGGACAAATTGAATTATTCAACTTGGAGAGTATTTTTTCACTCATAGGTAACATTAATACGATTATAATTTAATTTTTCACATATATATTTCTATTGTTCAAGAATACTCTAAATTTCACGTATTTCATTAGGTAAAAGGCAGGGTTTATGTGCTTGAAATGAATGGACACCAGGAATGTTTGGGAATAAGGGGATGGACTAAGAAAAATCAAACATGAGTTTTATTAGTTGAAACTTGTAGTTTCTTGGTTAAAACCCTATAAGTAAGGCTAAATGACCTTATTTTAGTAGTAATTAGGTTTAAATGTTTCCAAGGGATAGATAAAGAGATATAAGCAGCTAGGGTTTGCATGGTCTATTTTATGGTTTTTCTATATTGTACATATTTTTTAGGGTTTTAAATTTAAGATTAGGTCAAGTGACCTAGTGAGGGTTTGAAGGGCTAGTTATTATTTATGTTTGGAAATGAAGTCTAAGTCTTGAAAAGGAATTCCCAACACACATGAAAATGGTGACTATAATTATAGGGTTTAAAGAATGTCAGAACTTGTGAGATTCACTATTAACTAGGGACTTTCTACTATCATTTAGGATTCAAGAGCCACCCAAGTTATCAAATTCCATGATAATAGCTCAAGAAAATACATTTCATTTCAATTTTAAACAATTATTAAAATATGAAAACTTAAAACCAATCTCAAGAAAACACATAGTACCTCATAAACCAACAAATTTCATCATAATGAGAATCTATTACACAACAATGCTACTCTTCATAAATAGTAGTATAATTCCAAACACAAAAAAGTAAAAAGTAAAAGATAATGAACTCCTTCCTCTTGTCACCAATGTGTTACGATTTACAAATTAGAAGTCTCTTCCTATATATACATGACCTAAGATACCTTTGAAATGTGTGGGGAACATGCCTCCCCACATAACATGAAGTACATGTTAAATTTTCTTAGGGCTATATTGCTATTTTATTTATATAATTACATTTCTTCTTTTTCATATTAAATTCACCCCAAAACATCATATCAGTATTTATATATACAACAGTATTCAACAACATATGCAATTATATAGAAAGAATAATATCATCATCAATGCAACGAGACATAAAGGAACAATAGAAGAAAATCATTCACACATAGAGACACCAGTATTGGTCGGAGACTAGGGAAAAACCCACTACACGGAAAATCCTTTCAAATTCTTCTTCTTATTAGATTGTCATTGAATGATTCAACAAAAGAGAGTACAATGATCCATATATTCAACCATAATCCTATCCAGTGAAATCAACTAAACAACATCCAAGAGGATAATCCCAAAAAATAAACCAAACAAGATCCAAAAGATTATTCTAGCTAAAGCAATGATCAAATATCACTTCACCAGAATGTAGTCAATTTCAGTCATTTGTAGTCAACTGCGAAAATTGACAAAAACAGAACCTACTTTCCAATCACAAGGAAGATTTGATGTGCATGTAGCTGAAATGCTTTAGTTGCACATATGAGGTGGCCTGCATGTGGTTCCAACAAAAATTTCATTATGGCAAGCCTGCGACTGAGGCTCAAAACCCTAAAACGTAAATGTGAACTTTGGACCTTGCATTTTCCACTCTGTGCGAACCAATTATCCATGAACTTGCCTTAGAATTGTGTGATCCATACCCAAATAAAGAATAATGATCATGATGTTGATGTTCAAATGAGATTAAGGTCACTTCTATTTATAGGCTTCTGAGGGTGTCCAATTTCCTATTAGGGTTGGCCTGTCCTTGTGTACACATGTGGGATTTTCTTCAAAATTATATTTTCCCTTGTCCAAATTAGGTGCTTCAATATTCAAAAGTGGTCCTCTTAAAAAGAGAATTCTGGTCCCATGATTGGAATTTATCACTGAGCTACAAAATTAACACTCCTTGTTAGATAGGGAGAAATTCTAACTGTATCACATAATCATTGCAAGTATCCTGTTATCAAATCATATCCTCTCTTAAGTATCTCATCATCAAATGTTGACACCGCTCATCTCTACTCATATGTTTAACATTCTCAAATTTAAAAGAAGAAGAATTTGATATTGGAGGGGAGTCCAAGCTATTACCCTCTATTCATGGAGGATCCACTAATACCACCAGAAATCATTTCCGGCAGGGAGCCCAATGCTACCACCTGGAATCACTGCTAGCAAGGAGCCCAATGCTACCACCCAGAATCACTGCCAATGGGAAACCTAATGCTAACACTGCAGAAACATCAGAGAGATTATCATCATGGAGCCTTGCTCAACCTAGAACCACATTGGGGAGCACATATCAACTTGAAATCCAATGACAATGAAGAAGGTCCTATGGGACACTCTCACCTCATGTCTATGATAGTGGGGAAGGTCTTATGGGACACTCTCACCCCAAGTCATCTCATCGAGCAATAGGTGAGATACAAATTACCAAGAAAGGATCACAACCATCCCATTGTGTAATTAATGGGCGAGATACCACTTGATATATGAGGTAAGGATCACAACCATCCTATTTCTTATTGATATCCCCAAAAATGACCCTCAAGAGTCATGTGGTATAACAATTGCATCATAATCGACTTGGCTAACACACCTCCAAGCATTCTCTCAACTTGTTGGCCAACCAAGGAGTGAATCCCAACAAGCCCAACTTGTGGGTATGATGCCAACTGGGGTGTACTTTGCATAGACCAAGATAGGGGAGAAATATCTCCGACCCTATGGGTAAAAAATAGGGTAGTACCCTATTCTCCTGAGATCCCTCAACCCCAGGAGCCCTCCATCTCAATTCCTCACCTTGGGATCTCAGATAAGGGGGAAGAACTAGCTCAGTGTCCTCGATCAGTCCTACTCTCTGTAGATCAAAAAGCTATCATCGTGCTCATATTTTGTATTTTCTTAAAAAACTCACTGAAGGGTTTAATCATGATGTCTCAATAGTAGCAGTATCATGTTCATACAGGACATCAAATAAAATATTATATTAGAAAAGAAAATATCACAAAAGTGATACCTTATTCATCCTCCCTCTCATGGAGGTGGAAACCACAAGCCTAAGTTTGTTTTATACAACCACATTGTCTCAGTATATGCAGATATCTTAGTCCTAACTATATATGGGATTATATACCAATTGGTTCCCACTCTTTCTAATCGAAATGTATCACTGTCACATCTAGAAGTTTTTCAAAATATCTCTCCAAAGAGTTTCTTCAACCTGCCTCATATCTAGCCATTGTAGCAACACCGTACTCAACCTCGACCATGCTTAATGCTACATACTTTTTATCCAAAATATCATGGCAGATATCATACTAAAGAAGCACCCATATGTGTTCATCTTATCAATAATGATCCCGAACAACATCAGTACATCCATGTAGTCGTATATCATATGAAGAATATCTTTGAACAAAAAATTGATCATCCCATGTAAATATCTCAAAGTTTTCATAGTGGAAACCCAATGTGCATGAAGTGTCTCAATCATGAATTAACGCAGATTCTATGCGAAACATACACACACACATATATACATAGAGAGGTGTTCACACAGAACATCAATGCTTTAATCAACTATCAGTTTCCAAGTCAAGTTCAACAATATCTCTTCATAACTTATTTGAGATCAACTAGAGTGTCTAAGGACTTGCATTTCCACTTTCCAAAACTCTTCAATATATTCACGATATATATTTTCTTTTCCAAAATTCAGAAAGTAATTCATCATGCCATGATTCTTCATGTCAAAGTTCAGAGGCCAACTCCTTCTAAATTTAATCATTAGAGGCTCAATACCTGTCAAGAATAAACCATCAACATATAAAAGCAAATTACCAGGTAACTATCAATGCGGACATACTAGGCTCGAGAAGCTTGCTTCAAATCATAGAATGTTATCTGCAAAAATTATACTGATCAAGCCAATATACTTAGCAGCACACAAATCGACATTGTGTAATCAAATCAACTAAGTCAGCTTATCAAGCCTTAGATTCCAAATCAAAAATAATATTAAAGTCAGATTTTTTTTCTAATATCTCTATGAAAGACTCTTCATGCCATGTGTTAGCTAGAGCTCACATCCAAATACCAAGTTATGACTTCATCTATTGTTATTTCAACAAATTTTTACTAAGCAATATCAAACTCAATAGGACGCCCACATAATCATAATATGAATTATACATCATGGATAAGGCATATAAGTTTCATGCATTCATTTGCGAGATCAATGCATACTGAATCAAAATTGTTTATACTTCAACTAATGTGCCAAAGCCAGTGATGGAAATACATAATTACTATTGAATACCAATTAGTCACTGAAAGTTTTTATGTCGACATAGCACTGTCATCATGGAAAATAATCAACTATCAAATCAAAACCCTAATTCTTTATCATTGTGAATTCAATCAATCCATAAGCCAAAACATATCTATGAAATATCAAGAATCATGTCAAAACTCCAATATTGCTCATCAATATTAAATCAATAAGTCAAATCTTGTCAAACCCTTGCAACTGGCTTTAATGATCAAATAGAAATAACATACTAATATGAATACTATGGTCCCCTTCAAACACAAGTTTAGTCAAAAAATTCATATTCTCTATAGAAATTCAAACATTCAAACTTCAATACTTATATAACTTTCTATTGTCTGCTCCACATTTGTAGGATTGTCATACTATAGAGGTGATCCTAGCTTTATGCATATGGATTTAGTTTTTGTGACCTCTAGGCACAATCACACCCTTAGGCATTCTTACGTGTGGTTGGGAGGCTTATAACCACACTCTTAGGCCTCTTTCCCAATGGTTGGGGATTATACTAGTAGAAACCTTCTTTTCTCAAACCAAAACTTGTTACAAACTAACAAAATCAATTATTTGACTATTCATGTCCAAAAATCTTACTTCGACAACAAATAATATTCTATACATTTAATGCAAATGATAATAGGTGTAGGGATCACATGGAAAGTTTCTCCCTCTGAATGGGAAGCCACTTCAGTCATCATCATTCAAAACATCAACTTGTCTATCATAATACTGTCATGCATCAACAGAACTGTTATATCATGAAATCAAACTATAATAGGTTCTAAAACATATATTCATCATGGTCATAACATGTTAGCATCAAATACTTGATCATCACATATGAACATGAAATCAAAATTTCATCAAGAGTTAGATTCATGTGATTTGGGAAGCTTCAAAGATTATAATCACTACATGACTTCTTTATCATATTACTCAACCATCAAGTCAGGGAATCTAGATTTATCACATTGTTAAATTTACCAAACTTATCAAAACCTAAACAAGGTCAACAAGAAGTTCCCAAATATCAATCTTATTATTATACTTTCATCATTAATATTACCATTCTTATCACAAGTATCAAATCACAATATATCAATTTAAATGCATCTGGGAAATTCATCATGTCTATAATGTAAGATACTTGTCAAATATAAAGTGCACCAATATATAACATGTGCCATAAATCAATATTACTTTCATATGCATATATGAGTCAGTCATGAAGGTGATATTCTCACCATGCCTTAGGGCTTACCTTTCCATCCAATATTTCACCTAAAACAATATACTATACATACCTTATAACATTCAGATACCTTTTCACTTTGTATCACTTACTTATCATGGGAAATTGTAGCTCTTTTCTTCCTGCACTAACCATATTTTCCTGCACCTTAGATGATCCTAAATAAGGATCCACTTATCACATCTCAATATGAGGTTAGAAGTATCCAAATACTCAAATATACATGCAAGAATTATAACCAATGATCATATCAATAAATCTAAATAGAAGTAAAGACATAAAAAGTAACATAAATCGAAAAATTAATTATATTCAATGGGAGGTGTTCATCTCCCTCTTGAACTAACCTTCAAGAGTTGTTATTGTCCATTGTCCATATAACAGTGCTGCCTTCATTATATTTCAACCAACTTCTTTAGAAAAGGGGCTTAATTGAGACTATCCCATCTAGTGCTACATCATACTTGTCACAAGTGCTTGAACATCTCCACATTGGTCATGCATATCTCAAATATTTGTCATAATCCATGGTTTCCTCTGAACCCTAACCTCATAATATCCATCAAACTCTAATAACCAAATTGCGTAGGGTTTCCTTCAAACCCTAGCATTCTTTTAGGTCTCCACCATCTTCTTTAGCTTCCAACAAAGTTGTCTTCATAGGGGTGATCTTGAATGACTTAAATTCTTCAGGCCAACTCTGAAACCATGTTTAATTTTCTTAGGGCTATAATTTTATTTTCTTTAGATAATTGGATTTCTTCATTTGCATATTAAATTTTCCCTACAACATCATATCATTATTCAGATTTACAACATTATTCAACAACATTAGTGATTATATAGAAATAATGTAGGTTTTAACCCCGTATAGAAATTAGCTACATACAAATCCTGCATACGAATTCTAAAACATAGAAAATAAATAATGCGAGATCGAACACATAAAACACATATACACAGAGATTTTCCCCTGGATCCCAAAACCGGGACTACCAGCTTGATTTTTCATTATGTTCCTTTCAATGTTATAATACATATTTATACATGCCGAAGCATCCAATACCATGGACCGAAAACCATCGCGTCCAAAAAACATGTGCCAAAATCATGCACAAAACCATAGGTGGGTTTGCCCAACCTAACATCGGGTCCAAAACCAAAATTTTCCACGGCGCTGCTCTGGACCCCATAAAGTGGAGTTACGAGTGCCCCTCAAACCCCCTGTTAACTATGCAGAAAGAATATAACACAACCCAACATTCTCCCACTTGTTGTTTTCTTTCCACAGGGGGCCACAAGAGAGCTTAGTCATTTTTCCAGCCCTGAAATGCCCATTGTTTCTCTACACCAAGAGAACTTCTCAGAGCTCATAGATTTTGTCAATGCATCTGCAGTATTCTTCAAAGTGTCCACCTTTACTAGCAACACCTTTTTGTCTGCTATCATATCCCTCACAAAGTGATACTGAACATCAATGTGCTTTGTCTTTGAATGATATGCGGGATTATTTGCCAAGAAAATTGCACTTTGTCTGTCACAGTATATCCTTATAGCTTCCTGTACTAACCCCATACTTGAACACAATCTCTACAACCAAACTGCTTCCTTGCTTGCATGAGTGGCTGCCATGTATTCTGCCTCTGTAGTTGATAGTGCCACTACAGATTGTTTCTTACTCATCGAACTGACTACACCTCCAAATAGGTTAAACACATAACCACTTGTAGATCTTCTCTGATCCAGATCTCCAGCCCAGTTTGCACCAACAAAGCCATGAATATCCAACACTCCATCCAATCCTAGTCTTCCTTGGTAGCACAAACCATAATCACTAGTGCCATACAAATCCCTGAAAACCGCTTCACTGCTATCCAATGCTCCTTCCCTGGTTTTGACATAAACCTACTCAATACTCCCACTGCATGTGCAATGTATGGTCTAGTACAAACCATTGCATACAATAGGCTACTGACTACACTTGCATATGGAACATGGGACATGTCCTCTTCCTCTTCATGTGTCTTGGGACATTGTTCAGTAGATAACCTCACACCTACAAGAATAGGAACCTTCACCGATTTACTATCCTACATATTAAACCTCTGCAATATTGTCTCGACATACTTCCTCTAGTTTAACCAAAGCTTCCTCTCTACCCGATCTCTTTTAATTTCCATGCCCAAAATATAGTTTGCAGCACCAAGATCTTTCATGTCGAATTTGGAGGACAATTGGGTCTTCAAATCCTGGAAAATTTCTTTGTCATTTCCAACCAGCAACATATCATCCACATACAAGACCAAATAAATAACGTGGTCACCAATTAATTTAAAATACACACAGTGATATGCTTTGCTTCTAGTGAAGCCAAGTCCTCGTATAAATGTATCAAATTTCTGATACCACATCCTTGGTGACTGTTTTAACCCATACAGAGACTTCTTTAACTTGCATACCAGTTCTTTCTTACCCTTCACCACAAAGCCTTTAGGCTGCTTCATGTAGATCTCCTCTTCCAGATCCTCATGAAGAAATGTTGTCTTCACATCATCTATTCTACCTCAAAATCAAGAGCAGCAACAATAGATAAAAGTAATCTAATAGAAGTTTACCTTGGCAACAGGAGAAAAAATATCACCAAATTCAATTCCCAGTACCTGGGAATAACCTTTTGCTACCAATCAAGCTTTGTATTTCTCCACTTTTCCTTCTGCATTTGTCTTCTTCTTGAACACCCATTTGCTGCCAATGGGTTTCCTTCCAGCCGACAACTCCACCAGATCCCAAGCCTCATTTTTGTGCAAAGATGCCATTTCATCAACCATGGCCTCTTTCCAGAGTTTTCCATCCTCTGAATCTATTGCTTCCTTCACAGTTCTAGGATCATCATCAGTAACAGACAAAGTAAGCAGATGGACTATACCTTTCTGGCTGCCTTCTTTCTTGAACTAAGATTCTCACAGCTGGAGTTTTTGGCTCTTCGTATTCTGATTCCTCCTCTACTATAGAGTCTGATTCTTCCTCCTTTAGCTCAAACTCTATCTTCTCAGGTTCCTTTGGTTGGACTTCATGTTTAATAACATCTTTTACTTCTCTGAAGACCACATCTCGGCTATACACAACCTTCTGTGTGACTGGGTTCCAAAGCTTATAACCCTTTAAACCATTCTTATACCCAATAAAGATGCACTTCAGATTTACTATCCAACTTGGTTTATTTCTCCTTAATTGGAACATGTACATATGCATCACATCCAAATACCCTCAGATGTGAAAGAGAGGGTTTCTTACTAGTCCATACCTCTTGTGGAGTCTTATCCTCCAACACTGATGAAGGTGACATGTTGACCAGGTAACATGCAGTATCCACCACCTCTGCCCAGAATTCCTGTCCTAACCCGGCACCATTGAGCATGCTTCTTGCCCTTTCCATCAACGTCTTATTCATTCTTTCTGCAACTCCATTTTGCTGAGGTGTATATGGAGTAGTATTCTGCCATGTTATACCACACTTCTTACATAATTCTTCAAATTCCTTACTGCAAAACTCTCCACCGTTATCTGTCCTCAGCACCTTTATCTTCTTCTCTGTCTGGTTTTCCACCAGAGCCTTAAATTCTTTAAACCTGTCAAAGACTTCAGATTTCTTCTTAAGGAAATATATCCATGTATTCCTTGAGAAGTCATCTATAAATGATACATAGTACATAGACTTACCTAGTGATGGAACCTTCACAGGTCCAAACACATCACTGTGCACAAGTTCTAATATCTGTTTCACCCTCTTACTACCAGAGGGGAAACTCACCCGATTCTGCTTCCCGTATACACAATTTTCACAGAAATCAAAATCCAGAGAACTATTACTCATACCTTCTACCATACCTTTACCATGAAGTATTCGAAGGCCCTTCTCTCCGGTATGTCCAAGCCTTTGATGCCACAACATGGTCTTTTCTCCAGAGACCACTATATTTTCTACTCCACTTTCAGGAACCACGGAACTGTTGCACCCATCAACGATAGTGCTACCTTGCAGCTTGTATAGAGTTCCAATCCAAACTCCCCACATCAATACCAGTGCTCCCCGAACCATCTTGTAGGTATCCTTCTTGAACACTGTTTTTACACCTGCATCATCCAGCTTACTAACATAAATCATATTTTTGGCTAATGCAAGAATATGCAGAACACCTAGAAGTGTTCTAACCCTTCCACCTTGTAGCTTCAACTTTACTTTTCCATGACCAATGATTCTACCTTTCTTGTCATCCCCTAAGAATCCATCACCACCATCATATTTTTCATACTCACATAACCACTCTCTATGGGGAGAGAAGTGAAAGGATGCACCTGAGTCAATCAACCATGCTTTGTCATCTACATGTGTACTTGAGGAAGCCAAGTACAAATTCCCACCTTCATCTGAGGTGGTTTTCGCTTCTACAGAAGGAGCATCATCAGATCCCTTTCCTTTATTAGGAGCTTTAGATTTACAGTCCCTTTTGTAGTGCCCTTCCTTTCCGCATTTCCAGCACACCACCTCTACAGGTTTTCCTGGAGATTTAGATCTCCCTCTAGATTTAGATCTCCCACTCGATGAATTATTTTTGCTTCTGTTTTGGGACCATCCTCGTACAGACAAGGCATCACCATTCTGGCTCTCTGTTTTTTTCCGTCTCATCTCCTCCGTCAGCAAGGATGAGACTATTTCATCAATCTTCAAGGTAGTTGTATTACTACCTATTGTAATAATCACACTATCCCACGAATTTGGTAGAGAACAACAAATTGATGCACTTATCTTCATCTGAAATTTTAATATCAACAGATAATAACTGACTTACCACATTATTAAATGAGTTTAGATGTTCTGTCATCGAGTCTCCATCTTTCATCCTCAAGTTATACATCTTTTTCCGCAGGAACAATTTATTCACCAGAGACTTAGATTGGTACAAAGTCCCTAACTTGTCCCACAAAGCCTTTGTTGTAGCTTCCCTTGATACATTCAGTAATACTGAATTTGAGACACAATCGTATTGTTCTCTTTGCCTTTCGATCCAACTTCTTCCATTCTTCATCGGACACTTCCATTGCTTTAGTACCCTGATCTACCATGATCCGCTGATCTTTATCGACCAACAAATCCTCCATATTGAGTTTCCATAATTCAAAACTTTGACCATTAAATTTCTCAATCTCTATCTTTCCACTGCTCGCCATCTTCTTTCACCAACAGAATTGATCTCGTAGATCTCCCACTGAACAGGGTCTACCACAGGCCCGAGTGAAACCCCTCAACGACAAAGGCGCCCCCTTGAAGCGAAAACTGCTCTGATACCAAATGTAGGTTTTAACCCCATACAGAAATTACCTGCATACAAATTCTGCATACGAATTCTAAAACACAGAAAATAAATAATGCAAGAGCAGAACACATAAAACACATATACACAGAGTTTTTCCCCTGGATCTCAAAACCGGGACTACCAGCTTGATTTTTCATTATCTTCCTTTCAATGTTACAATACATATTTATACATGCCGAAGCATCCAATACCATGGACCGAAAACCATCGCGTCCAAAAAACATGTGCAAAAATCATGCACAAAACCATAGGTGGGTCCGCCCAACCTAACATAGGGTCCAAAATGAAAATTTTCTGGGGTGCTGCCCCAGACCCCATAAAGTAGGGTTACGGGTGCCCCTCAAACCCCCTGTTAACTATGTGGAAAGAATATAACACACCCAACAAATAAAAATATCATCATCAATGCAGCGGAACATAAAGGAACAATAAAAAAAAATCATTCACACACAGAGACACCAAGATTGGTTGGATACCAGAGAAAAACCCACTATGGAGAAACCCTTTCAAATTCTTCTTCTTATTATATTTTCATTGAATGATTCACCAAAAGAGAGTACAATGATCCATATCTTCAACCATAATCCTATCTAGCAAAATAAACTAAACGCCATCCAAGACGATGATCCCAGTAAATCAACCAAACAAGATTCAAAAGATGATTCCAGCAAAAATACTGATCATATATCATTTCACTAGAATATAGTCAACTTCAATCATCTACGTTCAACTCCATCAATTGACAAAAACAAACCCTACTTTCCAACCACAAGGAAGACGTGATGTGTGTGTAGCTAAAAGGCTTCAGCTGCATAGATGAGACGATCTGCATGTGGTTGCAGCTGAAATTTCACTGAGGAAATCCTACAACTGAGGCTAAAAACCTTAGAAAAGAAATGTGAACTTCAAACAATGGAATTTCCACTTTGTGCAAACCAATTCTCTGCGAACCTTCCTTAGACCTGTGCGAGCCATACCCAAACAAATAAGAATGACCATGATGATGATGTTGAAATGATCTTAAGGTCACTTGTATTCCCATTAGAGAATTTTTTATGTCTAAGATAGGCCTCCTAAGAAAAATGTACAACAAAATAAACTTTATAAGAACCAATAGGATTCAAGATGATGATGTCAACCATGGGGGATGATTCACCATTTTTGGGGTAAAAATGTAAAAAGAATAAAAAATAATAAAATAATAAAACTAATTTTCTACTTGTATTTTCAACTTATCTCCTTAAGGTTTTACTCAAACTTCGAGCAAGAGTACTCGTTGGATGAAAATTTGTATTCCTCATCCAAGTAGTACCCATATTTCATACTTTTGATGGACCCTACTACACAAAAAATGAGAAAAACATGAAAAACATTATTGCAATCACGTTTTTCATGTATTTCTCATTTTTGGTGTAGTAGGGTCCACCAAAAGTATGCAATATGGGTACTCCTTGGATGAGGAATCACATTTTTCATCCAATGAGTGTTCCCACTCGAAATTTGAGTAAACTCATAGGGACATAAGTTGAAAATACGAGTTGAAAAAGTAGTTTTTTTCTTTTTTCCCTCTAAAATTTCATGATGAAATCTAATATTGTTTTATTATTTCCACAATTATTTTATAATTTCCTTAGGATTCCCATTTTAGAACTCAAAATTCCCCTAATTATGGGTCTCCAATTTCTTGTTAGGGTTGACTTATCCTTTTGTGCACATGTCAGATTTTCTTCAAAATTACACTTTCCCTTGTCCAAATTGAGTGCTTAAATAGTCAAAATTGGTCCTCTCGAAAAGAGGAATCTATTCCCATGGTTGAAATTTGTCACTGAGATACCAAATTATAACATATCATCATTAAATTATGGAAAATAACTCATCCTCAGCAAATTTCTATTGTGCATGAATACTCCAAATTGTATTGATTTTATAGGGTAAAAGGTAAGGATTGTGTACCTCAAATAAATGCACACTAGGACCTGTAATTAATTAGTAGTGTGAGAATGAAATTCCATCCTAAAGATACAAACATTTAATACAACATATCATACTCATTATCCTAAAAGAAATATTACTCACTAAAATCCAAGTCTGCCAATGTAGCAATTCATCATATCTGCTAATGTTCAAGTCGGAACAAATATGCACTCTGGGCTAAAATAATTACACTCTTGGTAATGAAATTTGAAATAGGACATGACTGGATAATACCTAACCTTAGGATATAAACTTTCATCATATCTTACAAATACCCTACATAGCTATGTTTCCCACTTATACACAACTTTTACATAAATCAAGTTGAAGCAAAACTTAGAATGTTGTATGAAATCTGAAGTATAAATTTTTAAGCTCAAAGTAAAGATATAACAATGGAAAAGTGTTTAAAATAATTAAATAAATAATATGCAATTTGAATCAATCATATTGGCCAATTTTTTTTTCCAACAATTCATACCAAAGATTGAACACTTTAAGGACATTGCAATAGGTAGTTTGTGTCGGCATAGATAATAATGAAGCATTTCAAAGTTTGGGCCATAAAAAGTATCATTTTTTAAACATGGATTACAAATAATTATGAAAATTTAGAATTCTTTCTCCTTAGCGCTATTGTCTGCAAAAATGGCATCTAGTGTATCATTGCCAATGTTCACATGTTCTTTCAAGTATTTAATATTATGATCATCCTCATCTTGACTTACACCATCTTCATCATCATTAAAATTTCACCGTAGACCATGTATATTGCTACCAAATGTATTTGGATCTTCATATAAGTCTAGATTGTTGTTTTCTTGTTCCTGAACATAACCATCTTCAACATCATCATGGATGTCAATTTCTTCAATGTTCTCTAATTCCTCTCTCTCATTTTGTTGGCCACCATTATTCTACTCAATATCCACTATTGCATCATCAAATACATGTATTAATATTGTATCATAATGTATGATAAATATCCATTTCAAGTCCAAAATATCTTCATAGAAAAATTCCTACACATGAACGACATATATATATTAAACCTATGTTATAACAATTTTATTGCTTAGTAAACACACACACACACACACACACACACACATATTCACAATAAAGTATGAATTAATAAATTAATGATCACTAATGAATTGGTAGAACATAATGTTCCTTATCCTCTGGTAGGAACCTTGAGTAATCTATAGAAAACAATGCACTATTGGTATCATATCTTTGTTTCCTCTCAAACGCTTCATACCATCTACACTTAAAAATAAAACATTTAAAAGAGTGGTAATCAAACTCAATAATTTATTGGATTTTCCCAACATATTGTAAATTCCCTTCAATAATATTCTTATCTTTTGAGCTTGATCTATTGGATTACTTGAAATCAACCTTGATGCCACAATCAAGGATCGTCTCTTTACATCTACACTTTCTACAATTTTTTTATGGAAAAATTACCTTGATGGCACTAGACTAGGCGCCATTTGTGCCAAATTTTGTGCCTCAACTAGATCACATTATGAGATCTGATTCAATGCTAAAATTGGCGACCGATGAGTAGAAATTTAAAAATTACCATGGGTCAAAACTTCGAAATTAAATACCCACCAACTATTGAACAAAAAAAAATTAGACTATCTCTTTCTCCTCTGAGAATTTTTTTCACTATTGATAGGTGAAAACCCAAAAAGAAAAGAATAGGCTCCTCCACCCTCACCTGGTTCTTGATCCAGGACATCTGGTTCTTCCTCTTGATCACTCTCATGAGCATAATAATTTGGGTATGGATAACTCTCACAAATGTAGATTGGCCATTGTGAATGAATATGCATGTGTATTAATTGTAGGTTGTGTGTATGTGATGGTCATGTGAGGATGTCAAGGGAATCATATGTTTTGGCCCAACTATTTTATGCAGGTTGTGTGTATATGTTGGCCTCATGGGAATGCTAAGGACATCATATGCTTCACATTTTATAATATGAATGATCTGTTTTTTTTCACGTGGGATATATATTATGTGATATATATATTATGATGGATATATATTAACCATAATAGATGTTGGTAACCTCGCAGAACTTGTAGGGAATGGATCATGTAAAATCCTTGGTCATTATTCTTAGTGGAAAAGGATGAACCAACCAAGTTATTGTTTAGAGTGTGTGTGTCTGTTTGTTTCAAGATCAAGTTTAGTTAGCATTAAAAATATCAATAGCTCAAAGGCTATATTATTACCTTGCAAATAACTTCCCTTTATTCCTGGAATTTTCTAGAGAGAAGGCATATTATCTACTACCTTATAGTTGGTAGCTCTGTGAGACTCGATCTTCAGAGAGAGAGAGAGAGAGAGAGAGAGATGCCTTTTTTCCATGAAAAAACCCTATATACAATGTTTATGAGAAAGAAATCAAAATATATATTGCATTGTTTACTTATTACACTCCAACATAATAGCCTAATAATTTTATTGTATAAAAATACAATGATGGCATGTCCTAGAATATATACTTAACTTCCATAAAATTATTGACAACAATCTCATAAATCCAACACCAAAGTCCTATATTCATAAAAGCACATTAAGACAAAAAAAATTGGCCTTTTGAAATATTAATGCCTCTTCTATACTTGAGTACAAATAAGGTACCCTCATGATAGATCATAACTTTTTTAAATAAAGAATTTGCATGTATGTTTAACTCTCGATATTTGTAAGAAAAAGTAGTAAACTAAAAGGTGGCTTTTACCTCCTTCACATGATTCATAATAGGGATGAAGCCAATGCTTTTGATTTTTCACTATTGTTTTTCCCAATATATTATGAGTTTTGAGTTTCCATAAGATTGGAAATGCTTTAACCTCACTTTGTTGTAACTTTTAACAAAATCCACAAGCATAGAATTCTAATTTATTGTTAGAGCCTTGCCTCACAACATATTTCAAAGTAAAATAATGATTAAAATTTAAGTAGAGGATTTCCCCTTCTCTATAGATATCTGGGTCTTCTTATCCTGGAATGTTTAAACCTTAGGGAATATCTTGGTCAAGACTTGGCATTAATATGTACTTATCTTATCTCTTCTTTGGTATATTATTTTTGCAATCCTTAGCGAATCTAGTCTCATGAGCTACCAAAGCAAGGCTGCATACCATATCTTGGAAGGTCATTTTATTTTTGTTCCACCGAATCTATAAATAAAAGACAAGGAAGTGTCTTAAAATATGTGATCACCTTAGTTGTCAACTAATCTAAAAGGTAGTCAACATGAGTCTGCTTATTGCATTTAATTGAGCCTACCAAATTACCTCCTCCTAGGTAGACCTATAAAAAAGGTAAGTCGTGAAAAAAAGGTCCAAAGTTTCATCACTACTTTTCCAAAGTATGCACCTACTAGGCCCTCCTAAATTCCTTTTATAGCATGCCCCAAGTTAAAATTTTATTGGTTAAGGACAACCATAAGAGAATTTTAGTTTTTAGTGGACAAGGCAATTTCCAAATAGATCTCCACCACCATACCCTTTTTGTTGATAATATTATTGAATCCTCATTGTGTAACTTAATTTGATAGTGTGGTCCTCTAAGGAACTATTACTGAACCATTTGAGGAAATCTTCCTCCTTTGAAAATTTGATGACACTATGGTTAACTAGGTTAACACAAAAACATAGCTATATTCTCTAAAAATATACATTTCCTTAGTTGCACGTGTATTAAGAGATCAAAGGGAGGATGATGATAACTTACCAATCCTTTGTGGATTCACCCCTTTCCCTAGCTTTTCTAAGTGAAGAATGGTAATAAATACTAGTTAAAAACACTGGCAAGTAACCCCAAAAGACCTAATGAGATTTTACCTCGAGGCCTCCATAAACTCTCTCATAATATTATTTACCAATTAATTTAACCCTTAAAATTGTTGAATGGTATTGTCATTCATGTTAACCCTGGAGTTTGAATTTTAATAAACATTAGACATTGATGTCAAATTGTTAATGAACACTCTTATATTTTTATATATTACATCAAGTTGGAAGCTACATTGAAGGTTGGAAATAAACCCTAGATTTGGGGTTTGGGTTTCGTAGACTAAAGACATACCCTGAACTTGTTGGAGGTTTTTGAAGTGTAATATCACTAATTTTACTTGTATATACTTGTCATTGGATTCTCATCATCAAGATGTTTCCAGTGGTATGTGGCACACCCCAACAGGCCTCACGGTTTGAGAGAGATTCACATTTGAAGTTGAAACCCCCAGTTTCTGGGAGAAAACCCCAAAGGGTGACCATGTGATAACTTCATCTTAAACAATTTAAATAATCATGCCATAAGACCCATAACCAAGGAATCAAAATAATATTATAATAATTGGTCTTTTAAATCAAAGGGATAAGTCAATACAAGGTCATCATCCTAGGTCAACCTTCAAGATCATTTAGCTAAGAAAAAAATTAACTTCCTCATGATAATATAATTTTCCTAACGTAAAATTTAAATAATATCTTGGTTAAAATACCTAATTTCAATGATATGTTAGGGTTTCAAAATTTAATTTAAAGATTTAAGGACAATTTTCCACAAAGGGTTTTTGTGTCAAAAAGGAATTAAATCCTATTTCCTAAATTGAATTTCATATCAAATAAAAATTAATTTTAAAATGGGTTTACCCTTCCTAAAATCCTCCAATATTTATATTTGGAAGCCCCTCATACTATAAAAATAGGCCTAGACCTCATCTCTAACACATGCATCTTGAAATAAACCAACATTAAGATCAAGCTTTGAAATTCAAACTCAGTGAATACAATGAAGAAAGGAAATTGAATGATTTGTCGAAGGTTTTTTTTTGTTTTCTTTAATTTGGGTATTTGGGATTTCTTGAGGTTGAATTTTCTTTTCTTGCAGGTAGACTGAGATTTCCTTGCAAATCTGAACCAAGTTTGTCTTAAAAAAGGGTATGTGACTAGGGATTTTTTGTTCAGGCTTATCTTTTGTTGGTTTTTTTTTGTTCAGTTACCTTCAAAAGGGGGACTAAGAGCATTAAGTAATTCTTCCAAACCAAGTAAATTTCCAGCCTTCTGAGCATTATATTGTTGTCCCTCTACTAGGGCATCCATTGCAGGAGAGAAGTGTCTTCTTGGGGCACAAGCCTAGTCACAAGAACAAAATAGTTGTGACCTTGTTTATCTGCATATCAAGGCCTGAAGATAGTGACATTTATTGAAAGAGTCTCTTGAAGGTGAAAAACCATAAATAATTTTCAAATCCTATTGATGGTTATGACAATCCTAAATATCTGTGGCCTAGATAGGATTGAAACATAGTTGTATCAAATCGAAAATACTTGTTCTAGTTTACCAAATTGGAGCCAACCATTAATAGTCCTTTTGAGTATTAAAGACGACCTCATATCCTATAGTAACTATTAGTCCTATATAAGGTTTATCAACTTAATAATTTATTGAAATCACAATCATAATAACCATACTTCTAAAATCTAATCCATAGACCTAGTACAATAATCAAATTGTTAAAAGTGTTCTGAAGAGAATATTACATTGGTTTTTAGTATAGAGGAAGTTTTTTTAGAAACATGTAGAAAAATATTGATTAGAAAAGATTTAATATTTGAAACTACAACAATGATACAAAATTGACCTTATGTTTTAGTGTGAACCTTAGTGTGACCAAAAAGTTGTAGACATAGGCATAACCTTATCTAGAAGTGACCTTAACTTGACATATACAACAATGGATCTCATATGAAAATAATTTTTTTAATGATAAAATATTGATGCTTATAGTGATATTCATTGCATAAGTATTGCAAGACATTGACATAAATCTTGACAGTTATAATAATGACCATGTTGTACACCGATCATTAGATTTTACTCCTGACTACATAGTAATATGTGGTAGTATTTAAAAACAAAGTCAACAACTTTATAGATAGTGATATAGTGATTTTTCATATTGACTTTATATATGTGACAATGAGACAAGCCTAAATAACTATGGAATATTCAATGCTAGTGTTCTCAACCAAGACAATGATCCTTGCATGAAGAGATTGAGTCCTTGATATATAGTGATTCCTGGACTACACATGATAAGGAAAATGTGACACTTGGTAATATCCATGACATTTGTTGTCCTTTATTGACAAGTACAGTAACTAGACAAAGACAGTAACGTTGCCTTTACCATGTGATACTCAACAACAATGTTGAGGCATGAAAATATACATGAAGATTTGTGATCAATAACTTTGTACAATAGCTGGTAACTTGACAACCTTGAAATGATAGTGATGATTGTAACTGCAAAGTGACAATGAGCTTTGATGAGTGCATAATTATTGTAATTTGTTTTGTCAATGATTGACATGAGAATACACTTGGTATTTGATAGTTTATTTTGATACTTAACAATGTTGTCATACATGACAACTTCTTGATATTAGTGAATGAGTGTTGGCTTGATGATGTAGTGCAATAACCATACATGAAAACCTTCTTGTGATGATAAGTTAACTTGACATGTGACAGTACTTGATAGTGATAATAAGATGGCGATGACTATGATATGATTGATTTGATGATTTGACTTGACATAAAAATGACAATGATTGAGGAAAAAATACAAGTTATCAATAGGGATTCAGAAAAGGTCACTCTTCTAAAGAAAAAAATAGAAGAAGCAGAAAGAAGAAGACAAATATTGAAAAAAACGGTTTCAAGAAGACCAACAAGAACTTGATGCAACTCTTAATGAAATCAAAAAGTTCGTGGATTGGAAAAAGGAACACTTGCAAAATATCAAGAATTGGCTCAGTTGAAGATGAAGGCATAAATTGAAGGTAAGGCTCCATGTGATGGAGGCATAAGCTCCAAGACTTCACAGAGTAAGATTGAGGATAAGACTAGTTGAAGTGAAAAACCAAAGAATATTAATAATGTTGAGCCTCCAAAGAATAATTTTGAAGAAATCAAGGACAAAGGTCAACATAGGACCACACCACCACCTCTAAATAAGAACGAATATAGAAGACCATCTAGACAAGATAACTCATCCAGTCACGCTAATTCATTTAATGGTTATTATTTTTCATGTACTAACTTTGGAAATATGGCTAGAGAATGTAAAATTTTTAACAGTTACAATTATCAAGGGTATTATGAAAACCCTAGAAGCAGGCTTGTTGAATCACAAGATAGATTTCACGATGATATTTACAGCAAAAAATATGTGTCAATTAGGCCAAATATTGAGTGTTTGAAATGCAATAACAATGGCCATATAGCTCGTGATTGAAAATACAAGAAGGAATATTTCATGAATGGCAACCCCAACATTGAATGTTTCAAATGCAACAATTATGGGAACATGGCTAGCGACTGCACATACAAGATGGTATCAACCATGAATGACAAACTTGATGTCAGCTACAATAAGGCTTGGAGACGAAAAAAGGTACAAGAAGATCAAGCAAATAAAAAGGTCTTAACGCTCATGCTTTCAGGTTTTGTAATGGAAAAAGATGAATCAAAAGATACATCAGACGCGAGTCAATAAGTTCTACCTGAAGAGTTGGGTGATACATTATTTTGAAGAATCGAGCTTGTCGACTCCCTGAATTTTAAAGAGGGGGAGTCAATGCAATAGTATATGGGACATTTCAAAGACAAGTCTATAGTTGACAATTAGGATGCATTATAGGCAAAATAGAAAATTCAAGTTAGATATGTCAAGTCCATAACAGATTCAGGGGGAGAATAGAAGTCAAAGGAAATATAGGTCCATAGTGATTGATCATTAGAAGAAGTCAAAGGAGCCATCAACATCGATAGCATAAGCTTATGGCTAGTTGATCCATATTCAACATAGGAAATCCTTATGAAGTGTTGCAGGACAAGGGGAGACTTATCACTGCAGGAAGTATTAGGGAAGGCATTTCGAAGTAGATATGCACTTTGTAGGAAGACAGAGGAAGGCTTCTCGTCAGGGGAAGAATAAGCAGGTTACATGTCGACAGGAAGCACACAAATTGTTAGGGGGACCACCCTTTTCCATTGATTTTAAAATGGGGTACAAATCAAGATAGAATATCAAGGCATGAAGTCAGGGGGAGTTGTACTCACAAAAAGGAATACATGTGTTTCCATCATTGACAAAGGGGGATATTCCTAAATGGTGTTGTCATTGATGTCAACCATGCAGTTTGAATTTGACTAAACACTAGTCATTGATTTCAAATTTGTAATGAACGTCTTATACTTGTCTCAATTACATCAAGTTGGAAGCTCCACTGAAGGTTGGTTGGAAACTCTAAATCTAGGGTTTGGGTTCCTTGGACTAAGGACATACCCAGAACTTGTCAGAGGTTTTTTAAGTGGAAAATCATTAATTTTACTTTGGAGGTCCTTGCCATTGGATTATCCTCATCAATATGTTTCCATTGGTATGTGGCATGCCTGAAGAGGCCTCCCAGTTTAAGAGATGTTCGCATTTGAAGTTGAAGGCCCTATTTTCTAGGAAAAATTCCCAAAGGGTGACCATATGGTTACTTCATCTTAAATAAGTTAAATAATCATTCATAATACCCCTCACCAAGGAATTAAAATAATATTAGAATAAATTTTCTTTTAAATAAAAGGGCTAATTCAATACAAGTCTCTAAAAATCCAAGGTCAAATATAAATCCTAGGTCAACCCTCAAGATCATTTAACTAAGAAAACAATTAGCTTCCTGTTATAGAAATTTTTGTGCCTTACAGCTCTAAGCATGAAATGTCCATAAACCAAGGGATCCTAAGTCCCTAAAGGTGTTGTTCCGACCCCTAAAGGAACAAGGTCAACAAATTACAGCTTCTCCCAGAAGTTCTCCACCAAAAACTACTCAGAATCAGTCAAATCAGGATCATTTCAGCTGTTCCACTGGCTAGCTGCGTTGCATATCACCCAAGTACACTAGCTAGGTGCGTTGCAACGCACCTAAATGCACTACCAGGGTGCGTTGAGCGGGAAATGCCAAATGGCAGTGCCATTCCTCGAGGTGGAAAGACAATGGAAGCTTCCAAATCTTCTCCAATGACACTTGCCTCACTGAGTTCGACCAAGGATTAGTAAGAGGCTCTCAGTCTCCAAGTGGAAGCAAGAACTGACAGAGAGAAGCCACTAGTCAAATCATAAGATGACTCATCCTCCTTGCATACATCTATATATGGATCCCTCATCCCAAAGATCCAGAGGCTGGAATTTTGTACATTGCAAAGAATTGCTGTTGGTTTTGAGATAGATATCAGAGTATTGGGTGATTTATGCTTTGTTGGAGGTGAAGAGGGCTTCTTTGCTGGGAGGTTGATGTTGGATCAGGAATCATCAGTTGTAACTCCTCCTGGATCTTCTTGTTATATCAATAAAACTATTTGAGTTTCTCCTACATGCTTGTGTACCATTGATGGTTGTTACATTTGTATGTTTAGCTTAAATATGATCCTAAGCTTTTTATGAATATAAACCCATGTCTTTGTATAGTTTCCTTCTTCTGTAATCTTGCAGGTATTTGGTGAAGCCGGGCAAGTAAGGGAGCAGGTAGCTGGAAGCTGTCAAAGAGGAGAGAGATTGGATCAAAGGACTAGCGCAAGACACAGGTTGGTTCATCCTATTCCTCTTCGTTTATAGTTCATAAAGAAGAATACAAAAGTAGTTTTCTCTGTTTGTTTCTAAGGTCACTGTCACACCTTAGTGGGATAGGGTCGTTCTGAATAGACACTTTTCCCGTTAACAAAATGGCGACTCCACTGGGGACGATTGTCTAGTTAGTTTGTTTGTGTTTCTCTTGTTGTTTGTTTCATAAACTTAGAAGTAGCAATCGAACTGCATTTGCCATTAACAAATGCAAAGTAGACATCTGCTGCTTCAATCCATTCATTGGATCTGTTTATGATTTGAACAGCTGATTCAAAAATGATCTGATTGCCCTTTGTGATAGCTCTTAGACCTCCTTTAAATCTACCCTCTGATTGTGCATTACTGATTGCTTTTATTCGGCCAAAAACCATAGATTAAACTGCAAACTGTGACCCAGAACCCAGATAGAATTCTCGTTTATTCCCCAGCGCAAGCTCTGTGAAGAGGTTCTGCATTTCAACGCACTTCCCGAGAGGGCTACCTGCGCTGTAATGCAGTTTCTCTGTGTAACAGGTGCGCTGATCAGCCTAGCCTTGTGCAGCTGTGGTTCTTTGCTTCATTTTTTCAGTTTTATCTCTAATTTTTGCAGCCTGTGATCAGTGTATGTGTTTGTTTAAAAACCCCTTTTCCTTGCCATAATTCCGCCTCCTTTTTACAAAAGGACTGTAGATGTTTTTGTGTGTTTGTTGCGTCATTTACAGTTTTCCATTGCAAAAGTAGAATAGTCATACTGTCGTCCTTTGATTTAGATCTGTCGCAAGTGTCGATTTTGATCTTAGGAGAAAGTTTATTTGTTGTTGACAGTCGATTATGCTTTTACTTTTGCCTTTGGTTTCAATTTATGACTTTCTAGTGTCGAAACGAGTATTTATTTCAAAATCATAAAGTGTCGTAATCATCTCTACCTTTTGATTTCGAAAAGAAGCTTGTCTGTGTTTGTCACTTGAAAGCAAATTCAGATTTGTACATCAACTTTCTTTTTAGGCATCAATATTAAGAAAGTGAAAAACAAATACATGCACATGTGCATTTGCATATTGACAGTCTGTTTGGCTTGATTTAGGAAAAGTGCATTTACAGTGTGCTCTTTGCTCTTTGTGAAAAGATTGTGTCTTTCTTTTCCCCTTGTAGCTGGGATTTTCATTGCTGAAAAGAGATAAAAGTTTGCTTATCATCTTTAGATTGCATTTTAGGAATTACATCTACATCTCGTGGTGAACCCAAAAGGAAAACTTCATAAGAAATATCAACTTAAAATAAATCAATGAATCTAACAACACTTTGGAACTTAACGCACAACATTTAGAGGTCTAGGCTAGAGACGTATTCCGGCGTCGTAAAGCCTGGTAACTGTTGTCCTCACTGATGGTTGGGTGATTCCTCCACTTTGAGACGATAAGTGCCAGTACGGACTTGTGCTCCCACGTACCGTCGAGTATATATTGGGAGACCCCTATAGGCTTAAAACCTTTTATCCATAGGAAGCCGTGTCGGCCGCCCTACTGATCGCAATGCACCGAACACAGCATTCGGGAAGATTGACTGCCGTACCGTAAAAAGTATTCTGCAGTTTTTTGATTGGTTTGGTACTCCCTCTACCTAGATCTCCAAAGCAGTCCCTTTCGTTCCTTTTCAGACTCCTTAACGGAAAAGGTCCATCTGAGCACTTGTCACTTCAGGCTCATTAAAAATCGAAGGAGACTAGAGTCATCTTTTGTTTTTTCTCGACTCTTAAAAACTGAAAAAACAAGTTGTGTCAAAAGCGTCTAAAATTCATTTAATTCGGAAACATACTTCCCCTTTTTATTTTAGTTGATCGAGTAATCCGCAATCGTGGAAGAAAGTCAATTGAAACCCCGTCGTTCGCGGAGGCTTACGAGTCAACCGTCTTTGTCTCCGGAATCGAAACCAGTACGGACAAAGCGAACTCGTTTAACCGGTTCCAAATCTCCTATTAAAGTTAGAACAAGTGTTCCAACGACATCAGAGACTCCGGTTACTCCAAACATTTCTGGAATCCCTGCCTCTACAGAAGAAGTTCAACAGCCACGGAGGGACAGTGATACTGATCCTAGTTTGAGAGTGAACACTTGTGTTACCGAACCAGTTCCATCTACAACCGGTTCGGAGAGTCTTACTCTTCAAACATCTGTCGCTGTCGATTCCATACCTTCTTCGGCACCAGAAATATTTTACGGACCTGACGGTCTTCCCCTTCCACCTGGTCTGATTGCAATTGAAGAAATTGTAGAAGATCCTCAAACGAGTACTCCAACACACTTTGGAGTCGGGATCACTCTATATCCTTCTTCATCAGAAGTTAGTCTACCACCAGCGGAAGCTCCTGTAGAATCGCTAGGTAATATTTTGGATAGACTACAAATGTCTGAACAACCGTCAACATCTAGGACTGTGTCATCCGACACAGTGACGGCAAAACTCCCTGCTGTCACTCCGAAAATGTTCGCCCGCATACCATCTGTCCCGACTAGCTCTCAATCGCTAGAAGGAGCCCACTCAAGGGCTATTTCGACAGTCTGGTCCGTTCCTGTTTTTTCATCCGGAATAATATCCGGAAACTCTTATGTTGAGTCTCAACAAATTGATCCATTTGGAGGTCAATTTGGGCAGTCCGGCCCCCAAGGGCAAACAATTCCCTTGAGTTCTGGATTACCACCGTATGGGGGGCAGTATGCCCTTTCATTATCCCCTCCTGGAGGATATCCATACGGGAGTTCACAACAGTATTCAGGTTATACTGGAATTACCTCAAGTGGTTGGGTACCTATACTACCTCAACAACCAAGAGTTGTGTATTCAATGCAACAATGTGTACCTATGTCGAACATCCCGACTACGCCAGCTATTGTGACGGTGTCGCAAGTTCAAGTGCTACCTGTTGTATGCCAACCTCAGGTTTCTCAGGTTGTAATGCAACAGCCCCTTGACCCTATAACTCAACCACAATCGGTGACTAGTGGGGCGACACAGGTCTAGACGGGTACAATCACCCCTCACCTTGGTCCAACGGTTAGTATAGCGCAACATCACATGGCTTCACAACCATGGCTGGTGCAATACCAACAACCACAATTCCAACAAGTATACCAAGGTTCTGAGCAGCAAATCTTTGCGAACAGTGGACGGCCGTATATTCAAAACGGTCAAAATCAACCATTTTACAATGGTCATGTCCACCAACCTTACCAAACATACCAGCATCAAATGCATTATGCTGGTATGCAAAGACCAACTGCTCAGGCGATCCCATCGTATCCTGGGTATGCTTCACCTAACCTAAATCAACAGTTACCATTCGTGGCAACTTTAGAGTTACCTGATTTAAACTGGTTAACAAACGATCCAATTGCTTACGCCCCTTGGTGGCCAGCGATTCCGCATAAACTTCCATCAGATATTCCTAAATAAATGGAAATCTGGGTGAAGATCCATCGAATCACGTGATGACATTTCATCTATGGTGTTCATCAAACACCCTAAATGATGATTCGATAAGGCTTCGCCTCTTTCAGAGGACGTTAACGAGTCCAGCGGCAAAATGGTACATTGAATTGCCTAGAGCTTCGTTCGACAACTTCAGTACCTTAGCCACAACCTTTTTAACCCATTTTCAATTACCGATAAGGTACGAAACGGGAACAGAACTCCTTACCAACTTCAAACAGACAACGGCCACTCACATATCTGATCATATACATGAGTGGCGACGTCGTCGTAGGATGGTAAAAACGTACGTCCCCGATCAGCTATTAGCTGAATGGTTTATCAAGTCATTACTACCTTCCATCACGGAAGATGTGGCAAAGGGGGGAGTCGTAACGGAAGAGCAAGTTATCGCTCGTGCACAATATCTGGACTTGATCTATACTCAGTCCGGCACGCTCTACGACAAAATACCTGACGCCCCTAGACCAGAATTCTCAATTCCTCCTCCTCCTAAATCAAACAATGACTCTCACGCCGGCGATGGCGTGATTGGCATGACGGACGTGAAATCGACAAAGGCTACCTCCAAGAAGGCCCGTAAGGTTTCAGATCAAAATGCAAAAGATGAACTTCTTGCTTCGGAAGTAAATGCCGTATCGACAAATAAGGGCAAAGAAACCAAGCAACCAAGAAGCAAGAAGAAAGGCAAAGGGAAGAAGAAGAAACAGGATGAATCATCACCTGAAAAATCTTCTTCAAACCCTACTGGAAATAGGAAACCAAAAAATCCATGCTTCATATGCGATGAGGATCATCAGACCACAGACTGTCCGTACAGAGCTGAGATTAAAAATTTCTTTAAAAGTTCGAAAACCTCAGCAATGTTAACTGATCCGTTTCCAAACCCAGGAACAAATCTGGTTGAAAGTGGAAATGCTTCCCCGTCTCAAGTGATGATGTTGTCGATTTCAAAAAAACAGAATGATGCTTTGATTTCGACAAGGAACAAAGATTATGGGAATCCGCAACTGTCGAACAACAAAGATAAAGATCAACCAAGTAGTTTAGCAACAACTTCGACAGAAGTTGTACCACCCACCATCCCTGAATTGACGATAAAACCGTCGAAGGGAGTAGTACACAAGTCGACATTTAATCCCCGCGCTAGAGCGGCGCAGCATTATAACATAGTGGAAGATTTGGCCCAATCGCCATCCGCTATGTCGACTCTTGAAGTACTACAAAATTGCCTGTCCCAAAGGCAGGCTTTATTATTGGCCATTGGTGGGATTGATCCAAAGGATTCCAATCTTGTATCCTTCGACCACAAAGGATACGATCCTCAGTTACCAGCTCAACTAGCTTTCCTTGTTCAAGTGAAAGCCCTCAACAAAACTGTTCATCGAACAATTATTGATGAGGGGGCATCTACATGTATTATGTCGATGAGTTGCTAGAAAACTTTAGGATCTCCAACCTTGTCGCGGTCAGCGACGACATTAAAAGCATTCGACGGAAGGACATATACCCTATACGGTATCCTAAATAACTTGAAAGTTGAACTAGGGGGAAAAACAGTAGAAATAGATGTTGAAGTCATCGATGGGAATCTTGATTACAACATCCTACTAGGAAGACCATGGATTTACGCCATGGCAGCTGTTGTGTCGACCTATTTTAGAAAGATTTCATTCCCCTTTCAAGGAGGAATTACAATCGTCGATCAACAAAACTTCCTCCCCAATGGTTCTCAAGTTACAGGAAGCATTCCCATGATCCATGGAAGCCCCCATTCGCTTCAGAATATCGGAGTAGGCCTACTAAAAGATCCTATACTAATGGGAACTTTCGCTCTTCCACCTCCAATCAATCTGGCAGAAGTAGCGTCAATAGGAACCTGCAACATGATATCTTCTACAAAGATCTCAGAAAACGATATCAAAATGGGTCATGCAATGGTTTTGCCCCCAAGTCCAATAGAAATATTATAGCAATCAATGTTTCTAGCATGGGAGGCAAACCCAAATCAACGCTCATCAAGCGTTTGGATAGATAGGTCTAGAGAATATGGTACTCCTTTATATCCTTGGTCGCGAGTGCATGTCACCGACGAAGGAATTTTCCAATCTATGGTAATTGAAGGAGCACCATGGAATGATTCCCACCATCGTTCCCTTCTTCCGGATTGTGAAGAAGATACTCAAAATGACCTTTATCATCCTTCAGTCTTTGACTTTCTGTCAAATACTGTAAATACGGTGGATTCTGAGCGAAACTTATCCAACATTGAAGAGACTATAGCCATAAATATCTCGACCAAAACAGATGTTGTAGATAATATTTATGTTGGTAAATGTTGTTCTCCTTCAGAACTGGAAATATATAATGCTCTTTTTCGCGAATTCAGAGATGTCTTTGCTTGGTCATACAGTGAAATGCCAGGCATTGAATCGAGTATCGTTGAACACGAAATTAAGATGTATCCAGATGTCAAACCAGTACGACAACGGCTAAGGCAGGTGCACCCCAAGAAAGCCGCTGCCATTAAGGCAGAAGTTGAAAAACTTCTCCATGCTGGTTTCATCTACTCGGTTCCTCTAACTGATTGGGTATCGAATATTGTCCCTGTTATGAAAAAACAAGGAACAATTAGAGTGTGCGTCGATTATAGGGATGTAAATCAAGCTTGTCCAAAAGACAACTACCCTACACCCTTCATTGACCAGATAATTGATGAATGCGCCAGATGCGAAATCTTTTCATTCATGGGTGGATTCTCTGGGTATAATCAAATAAATATCCGCCCGCAGGACCCCAGGGGCTCAAAAAAGCAGGGAATAAGGGTCAAAAAGCAAAATGGAAACCATGAAATGAAAGAGCTCAGGTTTAGCTCCTACCTGGTCCAGACGGCACCGAGAATCGTCCACAGGATCTCCCGAAATCAACTGATGAAAATCGAGGGGGAAAAGCACCTCTAAAGCTCCAACAAACCAAGTTCAAATGAAATGGTAAAATGAGAGGTAAAAACACTTTTGATTACTTTTACGTAGTTCAAAGTAAAATATTAGCGTTTTAATCTCGTTTTCAAGCAAATATTGTTCATTTCTGACTAGTTTGATGAAGCAGTTGAAAATACAGTACGATCTTTGGAAGGACAAAGCTATTTATGGTAAAAAATCAAAACAAGACCATCTGATCGAACAGTTTTAGCACATAGTTCAAGCTCGTTAAAAAATAAACATAAGACATGAGCAAATGTTTCCACCCGCGTTTAAGCTCGTTAAAAAATGAACTATTCCCCGATAAATAACCACCATGAATGTAGTACTTCAACCATTAAAGCCTTGGTCATGTTTGCACTGTCACCTCCACTTTTCCATTGGCCGATCATTCACCTCCATTTGATTGTTTACCCATTTTGAGGAACAGCTGCGAAGAGTGATTTCACTAGCCATCCTTGTAACACTGCCGTGATTGGAAAATTCCAAACCTTACCTGGAATCAGCTGCTACCCATTTTATCACTCGTTCCTCAAAAGACGAGTCTTCTTTAAGCTCTTTTCAACTGACTCGTAAAATATGAAAAGATTGCCGAGTTTTGGCCTTCCAGCTCGTTAAAGCGACGGGAAGTGCTATCCCTCCTCTAGATTTTAATCTTTTTGGACCTGAGGGATTATTGCACAAAAAGATCGAGCGCTTGTTTTGTTCGGCTCATTAAAACTATCGAAAATTCATCCCTTCTATATTGTTTTATACTTTTTCGGACTTAAGGGATTAGATGACGAAAAAGGAATTTTGGAGTTACCTTTACGTACCTTTTCAGACTCTCTAAAAATGAAAAGGACCGAGTTATCTTTGTCGTTAGACTCGTTAAAAAGATTAATAGCGACAAACTTGTCTTTAGACGAGAACGAGTTTCACTATCGCTAGGCTCGTTAAAACATAGCGATGGGTTTGCCCGAAGGGCACATTATAGAACAAGCATATGTTATCCTCCTCAAGCTTGACAAAAATAAAGAGGTACTGGTTAGCAATGACAGGGGAAAAATTGGGAAGAAAACTCAAAGAATCTTTATTGGTAGCAAGTCGCTCTTGAACATGACACTTCCACTCCATGTCCGAGTCGGGTTGGGTTGTTTCATTCACCGGTCACATCACCATGGTCACGCCATACCATCCACATTTGGGGTAAATGCTACCAATCCATCACATAAGTGTCGCCGACATGTTCAAGAGAAGTCATCCAGAGAAGTCACCTGTGTCCCATCCACTACCATACATCATACTTCATTCTTTCATGACCACCATCCTGAACCGTATATCATCAGATTGTTTTCACCTCCATCAAAATCATTTGCTCCGTTCTGTGTCATTGATGTGGGATTCATTAAGGCCCTCCTTTGACGGATCGCTTCTTGTCGACATCAGCTCATTATCCAAGAAGTTGATTTAGGAACACCCCATTCAGTACTTTGAAGCTTGCATGCCTTAATGGCAAGTTTCTCACTTCCGGCGACAGGTTTACATCAATGGCCTTCGACCGAAAGATTTTGCGTGGTGTTCGACGCCAAGTCCTTTATTCACACCACGTGAATTGTACTGTAGTACCTTGAGGGTCATTATCATTATCGGTGATTCCTCTCATGCTTGTTAACAGTTTACATCATTGACTAGTAATCAAGCGATGTCTTTCCATGTTCGACTTCAGAACATTTCTCACATGGATCGACTTGTACTTCGAGTGAAGATCAGACAAGATTGAAGACCCCGGATCTAGTTTCATCCATCCGGGCTGCGATATATATTCAGGAAAATAAAGACATTGAAATGTACAGCATTGCAGCACAGATAATCATCCTACCAAAAGGATGATGACTCTATCAGAATCATCAGTCTACCATTAGACGATTGTCTGTCCTATGTACATGAAAATGAATTTATAAAGCTGAGCATGGGAATGCCCGCCTCAGCTAGATCATGAAAACAGTATGAAGATAATGTATTGTATTGTATCTTATTACAGGTTTCCTCCCAGCATTTAAAGAACTTCGGATCCTCCTAATAAAGCATTTCACCCGATAAACGGCCTCATACTTTAGGGGGCAAATGTTATAGACATTTTTGTGCCTTACAGCTCTAAGCATGAAATTTCCATAAACCAAGGGATCCTAAGTCCCTAAAAGTTTTGTTCCGACCCCTAAAGGAACGAGGTCAACAAATTACAGCTTCTCCCAGAAGTTCTCCACCAGAAACTGCTCAGAATCAGTCAAATCAGGATCATTTCAGTTGTTCCACTGGCTAGCTGCGTTGCATAGCACCCAAGTACACTAGCTAGGTGCGTTGCAACGCACCTAAATGCACTACCAGGGTGCGTTGAGCGGGAAATGACAAATGGCAGTGCCATTCCGCGAGGTGGAAAGACAATGGAAGCTTCCAGAATCTTCTCCAATGACACTTGCCTCACTGAGTTCGACCAAGGATGAGTAAGAGGCTCTCAGTCTCCAAGTGGAAGCAAGAACTGACAGAGAGAAGCCACTAGTCAAATCATAAGCTGACTCATCCTCCTTGCATACATCTATATATGGATCCCTCATCCTAGAGATCCAGAGGCTGGAATTTTGTACATTGCAAAGAATTGTTGTTGGTTTTGAGATAAATATCAGAGTATTGGGTGATTTATGCTTTGTTGGAGGTGAAGAGGGGCTTCTTTGCTGGGAGGTTGATGCTGGATCAAGAATCATCGGTTGTAACTCCTCCTGGATCTTCTTGTTATATCAATAAAACTATTTGAGTTTCTCCTACATGCTTGTGTATCATTGATGGTTGTTACATTTGTATGTTTAGCTTAAATCTGATCCTAAGCTTTTTATGAATATAAACCCATGTCTTTGTATAGTTTCCTTCTTCTGTGATCTTGCAGGAGAGAGATTGGATCAAAGGACTAGAGCAAGACACAGGTTGGTTCATCCTATTCCTCTTCGTTTATAGTTCATAAAGAAGAATACAAAAGTAGTTTTCTCTGTTTGTTTCTAAGGTCACTGTCACACCTTAGTGGGATAGGGTCGTTCTGAATAGACACTTTTCCCGTTAACACTTCCTCATGATCATAATATAAGTTTCCTCACCTAAAATTTAAATAATATCTTGGGTAAAAGACCTAATTTTAAATATATATGAGGGTTTCACAATTAAATTACAAATTTAAGGACTATTTTCCATAAAAGGTTTTTGTGTTAAAAAGGAATTAAATCCTATTTCCTAACTTGAATTTCAAATCAAATAAAATTTAATTTTAAAAGGGGTTTACCCTTCCTAAAATCCTCCAATGTGTCTATTTGGAAGCCCTTCCATAGCCTATAAAAAGAGGTCTAAACCTCATCTCTAACACATGCATATTGAAATAAATCAACATTAAGATCAGGCTCTAAAATTCGGACTTTGTGAATACATTGAAGAAAGGACAATGAATGATTTGTTGAATTTTTTTTTGTGTTTTAATTTCAGTATTTGGGATTCGATTAGGTTGAATTTTTTTTTCTTGCAGGTAGACTAAGCTTCCCTTGCAAATCTGAACCAAGTCTATCCTCAAAAAGAGTTGGCAACTAGGGCTTTTTGTTGAGGCATATATTTTGTGGCTCTTGTTTTTTTTGTTCAATTACCTTCAAAAGGGGGACTGAGAGCATTAAAGAATGCTTCCAAACCATGCAAAGTTCCAACCTTTTGAGCACTAGATTTTTGGCCCTTTGTTAGGGCATCCATTGCAGGAGAGAAGTGTCTTCCTAGGGCACCAACCTAGTCACAACACAACAATTGTAACCTTGTTTCTTTGCATATTAGGGCTTGAAGACAACGACATTGATTGAAAGAGTCTCTGGAAGGTGAAAGCCCATAAATCATTTGAAAACCCTATTGAAGATTATGAAAATGTTAAATCTTTGTGGCCTAGTTGTAGGTTTTAACCCCCTATAGAAATTACCTACATACAAATTCAAAAAATAGAAAATAAACAATGGAGAAAGCATAAAACATAAAACAAATATACATAGAGATTTCCCCTAGATCCCAAAACCAAGACTACCAGATTGATTTTTCATTATATTCATTTCAATATTACAGTATATATATATATATATATATATATATATATATACACATGGTGAAGCATCCATAAACCCTAATCCGTTAACCCTGGATTAGAACATAACCATAGTTCCCTTGACTAGATCTACAAAATACCATGGGAAGAAAACCATCATGCCCAAAAACATGTGCGAAATCCATGCACAAAACCATATGTAGGTCCACCAACATAATATAGGGTCCAAAAAAAAATTCCCTGGGGCGTTGCCCCGAACCTCGTAGAGGGGGGCTACTGCCCCCTCAAACCCCCTGATAGTGGGGTCACCACCCCTCGCTATGCTTGGCGCAACGATGGGGGCACTGACCACCCCCCCTCTAACCCCCAACTTCACTACTAGGGCTAGTCGTACAAAGAATATAACACACACCCAATATTCTCCCACTTGTTGTTTTCTTTTGACAAGGGGCCATAGGAGAGCTTAGTCATTGGTCAAGCCTTGCAATGCCCATTAGTTCTCTACACCAAGAGAACATCTCAGTGCTCACAAAATTTTTCAATGCATCTGTAGTATTCTTCAAAGTGTCCACCTTTACCAACAACTCCTTTTTGTCCTCAACCATATCCCTTACATATATATTGAACATCAATGTGCTTTGTCTTTGAATGAGAAGCAGGGTTCTTTTCCAAAAAAATTCACTTTGGTTTTCGTAGTCTATTCGTATAGCTTGTTGTACTAACCCCATACTTGAACACAATCTCTACAACCAAACTACTTCCTTCCTTGCATGAGTGGCTTCCATGTATTCTACTTCTGTAGTTGAAATTTCCACAATAGATTGTATCTTACTCATCTAACTAATTTCACCTCAAATAGGTTAAACACATACACACTTGTAGATATTCTATGATCTAGATCCCCAACACACTCTCAACAAAGCCACATATGTCCAAAACTCTGTCCAATCACTGTCTTCCTTGGTAGCATAGACCATAATAACTAGTGCCACACAAATACCTGAAAAATTGCTTCATTGTTGTCCAATGCTCCTTCCCTAGTTTTGACATAAATATTCTCAATTCTCCCACTACATGTGCAATGTCTGTTCTATTATAGACCAATGCATACATCAGGCTACCGATTGTACTTTCATATGGAACATGTGACATGTCCTCTTTGTCTTCTTGTGTCATGGGACATTGTTTAGAAAATAAATTTACACCTACAAGAATATGAACCTTCATTGGTTTACTATCCTACATATTAAGCCTCTGTAGTATTGTCTCAACATACTTCCTCTGGTTTAACCAAAGCTTCCTCTTTGCTTGATCTTTTTTAATTTCCATGCCCAAAATATAGTTTGCAACACCAAGATATTTCATGTTGAATTTGGAGGACAATTGGGTCTTCAATTCCTGGATAATTTCTTTATTATTTCCAATCAACAACATATCATCCATATACAAGACCAAATAAATAACACGGTCACCAATTAATTTAAAATAAACACAATGATATGTTTTTCCTTCTGGTGAAGCCAAGTCCCCGTATATATGTATCAAATTTTTGATAACACATCCTTGGTGACTGTTTTAACCGATACATAAACTTTTTTAACTTACATACCAGTTCTTTCTTACCCTTCACCGCAAATACTTCATGTTGTTTCATGTAGATCTCTTATTCCAAATCCTTGTGAAGAAATTTTGTCTTCACATCCATTTTCTCTACCTCAAAATCAAAAGAAACAACAATAGATAAAAGTAATCTAATAGAAGCTACCTTGACAACAGGTGAAAAATGAATTCTCGACACCTCGGAATAACCTTTTTCTACCAACAGAGCTTTGTATTTCTCCACCTTTCCTTTTGCATTCATATTCTTCTTAAACACCCATTTTCTTCCAATGGGTTTCCTTCTGACCGACAACTCCACCAGATCCCAAGCCTCATTTTTGTACAAATATGTCATTTCATCAACCATGGCCTCTTCCCAGAGTTTGCCATCCTATGAATATACTGCTTCCCTAACAGTTCTGGGATCATCATCAGTAATAGATAAAGAAAAATTTGAATAGAAAGTAGTTGGACTATACCTTTCAGCCTTCCTTCTTTCTCAAATTAATCTTCTCACAGCTGGAGTTTGTGGCTCTTCATCTTTTGATTGTTCTTCTATTGTAGAGTCTAATTCCTCCTCCTTTAGCTCAAACTAAACCTTCTCAGGTTCCTTTGGTAGGAATTCATGTTTAATAACATCTTTCACCTCTCTAAACACAACATCACGGTTGTACACAAACTTCCTTGTTTATGGGTTCCAAAGCTTATAACCTTTTAAACCATCCTTATATCCAATAAATATGCACCTTTCAGATTTACTATCCAACTTGGTTCTTTTCTCCTTTGGAACATGTACATATGAATCACATCCAAATACCCTCAGATGTGAAAGAGAGGGTTTCTTACCATTCCATACCTCTTGTGGAGTCTTATCCTCCAACATTGATGAAGGTGATCTATTGACCAGGTAACATGCAGTCTCCACCACCTCTACCTAGAATTCCTGTCCTAACCTGGAACCACTGAGCATGCTTCTTGCATTTTCCATCAACGTCATGTTCATTCTTTTTGAAACTCCATTTTGTTGATGTGTGTATGGAGTAGTCTTCTATCGTGTTATACCACACTTCTTACAAAAATATTCAAATTCCTTCTTGCAAACCTCTCCACAATTATCTATCCTCAACACCTTTATCTTCTTCTCTGTCTGGTTTTCCACTAGAGGCTTAAATTCTTTAAACCTGTCAAAGACTTAAGATTTATTCATGAGGAAATATATCCATGTATTCGTTGAGAAGTCATCTATAAATGATACATAGTACACAGAAATAGTGACTTGATGGAACTGACACAGGTCCAAACACATCATTGTGCACAAGCTCTAATATTTGTTTCGTCTTCTTAGCACCAGATGGGAAACTCACCCGATTCTACTTCCCATATACACAATTTTCATAGAAATCAAAATCCAGAGAGAAATTATACATACCTTCTACCATACCATTACCATGAAGTATTCAAAGGCCCTTCTCTCCAATATGTCAAAGCCTCTGATGCCATAGCATGGTCTTTTCTCTAGAGACCACTAGATTTTCTGCTCCACTTTCAGGAACCATAGAACCGTTGCACTCATCAATAACAATGCTACCTTGAAGCTTGTACAGAGTTCCAATCTGAACTCCCCATGTCAATACCATTGCTCCCCGAACCATCTTGCAGGTATCTTTCTTGAACACTGTTTCTACACCTGCATCATCTAGCTTGCTTACAGAAATTAGATTTTTGGCCAATGCAGGAATATGCAGAACAACCGAAGGTGTTATAATCCTTGCACCTTGCAACTTCAACTTGAATTTTCCATGACCGAAAATTGTAGCATTCCTTTCACCCCCTAAGAAGACATCACCACCATTATATTTATCATACTCGTAGAACCACCCCATGTGGGGAGTGAAGTGAGAGGATTCACCTAAGTCAATCAACCATGCTTCACGATCTACATGTGGACTTGAACAAGAAGCCAAGTACACATCCCCACCTTCATCAGGAGCTTTAGATCTATAATCCCTTTTCAAGTGCCCTTCCTTTCCGCATTTCCAACACACCATTATAGGTTTTCCTGGAGATTTAGATCTCCCACTTAAGGACTTATTTTTGTTTATGTTCTGGGACCGTCCTCATACAGACAAGGCATCACCATTCAAGCCCTCCATATTTTTCTGTCTCATCTCCTCCGACATCAAGGATGAGACTATGGCATCAAGCTATAAGGCAATCACATTGCTACCTATTGCAACAACCAGACTATCCCACGAATATGGTAGAGAACACAACAAAGTGATGAAATTATCTTCATCTGAAATTTTTATATTAATAGATAAAAACTGGCTTACAACAATATTAAAGGCATTTAGATGATCTATCACCGAGTCTCGATCCTTCTTCCTCAGGTTATACAACTTTTTCCGTAGGAATATTTTATTCACCAGAGACTTAGATTGGTAAAAAGTCCCTAACTTGTCCCACAAAACCTTTACCAAAGCTTCCCCTGATACATTCAACAATACTGAATCTGAGATACAAAACCATGTTGTGATCTTTACCTCCCGATCCAACTTCACCCAATCTTCAGCTGATATTGTTGTTGGTTTAGTACCTAGATCTATCATGATCCATTGATCCTTATCCACTAGAAAATCTTCCATCTTGAGTTTCCACAACTCAAAACTCTGACCATTAAATTTCTTGGTCTCTATCTTTCCACTTCTCACCATCTTCTTTCACCATAGGAATCGCTCCCGCAAATATCCCATTGAACAGGGTCTACCACAGGCCCAATAAAAGCCCCTCAGCAACAAAGGCATCCCCTTGAGGCCAAAATAGCTCTGATACCAAATGTAGGTTTTCACCCCATACAAAAATTACTTGCATATGAATTCTAAAAAAAAAATAAACAATGGAAAGAGCATAAAACATAAAATAGATATACACAGAGATTTTCCCCTGGATCCAAAAATCGGGACTAACAGATTAATTTTTCATTATATTCCTTTCAATGTTACAATACATATATATACATGTCGAAGCATCCATAAACCCCAATCCATTAACTCTGGATTAGAACATAACCATAGTTCCCTTGACTTGATATACAAAATACCAATGGCAGAAAAACATCATGCCCAAAATCATGTGCAAAAGCCATGCGCAAAACCATAGGTAGGTTCACCCACCTAATATAGGGTCCAAAAAAAATATTCCTCAAGGTACTGCCCCAAACCCTGTAGAGGGGGGCTATCATCCCCTTTAAACCCCACAACAGGGGGGGCTTTCGGTGCCCCTGTGAACCCCACGCTGTGCTTGGTGCAATGAAGGGGAGATTGGTCGTCGCCCATATAACCCCCTGGCTTCACTACTAGGGCTAGTCATGGAAATAATATAACACACACCCAACACTAGTTAGGACTCAAACATAGTTGTTTCAAATCGAAAATACTTGTTCTAGTTTACCAAATTGAAGCTGACCATTAACAGTCATTTTGAGTAGTAAAGATGACCTCATCTCCTACAGTAACTACTAGCCTTATATCAAGTCTATAAACGTAATAATTAATTGAAATCATAATCATAATAAACTTGCTTCCACAATATAATCCATAAACCTAGTACAATAATCAAATTGTTAAAAGTGTTTTTAAGAAAATGTTGCATTGGTTTCTAGTATAAAGGAAGTTTGTCTTGCAATATGCAACAAAATGTTGATTATAAAAGGTTGAATATTATACAAAAGTGACCTTGTGTTTCAGTGTGAACCTTAGTGTTACCAAAAATTTGTAGACATAGGCATAAGCTATTTGGAAGTGACCTTAACTTGACATATACAATAATGGTTCTCATCTGATAGTGTTTTTTTTAATGATAATGTTTTGATGCTTATAGTGATCTTCATTGCATAAGTAATAGAGGAAATTGACATAAATATTTTTAGTTATAATAATAGTCTTTTTGTACACCAATCATTAGATGTTACTCGTGACTACACAAGAATAAGTGACAGTAACCTAAAACATATACATAAAATTTATAGGCAATGAGATGATGATTTGGCATAGTGACTTATATATGTGACAATGAGACAAACATAAATAATTGTGGCTAATTGAATGTTATTGTTCTCAACCAAGGCAGTGATCCTTGCATGAAGAGACAGATTCCTTGCTATATAGTGATTTCTGGACTACACAAGACAAGGAAATAATGACACTTGGTAATATCCATGACATCTATTGTCCTTTATTGACAAGTACAATAACTAGAAAAGGACAATAACCTTTCCTTTACCATGTGATACTCAACTACAGTGATGAGGCATGACAATATACATGAAGATTTGTGATCAATAACTCTCTACAGTAGCTAGTAACTTGACATTATTGACATGACATTGATGGCTATAATTTCAAAGTGATAGTAACCTTTGATGGGTGCAGAATTAATGTAGTTTTTTGTGTCAGCGATCTACATGAGAATACTCTTGGTATTTGACAATTTATTTTGGTACTTAACAATGTTTATCATACATGAATACTTCTTGATATTACTAAACAAGTGTTGGCTTGATGACATACTACAATAACCATACATGACAACCTTCCTAGGATGATAAGTTAACTTGACATGTAACATATGTGACAGTACTTGACAGTGATAATATGATGGTGATGACTATGATATGATTGATTTGATTATTTGACTTGACCTGACAATGACAGTGACTTGAGACATACCAGTAATTTATTTAGAGATTGTGTAATGGTTTGACTTGGCTTATGATTTAGTAGAGGAAAGATTGTGTTTGAGGAAAAATTGTGCAAGTGGTAAAATTGAGTAGAGTTGAGTAATGAAGCTGACAAGATTTTATAGTGATATACTTATTGAGCATAACAATAGAATATTAATTATAGTTTTATTATATTGCTTCAGAGCACAGGGGGATTCAGTCTGAAAATTGTGAAACGTGGCTTGCCGACTCTTCAAGGTGGTAGGGTGGTGCAAGCCAAGTGATTGGAGTCACCTTTAGGTTGGATCCTAAAAACACTTCAAAGTGGAATGGTGGTGTTAGGGCAGGTTGTAGCATGCATAGGGCGTTGGAGAAAAATCCATCCAATTGCAGCTGACACATAGGGTGTTGGAAAATCTTATAGGTTGGAGTTGTGGAACTAGGGTGTTGGAGTGTCCTCCCAGTTGCAGTTGGTAAATAGAGTTTAGGAGCCTACAAATAAGGGGGATGGAACCTCCTTCAATTGGAGCTAAAATTTTGATGTAATTATTATTTTTGAAGAAGAAGACAAATATTAAGAAGCGTTCGCTGGTTTTTTACTTAAAGGGGGTTTTCCACTTAAAAACATATGTGTCCATTTTCTTGATTATTATGCATTGTTGAATGGTGTTTTTTACTATTTTTTGTTTAAATATTGTTGAAGATTAACTAATTCTCTGAAAATATTAATAAATTTCTAATAAAAATGAATTCAGCCCCCTCGCAGTATTTCCAACAATTGGTATAAGAGCAGGTTCCTTCAATAGTAGCTTAATCACTGGAAGGTGGATCTTAGAGAGAAGAAATTGGAAAATCAAATAAGCAAGCCACAAAGAATTCAAATGGAGTTCTAGGTATTGAAATAATTTTATATCATATTAATACTAATAAAAGGAAGGAAGTACCTAAAGAAAAATATGAAGAAATGAGCGAGATCGAATTTCAAAATGAAGTCAACAGAGTTATAAAGGAACTTAAGAATGAAAAAGAACATGTCAAATTCCAGGAAGAAGAACTAGAGATGTAAAAAGGATGTGTCAAAAGTCTTAATAATAAGAATGAATAATTTGAGGAAATCATTAGCAGCTTTAGAATGCAACTGGAATAAGCTAGAAAAGTCGAAGAGTCAGAATGGAAGAACACGAAGAAATAAAATCACACACTAAAAGAGGAATTTTCTCTATTGAAATTCCAGGTGCAGGAAGAAGAAAGGAAAGAGAAAGACCTAATAAGCCAACAAAAGGAATCTGGTAAAAGGTAAGTATACGAATTTTATTGAAAGCAAGTGGAACTAGATACAACTGTCATATAAATAGACAAGATCAAGAAGGAAAATGGAAGGGAGTAGGAACAGATACAAGTTATCAACAAAGAAGAAGAAAAGGTTACTCTTCCAAAGCTACAAATAGAAGTAGCATAAGGAAGAATACAAATCTTGAAATCCCGATTTCAATAATACCTTTCTCAAAAGCAAGAAGAACTTGACACAACTCTTACTGAATTTAACAAGTTCAAGTATTGGAAAAAAGAACACTTGTAGGATTTTCAAAGAAAATATCAAGAAATGGCTCAGTTGATGATGAATGAAGAAAGAGTAGGTAAGGCTCCATGTGACGAAGGCACAAGCTCCAAGACTTCACAAAGTCATATTGAGTAGAATATTGATTGAAGTGAAAGGCCTAAGAATATTAAGAATGTTGTGGCTGCAAAGAATAACACTAAAGAAATGAAGGAAAAAGGTCAACAAAGGATTACATCAACACATCTGAATAAGAATGAAAATAGAAGTCCATCCAAATAAGATAACTCATCCAAGTTCACTAATTCATTTAATGGTTATTGTTTTTCACGTGCTAAATTTGGGCATATGGCTAGGGATTATAAAGTTTTTGACAGGGACAATTATCAAGGGTATTATCAAAACCCTAGAAGTAGACTTGTTGAATCGCAAGACATGTTTCACAATGATATTGTCAGGAAAATATACAGGTTGTCTAGGCAAAATATTAAGTGTTTCAAATGTAATAACTATGGCCATATAGCTTTTGATTTCATATGCAAGGAGGAACCTTTCTTGAATGGAAACCCTAACATTGAATATTTCAAATGCCACAATTATGGGCACATAGCCCGTGACTGCAGGTACAAGATGGAATAAACCATGAATGACAAACTTGATGTAAGGTACAAGAAGATATGTAGAAGAAAACAATTACAAGAAGATCAAGAAGATAAAAAGGTATCAACACTTATGCTTTCAGGTTTTGTAATGGAAAAATATGAATCGACAGATACATCAGATGATGACACGAGTCAAGAAGCTCCCAGTGAAGAGTTGGGTGATACATTATTTTGAAGAAGCTAGCTTATTAATTCCTTGAATTCTGAAGAGGGGGAGTCTATGCAGCAATATGTTTGATGTTTTGAAGACAAGTCTACAGTTGACATATAGGAAACATTATGGGGAAGTATAGCAGATGCAAGTCAGATATGTCAAGCCCATAATAGGTTTAGGGGGAGAAGAATAGTCAAATGAAATACAGATCCACAGTGGTCGATCATTAGAAGAATTCAAAGGAGCAATCAATATAGATAGCAAAATCTCATGGCTAGTTAATCCATATTCAGCATATTCAATCCATATGAAGCATAACATGGAAGGGGGAGAAAAATCGTTGAAACAAGTATTGAGGAACGAATTTCAAAGTAGAAAAGTACTTTACAGGAAGACGGAGGAAGGATTCTAGTCAGGGGGAGCACAAACAGGTTACAGGTCCTCAGGAAGCATACAAATTTTCAAGGGGAGTCACCCTTTGCCATTGATCTCAAAGGGGGAGAGAAATCAAGAGAAGAAGATCAAGGCATGAAGTTAGGGGGAGTTGTACTCCTAAAATGAATATGTTTGTTTCCATCAATGATAAAGGGGGAGATTGTTGAATGATGTTGTCTTTGATGTCAACCCATGAGTTTGACTATGACTAAACACCAGTCATTGATGTCAAATTTTTAATGAACACTCTTATATTTGTCTAGATTACATTAAGTTTGAAGCTCCACTGAAGGTTGGTTGGAAGCCCTAGTTCTAGGGTTTGGGTTCATTGGAATAAGGACATACTTCGATCTTGTCAGAGGATTTTGAAGTGGAAATTCATTAAGTTTACATTGGAAGTCCTCTTCATTATATTCTTCTATTCAATATTTTTCTAGCAGTATGTGGCACACTCCAAGAGGCCTCCCAGTTTGAGAGATATTCAAATTTGAAGTTGAAACCAGCATTTTATGTGGAAAACCCCCAAAGGGTGACCATATGGTCACTTCATCTTAACTAAGTAAGATACAGATGATGAAGCAAGCCAAGAAGGTCCAACTGAAGAGTTGGATGATGCATTATTTTGAATAATCCAACTTGTTGGCTCCTTGAATTTTAAAGAGCAGGAGTCTATGCAATAGTATGTGGGACGTTTTGAAGATAAGTACATAGTTTAAAGATAGGAATAATTATGGATATAATATAATATTCAAGTTAGATATGTTATTTACATAATAGGTTCAAGGAGAGAAGATACGTCAAAGGAAATATAGTTCCATAGTGATTGATCATTAGAAGAATTCAAAGGATCCATCAACATTGATAACAAAAGCTCATGGCTAGTTGATTCGTATTTTATAGAGGCAATCCTTATGAGGCATAGTAGGACATGGGGAGACAGGTTGTTGCATCAAGTATTGAGGAAGGAATTTCGAATTAAAGAAGTACTTTGCAGCAAGACAAAGAAAGGCTTCTTATCAAAGGAAGCACAAGCAGGTTATAGGTCGACAGGAAGCACACAGATTGTCAGGGTGAGTTACCCTTTTCCATTGATGTCAAAAGGGGAGATAAATCAAGAGAACAAGATCAAGGCATGAATTCAGGGGGACTTGTACTCACAAAAGGAATCCATATGTTTCCATCACTAAAAAAGGGGGCAATTATTGAATGGTGTTGTCATTGATGTCAACCATGGATTACATTAAATTGGAGGCTCCACCAAAGGTTGATTTGAAACCCTAGTTCTAGGGTTTGGGTTCCCTAGACTAAGGACATACCCCATACTTGTTGAAGACTTTTTGAAGTGGAAATTTATTAATTTTTGCCTTGATATCATTGTCATGAGATTCTCCTTATCAATATATTTCTAGTGGTATGTGGCACACCCCAAGAGGCCTTCCGGTTTGAGATATATTCACATTTGAAGTTGAAACGACTAGTTTCTAGGAAAAAACCCAAAGGGTGAAAATACGGTTACTTCATCTTAACTAAGTAAAATAATAATGCCATAAGACCCCTCACCAAGGAATTAAAATAATATTAGAATAATTGGTCTTTTAAATCAAAGGTCTAAGTCAATACAAGTCTCTAAAAATCCAAGGTCAAGTCTACATCCTAGGTCAGACCTCAAGATCATTTAACTAAGAAAACAATTAACTTCCTCATGATCATGATATAATTTTCCTCACCTAAAATTTAAATAATATATTGGGTAAAAGACCTAATTCAAAATATATGTGAGGGTTTCACAATTTGATTTAAAAATTTACGAACAACTTTCCACAAAGGGTTTTTGTGCCAAAAAGGAATTAAATCTTATTTCCTAATTTGAATTTCAAATCAAATCAAATTTAATTTTAAAATAGGCTTACCCTTCCTAAAATCCTCCAAATTTTATATTTTAAAGCCCCTCCTTAACCTATAAAAATAATCCTAAACCTCATCTCTAACACATGCATCTTGAAATAAACCAACATTAAGATTAAGCTCTGAAATTCAAACTTTGTCAACACAATGAAGAAAGGAAAACAAATTATTTGTTAAAGGTTTTTTGTGTGTTTTACTTTGGGTTTTTGGGATTCATTTAGGTTGAATTTTTTTTTCTTATAGGTAGACTAAGCTTCCCTAGCAAATCTAAACCAAATCTGTCCTAAAATAGGGTCTGTGACTAGAGATTTTTTTAGGCTTATCTTTTGTTGCTGTTTTTTTTTGGGTGTTTAATTACCTTCAAAAGGGGGATCGAGAGCATTAATTAATGCTTCCAAACCATGAAAATTTCCAACCTCCTGAGCACTTAATATTTGGTCATTTGCTAGGGCATCCATTGCAGGAGCAAAGTGTCTTCTTAGGGCACATGGCTATTCACAAGAATGCAACAATTGTTGCCTTGTTTCTCTGTGGATAAGGGCTTGAAGACAACGAAATTGATTGCGAGATTCTATTGAAGGTGAAATCCCATAAATCATTTGCAAACCATGTTGATTATTATGATAACCCTAAATATTTGTGGCCTCGTTAAGAGTAAAAAATAGTTGTTTCAAATTGAAAATGCTTGTTCTAATTTACTAAATTGGAGTTGATCATTAATAGTCCTTTTGAGTATTAAATTTGACCTCATCTCCTATGGTAAATATTAGTCCTATATCAGGTCTATCAACTTAAGAATTAATTGAAACCACAAACATAAGAACCCTACTTCCATAGTCTAATCCTGGATACACCTAGTACAATTATTAGATTGCTAAAAGTGTTCTGAAGAAAATAATGCATTGGTTTCTAGTATAGAGGAAGTTTTTCTTGCAACATGTAGCAAAAGATTGATTAGAAAAGGTTGAATATTTAAAACTATAGAAGTGATACAAAGGTGACCTTGTGTTTCAGTGTGAACCTTAATGTGACCAAAAAGTTGTTGACATAGGCATAACCTTATCTGCAAGTGACCTTAACTTGACATATACAACAGTGGCTCTCATATCGAAATGTTTTTATTTTTATTTTTTATGATAAGATCTTGATGCTTATAGTGATATTCATTACATAAGTATTGCAGTACATTCACATAAATCTTGAATTTTATAATCAAAATCATTCTATTTTACTCTTGAATACACAGGAATACGTGTAAATAACCTAAAATAGAGACAAAAAATTTATAGACAATGAGATAGTGATTTGGCAAAGTGACTTTATATATGTGACAGTGAGACAAGCATAAATAAATGTGGGATATTGAATGCTAGTGTTCTCAACCAGGACAATGATCCTTGCATGAAGAGATTGAGTCCTTGATATATAGTCATTCCTGAACTATGCAAAATAGGGAGATAATGAGGCATGGTAATATCCATGATATCTATTGTCCTTTACTGACAAGTATAGTAACTAGACAGAGGCAGTAACCTTGCCTTTACCATGTGACACTCAACTAAGTGATGAGGCATGATAGTATACATGAAGATTTGGGATCATTAACTCTCTACAACAGCTAGTAACTTGACAATCTTGACATGACAATGATGATTGTAATTGCAAAGTGATAATGGCCTTTCACGAGTGAATAATTACTATAGTTTGTTGTGTCAACAATTTACATGAGAATACACTTGGTATTTACTAGTTTATTTTGGTACTTAAAAATGTTTATCATACATGACAACTTCTTGATATTACTAAATGGTTGATGGCTTAATGACATAGTACAATAACCATACATGACATCCTTCTTGGGATGATAACTTAACTTGACATGTGACAGATGTGATAGTACTTGATAGTGATAATATGATGGCGATGAATATGATATGATTGATTTGATGATTTGAATTGACCTAACAATGATAATGACTTGAGACATAACAATGATTTATTCAAAGATTGAGTAGTGGTTTAACTTGGCTTGTGATATAGCAAAGGCAGAATTGTGTTTGAGGAATGATTGTATAATGGTCAAATTGGGCAGAGTTGAGTGCTCAAGCTACAAATATATGATAGTGATATACTTACTGAGCAGAGCAGAAAAATATTATTTATAATTTTCTTATATTAATTTAGAGCACAGGGGGATCTAGTATGAACATTTTGATGTGTGTTCCTCTGACTCTTTAGGGTGGCAAGGTGGTGCAAGGTAGGTGATTGGAGTCACCTTCAGGTTGGAACCTAAAAACACTTCTGGGTGGTAAGGTGGTGTTAGGGCATGTTGTAGTCTCCATAGGTCATTGGAGCATCCATTAGACTGAAGCCTAAGAACTAGGGCATTGAAGCGTCCTCCCAGTTGCAGTTGGTAAATATGGTGTTGGAGCATCCTATAGGTTGGAGCCTTTAAATCAAGGGGTTGGAGCCTTCTTCAACGGGAAATGAAAACTTGATGTAATCATTTTTTTTTTAAGAAGATGGAAATTTAGAAGTATTCAGTGGTTTTGGCCCTGAGGTAGTTTTCCATTTAAAAATATTTGTGTCCATTGTCTTGATTATTATGAATTGTTAAATGGTGTTTCTTACTGCTTTTTGATTAAATACTATGAAATATTAACTAATCCTCTGAAAATATTGATAAAATTTTAGTTGCTAAGAAATAGTGATTCACCCCCCTCTTAGTATTTCCAATAATTGGTACCAAAGTAGGTTCCTTTAGTAGCAACTTAATAGCTAGAAGCAAAATCCCACATAGAAGAAATGGGAAAATCCAAGAAGCAAGCCACCAAGAATTCCAAGGAAGTTCTGGGTATTGAAATAATTTCATATCACGTTACTACTGATAATAAATAGGAAGGAAAAACCTAAAGAAGAAGATAAATAAATGAGAGATATAGAATTTAAAAACGAAGTTATCAGAGTTATAAAGGAACTTAAGAGTGAAAAAGAACATGTCAAATTTAGGAAGAAGAACTGAAGATAGAAAAAGGATATGCCAAAAGTATTAATAATAATAATGAAGAATCTAAGGAAATCATAAGCAACGTTAGAATGTGGCTAGAAGAAGCCAAAAAAGTCAAAGAGTCAGAACACGGAGAAAGAAAATGGCACACTCAAAGAAGAAGTTTCTCTATTGAAATTCTAGGTGTAGGAAGCAGAAAGGAAGAGAAAGACCTAATAAGCCAACAAAAGGACTTTGGTAAAATGTACATATATGAATTTGATTGAAAGAAAATGGAACGACATACAGTAGTTGTAGAAATAGACAGGTGTAGGAAGGAAAACAAAAGGAAGAAGGAACATATACAAGTTATCAACATAGAAGAATAAAATGTCACTCTTCTAATGCTACAAATAGAAGAAGAAGACAAATCTAGAAATACTGGTTTGAAGAAGATCTTGCTAAAAAACAAAAATAACTTGAGACAACTCTTAATGAAATCAACAATTTCAAGGATTGGAAAAGGAACACTTACAGGATTTTGACAGAAAAGATCAAGAATTGGCTCAATTGAAGATGAAAGAAGAAAGAGCAGGTAAGGCTTCATGTGATGAAGGCACACACTCAAATACTTCACAAAGTCAAATTGAGGAGAAGTCTGATCAAAGTGAAATATTGAAGAATATTAACAATGTTGCGGCTCCAAAGAATAATTCTAAAGAAATGAATGATAAAGGTAAACAAAGGACTACACCACAAACTCTGAATAATAATGAATACAGAAGACCATATAGACAAGATAACTAATCAAGGTACGCTAATTCACTTAATGGTTATTTTTTTCATGTACTAAATTTGTACATATGGATAGGGATTGTAAAGTTTTTGACATGTAAAATTATCAAGTGTATTATCAAAACCCTAGAAATAAGTTTGTTGAATCACAAGACAGGTTTCGTGATGATATTGTCAGCAAAAAATACATGTCAGTTGGGCCAAATATTAAGTGTTTCAAATGAAATAACTATGGCCATATAGCTCACGATTGCAGATACAAGGAGGAAAATTTACATTAATGTCAACCCCAATATTGAATGTTTCAAATGCCACAATTATGGGCATGTATCTCATGAGTGAAGGTACAAGATGGAATCAACCATGAATGAAAAACTTGATGTTAGGTACCAGAAGGTTTGGATAAGAATATAGGTACAAGAAGATTAAGTAGATAAAAAGGTCTCAATGCTCATGCTTTTAGTTTTCATAGTGGAAAAATATGAATCAAAGGATACATCATATGATGACACAAGTCAAGAAGGTCCAGTTGAAGAGATGGGTGATACATTAATTTGAAGAAGCCAGCTTGTTGACTCGCTGAATTTTGAAGAGGGGGATTCTATGCATCAGTATGTGGGATGTTTCAAATACATGTATACTATTGACAGATAGACAACATTATAGGTAGAATAATAGCTTCAAGTAAAAAATTTCAAGTCCATAACAGGTTTAGGGGGAGTTGAACAATCAAAGGAAATACAGGTCCACAATGATCGATCATTAGAAGGATTCAAAGGAGAAATCAATATTGATAGCAGAATCTCATGGCTAGTTGATCCATATTCAGCAGAGGCAATCCATATGAAGCATAGCATGATAGGGTGAGACAAGTCATTGCAGCAAGTATTGAGGAAGGAATTTCAAAGTAGACAAGTACTTTGTAGGAAGACAGAGGAAGGCTTCTTGTCAAGGGGAGCACAAGTATGTTACAGGTCCATGGGAAGCACACAAATTGTGAGGGGGAGTCACCCTTTTCCATTGATTTCAAAGGGGGAGAGAAATGAAGAGAAGAATATTAAGACATGAAGTCTGGGGGATTTATACTCGCAAATGGAATACATGTGTTGTCATCAATGGAAAAGGGGGAGATTTATGAATGGTTTTATCATTGATGTCAACCCTATAGTTTGAACTTGACTAAACAACAGTCATTGATGTCAAAAAAATAATGAACACTCTTATATTTTTTTGGATTACATCAAGTTGCAAGCTCCGCTAAAGGTTGGCTGGAAACCCTAGTTCTACAGTTTAGGTTCCTTGGAATAAGGACATAGCTAGAAATTTTCAGAGGTTTTTGAAGGGGTAAATCATTAAGTTTACCTTGGATATCCTTGTTAAGATGTTTCCATAGATATTTGGCACACCCCAAGAGGTCTCTCGATTTGAGAGATATTCACATTTGAAGTTGAAACCTCTAGTTTCTGGGAAAAAAAACCCAAAGGATGACCATATGGTTACTTCATCTTAAATGAGTCAAATAATCATGTTATAAGACCCCTCACTAAGATATAACAATAATATTATAATATTTGGTCTTTTAAATTAAAGGGCTAAGTCAACACAAGTCCCTAAAATCCAAGGTCAAATCTACATCCTAGGTCAACCCTTAAGATCATTTAACTAAGAAAAAAATTAACTTCCTCAAGATCATAATATAAGTTTCCTTACCTAAAATTTAGCTAATATCTTGGGTAAAATACCTAATTGCAAAGATATGTGATGGTTTCACAATTTAATTTAAAAATTTAAGGACAATTTTCCATAAAGGTTTTTTTGTGTCAAAAAGGAATTAAATTCTATTTCCTAACTTGAATTTCAAATCAAATCAAATTTAATTTTAAAAGGGGTTTACCCTTCCTAAAATCCTCCAACTTTTCTATTTCGAATCCCCTACTTAGCATATAAAAAGATTCCTAAACCTCATCTCTAACACATGCATATTGAAATAAACCAACATTAAGATCAATCTTTGAAATTTGGACATTGTGAATACAATGAAGAAAGGAAAACAAATGATTCGTTGAAGGGTTTTTTGTGTTTTAATTTGGGAATTTGAGATTTGTTTAGGATGATTTTTTTTTCATGCAGGTAGATTGAGCTTCCCTTGCAAATATGAACCTAGTTTGTCCTAAAAAAGGGTTTGTGGCTCTGGATTTATGTTGAGGATTATCTTTTGTTGTTGTTTCTTTTTTGGGTTCAGTTATCTTCAAAAGGGGGACCAAGTTAATTAAGGAATGATTCCAAACCACGCAAAGTTCCAACCTTATGAGCACTATATTTCCAGCCCTCTCCTAAGGAATCCATTGCAGGAGCGAAGTGTCGTCTTGGGGCACAGGCCTAGTCACAAGAATGCAACAATTGTGGCCTTGTTTCTCTATGGATCAGGGCTTGAAGACAACGACATTGATTGCAAGAGTCCCTTGAAGGTGAAAGCCCATAAATAATTTGCAAACCATGTTGATTATTATGACAACCATAAATATTTCTGGCCTGGTTAAGAGTAAAAAATAGTTGTTTCAAATTGAAAACACTTGTTCTAATTTACCAAATTGGAGCCGATCATTAACATTCCTTTTGAGTATTAAAGTCGAACTCATCTCCTATAGTAACTATTAGTCTTATATCAAGTATTTCAAATTAAGAATTAATTTAAACCACAATAATAAGAAACCTACTTCCATAATCTAATCCATACACCTAGTACAATAATTAGATTGTTAAAAGTGTTTTGAAGAAAATAATGCATTGGTTTCTAGTATAGAGGAAGTTTGTCTTGCAACATGTAGCAAAATATTGATAGAGAAAAGGTTGAATATTTGAAACTATAGGAGTGATACAAAAGCGACCTTGTGTTTCAGTTTGAACCTTAGAGTGACTAAAACGTTGTAGACATAGTCACAACCTTATATGGAAGTGACCTTAACTTGACATATACAACAATGGCTCTCATATGGAAGTGTTTTTATTTATTACAATATATTGATGCTTATATGATATTCACTGCATAAGTATTGTAGGACATTGACATAAATCTTGATAGTTATAATAACAACCTTGTACACCGATAATTAGATGTTACTCTTGACTACATAGGAATAATTAACAGTAACCTAAAACAGAGACAAAAACTTTATAGACAGTGAGATAGATATTCAATATATTGACTTTATATATGTGATAATGAAACAATCATAAATAGCACTGGTAGATTGAATGCTAGTGTTCTCAACCAAGACAATGATCCTTGCATGAAGAGATTGATTTCGTGATATACAATGATTCTGGGACTACACAAGATAGGTAAACAATGACACGTAGTAATATCCATGAAAAATGTTGTCCTTTATTGACAAGTACAGTAACTAGACAAAGAGAGTAACCTTGCCTTTACCATGTGATACTCAACTACAGTGGTGAGGCATGATAGTGTACATGAATATTTGTGATCAATAACTCTTTACAACAACTAGTAACTTAACATTATTGACATGATAGTGATGACTGTAATTGAAAAGTGACACTGACATTTATTGAGTGCACAATTATTGTAGTTTGTTGTGTCAACGATCTACATGAGAATACACTTGGTATTTGATAGTGTGTTTTGATACTTAACAATGGTTATCATACATGAAAACTTCTTGATATTATTGAATGGATGTTGGCTTTAATGACATATTACAGTAAGCATACATGACATCCTTCTTTGGATGATAACCTAACTTGACATATGACATATGTGACAGTACTTGACAGTGATAATATGATGGTGATGACTATGATATGATTGATTTGATGATTTGACTTGACTTGATAGTCATAATGACTTGAGACATAGCAACAATTTATTCATAGATTGAGCAGTGGTTTCACTTGGCTTGTGATTAAGCAAAGGTATGATTATGTTTGAGGAATGATTTTGGAGTGGTTAGATTGAGCAGAGTTGAGTAGTAAAGCTGCTAGGATTTGATAGTGATATACTTACCGAGCAGAGCATCAAAATATTCATTACATTTTTATTATATTGATTCAGAGTGTAGGTGGATTCAGTATGAAAATTGTGTAACGTTGTCCTCTGACTCTTTAGGGTGGTAGGGTGGTGTTAGGGCAGGTTTTAGCCTCCATAGGGAGTTTGAACGTCTATCCAGTTGCAGCTGGTACATAAGGTGTTGGAGCATCCATCAGGTTGGAGCCTAAGAACTAGGGCATTGGAGTGTTCTCCCAGTTGCAATTGGTAAATAGGGTGATGCAGCATCCTATAGGTTGGAACCTGTAAATCAGGGGGTTGGAGCCTCCTTTAGTTGGAGATGAAAAATTGATGTCATTATTATTTTTGAAGAAGAAGACAAATTTTAAAAAACATCCAGTGGTTTTTGACTCGGAGGGGGATTTTCACCTAAAACTCTTTTTGTCCATTGTTTGTATTATCATGCATTGTTGAATGGTGGCATTTATTGATTTTTTATTAAATACCTATGAATATTAAATAATTCTCTAAAACTATTAATAAAATTCTAATTGCTAAGAAATATTGATTCACCCCCCTCTCAGTATTTCCAACAATTGGTATCAAAACAAGTTTCTTTAGTAGCAACTTAACAACTGGAAGGTAGATCTTAGAGAGAAGAAATGGGAAAATCAAAGAAGAAAGATGACAAGCATTCAAAATAAGTTCCAAGTATTCAAATAATTTCAGATCATATTACTGCTAATAACAGGAAGGAAGCACTTGAAGAAGAAGATGAATAAATGAGCGAGTTTGAATTTCAAAACCAATTTGTCAGAGTTATAAAGGAACTTAAGAGTGAAAAAAGCATGTCAAATTTTTGGAAGAATAACTAAAGACATAAAAAGGATGTGCCGAAATTCTTAATAAGAAGAATAAATAATATGAGGAAATATTCAGCAGCTAGAAAGTTCAAAGAGCCAAAATGGAAGAACACGAGCAAAAAAGTTGCACACTCAAAGAAGAAGTTTCGCAATTGAAATTCTAAGTGCATGAAGAAAAATGGAAAGAGAAAGACCTTATAATCCAACAAAAGGAATATGGTAAAAGGTGTGTATCTGAAGTTGATCAAAAGTAAAGGTCACTGGATACAACTATTGCAAAAGTAGACAGGCTTAGGAAGGAAAATGGAAGGCAAAAGGAACATACACAAGCTAGAAACAAAGAAGCAGAAAAGGTCACTCTTCTAAAGAAACAAATAGAGGAAGCATAAAGAAGAATACAAATCTTGAAAAAGCAGGTTTCAAGAAGATATTTCTCAAAAGAAAGAATAACTTGACATAACTCTTAATGAAATCAACAAGTTCAATGATTGGTCAAAGGAACACTTGTAAGACTTTGATAGAAAAGATCAAGAATTGGCTTAGTTGAAGATGAAGGAAGAAAGAGAAGGTAAGGCTCCATGTGATGAAGCAACAAGCTCCAAGACTTCACAAAGTCAGATTGAGGAGAAGATTGTTTGAACTGAAAGACCGAAGAATATTAAGAATGTTACGACTCTAAATATTAATGTTGAAGAAACCAAGGACATAGGTCAATAAAGGACTACACCACCACCTATGAATAAGAATGAATACAGAAGACCATCCAGAGAAGATAAATCATATTGGTACACTAATTCATTTAATGGTTATTATTTTTCATATATTAACTTCGGACATATGGCTAGGGATTGTAAATTTTTTGACAAGTATAATTGTCAAGGGTATTATCAAAAACCTAGAAGCAAGTTTGTTGAATTACAAGACAGGTTTCATGATGATATTGCCAACAAAAAATACATGTCATCTATGCCAAATCTTAAAATTTTCAAATGCAACAACTATAGACATATAGCTTGTGATGACAGAAACAAGGAGGAATTTTTCATGAATGGCAACCCCAACATTCAATTTTTCAAGTGCCACAATTATGGCCATGTATCTCTTGATTGTAGGTGCAATATGGAATAAACCATGAATTACAAACTTTATGTTAGGTACAAGAAGGTATGGAGAAGAAAAAAGGTACAAGAAGATCAAGTAGATAAAATGGTCTCAACACTCATGCTTTTAGGTTTCGTAATGGAAAAATATGAATCAAAATATACATCAGACAATGACATGAGTTAAGAAGGTCCAACTGACAAGCAAGGTGATACATTATTTATAGGAAGCCAACTTCTTGACTCCTTGAATTTTGAAGAGGGGGAGTCTATGCAAAGATATGTGGGACTTTGTGAAGATAGGTCTACAGTTGACATATAGGAAGCGTTTGGGAAAAATAGCAGATTCAAGTCAGATATGTCAAGTCCATAATAGGTTTAGGGGGAGAATAACAATAAAAGGAAATATAGGTCCAAAGTGATCAATCATTACAAGAATTCAAAGGAGCCATCAACATTGCTAGTGGAAGCTCATGGCTAGTTGATCCATATTCAACAGAGGCAATCCATATGAAGCATAACATGACAAGGGGAGACAATTCATTGCAACAAGTATTGAGGAAGGAATTTCGAAGTAGACAAGTACTTTGCAGGAAAAGAAAGGAAGGCTTCTCGCTAGGGGGAGCACAAGTAGGTTACAGGAAGTAGATAAATTTTCAAGGGGAGTCGCCTTTTGCCATTGATTTCAAAGGGGATGAGAAATAAAGAGAATATTGTCAAGGCATAAAGTAAGGAGGAGTTTTACTCGAAAAATAATACTTGTGTTTCCATCAATGACAAAGGGGGATATTGTTGAATGGTGTTTTGAATGATGTCAACCATGGAGTTTGACTTTTACTAAACACTAGTCATTCAGGTCATAGTTTTAATGAACGCTCTTACATTTTTTTGAATTACATCAAGTTGGAAGCTCCCCTGAAGGTTGGTTGGAAACCCTAGTTCTAGGGTTAGGGTTCCCTGGACTAACGACATACCTCGAAATTTTCATATGATTTTGAAGTGGAAAATCATTAAGTTTAGATTTGATATCATTATCATTGAATTATCTTAATCAATATGTTTCCAATGGTATGTGCATGCCCCAAGAGGCCTCTTTATTTGAGAGAGATTCACATTTGAAGTTGAAAACCCCAGTTTCTAGGAAAAAACCCTAAAGGGTGAACATATGGTTACTTCATCTTAACTAAGTCAAATAATCATGCCATAAGACCCCCCACCAAGGAATTAAAATAATATTAAAATAATTGGTCCTTTAACTCAAAGGGATAAGTCAATACAAGTCTCTAAAATTCCAAGGTCAAATCTACATCCTAGGTCAACCCTCAAGATCATTTAACTAAGAAAACAATCAACCTCTTCATGATCATAATATAAGTTTCCTCACCTAACATCTAAATAATATCTTGGGTAAAATTTTGGGTTGTGTTATATTCTTTCCACAACTAGCCCACGTAGTTAACCAGGGGGTTAGAGGGGGGGCATAGCCCCCCCTTTGTTGCATCGATTGTGTAGCGTGGGGGTCACAGGGGGTTTGAGGGTTGCAGGTAACCCCCCTCTATGGGGTCAGGCGTACCGCCTTGGAAAATTTTGTTTTTGGACCCTATATTAGGTTGGGCGGACCTACCTATGGTTTTGTGCATGATTTTCGCACATGGTTTTGGACGCGATGGTTTTCGGTCCATGGTATTGGATGCTTCGGCATGTATAAATATGTATTGTAACATTGAAAGGAAAAATCAAGCTGGTAGTCCCGATTTTGGGATCCAAGGGAAAATCTATGTGTATATGTGTTTTATGTGTTATGCTCTCGCATTGTTTATTTTCTGTGTTTTAGAATTCGTATATAGGTAATTTCTGTACAAGGTTAAAACCTACATAAAATACCTAATTGCAAAGATATGTGAGGTTTTCACAATTTAATTTAAAATTTTAAGAAGGATTTTTCTTTAAAACCATTTCAATAAAAATATCGATATCTTTCTCAATAACTAATATGTATTTTGAACTTCCAACATTCTATGACATTTGATTTGTACTATTTCAATTGGATTGTTGATTGTTGGAATCTAAATGATAGAAATTATGGACCTTCCAGGAATCAATCTTTATTTGTTAATCTCTCTATATATCTATAGCTATATGCATGATGAATGTAAGTGGTATTACTAATGACAACCCTTATTCTATAAATAATGTGATATGGACCATAATTCCATAATTTTTCTTTTATAAAACTTAAGGACTTCATCATTTTCTCTATTGTAGGCAACATAAACTTACTTTTGTTTTAGTAAACAAGGTATTCCACATAGGACAAAAACCTTCAATAACCAGTCAAACAACTATATCAATTATCATAATGTCATGTTTTTTACATGGTTAAAAGTATCTAAGAGGGAAACAATCCATGACCCCAACCAATGGGGCCACTTCAAAAAATTTATTAATGTAAAAGAAAATATTTTATATAAGGGATTTCTCATAATTGATCATTAGCTATGAACCTCCATGACCTTTAAATAGAGATCATGGACCAATCGGGTGTTAAGCCACAAATCAATAGTTAGTTTTGAGGAGAATATGAATCATCAAATCACTCTATTTCGAGAATGATATTGCGACCATCAGATTACAATATAAATAATGCATACTAAAGAAACATATTTTTACCTAATAGACATATTATACCAAGTTAAACTTAACTAAATCCTAAGTGTCTAAATATCCTAACAACTTTTTCCCAAAAAAAGAAAATACTTCAAAATGAACAACAACAGTAACATTTTCATTTCTTGTATAAAAATGGATGAAGTTTGAGTTCAATCTTTGGCCAATGTACTCTAAAGAAAATATTCTTGGGATAGGAAGATTCAAAGAAAGTATAGTTTAATTTGTTAACCATAAATTATGATAATAATACATTCTTCAAAAAGACACCAACGTCTTGCCCTAGAATCAAGTCTCAATTGAAACAATCACTTACATTCTATGAATTATCTGGATGGATACTCATTATGAACATCTGCATAAACAATATACACGAATTTTTCTTCAAAGATATTAGAACCATTCTTTTAACCTTGAAACCTAAATTTTTGTATTCAATCTAAAACAAAAATGTGTATACCTTGTTGATCAATTTTGTTCAATCCCAAATGTTCAAAATGGGTAAATTGATAGTATAATGTGAGATAAATATGATTGATACCTAAATCACTTTATAGGAAAATTGAAAAAATTGATTATATGTAGCATCAATTAGATACTTAGAATAATTGAACCTTTCAAATCATTCTATCTTAAGAATAAAACCTAATATTTTTTCAGTGGCAATGTAACAATCATCATATCTTAGATTAAACAACTCATTGTGATAACTATGATTAATCCTGTTTGCATAAGTTAAGGCATTAATTTGTTAACTAAGGTTAGTAAGCTTGTGAAGTGTAATCATTATATGTGAAGAATTAGTTTAGTCCTTTTCTTAATGTGTCACTTAATTATTGGTACAAATATTTAGAGATGAAAACTAAATTTAAATCAAATACTATTAAAAGAAATAAAAAATACCTTGTCTAAAACTATACTATTGCAATCTATATACCAATTTTCTACAAGCATGAATTATAATTTGACAATGTAAAAGTTCAAATGAAACAAGGCGTAATCCTTTAGCATAACTGCACTAGTAGAAAATTAGCTTGTAAGATTTCATTGCCTCCATAGGTAAATGGATCATGCAACAATACTTTATTCCATGTGTAGTTAATGATTGAAAGGAGATTTAACAAACATTCATCAAAATAATTTTAATTGAACAAAATGGAAGATATGCAATGAAACTTCAATATTCTAACTCACATCCAAGGTTACAACAATATATCACGGATCTATGACTGGGTAGCACTGCTAACAATACTTTGATGACCACTCTGAATTGTGACTAAAAGGTAGATTCAGCTTGAGTTAAAGAAATTCTATCTAATCAAAATATATGAGATTACAAAGATAAAATACACAATTGGTAGATAATGGAAATATAAGAAGAATGTTGAATATTTTCTAAGAATAATCTTTCATATATAGTAACTTAGATAAATATACCAATGCATGTGTCCAAGGCATGGGGACCCTCCAGACTTGGCATATGTATATAAATAATACTATATTCTACAACTTAGATTGATATACTAAGAGAGAAAATGAAATTACAAAGAGATTAATTAAAATTTTCTTGTATAGAATGACCCCCATATTCTACTTTTATTGCTAGCTATATAAACTAAAATATAACAAACAGAGATATGAACCCTCTCTTAGAGTACTGACATATTAATTTGTTCTCTAAACTTAGGTAATTTCATCTTTGAAGGGTTTGATCTCGTCCTAGATCTCACAATCTTGAGAAAACTCAAAGTTGGATATTTGTTGCTGCATTATCTAGCTTGTTAGCACTTGCGTTTCTCGAGTGTTGAGTGAGGGTATTTATTTTTCCTTCTACGCAACAAAGAGTAACCACACCGTTCCATGAATATGGGGATTGAAACCCATATGTAAAGCTCCCAAGAAATTTCTACGACCAACTCAACGAATGAAAAATTACAGCAATGACTTTATTCTTGAAAACTCTAATAAAAACCATTTTATTTTTGGATTCAACTGTGTTAAGTATTTCATTCACGTATGACCATTTCCATGAGAGGTAGTCATCACTGACTAATTTCTCATGATTTTTGAATAGTTCACTTAGCACTCGTTTCAATCCCACTTCTTCGCCCCTGTGAGCATCACCCGATGCAATGAGCGCTAAGTGAACTATTAAAAAATCATGAGAAATTAGTCAGTTACGACTACCTCTCATGGAAATGGTCATACGTGAATGACTTACTTAACATAGTTGAATCCCAAAATAATATCTAATATAATGCACTATGTAAACCCCCATACTTAAAAACCATTTTTTTCAAATTTTATCTTGCCAAAAACCAAAAATTAAAATAATATAGTGAAAATGTGTCATGTTCTTCATGTGTCTTATTGAAACCAAATTTGGTCAACATATATGATAATGGTGCAAAAAGAGAGAAAGTATGATTTGTGTGCTTTTTGAATGTCAAAATTGATTTTAAAAAATAACCTCCTTGGATAAGAATACAAATATATGTTGAAAAACGAAAGGTATATTTAAGGATGTTTTTTTAGTTAATAATTCCATAAGTAAATATCCATTTTGTTCCATCAATAATTAATTAAACTCTATACTTTGGACTTCTTCATCTATGGATGTTTGATTATCTAGTGATAATAGCATTTCATATATTACATCAAAGTTAATATAGAAAATCACTCAAGAACCATATGGATACATTGCAATTCTTTGGATTGGGTTATAAATTTTTGAACACATTGAAATGAATTCATTAAAATGATAGGTTGTGGAACAATTTCCTATGAAATGCCACATTACCAAGTGGGAAAACGTTCATAAGAATCCTTGAATTATTTATATGTTGGTTGACATATTTCATAGCCACTCTTCATAGTAAGCTTACATTCAAAGGCATTTCCATATATATCAAGTAGGTGGTTAGAATTAGGGTTTTGTGTAATAGGTAACATAGAGGTGACAATATTTTTCCCTTGACACGTGATATTAGTTATTCAAAAAATGGTTTCATTTTTTATTATAATTTTAAAAGAAATAGTGAGGATTTTAACTAATAGTAAAAAAGGAAAATGATATATTCACCCACATGGAATTTTGGAATTATGCTATTGGATATTGTTTATCATGGCTATCAATTGTTATTTATGAGGAAACTACAAATTAGCTTTGGTTTTACCCCTATAACTATTTTCATCATATGACCACCTTTCTCTTGTGCTTGCATAGTTAAGATGTTAAAAATCACACCTAACAAACAAACACCTATTATTATGTAATTTGGAATTAAATGAAGAAAATATGCCACATTGATCATTCTTACCTATCCATTACTATTGTGGAATTTCATTAATTATGGGTTTAGTAATTAGCAAAGGCAATGATAGAAATTATGGGTTTCCTTCATTATTGATAAGAATTGGCTACATGTATTAGGGTGGCTTTTGATGTGTGAGGAAATGAGGCATGTTAACAATCTACATTCCACACTTGACAATCAACCATAACAATTGATCTAGTACATGCTCCACATACCATTAGATATGACTTACTATCACATCAATTTATATTTATTTCTTTATGCTTTTAAGCCATGCATAATAAATTAATGCTTTTACTTTTCTACCTTCCATCTATTGCTCTATATTTTTCCAAAAAATATTTCCTTTGATTGTGTTGAACCCATTTTCCTCACTTCATTTGTTTATAGCTATTTTTAATAAATTTTTTTGAAAAGATTCTAATATTTTTTCAATATTACTCCACCATCAAGTTCAACATCTAACATATTATTTTGGACAAATCATTTAATTAATTTTTATTTGTTTAGAATAGCTAGAACATCTAGCCCTTTTAGGGGATAATGTTTCCTTATGAGGCATTAAGAAATATAATTCAAGGTCTACTTCATAGGATAATTAAGTATTTTAACAAATGTCCATATCATGTATGAATAAATTACCAACCATGTGTGATGACCCATTGATCCTTTTTTGGTTTTCTAGAGGTCATGATAATTATTAGTCAATTAATACGCATTTAATGCCAAGGACTATATATGATAAAAAAATATAATAAAGATAAAATACAAATATAGGTAAATTAAAATATTAAAAAAAATCGAGAGATTAGTACTTAAAAATTAAGTCAAAATAGATTGTGTTGTAGCTCCTCAACACAGCCCCTAGGTTGAGGAGAGACCAATGCCTCGGACATCTTGATGAGTGTTTGCAAGATTTGTTGTAATTATCCACTTACACTATATATTAAACATATTTTGAAGAAGGATTAGTTCAGAATCTTCTTTAAGACGCAAATTCAAATCTAGCAACAAAGTAAAACTCATAGAAGCATTAAGGTCTAGTTTCGGTGGCCAACATTACTTGAGCATGTAGTTCATCAGCCATTGTAGCATATGGAAGAGAAGAATTATAGAGAATTGAAACCAAACACACAGGAATGAGTTTAGAATCCCATGTATTAGACTTCAACATAAAACGAGTCAAGAAAACACAAAATGACATGCTATATTATATGGAGCGCATATTAAGGATGTTAAATTCTACTAGTCATAGGCATCTTGAATCAACATTAGACATAGATGAATCTATGATTTCATAAAAAAGACATCCAACAGCTACTATTACATATAATATGAAAAGAAGAATAAAAAATGGAATAATTAGAAAGGATAATACATAATACAACCTCATGTGAGATAGAATCACCAAAAGCTTTCATTAATCTTCAAATAGGGCATCCATTTCCATTCACAATTGCAAAGCTTCCCTCTTGAAACAAAATTTGGAACCCTTGATAAAGTATCATAAATTTTTTTTATAGGGCCTTAAGAGGAGAACCCCTTACAAAATATTCTTTCATGATTTACCAGTGATTCATCATAAAGATGTGAGCGTGCTAGTAACATAGTTGTATTAGCTAAACCCTAACTGACTGTAGTTCATTACTTAAAATAAAATATTTACAGAACCATAAACAATGAAGTGTTGTGATTAACATTATCAAAAATATATTCAGTTGTGGTAGATCAGTTCAGGAGGAAGAGTTGTTAGATCAATGATCTAGAGTAGCAGAGGGTTGATGAATTGATCACATCTCTACGACAATGCTATACTTGGTAGAGGAGCACGAAAGAACATATGATAGGAAATCTTAAGATTTGTAAGTCCTGTGTAATTCAACCTGGGTGAAAATAGAGTCTTCACCAACCCTAGCAGTTGGGAATCCTTCCTTAAATAATTGACCATAATTTTACCCTTCAAGGTAGTGTTGGGCGTACCCCAACTTGGCCTAGATTTTTGCAAGGACTCCACATTTTTTGGAGCGGAGCACGCAATGGAGCGTGCAATGGAGCACACATTAGAGTAGCGGAACACGAAGTGGGATGCGAAGTGGAGAACTTGGAATATACCGCACGGTGTAAGGGATTCGGGGTGGGTCGAAGCCCCTCCTTTTTGTAAAAGAACACTATATTTGTAAGGGATCAATGGTTTTGGACCATAGTTTATTATTTTGGGGATTCCATGGTGTTCGAACCATGGTATTGTAATGATGTAACCCTTTGTTGTAATAGTAGGGTAAAATAATAAGAAGAGAATCATCGAATTGATCTAGATCATTGTTTACGGTTGTATCATTATGATTTATAGCTTTGTGGAAAAGAAGAGGCTAGGCAACTGAGTGCGCAAAAGACTGAGTCTATAGCTTAGTGCGCAGACAACCTCGAGCTTAGTGCGCAAGCCAAGAACTGTTTTTTGTACATAGATCCATTATATAAGCAATAGTTCTTTTGGACTTAGCCCCAGATTGGGGTGGACCATGGTAATTTGGTGTCTTCATGTGTATATTTTCTTAATATCTATTTTAGAGTTGCAATTATTACAGTTGCATTTGATTTCAACACAATGATTGTTTATGGCTTTATATGATATTCTTAAGTGATTAATGTAATATGGAGAAGTGATTTATGAATGTTAAGAATAAAAAAACATAATAATACCACATCTCCACATCCTTCATGGCTGCAGAAACCTGGTTTTGCATCCTCCCATAGTCACTACGAGTGACATTGTGATCTTCTTGGAGGTCATTGCTGAAAGGGCCAACAATTGAGGGTTTTGTTGGTGCATAGTATAGATAGAACCTAGGTCAGCCCAAACCAATTAAACAAAGGGTTCCATTGTCGGGACCAAGATCTGTTTGAAGGGAAAGTGGATGTGGCACCCATTGAAAAAAGAGATTCAAGATTGGATAGAACTAAAAGAGTGAGAATTTGCAAAGCAATAAAATAGAAACCCTCATCTGACAGCCGAAGCTTGGTCACATAATTATATTTTTACAGACCAATATGAAATTTTCTTCGCTTCATTTCCTATCGAGTTGTACAAGTGGATATTGAGGTTGATCGAAGGAAAGAAACATTTTAAAGGTGACGAACCTATGGTGTGGACTCTTGAGCTAATAGAATGAAACAGTAGCACCGACAATATGATTTCAAGGGCCGTTGATTTCTGGATTGATAGCATATTGGAAGGATTCATTAATGAGTTCGTGGTAGACTCGATTGTGTCCTATAAGGAAGTGAAATGATGATTCTTAAGGGACCGTGAGGTAAGTATTTGAAATCTCTTAAACTTTGGATTAAGATGCTTCTATGTGAAAAGGGATTTTTACAGATGTAGTCAAATTACTATTTTACTTATGTTTGGAAGAAAAGGGAATAAATCTGAGCAAGAGATTGGAACAATGTGAAGTGGAAAGAGATAAAGAGTAGATACGAGAAAGAGATCTCGTGGACAAGATTCGAGGACCTTTATAGAAACTTATTATAGTCCTATTTTAAGTGAATATGAAAGTGAAAGAGAAGAAAGCCACCCTAATAATCCCCATGTAGCTTCGCAGTATTCAACCCCCAGCCTGAGAGTTCGCAGAAGCCAGAATCCAGTAATAGCCAAGGTGTTTTTATCTCTCCCCCTCCCCCTCCAAGAAGAAGTATGGTTGATGATATTAAGCGACTTGTTTTCAAAGGAACTGGAATGGAGGATCTGGAACAATTTTGGTTTTTATGTGAAGCAATATGGACAACGAAGTAGATAAATGATGAGAATATAAAGAAAGCACAACTCATTACGATGTTTTGAGATAGAACATTGACATGGTATATGAAGTATTCAAATAATCAGATCAAAAAATTTGCGGATATTAAAACAACACTGATAAGAGAGTTTAAGAAACTGAAGTCTGAGTTGTAGTGCATCATCGAGTTGAAAGAGGTCAAACAAAAACCTACTAAGTCTATTTGGGAGTTTGATCAGAGATTGAAGGTGTTATTATATCAAGTGAGCTTCGACATAGCTCTGTAGCAACATCAAGAATGGTTTATAGTTGTGCTGCTACCGCATATCAGATTACCATTAACGCAACAAGATATGAACTCAAGTCGAAGCTCTAGAAATTGAGATGAAATTGGAAGCTTCGCCTATAGGAGATACTAATATAGGCATGCAATAGATTCAGAGTCAACTGGAAAACCTAACCTTGCAGCTACAAGACATCAATAAAAGCAAAGAATTTAGAGAAGAAGTATGTTGTATGAAGTGTAGATTGAAGGGCCATTCTAAAAAATAGTGCCCTATCCTAAAAAATTACATGGTTGGTGGAGCACCAAATCCTCTAAATGCAGGATCCAACCTATGGTGTGAAATATGTAAGACTAGAGGTGAACATCATTCAGAATATTGTTATTTATTATAGAAATATGTACAAACTCCAAGAAATCTATATTGCAAATTTTGTAAATGAGTAGGACATGATGAGAATAATTGTTGAGCTTACAAACTAATGATGGAGAGTGGTGCTAACACTTACAGAATGAAAGCATAAGATCATGCACAAGAGGAAAATGGACAGTGTGGTGGGTGAGGAGGTTACGAAGGAAGAGGTCGAGGACATGGACAAATCATTTGATATCACTAAGGCCATCCAGGTCATTTTGTGAGAGATTGCCAAAACCCTATAATGACATGTAAGTATTGTAAATCCTTTGACCATGTAATTGAAGAATTCCATATACTTAATGAAAATATGAAAGAAAAAATGAATCAGCATCTGACACAGAATATTCAAATGATGACTGTTGAAAGGAGGACCAATGAACCTCAAATTAGCATTTTCATTAGAAGTGGACCTGCGAATGGTGGTGATAAAGCAGATGAAAAGAAAGAATCTGAAAGAAAATGGATCAGAAATATTGTTGAGAAAGATCCTGCTTTTGATACTCGGAAAGAAAAAGAAGTATTTATGGAAGAAAAGTGAAGTTTTATGGATGTTGGAGCTTTGACATCTAGTGCATAGACAAATCTTGATCAGAAAAGTAACTGTGACGTGACATCAACTTCGACACAGGGTCGAGCACCGATATAGGACCAGGATTTAGCAAATCAAGCAGGTATTTTAAATTCTTTTTTGCAGACTTGTATGAAATTTTTAAGAGATCAAAAGGTTGTAGAAGGGCTTTAAGAGTTGATATATTCTTGTGCATCCAAAGAAACACTATGAAGTGAGATGCACACAGTCAATAATTTTCATCGACAAAAAGGAACCGGAAGAGAGATGAGGATTAGTGCACAGATAGGAGTATATGGGATGGATCAAGTTATTTTGGATCTGGTATCTAAGGCTAATGTCTTGGCGAAGAAGACATGGGAATTAATGGGTAAGTCGAAGCTACAATGGTCACCTATTTAGTTAAGAATAGAAAATCATCAAAATATCTTCCCTCTGGGAAGACTGCCAAGTGTCACGGTGGATATTGAAGGAGTTCACACTATTGCTGATTTTGAAGTAATAGAGATTGTTGATGACAATAACCCTTATCTTGCATTGCTTGCAATTGGTTTGGCATTTGACAATTTGGCCATAATTAATCTGAAAAAGAGACGAATGATATTTGAAGGAAGCAATATGAGAGTAATTGTTCCCTTGGATCCATCAAAAGGAATAAGATATACAGAGCCATTCAAGGAAGAATAATGTGCATATTACATAGATAATATATATCAAATGACAATGAAGGAACATGAATTTTTTAACCCTATTTTAGAGGGCAAGTTGAGTTGGAAGCGTGATAGTTATTGTACATCAGACTCAAAAGAAGAGTTAGAGAACTGGAAGAATTGGCTGCATGAAGTATCCACAAGGCGTTGTGCAAGAATTACCAAATCAGTTCATTGTATGATATATGAGGTATGTAACCTACCTTCTTATGATGTCTTAGGTGATGTGAATACTTTTCTTAATGATTATGAAGAACAAGTTCCATAAAATCAAAGGTTAACAACCTTGGATATAGCCCTGAAATATACCCTTGCTAGATGGTGGAATGCACATAGGAATAATATAGGAGGCTGGCAGGAATGTTGAAGATTGATGTGGATAAGATTTGGACAGATAGATACAAAGATAGAGATAAAATATGATGGTGAAACTAATCCTAGGAAGCATATATAGCAATGCACTACATCATGGAAGGAGATTCCACGACATGAATGGGTACATTGATTCATTTATACATTAGAGACAATCCCTATGAACTGGTACCTAAAAACATAGCTTCGACATGGTATTTTGAACTGGGCAGACATAGTTGATGGCTTCATATTAACATTCAACGTTGAGGATGATTGTCCATACATAGATTTTTCCCTTCAGACAATCAAGACGAATATTTTTGAGAATTTAACCCTGCTGACATGGAAGCAACCTGATTGGGCTGTGCGGATAGAAAATGCACTGTAATTCTAAAACCTTACTGCAGATGAAGAAGAAGATCCTCACAACATCCACATAGTAGAGTTAGAAGGATACCAAAAAGTAACTAGATTTGAGCTAGAGATAACAAACATAATGAATCCACTGAAGACCAAGAAGGTAAGCATATGACTAGAGAAGGAACCCAAGTTTGCAACAATAGGAGACTATTGGGGTGAAGAGATAGTCAGTAACAGAGTTACTTCATGAATACCAAGAACTATTTTCCACTAAGTTTTTAGAGATAAAGGGTATAATAGGAGATGTAGGATTCATGAAGATTCCCCTTAAGCCTAGTGTGAAGCCAGTCAAACAAAGACCTTCTAGGGTGAACTCAAAGTATAAGGAGAAAGTGAAATTAGAGCTTGATAAGATGATAGTAGCAGGAATTATTGAACCAGTAGAAGAATCCGAATGGGTGAGTCCTATGGTGGTGCAAGACAAGAAGACTCAAGGAAACATTAGGATCTATGTTGCTCTAAGAAGGTTGAATGATGCATGTTTACATGATCCCTTCCCTACCATGGAAAATTTCAGGGGCAAATGTTTGCCCTTAGGGGAAATTAAGGGGTTTTAAATTTTTAGTGAGTGAATATTTTGTATCATAGTACATTTTTACAAATCGCCTCAAATAGCCCACCTTATTTTAAGGGAGAGGGTAAAAAATGTAAATTTAGCCCTTGAAATTAGGAGTTACAACCTTCCATTCACCCTAATTTTCAAGAATAGGTTTTAGTTAAGTGAACCCTATGGGCCAAATACCATATTTATAAAAGATGTATGGTAAATTAATAAAAATATAAATAAATGAGAGGTATGGTAAATAAATAAAACATTTTTATATTTACTCCATAAGTCACCTTATATACATGCAAGGGTCTAAACAAATAAAAATATAAATAAAGTGGAGGTATGGTAAATAAATAAAACCTCTTTTTATATTTAGTCCATAAACCTCTTTCTATTTATGAAGGCTCAAAAAATATGTTTTATTTAAGTGAATCCTATGGGCCAAATACCATATTTGTAAAAGAAGTATGGTAAATTAATAAAAATATAAATAAACAAGAAGTATGGTAAACAAATAAAACATTTTTTATATTTACTCCATAAGTCACCTTATATTTACAAACACTCAAAAAATGCGTTATATTTAGGTGAAACCTATGGGCAAAATACTATGGGCCAAATACCATGGGCTAGATTATTGTTAATACCATGCAAAAAATATTATTAACCCTAAAATTAGTATTAATAAAAATAAAAATGGCACATGGTATTGACCCATGGTATTCACATGGAATGTAGCCTATTTAAATGGGGGAATTAAACCAGCATAGATCCATATACTAAGCCCCGAGAGGGATCAAATATCGTGATATGCAAAGTAGCATAGAGTGAAAAAATATTTGATCCCTCTAGGGGCTTGGTGGATCAAGAGTAAAAATGGATGTTGTAAGTTAATGTATGTTAAATATTTTAACTTGGTTAAAATAAAAATCAATTATTAATTTTATTAATTTTTATAAATTACTAATAGTAATTTTTAAGCTCCAGGTTTATGATAACCCATGGTAATACCATGGTATTCATGTGAGCATAGACTATTTAAAGAGGAAATTCTATCATCTTAGATCCATCTTAATTCTGGGTCTACCAAGTGCTCAGAGGGATAATAGATTAGATGTGGAGTTAAGATGAACATAGGTTGGTTTTTATGATAATGAAGATATTAAATAGACTTAAGAAATTATATTGTAAAAACATCTTAACGTGAATGGTTAAAGCTACATTTAGTCACTTCACAAAATTTAGTAAAAAATACCAATATCTCCATTAATATTGGTTTTTAACTTTTTCTATTTTAACAAAAAAAAATCAAAACAATGAAACCTTATCACTCTTTCCGCATCACCCTCGCAGAAGATTTCTCACCATTTTTTAAACATTCTCAATATGATATCTTCATGAAAAAGTTTAGGTATTGATGTTGGATTAGTTGTTTGAAAAATAAGATGGTTTGTACAACCTTTCATCTTCTGTGCTATTCTTAGTTTGTCCTAATGATCTGTAGGGGTTGGAGCCACTGCACCATATTTTCCTAAAAGGTGGAGATTGTTCACCAAAAAGGAAATTAATCTACATGTTGTAACACTGTTAAAAAATTGAGACCTAGGAGGGTAGTGAATTATGCTAATAAGCAATTTAGATTGGGAGAGACGTAATTAAATTTTATTATTTAATTGAAGATTTCCAATTAAAATAATAATAAATCTACATTTATATATTCATATATTGATTGGAAGGATTCTCACAATGGTCACTTCTTTCAATTATATCCCCTTCAAGCCTTTGGGATACCTAATACTTTCTTATATAATATAGTTGGGCTTGCTACTTGTTGGCGTGTTGGGGTAAACAAACTTGATGTGTTTTTTTTTTTTATCTCGCAGTTGGAGTCTATGGAATAAGAAAGAAATTTGATAACTTGAAAAAAGTGGTAGCTTGACAAAAGTTGTAGAGAAAAGATTAATCTCTCCTACCTTGACAGAACTCGTTGTCATTATCAACACCTAAAAGAATTTTGTTGTGGAATATTATCAAAAATAATAGAAGCATATGAAAGAGTGTATTGTAAGAACCTTGACAAACACGACCACTGAAACTTGGAACATTGTTTGTAGGAAGAGAAAATTATGTTTCTTTTTTCCAAACATGTATGTTGTCAATATCAACACCTACAAGAACTTTGTTGTGGAATATTATCAAAACTAATAGAAGCATATGAAAGAGTGTATTGTAAGAACCTTGACAAACACGACCATTGAAACTTGGAACATTGTTTGTAGGAAGAGAAAATTATGTTTCTTTTTTCCAAACATGTATGTTAGCGTTATCACCCTAAAATTTTTGTTTCTAAGCTTTGGAAATTTTGCCTTGTTTCTAGTCATAGTCTTATAGGTTTTGGGTCATCTCATCTCAATAAGTGTCATTCTCTTTTCCAAAAAAAAAGTTTCACAGCCTCATTCCATGTCTTAGAAGCCTCACCATGTGTTTTGACATCAGTTTGATTCCAAAGGATTGATGTTAGTCTTGGTCTAGTCTTTCCATGGTTGTTTTAGAGTCTAAGATCTAAAAGAGAGTCTTGTTGGTATGGTCAAATAGGTTTAATACTCTGTTCTTGCCTATCACTGGTCCCACATCACACATAAGTTCCATGTGTCAAACTTGTGTCAAGGTTTTCGCAGTGCAAAACTCATTCTAGGTGTTTTCGTAGCGCAAAACCCAGAATTTGCACTCGCTGCACTACGAAATCAAGGATTCTGAACTAGGAGTTTTCGTATCACACTACGAAACCCTTGAAGCAGCCTGTTTCAGCATAAAAGACTCTGTTTTTTGCTTTTACTAGCCAACTTCCAGAAGGGTTCTTGAGCAGCTAAGAACTCAATTTTCAAAACTGAAAGAGGCTTTTCTTCCTAACATACTTAACTACAAAAAAATCTCTCATTTTCTTCAAATTCGTTCTGAGGTGGGAGGAATTTATGGTTAAACTTGCGCTACGAAACTGCTGAAAGTCAATCTGTCTTCTGGTTTGAGTAGTCTTTTTCAAGATCAGTTTCTGGTCACAGCAAAAGGTATTTTGGAATTTTTGAAGGAGGTTTATATTCATAAACTCTCCAGATACAATAACCTATCTCACTTTCTTCATAAGTGTTTTCAGTTTGGAGATACTAAGCTTTCTTTGAAACCCTAATTTCAGAGAACATATTTTTCCTGTTTTACACGTGTTTTTCAAGGACAAATTCTGGAAAACTGGAGAAGTGTTTTAAAAAACCAAGAGAGGTTTTTTTTCTAGACAGCATGGACTACAAAAACATCCTTAAGTTTCATAAAATATTTCATGGATGAGAAGATAAAGGATCTATCCCACGTGCCAATTTTCAAGGATCCTAAACCTAAAAACAGGGAAACATGTTCCCTAATTTCTAGGGTTTGTCATCAGCAGTAAGGTGACAATGTGGGAGGCTTCATCAAATTCAACTTCATGAGGTTGCAGCTGTCAAATAATGCTTTCAGTGTTTAGATAAGGTTGTTGTAATCATAATAAGGAGTTACACTCCTAGTTGTATTAGGTCACTAGCACTGCTAGTTAACAATTAGTTCTAATTAATGGTTTGTTTTATGGTTAGAATAGGTGTCATTCATAGCAAATTCGAATTATCTTGATGAGGGATGAAGGAATACATGTTGTAAATGCTATATATAAAGCAAGAGGTTGAATTAGCAAGGGGTTGGAGACTTTTTGGCTCAGCTGCTGCTCTATGTGCAGACTGTGTATATTTTTAACCTAATGCAGAATTTCTACTTAGACAACTCAAGATTCATGAAGAGTTCTTGTATGTTCTTGTTTTGATGTCACCTTCTAATACTTACATTGAAGTGGTGTTTACTTATGATACTCAGGATTCAAAGAGAGTTTTTAATGTCTTATTGTCTCATGGCTTTCCTCTTTCACTTACTTGCAGTGGTATGAATACATGTTACTTAGAACTCATCAATGATTCTCTAACTTCCTTCATGTATTTATAAACTATGTTTCCTTGCATTGTATCTTTGTTTTGTTGATGTATAAAAACTCTCTATGCCCTGACTTCATGTTAAGCTGATCTTGCTGTGGTTCTGAAACATACTTTGACTCCATAGCCCAATGGTAGCCAGCCCTCATCTTTCAACCTATAAACATATACAATCACAAACCATAGAGTTAGCCATCTATCCATATCTTTAATCAAAATCATTAACCCTCTGAAAGAGCCCTCTCAGGCTGAGGAGGCTAAGCCTTAGCTGAAAGATTGGTTTGAAATAGTTACACAAGGTCTACCTGATCAGCAGCCTATCAGGGTTGGGTTTTGTGATAACAGTTAGCATATTACAATTTAACGAATATGTTTTCTTATTATCATATATGGTTTCATACTTTAACAAAACATTCGCCAAGACGTCACAATGTTTTATTATACAATAAAAGATTTTCCAAGATCTTACAAGATTTTATAATTCAGTGAAAGATTCTCCATCACTGTACAAGATAATATAATCTGGTGAGAGATTCGCCAAAAAAATTATATATACATATTATATTATTGATAAAATTGCCTCCCATTTTTCCTATGTATCATGGGGATTAGCCCATTTATTATACATATAAATTTAGGGTGGTTCTTAAAATTTTCTAATCCCTACCCCTTTCACAGATGAAGTGCTAGACAATGTAGGAGGTCAAGAAGCTTACTCATGTACATATGGATTCTCAGGTTATCATCATATTAGGATTACACCTGAATATCGACATAAGACCACATTTGCTATAGAATGGGGCTCATATCAATACATAGTAATGCCTTTTGGATTAAAACATGCCCCTGTTATATTTTCTAGGGTGGTGGTCACAACTTTTAAGGAATACATCCACAAGTTTTTAGAAGTATATTTTGATGATTGGACAATCTTTGGATTTAAAGAAAACATGTTGGAAGTCTAAGACTTATGCTTGACACATGTAAAAAATATCATATCTATTTGAACCTAAAGAAGTGCATATTTTTTGTACCTTTCAACATATTGTTTGTAAACACGGACTAATGGTGGACCCTTCTAATATTTCTATCATTATGAACTTGCCTCCACCTAAGACAATAAAATAGCTTCACACTACATTGGGACATATTGGATATTACAGAAAATTCATCAAGGGGTATGATCAGATCACTGCACCTATGGAGAAGTTGTTGAAAAAGGATATAACTTTTCAATGGTATGAAGAATGTCAGAAGAGCCTTGACATATTGAAAGAAAAAATGATAGATGCACCTATACTAGTGTTCCCTTATTGGAATAAGGAGTTCCATGTCCATGTGGATGCCTCTTGTATAGCTTTGGGAGTAGTACTAGCACAACTTGGTGCAGGAGAGATTGATCATCCTATAACTTTTGCAAGTAGAAAGTTATCTAAAGGAGAAAAAAATTACACCACCACAGAAAGGGAAAGACTGATTATGGTATATTCTTTGCAGAAGTTTAGACACTATTTGCTGGGATCACACTTTAAAATGTTTACATATCATTCTGATATGAAGTATTTCATTAATAAGCCTATCTTAGGAGGAAATATTTGAAAATGGTTATTGCTATTTCAAGAATATGACTTTGAGATCATTATTAAATAGGGAGATTGAATACAAGGTCTGACCATCTATCAAGACTAGAAACAGGGGAAGAACCAACCAACATAGAGGATAATCTTCTTGATGCGTAGTTATTTGAAATCAGAGTTGTATATGGCCATTTCATAGATATCATTCATTTTTTGACCACAGGAATGGATCCTTTAGGGTATACTACGTAGAAAAAGAAATAATCAGTGGTTAAGGCAGCTGACTTTTCATTAATAGCAGGACAATTATATAAGATGGAAACAAATGAGATACGGCATAGATATGTTCTTGAACATGAAAGACATATGATTCTACTAGAGGCTCTATGGGGGCGCAGCTGGTGGACACTATGTATGAAAAACTATTGCGCATAAGATTTTGAGAGCAGTATTGTGGTGGCCTACACTACATAAAGATGCAAAGGAGTATTGTTGAGCATGTGATGTGTGTCAAAGAACAAGGAAGCCTTCCATAAGAGATTAGATGCCATTAATACCACAAGTTACATTACAGGTCTTTGATAAGTGGGCCATTGATTTTGTTCGACCCATCAACCCCCCTAGAAAGAGGATTGATGCAAGGTACATAATCACAGTGACTTATTACTTGACAAGATGGGCTGAAGCACAACTAGTAAGGGATTGCAGTGTAGAGACTACTGCAAAGTTTATTTATGATTAAATATTGTCTAGATTTGGATATCCAAAGATTTTGATGAGTGACCAAAGTTCACACTTCCTAAATAAGACCATTGAAGCATTGACTGAGGAGTTCCAAGTTTATCATAAGAAGAGTACCCCTTATCACCCTCAAGCTAATGGAAAAGTAGAATCATTTAATAAGATTTTGGAGAATGCACTTACTAAGGTATGCAATGTGAATAGAGACGACTGGGACCTTAGAATACCATTAGTATTGTGGGCTTATAGAACCACGTGTAAAATGTTGACAGGTCAAACACCTTTCAAGTTATTTTATGGGCAATAAGTTGTGATGCCCATGGAATATAGCATGCCTAGCTTGAGGATTGCAACTTTTACATATATGGTAGACCCTGATATAATGGAGAAAAGAATGTCATATTTTCTTTCTTTGGAGGAGGATAAATTTATAGCAGGATTCCATCAGCAAGTACAAAAAGCAAGAGAAAAAACTTGGCATGATAGACATATTAAGCAGAAGAAGTTCCAACTAGGAGAACTTGTTCTCTTCTATGACAGTAAGTTTGTAAAATTTCTAGGAAAATTCAAGTTGCATTGTTTAGGCCCATACATTATCAAACATATTACTGATGGAGGCACAGTTCAATTAACAAATTTAAATGGAGAATTGGTCCAAGGAAAGGTAAATGGTAGTAGGTTGAAGTTGTACAAGGACAACCCTGTCCTTACAAATTCACTTTGAAGAAGAAAGGAGAAAAGTCTTAGTGCCACCTGTAGTTGAAAGTGAGCACTAGACTATAAACTACATTGCAGAGAGCTTCGACATAGGAGGTTACTTCGCTACAGCCTGGATTATGTCGATGACTTGAAGCTGCATGAACAACACACCTCGTAGTTGAACATTCAAGTAAAAAGAGAGTAAGCTTCGTTGCAACAAAAGCTTGACCATGTGATCTAGGAGAGGGACCAGGCAATGAAGCAACAATAAAAGCTAAAGGAAGTGATCAAAGCCACATGTCGTGAAGTTTCGGACCTTGATGTCTAAGAAGAAGAAACAGTTGAGGACAAGGTCACCAAGCTCGACCTTGTAGTACAAGGATATAAGGAAAAGATCATCCAAGTACAATTTTCTTATGACATGAAGATCAATGAGTTGCAAATGAAGTTGCAACAAACCATTAGACAAGAAGTATGGGAGTAGGGTAAAATAATAATGAGAGAACCATAAAATTGATCCATATCAGTGTTTATGGCTGTATTGTTGTCATATGTAGCTTTGTGGTGAAGAAAATTCTTTGCAGTTGAGTGTGCAGAGGCCTGAGTCTACAACTTACTACGCAGACAACCTATAGCTTAGTGTGCAGGCCAAGAACTATTTGTTTTACACAAGTTCATTAAATAAGAAACAATTCTTGTGGATGTAGCCCCAAATTGGGGTGAACCACTGTAATTTGGTCTCTTCATGTGTATATTTGCCTATTATTTGTTTTATATTTGCAGTTATTACAGTTGCATTTGATTTCAACACAATGATGTTTAATTGTTTTATATGATGTGCTTAAGTGAATAATGTAATATGGAGAAGTGATTTATGAATGTTAAGAATAAAAGAACATAATAATACCACATCCACATCCTTCAAGGTTGCAAAAACTTGGTTCTGCATCCTCCCATAGTCACTTCGGGTGAGACCGTGATCTGCTTGCAGGTCATTGCTGAAAGGGCCAGTGATTGAGAGTTTTTTTGGTGAGCAGTATAGATAGAACCTGGTTTAGCCCAAACCAATCCAACAGGTAGAAGTCTTCTCATGGGATGAATCAACCCTAATCTTGGGCTCTATCAGCATCTGATTTATTTCTCTCATGTGATCAATACTCCTACGAGGTCCCAACAACTCGGAAATCCTTTTATGACCCTCCTCTTATATTCTAAATCAAATTCAACTACATCCTTCTGTACTATCTCCAGAAATTCTTTAGCTTTAGCTCTAGCCTCTTCTTTTTGGACTACCTTAGAGATCTCTATAATTGAATGCAACCAATCCACCACATCTATATCCCTCAACTCATTGAGTGGATTTTCATTGACATACTTGATGAAATTCTTAGCAGTTTGAGCATTATTTTAACCCTCTTCCTTGGCAGCTAAGATGAAGAACTCATAGTCTTTGATTACAATTTTTTGCTCAATCATCAAAGTTATGTACTCCCAATGGTTCTTCATCTCTTTTATCATTTCATCCCATATCAGTTGTTTAGCTTGGAGGAGAGACATGTTTCCTTTCAGTTAGTCTTTGATCTTAGTGATCTCTTGATTAACTGCCTATAAATTTTGGCTGATCAGTTTTGCATTGGTATTGGTAGTGATCTAGGTGGCTCCAAACACAGGCAAAAGTCCAAGAGGACTTAGAAAGGGTAAAAAATAAAATTGATCATAATGTTGTCAAACCAAGCCCAAAGTGTAGATCTCGTTGTCCTGATCACAACAGTGCAAGGAGTTCATCAAACCAATCTTGTATGCAAAAGTTAGAGGCAATCAAAGTTTAGGGTTGACTAGGTGACTTGGTAGGCTTAAGGAAGGACAATTTCACAAAAATCTAGCCACCGGATTCCAACCAACTTCTGGGAGAACTTGTGGCCTCATTAAATCATCTCCTATAGCCAAATTTGGGAAATTTCAAAAAATGACTATTATTATTTAAAAAAAAAAAAAAAAATATATATATATATATATATATATATAAAAAAATAGGTGGCGGGCCATGATCCCCACCACCTCCATTGGACCCTCCAAAACATATATTAAAAAAAAACATTAATTAAAAAAAAATGGCCAATGGGCCATGACCCCTTCCGACCCCAACCATCATAACCAAAACAATATAAAATTAATGGGCCGGCAGCCATGACCTCATCGGACCCTCCAACCCTCCAAACCAAAAATATTACATATATGGCTAGGCGGGCCACCTTCGGTGGATCCAGCCCACGCCCCACCTGTTGCCTCTTAACACACCATGGGCAGCAAGGTTTGAACCCACCCGGTTGGAACGACTAGCCTGCCACTCAAGTGCCCACACCACCACCACATAACGGTTGCAATCACAACAAACTGCGACTTAATAACAATATATGACGCGGCATAAAAAAATAGCAGTGGACTAATTTCAGAGCGGAGAAGCATTTGAAACTGCCCTCCTAAACTACTTCACCACCAATGTGCCACGACAGCCCTTTTGTCGATATCTCCGCCAAAAAATATTTAAAAAGCCTTCTTTTTCATTGCACGGGGGAGTGTAGACTGGAACGGGAGAAGAACGAGGCACCGAACGGGAGAAAGCCAATGGGACAGAGGTGTTGTAAATGGATTTCCGTAAAATGGAACCTTGATTTGTAGTGCTGAGGCAGAACCATGATTGTACGTATTTCGAGGCAGAATATTCTTTGATGCCCAAAGATTCTCCAGGTAGGTAAAAATTCTTTTTGTTAGAATATAACCAAGTTTACAGTCATTTTTCTTAGATTTTCACAGGGAACACAATGGAGAGGTTGGATTCGCCTTTTGAGCAGCAGATTTGTAGATTCCTAGGGGAGGAGAATCTTGAGGGAATCTTTTAGATTCCTTGGAGGCTGAAATTCGCCAAAGTTAGAATGCAGCCAACTTAAAACTCGTTTTTCTCATAATTTCTCAAGGATCTCGATGGTGCAAACAGAATTTTGATCTGAGCAGCAGATCTTCAGATGACTCGGAGGAGGGAATCTTTCAGGAATCTAGGGGGAATCTAAAAGATTCTTGTAGCCCCAGATTTTCACTTTGTCAAAATTCATAAATTTTATAGTCGATTTTACACTATTCGATGCCACGAATCTGATGGTGTAATCAGATTTTCCATTTGATCATTCCATTTTCGGCCACTTTTCAAAGTGGAGTGCGGGTGTTAGCATTGAATGTGTGAGCAGTCATTTTCATGATATTCGGCGCCACGAGATTGATGGTCTAGCCAGATCCAATAGTTTATCATCCTCTTCTTCATATAACTCCTTGATGTGAGGTATATGCAGTGTGATCATGTACTTCTTTGTCTCCTTGCTTGAGATGCATTATGCTGTATAGATCCCTATTTAATGTTTGATGTGGGATCTTGTTTTTTTCTTGATGTGATATGTACTTATTGTCATGTTTTTATTGAGATCCCTTTGTCGTCATGTTGACGGGATACTTAGGTGTCACCATGTATGTTTGAATGGAGATCCCTTTGATGCCATGTTGTCGGGATGCTCATTATTAACATAAAAAGAAATTATGTCATGCTAATAGGAGTCCTTTTTTGAATGAGAGTTCCTGCAGAAGAACATCTCTTGGAGCCACTCCTCTGTGAAGGAATATTCCTTATATGATAGAGGAAACACATGTATGTACATCATCACTCTTTCTAGCACTTAATGTAGCGGCCTACACCATCTTGACACCGGAGCCCGCAGACGTAGTCCCTCCTGGACGAACTCCGTTATCAACATCTTGTGTTTTATATTGCTGATTCTTGTCATGTTCCTTCTTCTTTATAGCATGCATATATGTTCCTTAATGCTCTTTTAAATGCAATTCTAATCACATCACGAAAGCAAAAGATCTTGGTTAAATCCGGGATTTGAGTAAACTCGAATCAAGTTTGGTATTAGAGCGGTCTTCACATGGATGTGAATTGCGAGTGTGCACAATGTAATGTGTAGCAATGGAGGATGACAAAGCGATGTATGAGACCATGCTCAGAATTTCCAAAAAGGTGGAAATAATGTATGAATCTCTACAAAAAGAGACAGAGGAAAAGCAGCGAGTGCAGCTTAAGTTGTGAACCATAGAAGAGGCCCTGGAAGAACTGAAGCACAACAACCAAAGTCTTCAAGCAGATAACATTGAATTAAATATGCTTCCAAGACATCATCAAAATCATCGAGGAAAGAGAATGATGGTAACACATCCCCATCATCCCATGGTAGTGCCCATTACAGGGAAAGAGCTGAGGCAAGCCCTCATCACCATAATGACACCAGAGATGGCAAGGAAAGGTATAACCAGTCTCAATATTCAAATGTTCACTTCGATTATAATCATGTTGTTAATGATGAACGTAAAACATGGCATCGAAAAACATGTACCTGTTGTGGATTACATAACCATACATTTTCTAAGTGTTGGAAAATAATAGCAGCACACAAAAGGATGAGGTGTGAAAGACCCTCTCAACAGCAGACAAAGAAGAAACATGTTAAGCAGATTTGGAGGAAGAAGACCTAATGCAGTCATTACGACAGAGGTGGTCATCAAAGAGCCACATGTTGGAGGCTCCATCCAAAGCAGCATCTTAAAAACAAAGCATTCGTGCATGAACCATGTGAAACAATTGTTTGACAAGAAAAACCACCACAGGGAGATGACCCATATACATCGATAACTGAAAATGGTTTCTAGATATGTTAGCTTGTCATGGTCGTGCTATTGTAAATCATTTGCTGAATTTTAAAATGTAAAAGTGATGATGTGTTTTCCATCACTTGTTAAGCAACAATGATATCTGGTCTTATTTTGTGTTGCATTTTAAACTGTGAAAGTGATGTTGTGTTTCCATCACTTGTCAGAGCAACAATAGTGTTTGGCCTTATCTTTTAAATCATGTGTTGTAGTGATGATGTGTTTCCATCACTTGGTGAAGCAACAATGATATTTTGGCCTTGTTTTAATAGTTGGGGTATTGTTTCCATTTTGATGTAAACTTGATCACCGAGTATGTGTTATAAACTCGTGGCAAGTATGGGATGCTTGGGTCATTAGTTGGTCATGTAAGTCAAGCATGTAATTTGAAAAATAATGTACTATAGGTTTGCAAAGGTTGCAGGTGTTGACTCATCGCTTATGGCTCCGAAGGACAAAGGTGAAGGAGAAGGAAGGGTGACATATCAGATACTTGTAAATGCAGACAAGGTACAAAGAAGTGGAAGATTATTTTCATGCTTTTGGAGGACCAAAAGCTCCTCAGTGGGGAGGATTGATCTAGGTGGCTCCAAACAAGGTAGAAGTGCAAGAGGACTCAGAAAGGGTAAAAAATAAAATTGATCATAATGTTGTTGAACTAGGACCAGAGCGTATACCTCGTCATCCTGATCACAACGGTGGTTCGTCAAACTAAGCTCGTATGAAAAAGTTAGAGGCAGTTAAAGTTTAGGGTTGATCGGGTGACTTGGCAAGCTTAAGGAAGGCACAATTTTGCAAAAATTCAGCCACCGAATTCCGGCCAAATTTTGGGCGAAATTGTGGCCTCGTTAAATCGTCTCCTATGGTCAAATTTAGAAAATTTCAAAAAATGAATATTATTATTCAAAAAAAAAAAAACATATATATAAAAAATAGGTGGTGGGCCATGACCCCCACCACCTCCATCAGACCCTCCAAAACATATATTAAAAAAAAAAAAATTATTTAAAAAAAAATGGTTGACGGGCCATGACCCCCACCGGCCCAACCGTCATAACCAAAACAACATAAAATTAATGGGTCGACGACCATGACCCCGTCGGACCCTCCAACCCTCCAAACCGAACATATTACATATATGGTAGGGCAGGCCACTTCCGGTGGACCCGACCCATGCCCTTCTCATTGCCTCTTAACACATCGTGGGTGGCGGGGTTTGAACCCGCCCAACTGGAATGGTTAGCCCGCCACTCAGGCGCCCACACCACCACCACATAATGGTTGCAATCATAACAAACTGTGCCTTAATAACAATATATGACGCGACATTAAAAAAAAAAAAGTCGACCAATATCGGAGGGGTGAAGGATTTGACACTGTAACCTCAACCCTCCTAAACTACTCATCACCAATGTGCCACAACAACCCTTTTGTTGATATCTTCGCCTGAAAACATATAAAAATCCTTCATTATCATTGCACGGGGGAGTGTAGAACGCAACGACAGAAGAACGGGGCAACGAATGGGAGAAATCTAATGAGACAAAGGTGCCGCGAATGGAGATCCGTAAAATGGAACCATGATTTTCGGTGCTAAGGCAGAACCATGATTGCATGTATTTCGAGGTAGAATATTCTTTGATGCCTGAAGATTCTCTAGGGAGGTAAAAAATCTTTTTGTCATAATATAACCAAGTTTATAGTCATTTTTCTCAGATTTTTGCAGGGAACACAATGGCGAGGTTGGATTCGCTTTTTGAATAGAATATTTGTAGATTCCCAGGGGAGGAGAATATTGGAGAATCTTGAGGGAATCTTTCAGATTCCTTGGAGGCTGAAATTCACCAAAGTCAGAATGCAACCAACTTCATACTCATTTTTCTCAGAATTTTGCAAGGATCTCGATGGCATGGACAGAATTTTGATTTGAGCAGTAGATCTTCAGATTACCTGGAGGAGGGAATGTTTGAGGAATATAGGGGAAATCTAAAAGATTCGTGTATGTTATAGACATTTTTGGGCCCTACAACCCCAAGCATGAAATTTCCATAAACCAAGGGCTCCTAAGTACCTAAAAGTGTTATTCTAACCCCTAAAAGAACAAGGTCAACAAATTACAGCTTCTCCCAGAAGTTCTCCATGAAAAACTGCTCAAAATTGGTCAAAATAGGATCATTTCAGCTGCTCCACTGGCTAAGTGTGTTGCATCTCACCTAAATACACTGTGTGGGTGCGTTGCATTTCAAAAATCCCTTCTGTGGGGTGCGATGGGCGAGAAATGACAAATGGCAGTGTCATTTCGCGAGGTGGAGAGGCAACGGAAGCTTCCAGAATCTTCTCCTGTGACACTTGCCTCATTGAATTCGACCAAGGATGAGAAGAGAACATCAATCTCCAAGTGGAAGCAAGAACTATCAGAGGGAAGACACTAATCAAATCATGAGCTGACTCATCTCCATTACAAACATCTATATATGGATCCCTCATCCCAGAGATCCGGAGGCTGGAATTTCGCATATTGTAAGGAATTGCTGTTGGTTTCTTGAGACAAACATCAGATTGTTGGGTGATTTAAGCTTTGTTTGAGGTGAAGAGGGGCTTCTTTGCTGGGAGGTTGATGCTGGGTCAGAACAACTGGTTGTAACTCCTCTTGGCTCTTTTCTTGTTTATCAATAAAAGCTATTCGAGTTTTCCTCCATGCTTTTGTGTCATTGATGCTTGCTACATTTGTATGGTCAATTTACATCTGATCCTAGATTGTTTATGATTATAGATCCATGTCTTTGTATAATGCTATGCTTCTGTGATCTTACAGGTACTTTGTGAAGCTGGGCGTGCAAGGGAGCAGGTAGCTGAAGACTATCAAAGAAGAGAGGGATCAAATCAGGAGATTAGCGCAAGACAGAGGTTGGTTTTTCTGTTCCTATCTATCTATAATTCATAAAGGAAAAACGAAAGTAGCTTTTCTCTGTTTGTTTCTAAGGCAGCTGTCACACCTTAGTGGGATAGAGCATTTCTATATAGACGCTTTTCCCTATAACAAAATGGCGACTCCACTGGGGAGCTAATTAGTTTGTTTGTTTATCATTCTTTGTTGTTTGTTTCATAAACTTACAAGTAGCATTCGAACTGCATTTGCCATAACAAATGCAAAGTAGATAACTACTACTTCAATCCATCTATTGGATCTGTTTATGATTTAAACAACTGATTCACAAACTATCTGATTTCCCTTGTGATAGCTCTTAGATCCTCCTAAGATCTATCCCTGATTGTTGCATTACTAATTGCTTTTTCGCTCGGCCAAAACCCAAGAACTGAACTGCAAACTGTGACCCGGAACCCAAACAGAGTCTCGTTTCTGGCCCAGCACAGGTACTGTTCAGAGAATCTGAATTTCAGCGCACTTTCCGAGTGGACAAGCTGCGCTGCATTTCAAATTCTCTGTGTTATAGGTGCGCTGATCAGACTAGCTCTGTGCAGTTTTGGCTTCTGTGATTCATTCTTTCCAGTTCTATTCCTAAATTTTGCTGCCTGTGATCAGTATTTGTCTGTTTGAAACCCCTTTTCCTTGCTATTATTCTGCCTCCTTTGTAAAAAAGAACTGTAGCTGTTTTTGTGTGTTTGTTGAGTCATTTACAGTTCTCCTTTGCAAAAGTAGCATAATCGTACTGGCGTCCTTTGATTTGAAACTGTCGCAAGTGTCGATTTCAATCGTAGGAAAGAGTTTGATTGTTGTTGATAGTCGATTATCCTGTTACTATTGCTTTTGGTTTGAATTTGTAATTTTCTAGTGTCGAGAACAAGTATTCAATTCAAAATCGTAAAGTGTTGTGATCGTCTCCATTTTTTGATTTCGAAAATAAACTTGTTGATATTTGTCACTTGAAAAGAAATTCAGATTTGTGCATCAACTTTCTTTTTAGCATTCATATACTAAGAAAGTCGAAAACAAATACATGCATGTGCATTTGCATATAGACATTCTGATTGGCTTGATTTAGGAAAGTGCATTTAGAGTGTGCTCTTTGCTCTTTGTGAAATGATTCTGTCTTTATTTTCCTTAGTAGCTAGGATTTTCATTGCACAAAGAAGATAAAATGTTTGTTTATCATCTTAGATTGCATTTTAGGAATTACATCTACATCTCGTGGTGAACCTGAAAGGAAAACTTCATAAACAAGATCAACTTAAAATAAAATCAATGAATCTAACAACGCTTTGGAACTTAACGCACAACATTTAGAAGTCTAGGCTAGAGACGTATTCCGGTGTCGTAAAGCCTGGTAACAGTTGTTCTCACTGATGGTTGGGTGATTCCTCCACTTTGAGACGATAAGTGCCAGTACGGACTTGTGCTCCCACGTACCATCGAGTATATTTTGGGAGACCCCAATAGGCTTAATCCTTTATCCATAGGAAGCCGTGTCTGCCGCCCTATCGATCGCAATGCACTAAACACAGCATTCGGGAAGATTTACTGCCGTACCTTAAAAAGTATTCTGCAGTTTTGTGATTGGTTTGGTAATCCCTCTACCTAGATTTGCAGAGCAGTCCCTTTCGTTCCTTTTTAGACTCCTTAACAGAAAAGGTCCATCTAAGCACTTGTCACGGCTCATTAAAAATCGAAGGCGACTAGAGTCATCTTTTGTTTTTTCTCGACTCTTAAAAATTGAAAAAACAAGTTGTGTCAAAGTGTCTAAAATTCATTTAATTCGGAAACATACTTCCCCTTTATTTTAGTTGATCGATTAATCCACAATCGTGGAAGAAAGTCAATTGAAACCCCGTCGTTCGCGGAGGCTTACGAGTCAGCCGTCTTTGTCTCCGGAATCGAAGCTAGTACGGACAAAGCGAACTCGTTTAACCGGTTCCAAATCTCCTGTTAAAGTTAGAACAAGTGTTCCAACAACATCAGAGACTCCAGTTACTCCAAACATTTCTAGAAACCCTGCCTCTACAGAAGAAGTTCAGCAGCCACAAAAGGACAGTGATATTGATCCTAGTCTGAGAGTAAACACTTGTGTTACCGAACCAGTTGCATTTTCAACCAGTTCGGAGAGTCTTGCTCTTCAAACATCTGTCGCTGCCGATTCCATACCTTCTTCGGCACCAGAAATATTCTATGGACCTGACGGTCTTCCCCTTCCACCTGGTCTGATTGCCATAGAAGAGATTGTGGAAGATCCTCCAACGAGTACTCCATCGCAATTTGGAGTCGGGATCACTCTATATCCTTCTTCATCAGAAGTTAGTCTACCGCCAGTGGAAGCTCCTGTAGAATCGCTAGGTAATCTTTTGGATAGACTAGAAATGTCTGAACAACCGTCAACATCTAGGACTGTGTCGTCTGACACAGCGACGACAGAACTCCCTGCTATCACTCCAACAATGTTCGCTGGTATACCATCTGTCCCGACTAGCTCTCAACCGCTAGAAGGAGCCCACTCAGGGGCCATTTCGACAGTATGGTCTGTTCCTGTTTGTTCATCCGGAATAATATCCAGAAACTCTTATGTTGAGTCTCAACAAATTGATCCATTTGGAGGTCAATTTGGGCAGTCCGGCCCCCAAGGGCAAACCATTCCCTTGAGTTCTGGATTACCACCGTATGGGGGGCAGTATACCCTTTCATTATCCCCTCCAGGAGGATATCCATACAGGAGTTCACAACAACATTCGGGTTATACTGGAATTACCTCAAGTGGTTGGGTACCAATACTACCTCAACAACCAAGAGTTGTATATTCAATGCAACAATGCTTACCTATGTCAAATATACCAACTACGCCAGCTATTGTGACGGTGTCGCAAGTTCAAGCGGTGCCTGTTGTATGCCAACCTCAGGTTTCTCAGGTTGTAATGCAACAGCCCCTTGACCCTGCGACTCAACCATAATCGTCGACTGGTGGAATGACACAGGTTCATACGGGTACAATTACCCCTCATCTTGGTCAAACTGTTAGTATCGGGAAACAGCACATGGCTTCACAACCATGGCTAATACAATACCAACAATCGTAATTCCAACAAGTACACCAAGGTTCTGAGCAACAAATATTTGCAAATAGTGGACAACTGTATATTCAAAACAGTCAAAATCAACCATTTTACAATGGTCATGCCCACCAACCTTACCAAAGTTACCAGCATCAAATGCATTATGCCGGTATGCAAAGACCAACTGCTCAGGCAATCCCATCTTATCCTGGGTATGCTTCACCTAACCTGAATCAGCAGTTACCCTTTGTGGCAGCTTTAGAGTTACCTGATTTAAATCGGTTAACAAACGATCCAATCGCTTACGCCCCTTGGTGGCCAGCGATTCCGCATAAACTTCCATCAGATATTCCTAAATTTAATGGAAATCGGGTGAAGATCCATCGAATCATGTGATGACCTTTCATCTATGGTGTTCATCAAACAACCTAAATGATGATTCGATAAGACTTCACCTCTTTCAGAGGACGTTAACGGGTCCAGCGGCAAAATGGTACATCGAATTGCCTAGAGCTTCGTTCGACAACTTCAGTACCTTAGCCACAACCTTTTTAACCCATTTTCAGTTACCAATAAGGTACGAAACGGGAACAGAACTTCTTACCAACTTCAAACAGACAACAGCCACTCACATATCTGACCATATACATGAGTGGCGACGTCGTCGTAGAATGGTAAAAACATATGTTCCCGATCAGCTCTTAGCTGAATGGTTTATCAAGTCATTACTACCTTCCATCACGGAAGATGTGGCAAAAGGGGGAGTCGTAACAGAAGAGCAAGTTATCGCTCGTGCGCAATACTTGGACTTGATTTACACTCAGTCTGGCACGCTCTACGATAAAATACCTGACGCCCCTAGACCGGAATTCTCAATTCCTCCTCCTCCTAAATCAAACAATGACTCTCATGCCGGCGATGGCGTGATTGGCACAACAGACACGAAATTGACAAAGGCTACATCCAAAAAGGCCCGTAAGATTTCAGGTCAAAATGCAAAAGATGAACTTCTTGCCTCGGAAGTAAATGTGTATCGACAGATAAAGGCAAAGAAACCAAAAAACCAGGGAGCAAGAAGAAAGGCAAAGGGAAAAAGAAGAAACAGGAGGAATCATCACCTGAAAATTCTTCTTCAAACCCTCCTGGAGATAGGAAACCAAAAAATCCATGCTTTATATGCGATGAGGATCATTGGACCGCAAATTGTCCACACAGAGCTGAGCTTAAGAAATTCTTCAAGAATTCAAAAACCTCCGCAGTGTTAACTGATCCGTTTCCAAATCCAGGAACAAATCTGGTTGAAAGTGGAAATTCTTCCCCGTCTCAAGTGCTAATGTTGTCGGTTTCAAAACAGCAAAATGATGCTTTGATATCGACAAGGAACAAAGATTATGGGAATCCACAGCTGTCGAACAACAAGGATAAATATCAACCTAGTAGTTCGACAGAAGTTGTGCCACCCATCATTCCTGAATTGACAATAAAACCGCCAAAGGGAGTAGTACACAAGTCGACATTTAATCCCCGCGCTAGAGCGGCGCAACATTATAATATAGTGGAAGATTTGGCCCAATCGCCATCCGCTATGTCGACTCTTGAAGTATTACAGAATTTCCCATCCCAAAGGCAGGCTTTATTATCAGCCATTGGTGGGATAGACCCAAAGGATTCCAATCTTGTATCCTTCGATCATAAAGGATACGATCCTCAATTACCAGCTCAACTAGCTTTCCTTGTTCAAGTGAAAGCCCTCAACAAAACTGTTCATCGAACAATTATTGATGAGGGGGCATCTACATGCATTATGTCGATGAGTTGCTGGAAAACTTTAGGATCTCTAACCTTGACGCGATCTTCGACGACGTTAAAAGCATTTGACGGAAGGACATATACCCCATATGGTATTCTAAGTAACTTGAAAGTTGAACTAGGAGGGAAAATAGTAGAAATAGATGTTGAAGTAATCGACGGAAATCTCGATTACAACATCCTGCTGGGAAGACCATGGATATATGCTATGGCTGCGGTTGTGTCGACCTATTTTAGGAAGATTGCATTTCCCTTTCAAGGAGGGATTACAATCGTCGATCAACAAAACTTCCTACCCAATGGTTCTCAAGTTACAGGAAGCATTCCTATGATCCATGGAAGCCCTCATTCGCTTCAAAATATCGGAGTAGGCCTACTAAAAGATCCTATATTAATGGGAACTTTCGCCCTTCCACCTCCAATCAATCTGGCGGAAGTAGCGTCGATAGGAACCTGCAATATGATATCTTCTAAAAAGATCTCAGAAAACGATATTGACATGGATCATGCGATGGTTTTGCCTCCAAGCCCAACAGAAATATTGTAGCAATCAATGTTCCTAGCATGGGAGGCAAACCCAAATCAACGCTCAAAAAGCGTTTGGATAGATAGGTCTAAAGAATATGGTACCCCTTCAGATCCTTGGTCGCGAGTGCATGTCACCGACGAAGGAATTGTCCAATTAATGTTAATTTAAGGGGCACCATGGAATGATTCCCACCATCGTTCCCTTCTTCCGAATTGTGGAGAAGACACTCCAGATGACCTTTATCATCCTTCAGTTTTTGATTTTCTATCAAATACTGTAAACACGGTGGATTCAGAGCGAAACTTGTCCAACATTGAAGAGACTATCGCCATAAATATCTCGACCAAAACAGATGTTGCAGAGAATATTTATGTTGGCAAATGTTGTTCTCCTTCAGAACTGGAAATATATAACGCTCTTTTTCGCGAATTCAGAGATGTCTTTGCTTGGTCATATAGTGAAATGCCAGGCATTGACTCGAGTATCGTTGAACACGAAATTAAGATGTATCCAGATGTCAAACCAGTACGACAACGGCTACGGTAGGTGCACCCCAAGAAAGCCACTGCCATTAAGGCAGAAGTTGAAAAACTTCTCCATGCTGGTTTCATTTACTCGGTTCCTCTAACCGATTGGGTCTCGAATATTGTCCCTGTTATGAAAAAACAGGGATGTAAATCAAGCTTGTCCAAAAGACAACTACCCTACACCCTTCATTGACCAGATAATTGATGAATGCGTCGGATGCGAAATTTTTTCATTCATGGATGGATTCTCCGGGTATAATCAAATAAATATCCGCCCACAGGACTAGTCAAAGACTGCATTTATTTGTCCGTGGGGCACATTCGCATATCGAAAATTACCCTTTGCTTTAAAGAACGCAGGGGCGACGTTTCAGAGGGCAATGAATTATGCCTTCCATGACATCAAAAACATCGTTCAACCATACCTCGACGACCTTCCGGCTCATTCGCGATAAGAGCGATATTTCTACGTTGCCGACACTACAAGATACGACTCAATCCACACAAATGTGTATTTTGCATCAGTTTTGGTCGTTTGCTTGGCTTTGTAGTCTCAAAGGACGGGATTCGTCTCAACCCATGTAAGGTTCAGGCAATCATAAATTTGCCTCCACCTTCGAATTTGCTTCAGATTCAGAAACTCCAAGGGAAAGCGAACTTTCTGAGGAGGTTCGTTCCAAATTACGCCGAACTTGCTAAAGGTTATACACGTCTTTTGAAAAAGGAAGTACCCTTTGTCTGGGATCAGGTTGCGCAAGCTTCCTTTGATGCTTTAAAAGAATCCCTAATGAAAGCATCATTAATGTACGCTCCTGATTATCAAAAAGATTTTAACCTATATCTGGCTACAGCAGATACGACCATCGCAATGGTTTTAGTTCAAGAAGTCAATGGGATTGAACATCCTATATATTATTTAAGTAAAAACTTAAATGATACAGAAAGCAAATATTCTTACGTTGAAAATCTAGCACTCGCAGCTGTTCAAGAGATACAGAGATTTCGACACTATGTCCTCTTTCGAAAAACTACCATTCTGTCAGATTGCAACCCCATGACTTATATATTGTCGCGACAGTTGCTGGGGGGAAAAGATTCAAAATGGATAGCAATCCTGCAAGAGTTTGATCTGGAATTTGTAAAATCCAAGTCAAAGAAAGCTCTAGTCTTCGCATAATTATTGTGCGATCTCCCATCGTCGTCCAACGATGAAACATCCGATGAAACAATCGTGGACGAAATTTTGTTTCTGATATCTTCAAGCAATGAGTGGTATGGGGATATAATCATTTATCTCCAAACCCAAAAATACAGGCCAAACACCTCCCGCTCCAAACAAAAACGTATTCGATACCAAGCAAAAGACTACATGATCGTCGGTGATACACTTTACCGTCGCGGTATCGATACAGTTCTGAGAAGGTGCCTCACCCATGAGGAGGCTGAAAAAGCCATGAATGATTGTCATTCAGGCGCGTGTGGGGGGCATCGATCCGGATATGCTACAACGCAAAAAATCTTACGAGCAGGATACTTCTGGCCAACAATGTTCAAGGATTGCATAACCGCAGTCAGAAGTTGCCATGCTTGTCAAATTTTCGATAGCAAAACCAGAAGACCACCCGCACCTCTGCAGCCAATAGTTGCTGTTGGGCCATTCGCCAAATGGGGCATCGATTTCATGACATGTAACCCCACCTCGACCGGGGGGGATGGGTATATCATAGTCGCAGTTGACTATTTTACCAAATGGGCCGAGGCGATGCCTACATTAGATAATACTGGTGAAACAACTGCCCTCTTCTTTTTCAATCATGTAGTCGCCAGATTCGGCGTACCACAGGCTATAGTCACAGATCATGGATCGCATTTTCGCAATCACATGATGGTCGAATTAGCTGCCAAACTAGGGTTGTCTCACGACAGCTCTACTCCATATTATCCGCAAGCCAACGGACAAGTTGAAGCAATCAACAAGGTCCTGAAACGCATGCTGCAAAGGATGATTGGAGTTCACAAGAGAAGATGGCACCTAATCCTGTACTCAGCTTTGTGGGCTTACCGAACATCGGTAAGGAATGCAACCGGGTTTACACCTTTCCAACTGGTATATGGCCTGGAAGCAGTCTTACCAATCCAGTGCGAAATCTCGTCTCTCAAACTCGCAATTGATCTCCTCCTTGGAACTTCAGAAGAAGAAGCTCGTTTCTTGGAATTAATCCAATTGGATGAAACCCGTCGTGATGCCGCTTTGGCTAACGAAGCCCATAAGAAACGAGTCAAGGCACAGTTCGACAAAAATATCAAACCCCGTATCTTCTCAGAAGGTGACTTGGTCCTGCTTTATGACCAAGAATCCGATAAATTGGGAGCAGGTAAATTTAAGTCTTTATGGATGGGCCCCTATATTGTTAAACGGGTGTTGGCAAAAGGAGCCTACGAGTTAATGGATTATGACGGAATTCCACTGGCACAACCTTGTAACATGTTGTACCTCAAGCGTTACCATGCGTAATGGTAACCTGTATGCTTTTGTTATGTTTTTGTTTTCGCTAAAGTGTTTATTTTGGTCAAGTAATCCACTTTTTACATTTGTTGCAGATGTCAAACCTATTGGAGTCATGTGTTGGATATGCCGACGGAGTGAGTCGTAGTTTGCAGAACCTATCTTCCGCAGCCTGGGCTATTTTTGATCCAAGCGGCGAGTTAGTAAGTTTCAGAGGGGTATGTATTGGTCGATCAACAAATAACATCGCTGAATATAGCGTGTTAATATCACACATGGTATACGCCGACTAATTGTCAGGCTAGACTCACAACTCGTAATACTACAACTCACTGGTATCTATTCCGTCCGAAACCCAGCTATTTATCGCATGTTCCTAAGGGTTAAGATTTTGGAAAGACAATTTGATTTTATTCAATATCAACATATTTCCAGAAACTTAAACACATTAACTGACTCATTGGCAAATTATGTGTTAGATAGACATTTGCAACATTTATAAAAAGAAACATACCATCAATGTTTGCATTTGGATCATGTAACTTAACCAAAATAAAACTCCGAAAATCAAAAATATATATAACTGTTTATGGTTTACACATAATGTTCTGTAACCAAGACAAAATCGGTCAAGTGACCAAAAAACTCAAAATGCTAGGGGGCACCCTAGTCTAATGATGCTCGTGATAGCAAGTCACAGCCTGTGCGATCATGCGTAAGAGACGAGTCCATCGTCTTGGCACACCAATAGTATGCCGCTGTAACCTCAAAGGTAGCTCGTCAGTCCTCACATCTGGAATACCAAGAGTGAGGCCCTCAACCTGCTCCTGTAATGCTGTGAGAGTCTCGGCCACATCGAGGTCACGAAGGATAGCCCTTCCGACAGCCTCTCCTGCTGGGGCGGCAGCTGGTACTCTCAGGCGAGCTACTGGACGAACAGGACCAACATCTGCATGTACACATGAGTTTGATTAAAGTCTTGATAGAATAAAGCACAAGGACATTATAAATGAAAAACGATAAACAAGAATATGGTCAAAGATTTTACCAATGGTTCCCCACTATTCGCCATCCAGCAGTACTAAATCTGGATCACCCCGGAAATCCATGCCAGCATATGGATACTCGGAATAAACCATCTCCTGACGATCAAACCACCTGAAGAAGGTATCAGAAAATGAAATCTGAGACTGACCAGCATGCCTAGACATATGGTCAACCCATCTCTGCATACGTGGTTCAGTAGGTGAAGGTAAATCGAGTGCAATATACTGCGGCTGCATCAGTGGTATCTTCTCCAAGGCAAAGGCGGTCAAAATAGAACCGTACCCAAAGTTCTTCAACCTCCCGCTCTTTATCTTGGTCAACTGTTCTTTCATCACAAGAAGTACTGCGTCGCACCAGTTGAACACCTTCGGTTGGAGGCATTCCAAGGCATACTACATATAAGATCGGTTGGCTACATGGAGAGCCGCACCACTGGCCATACTACCAAAAGTAAACAGAATAGTCCTGAGGGACCTGTCAGTGACATCACGGATGATGATCTTGCCGTCTTTACTCGGCTGAGATCCTTCTCTGCAGTACCGGCGAACATAATCTCTCACAGAGTCACCTCCTCGGGCCGAACCTGATAAAGAGATGGGGGCACCCCGCCTCGACAAGCCAGTCAAGAAACAGATGTCTACTACTGTCAAGGGGATAGATTTTCCCCTGATCTGGAAAACCTGGTTGGTAGGATCCCAAGCATCGAGCAAATACTGCAGTAAGTTGATCTGTTGTCTCATGCTAGAAATGCGGAAAAACTTCAGCAAGCCACAGTTCCGCAGTGCGTTTACTGTAACCGGATCATGTAGGGCAAGCATGTCCTCTTCTTCATGCTTGTTTTCTCGCCATGTAATGGTCATCTTACTCCAAAGATCTCTGAAAAACAAACAAGAGAAGAGTTAGATCCTGATTTTGGTAAGAAACAGGAAAAATTTCCATCAAAAATTGTGCACAGAATTCCTTCTCTGCGCCCATCGCACCTACAGTAGTGCTCTGGGTGCGTTGCATGTCAGATGCCCTTTAGACAGGCCAACATTCAACGCACCTTTCGATACACAGAGGGTGCGCTGAAGGCAGAACGAGTTTTTCAAACCCCAGGGGCTCAGAAAAACTAGGAATCAAGCTCAGAATGTAAAATGGAAACCATGAAATGAAAGAGCTCAGGTTTAGCTCCTACCTGGTCCAGACGGCGCCGAAAATCGTCCACAGAATCTCTCGAAATCAGCTGATGAAAATCAAAGGGGGAAAGCACCTCCAAAGCTCCAACAAACCAAAGTTCAAATGAAATGGTAAAATGAGAGGTAAAAACACTTTTTCATTACTTTTTACGTAGTTCAAAGTAAAATATTAGTGTTCTAACTCGTTTTCAAACATATATTGTTCATTTCTGACTAGTTTGGTGAAGCATTTGAAAATACAGTACAATCTTTGAAAGAATAAAGCTATTTATGGTAAAATAAAAAGGGACCATTTGATCGAGCAGTTTTAGCACATAGTTCAAGCTCGTTAAAAAATAAACATAAGCCATGAGCAAATGTTTCCCCCTGCGTTTAAGCTCGTTAAAAAATGAACTATTTCCCCCGGTAAATAACCATCGTGAATGTAGTACTTCAGCCATTAAAGCCTTGGTCGTGTTTGCACCGTCACCTCCACTTTTACATTGGCCGATCATTCACCCCATTTGATTGTTTACCCATTTTGAGGAACAGCTGCGAAGAGTGATTTCACTAGCCATCCTTGTGACACTGCCGTGATTGGAAAATTCCAAATCTTACCTGGAATCAGCTGCTACCCATTTTATCACTCGTTCCTCAAAAGACGAGTCTCCTTTAAGCTCTTTTCAACTGACTCGTAAAATATGAAAAGATTGCCGAGCCATTGGCCTCTCCAGCTCGTTAAAGAGACAGGAAGTGCTATCCCTCCTCTAGATTTTAATCTTTTTGGACCTGAGGGATTATTACACAAAAAGATCGAGCGCTTGTTTTGTTCGGCTCGTTAAAAGTATCGAAAATTCATCCCTTCTGTATTGTTTTATACTTTTTCGGAATTAAGGGATTAGATGACGAAAAAGGAATTTTGGAGTTACCTTTATGTTCCTTTTCAGACTCTCTAAAATTGAAAAGGACCAAGTTATCTTTGTCGTTAAACTCGTTAAAAGTGTAATAACGACAAACTTGTCTATAGACGAGAACGAGTTTCACTATCGCTAGGCTCGTTAAAACATAGCGATGGGTTTGCCCGAAGGGAAAATTATAGAACAAGCATATGTTATCCTCCTCAAGCTTGACAAAGATAAAGAGGTACTGGTCAGCAATGACTGGGGAAAATTGGGAAGAAAACTTGAAGAAACTTTGTTGGTAGCAAGTCGCTCTTGAACATGACACTTCCACTCCGTCTCCGAGTCGGGTTGGGTTGTTTCATTCACCGGTCACATCACCATGGTCCCATCATACCATCCACATTTGGGGTTAATGCTACCAATCCATCACATCAATGTCGCCGATATGTTCAAGAGAAGTCATTCAGAGAATTCACCTGTGTCTCACCCACTACCATACATTTATACTACATTCTTTCATGACCGCCACCCTGAACCTTATATCACCAGATGGTTTTCACCTCCATTAAAATCATTTGCTCCGTTCCGTGTCATTGATGTGGGATTCATTAAGGCCCTCCTGTGACGGATCATTTCTTGTCGACATCAACTCATTATCCAAGAAGTTGATCTAGGAACACCCCATTCAGTACTTTGAAGCTTGCATGCCTCAATGGCAAGTTTCTCACTTCCGGCGACAGGTTTACATCAATGGCCTTCGACCAAAAGATTTTGCGTGGTGTTCGACGCCAAGTCCTTTATTCACACCACGTAAATTGTACTGCAGTACCTTGAGGGTCATTATCATTATCGGTGATTCCTCTCGCGCTTGTTAACAGTTTACATCATTGACTGGTAATCAAGCGATGTCTTTCCATGTTCGACTTCAGAACATTTCTCACATGGATCGACTTGTACTTCGAGTGAAGATCGAAGGAGATTGAAGACCCCGGATCTAGTTTCATCCATCCGGGCTGCGATATATATTCAGGGAAATAAAGACATCAAATGTACATCATTGATGCACAGATAATCATCCAATCAAAAGGATGATGGCTCTATCAGAATCATCAGTCTATACTCAGACGATTGTCTATCCTATGTACATGAAAATGAATTTATAAAGCTGAGCATGGGAATGCCCGCCTCAGCTAGATCATGAAAATATTATGAAGATAATGTATTGTATTGTATCTTATTACAGGTCTCCTCCCAGCGCTGAAAGAACTTCGGATCCTCATAATAAAGCATATCATTCGACATCAAAAGATTAACGACCTCATGCTTTAGGGGGCATCTGTTATAGACATTTTTGGGCCCTACAACCCCAAGCATGAAATGTCCATAAACCAAGGGCTCCTAAGTCCCTAAAAGTGTTGTTCTAACCCTTAAAAGAACAAGGTCAACAGATTACAACTTCTCCCAGAAGTTCTCCATGAAAAACTGCTCAGAAATGGTCAAAACAGGATCATTTCAGCTGCGCCACTGGCTAAGTGCATTGCATCTCACCTAAATACACTGTGTGGGTGCGTTGCATTTCAAAAATCCCTTCTGTGGGGTGCGATGGGTGAGAAATGACAAATGGCAGTGTCATTCCGCGAGGTGGAGAGGCAATGGAAGCTTCCAGAATCTTCTCCTGTGACACTTGCCTCACTGAATTCAACCAAGGATGAGTAAGAGACCATCAATCTCCAAGTGAAAGCAAGAACTATCAGAGGGAAGACACTAATCAAATCATGAGCTGACTCATCTCCATTACAAACATCTATATATGGATCCCTCATCCCAGAGATCCAGAGGCTGGAATTTCGCATATTGTAAGGAATTGTTGTTGGTTTCTTGAGACAAACATCAGATTGTTGGGTGATTTAAGCTTTGTTTGAGGTGAAGAGGGGCTTCTTTGCTAGGAGGTTGATGCTGGGTCAGAACAACTGGTTGTAACTCCTCTTGGCTCTTTTCTTGTTTATCAATAAAAGCTATTCGAGTTTTCCTCCATGCTTTTGTGTCATTGATGCCTGATACATTTGTATGGTCAATTTACATCTGATCCTAGATTGTTTATGATTATAGATCCATGTCTTTGTATAGTGCTATGCTTCTGTGATCTTACAGGTACTTTGTGAAGCTGGGCGTGCAAGGAAGCAGGTAGCTGAAGACTATCAAAGAAGAGAGGGATCAAATCAGGAGATTAGCGCAAGACAGAGGTTGGTCTTTCTGTTCCTCTCTATCTATAATTCATAAAGGAAAAATGAAAGTAGCTTTTCTCTGTTTTTTCCTAAGGCAGCTGTCACACCTTAGTGGGATAGAGCAGTTCTATATAGACACTTTTCCCTGTAACAGTGTAGCCCCAGATTTTCACTTTGTCAGAATTTAGAAATTTGACAGTCAATTTTACACTATTCGACACCACAAATCAGATGGTGTAATTAGATTTTCCATTTGATCATTCCATTTTTAGGCCACTTTTCAAAGTGGAGTGCAGGTATCAGCATGCAATGTGTGAGCAGTCATTTTCATGAGAGTCGACACCATGAGATTGATGGTCCAGCTAGATCCAACAATTTATCATCCTCTTCTTCAGATAACTCCTTGATGTAAGGTATATGCAGTGTGATCATGTACTTTTTGTCCTTGCTTGAGATGCATTGTGTTGTATAGATCCTTGTTTGATGTTTGATGTGGGATCTTGTTTTGTTCTTGATGTGATATGTACTTATTGTCATGTTTTGATTGAGATCCCTTTGTCATCATGTTGACAAGATACTCATGTTTCGCCATGTATGTTTGAATTGAGATCCCTTTGATGTCATGTTGGGATTCTCATTATTAACATACGTGAAATTACTTCATGCTAATAGGAGTCCTTTTTTGAATGAGAGTTCCTGCAGTGGAACATCTCTTGGAGCCACTCCTGCGTGAGGGCATATTCCTTGTATGATAGAGAAAACACATGCATGTACATCATCACTCTTTCCAGCACTTAATTCAATGGCCTACACCATCTTGACACTAGGGCTCGGAGACGTAGTCCCTCCTGGACGAATTCCGTTATCAACATCTTGTGTTTTATGTTGTTGATTCTTGTTATGTTCCTTCTTCTTTACAACATGCATATATGTTCCTTTATTCTCTTTTAAATGCAATTTTAATCACATCACGAAAGCAAAAGATATTGGTTAAATCCGGGAGTTGAGTCAACTCGAATCAGGCAGTCTTGAGTTGTTTCTCCTTTTGTGCTAGGGCTCACTAGGCATTGTCAAAATCCTTTTGTACCTTATTGAGTTCCCCTTTTAAGAGTTGTAGCTCGGTGAGGGTCTTATTAATATGTTCTTTAGGATTTTTAGGATTCTCTAGCATGAGAATTGCACAAATGTAGAATTCTATCATCTATTGAAGCTCTGCTACCTACTTCTTGAGAGCCACCACCTCATTGTTCATGTCTATTAGTTTATTGGCTAGGATATCTTTCTCTTGCTCCACCTGTGCCAGTTCTCTAGACTACACATGTTCACTTGCATGCATCTTTATCTTATTCCTCAACTCTTGAATCTCAACTTGTGAACTATAGAGAATGGTATCAAAAGTCTTTTGGGTTCACTCTAGCTTCACAATAAGTTCCTTGAAGTTCTCATTCTGCATATGTAGAGCACTATAATTGGCTCTCTCTTTCTTTAGTTTTGTTGCAGCCTTCTCTAGTAGCTTCTCATATTTACTTATGGTCATGCCATTCCTATTTAACTCACTATATAGCATTTCTCCCAGCCTATGGAAGTTTATCTTATCTAGCAGAGGGTCACTTGTTAGGTCTAGATACACATCCAAATCCTTGAACTGCGAACATGATGGTAGTGACTATGCTAAGGGGTGGTGCAGTGAGAATTTCATCTAGTTCCTCTCCAGGTCCATAGCAACTAGGAGTTTGGTTTGATATGAGACCAAATGTGATGCCATTTGTTGCTGCATCTCCTCCATAATCTTCTTATTTCTTTCTTTGCAGCCAAAATGGGCTCTGTCATAGTTGCACTCCCTAAGAACTCAGAATGGCTGCCTCTAAGGATGATGAGGTAGAAACTTGTAGTGGATCTTCCGGAGTCACATGGAAGCCTAGTTGGTTTATTTTTATCTGCACCAACCTAGTTTCAATTTCCTCTTCCTCTATTTCTTGGGTTTTGGCTTTCTTGCTGGTGTGAATTTCCTCCATGTCCATGTCCCCGGTTTCATCCATAGTCCGTTTATGTGCCTTGGCTTTTTTTGTTGGAGTCTTAATCTTGATTTCTGTGTTAATGGGCCATGAATCAAGGTTAGCCTTCCATTCAACCTCAGACCAGACTCATGATCATAAGTTGAAGCATTAATTCTCTTTCTCTTTTTTGTAGTGACACCATGAGGGTCATAATGCCAAATATCCCCCATTTCAAAATTAATTTCTTATAGTAACTCTTCAACTTCCTAAAAGCCTTGTCTGGTAATAACAATGAAAGGACCTACAGGCTTACCCAATTTGATCATATACCCATTTTTAGCAGGGATAAAATGGGCTAGGTCAACATTCAGGATATGTCTAGTAACCTACAAGGAAAATATCCTCATTGGCATGAACACAGGCAAGCGATAAGGGGGAAGCTCACACCCATAAACCATAATCTTTGTATATTCCTCAAACAAATACCAATCACCCACCCTAGTGTCCTTGCTAAGATGGAGGATCTCTTTTTGTTGGTGCAGTATCTGTTGGGTTGTGTTATATTCTTTCCATGACTAGCCCACGTAGTTAACTGGGGGGTTAGAGGTGGGGTGGAGCCCCCCTTCGTTGCGTCGATTGTGTAGCGGGGGGGGGGGGGTCACAGGGGGTTTGAGGTGTGCCTGTAACCACACTTTATGGAGTTCGGGGTAGCACCCTGGAAAATTTTGGTTTTGGACCCTATGTTAGGTTGGGCAGACCCACCTATGGTTTTCTGCATGATTTTTGCACATGTTTTTTTTGGATGCGATGGTTTTCAGTCCATGGTATTGGATGCTTCGGCATGTATAAATATGTATTATAACATTGAAAGGAACGTAATGAAAAATCAAGCTGGTAGTCTAGGTTTTGGGATCCAGGGGAAAATCTCTATGTATATGTGTTTTATGTGTTATGCTCTCGCATTGTTTATTTTCTATGTTTTAGAATTCGTATGCAGGTAATTTTTGTACAGGGTTAAAACCTACATTTGGTATCAAAGTAGTTTTGGCTTCAAGGGGATGCCTTTGTTTCTGAGGGGTTTCACTCAAGCCTTTGGTAGACCCTGTTCAGTGGGAGATCTGCGAGATCGATTCTGGTGGTGAAAGAAGATGGCGGGCAGTGGAAAGATAGAGATCGATAAATTTAATGGTCAGAGTTTTGAGTTGTGGAAACTCAAGATGGAGGATCTGTTGGTGAATAAAGATCAGTGGATCACAGTAGATCTAGGTACTAAACCAATGGGAGTGTCCGATGAAGAATGGAAGAAGTTGGATCATAGGGCAAAGAGCACAATACAATTGTGTGTCTTAGATTCAGTATTGTTGAATGTATTAGGGGAAGCTACTGCAAAGGCTTTGTGGGACAAATTAGGGACTTTGTACCAATCTAAGTCTCTAGTGAATAAACTGTTCCTGTGGAAAAAGATGTATAACCTGAGGATGAAAGATGGAGACTCAGTGACAGAGCATATGAATGCATTTAATACTATGGTAAGTCTGTTAACATTTGTTGATATTAAAATTTTAGATGAAGATAAGTGCATCATTTTGTTGTGTTCTCTACCAGATTCGTGGGATAGTCTGGTTATTGTAATAGGTAGCAATGCAACTGCCTTGCAGTTTGATGAAATAATCTCAGCCTTGTTGATGGAGGAGATGAGATGGAAAAATATGGAGAGCCAGAATGGTGATGCCTTGTCTGTACAAGGATAGTCCCAAAATAGAAACAAAAATAAGTCATCGAGTAGGAGATCTAAATCTCCAGGAAAACCTATAAAGGTGGTGTACTAGAAATGCGGAAAGGAAGGCCACTTCAAAAGGGACTGTAAATCTAAAGCTCCTGACAAAGGAAAGGGATCTGATGAGGCTCCTTCTACAGAGGTGAAAACCACCTCAAATGAAGGTGAGGATGTGTACTTGGCTTCTTCAAGTACACATGTAGATCATGAGGAATGGTTGAATGACTCATGTGCATCCTTTCACTTCACTCCCCATAGAGAGTGGTTCTGTGAGTATGAGAAATATGATGGTGGTGATGTCTTCTTAGGGGATGATAGGAAGGCTAGAATCATTGGTCACAGAAAAGTAAAGTTGAAGTTGCAAGGTGGAAGGGTTAGAACACTTCCGGGTGTTTTGCATATTCCTGCATTGGCCAGAAATTTGATTTCTGTAAGAAAGTTGGATGATGCAGGTGTAAAAACAGTGTTCGAGAAGGATACATGCAAAATGGTTTGGGGAGCACTAGTATTGATGTGGGGAGTTCAAATTGGAACTTTGTACAAGATGTAAAGTAGCAATGTTATTGATAGGTGCAACAATTTTGTGGTTCCTAAAAGTGGAGTAGAAAATCTAGTGGTCTCTGGAGAGAAGACCATGTTGTGGCACCAAAGGCTTGGACATATTGGAGAGAAGGGCCTTCGAATACTTCATGGTAAAGGTATGGTAGAAGGTATGAATAATAGCTCTCTGGATTTTCATTTCTGTGAAAATTGTGTATATGGGAAGCATAATAGGGTGAGTTTCCCCTTTGGTAATAAGAGGGCGAAACAGATATTAGAACTTGTGCACAGTGATGTGTTTGAAGCCTTTGACAAGTTTAAATAATTTAAGGCTCTCATTGAAAATCAGACAGAGAAGAAGATAAAGGTTCTAAGGACAGATAATGGTGGAGAGTTTTGCAGGAAGGAATTTGAAGAATTCTGTAAGAAGTGTGGTATAGCACGACAGAAGACTACTCCATATACACCTCAGTAAAATGGAGTTGCAGAAAGAATGAATAAGATGTTGATGGAAAGGGAAAAAATCATGCTCAGTGGTGCCAGGTTAGGATAGGAATTTTGGGCAGAGGCGGTGGATACTGCATGTTACCTGGTCAACAGGTCACCTTCATTAGCATTGGAGGATAAGACTCCACAAGAGGTATGAACTGGTAAGAAACCCTCTCTTTCACATCTGATGGTATTTGGATGTGATGCATATGTACATGTTCCAAAGGAGAAACGAACCAAGTTGGATAGTAAATCTGAAAGTGCATCTTTATTGGGTATAAGGATGGTTTAAAGGGTTATAAGCTTTGAAACCCAATCACATGGAAGCTTGTGTACAGCCGAGATGTGGTGTTCAGAGAGGTAAAAGATGTTATTAAACATGAAGTCCAACCAAAGGAACCTGAGAAGATAGAGTTTGAGCTTAAGGAGGAAGAATAAGACTCTGCAACAGAGGAGGAATCAGAAGATGAAGGGCCACAAACTCTGGGTGTGAGAAGATCAGTTCAAGGAAGAAGGTAGCCAGAAAGGTATAGTCCATCTGCTTTCTGTTCAAATTTTGCTTTATATATTATTGATGATGATCCCAGAACTGTGAAGGGAGCAGTAGATTCAGAGGATGGAAAAATCTGGAAAGAGGCCATGGTTGATGAAATGGCATCTTTGCACAAAAATGGGGCTTGGGATCTAGTGGAGTTGCCAGCCGGAAGGAAACCCATCAGCAAAAAATGGGTGTTCAAGAAGAAGACAAATGCAGAAGGAAAGGTGGAGAAATACAAAGCTTGGTTGGTAGCAAAAGGTTATTCCCAGGTGCCAGGAATTGATTTTGGTGATATTTTTTCTCCTGTTGCCAAGGTAACTTCTATTAGATTACTTTTATCTATAGCTGCTGCTTTTGATTTTGAGATAGAACAGATGGATGTGAAGACAACATTTCTTCACGGGGATCTGGAAGAGGAAATATACATGAAGCAACCTAAAGGATTTGCGGTGAAGGGTAAGAAAGAACTGGTATGCAAGTTAAAGAAGTCTCTGTATGGGATAAAACAGTCACCAAGGATGTGGTATTAGAAATTTGATATATTTATACGGGGACTTGGCTTCACTAAGAGCAAAGTAGATCACTGTGTGTATTTTAAATTAATTGGTGACCATGTTATTTATTTGGTCTTGTATGTGGATGATATGTTGTTGGTTGGAAATGACAAAGAAATTATCTAGGATTTGAAGACCCAATTGTCCTCCAAATTCGACATGAAAGATCTTGGTGATGCAAACTATATTTTGGGCATGGAAATTAAAAGAGATTGGGCAAAGAGGAAGCTCTGGTTAAACCAGAGGAAGTATGTCGAGACAATACTGCAGAGGTTTAATATGCAAGATAGTAAACCGGTGAAGGTTCCTATTCTTGTAGGTGTGAGTTTATCTGTTAATAGTGTCCCAAGACACAAGAAGAGGAAGAGGACATGTCTCGTGTTCCATATGCAAGTGCAGTTAGTAGCTTGATGTATTCAATGGTCTATACTAGACCAGACATTGCACATGTAGTGGGAGTATTGAGCAAGTTTATGTCAAAACCAGGGAAGGAGCACTAGACAGCAGTGAAGTGGGTTTTTAGGTATTTGCGTGGCACTAGTGATTATGGTTTTTGCTACAAAGGAAGATCAAGATTTGACAAAATGTTGGATATTCGTGGCTTTGTTGATGTAGACTGTGCTGGAGATCTGGATCAAATAAGATCTACAAGTGGGTATGTGTTTAACCTATTTGGAGGTGTAGTTAGTTAGATGAGTAAGAAACAATCTGTAGTGGCACTATCAACTACAGAGGTAGAATACATGATAGCCACTCATGCAAGCAAGGAATCAATTGGTTGTATAGATTGTGTTCAAGTATGGGGTTAGTACAGGGAGCTATAAGGATAGACTGTGATAGCCAAAGTGTATTTTTCTTGCCAAGGAACCCCGCATATCATTCAAAGACAAAGCACGTTGATGTTCAGTATCACTTTGTGAGGGATATGATAGAAGACAAAAAGGTGTTGCTGGTAAAGGTGGACACTTTGAAGAATACTGTAGATGCATTGACAAAATCTTTGAGCTCTGAGAAATTCTCTTGGTGTAGAGAGACAATGGGCGTTTCAGTGCTAGAAAAATGACTAAGCTCTCTTGTGGCCCCCTGTGGAAAGAAAACAACAAGTGGGAGAATGTTGGGTTGTGTTATATTCTTTTCATGACTAGACCACGTAGTTAACCAGGGCGTTAGAGAAGGGGGGGGGGGGGCGGAGCCCCCCTTCGTTGCATCGATTGTGTAGCGAGGGGGGTCATAGGGGGTTTGAGGTGTACCCGTAACCCCACTTTATGGGGTCCGGGGTAGCACCCCAGAAAATTTTGGTTTTGGACCCTATGTTAGGTTGGGCAGACCCACCTATGGTTTTGTGCATGATTTTCGCACATGTTTTTTTTGGATGCGATGGTTTTCGGTCCATGGTATTGGATGCTTCGACATGTATAAATATGTATTATAACATTGAAGGGAACATAATGAAAAATCAAGTTGGTAGTCCCGGTTTTGGGATCGGGGAAAATCTCTATGTATATGTGTTTTATGTGTTATGCTCTCGCATTGTTTATTTTCTGTGTTTTAGAATTCATATGCAAGTAATTTCTATACGGGGTTAAAACCTATAGTATCCTTGGGGGGGAACATTATGAATGATATTGTAAGTAATGGCCATCGAAGATTGACTTCCTTTGCTTGTTTGGGGCCATCAGAATGAGACCTAGGCACTCAAATTTAAAAACATGAGTGTATAGGAACAAGTAAAACATTAGAGAATAGTATCTAAATAATGAAGTGGTAGAAATGTGTTGTAGTTGGAACATTATGGACTCATCCAGAAAAGAAGGTATGTCAAATAGATGGCTTGGATACATCATCTGCCTCAGAAACCCTATAGTGGCTTTTGAAGGAATGCTTGCATCATCCTCTCCGAAAATATGGTCAATTACAGTAAGGATGGGTTGCATTTCCTTTATGAATAAGGACACTGGGATAGTTTCAGTAACAAGCAAGGCTTGGTGACTAGGGGCTAGAATAATTTTCAAGAAGGCATGTTATTCTGTAGCTGAGATGGTTTCATGCTTGTAGAATAAAGTGGTCTCAGTGAATTTTTCTCATGTAGGATGCATTGGGTACACTAGATCCTTCTGGATCAACTAAGGGGTCACCTTTAGGATATTGGCTCTGGTAGATGATATGAAGCAATTCCTCTTCTCGAAATAGGATGCAACTAGCCATGAGATAAACTCAAGGAAATGATAAATAGAAGGTGTAATTTGATAGTAGAGATGCGAGTCAACTAACGAGGTCAAAAATTGAGCCTTCGTGCCCATCAGTGGCTCAATGTTTGAGGAGGGTTTGACTTATCAGGCTTTGGGAGTCTTTGGAGATGGTTTCTTCATTTTTAACATAGATACAAACAAGTTGCTGGGTTGATCGGGTGAGAGCTGGAGAACAACACTGGTGGGAGCCTTAGATCTGTCCAGTGGTTGAACATTGTTTCTGGGAAAACTAGTGTCTTTTCGATCGACTAGCCCTCTAGGATTGGCAGCTACCCTAGAAACAAACAATTTAAAGCAATTTGTGATTTCCTCTATGTATGATAGATAAGAGAGAGGAAAAGGAACCAACCTGGATCTTCCGCTTAACTCCTTGCTTGATCTCTCTCCCCCTTGACAGAGCTTGCACCTCCTCTCCTACTTATCCCGCTTAGAGAATACCTGTAGAAACAAAGTAACAAAACACCATCAAAGCATCTTGATCTATTATATCATAAGCATTGCAGAATCAGAAATACAATGAACATACAATGGCATTCACAAATACACAATTGTATGGAGGAAAACTCAAAGAACTTTATTAAATAAAAGGGAGAATTACAACCCAATTGTCTGATCTAGCATCATCCTTCCAGCATCAAAGCCCTCTTCACCTCATGAAAAGCAATATCACCCAACAATACAATGCTCTTTCTCAGACACAAACTATCAGCACTTCCTTACAAATTACAATATTCCAGCCTCTAGATCTCTCAGATGAGGGATCAATTTATAGATGTATGTAAGGGTGTGAGTCATCTATAGGTTTTTTATTAGTGTCATTCCACTTGTTGTTTTTGGTTCCACTTGGAGATTTCTTGTATCTCTTACCCATTCCTGGGAAAATTTAGAGAAGCAAGTGTCATAGGAGAAGTTTCTAGAAGATTCCATGAAAATCCACTTAGCAAACTGTCTCGAACATTTGTCCATTCTCTCTCATCGCACCCCACAAAAGGCCTCTTCAGTATGCATCACCCATGGCTAGTGTAGAAGTTAGTATGCATCGCACCTTGATAGTGGAGCTTTCAGTATGGTCCGGTTTAGGCTAGTTTTGGATGGTTTTTTAGTTGGAAATTTTTGGGAATGATGTAATTAGTTGACCATGATCTTTTAGGGTATGAAAAAACACTTTTAGGAGTTAAAGAGCCCTAGTTTATCGATATATAATATTGGGGTTGAAGTGCCCAAATATGTCTATAACAAATATCGACGCAGATGAGCTTGAACGGAGGGAGAGTTTGGGAACAAGAAACACAATTTAAATTCAAATGGTCAGGGAAGATTTTAGGGGCTAATATTCGCAAGTGGACTAATAGTCTTGTATGCTTGGTTTGACATTGAATTTTGATCTACTTTACCACCAACTTCGAATCCCCAAATGCTGCCAAGCACCCAATGTTGAGGTTTTTGGCAGCGTGCAATCCTAACAACAAAGCTTCATATTCAACAAAATTATTTATAACTTCAAATTCTAGCTTGAAAGGGAGAGGGATTAGGCTACCTTCTAGAGTTATCAGCAATACACTTGCCCCATTTCCTTTCCTGGAATAAGCACCATCAAAATATAGTTTCCATATTTTGTTGCACTCCAATGATTGTTTATTCAATTGGACCGAACATTCCACTTTGGATTTTTCCATGATTTTATCATTCTCTTCTAATAGAAAGAAAGAAAAACCCTTCTCTTTACCATACAAAATAACATTGTTTGAACAATCGACCTATGTAACTATCTTCACGAATCTAGATTCTTTTTATAATCAATGTTCTTCACCACCGAACACAAGAATGGTAGCATATGTCAAATATAGTTTGATGGATCCTCCAATTTTTGATCCCCATGACTTGGACAAAAGAATACCAAATCTTGTAGGGATTTCAACAACTACAATTTCCATTCCCACACTTTTCACTTGGATTTGAGTCAAATTGACCACTAGGTATTTAATCAACCCTAGGAACTTTAATATCTTGGAGTCAAAGAAGTACAAGTCTTTGTATGGTTTTTTTATTTGCAATCCCAATTGTTCCATGATATATAATGGCATCGGGTTATGATATTTTCCTAAGTCAAGAATGTAGTTATGTAGTAGGAGATCATGAATCACCAAGGTGACATAGAAAGGTGCAGTTGAAGAATCTTGCTCCTCAAGATGGGGTCCAAACACAACCATGGCCCTCTCTTCTTGAAGGTTAAGGATGTCTTACAATGGGGCTATGGTGGGTGGGATCATGAACTGAGATACTTGAACTTTATAATGGTGTTGTTTTAACAATTCAGTCAAAGGAACAAAGATTTTGTACTTTTCCAATTTTCTTTGAAGATTGAAGATAGAGGGGTTCCTATCAATTTTGATAATCTCAGTAGGTTCTTTGTCCTCATTACAGAATGGATTTACTTATGGGGGAAATTTCTAGTCTTTGGCACTCCATAATCATTTGGTATGGGATTAGAGGATTCTTTTTTGGTTGGTGACAACATTGAGTAGTTTCTTCCCTTCATATGTTGGCTTGGGGGAATTTGGGGGAAGAATTTATTCATTTTTATCTCGACCCTTAGACCTTTTCCTAGATGACCTAATATCATATTTCCTATGTAAATGGGATTGAAAGAAGTAAAAAAACTACTTACAATAGCCATCTATCTCATCATCATCCAATGAGGCACCCAAATCATCTCCTTCTAATTCATGTGTTTCTATTTCATTTTCTCTTTCAGATAGGGAAGAGAACTGGTTTTCTTCGACTTCTATAGTTTATTCAAAAGTATCCTCAGTATCATATTCTAAGTATGAAGGAGGTTGAATGTGATCCTATTGTGCTATTCAACAACCCCCCATTTATTAATAGTAGTAGTTAATATTACATTAATAAATGGGGACCCTTTAAAAAATCCCTCCAAAACTAAATTTAACATTTAGGAATTTCTTTTATTTTTTGAATAAAGAAAGATATCAATCAAACCTCCTTTTCAAAAGAAATATTGAATGCTTGCCTTCCCACATATCACATGATTAAGCATCATCAAAAAACCTTTCTAACCCACCAAATCTAGTTAAAAACGTTTAAAAGAGGACTCTATGCTTTATACCTCGAAACTATCGTATTTTTGACACAAACTAGGTCCTAAAGCTTTTCTCTTCAAAACAAACCAAATCTTACATCACATATCGTTATTTATAAAGAGCCCACCTTAAAAGGTTATCTCAGAACAAGCGAAATACGAAATTGCGATGGCATCGTAACCTTTATCGCATCGCATTTTGAGCATTCAAAAGAAAAATGCAAACCTATCATCGGTTGATATTGTGAAATGTGATCAAGACCCGGATCCACTCCTTCAATACATTACGAACAAATTTTTAGGTCCACTGCTTATTAAAAAGGGTATTTACATAGAGAAACCTGACAATTAGCTATGTATTAAGACAATAAACGAGCAACTCACATCTCGCATCTTGCAGAAACACAAGGGAGGGTAAGAAAAGTGAAAAGGTATAATGTGATATTACGATCTGCGATATTGCTTTGCAAATCACAAAATCACCATTATCGCAATTCAAAGGCTTACCACCCTAGAATATTTCTTCCTGATTTACGATTAAGACATTTATGAGCATTAAATCTAAGGGATAACGAAGCATTAGTGGGCATTTAATAAGAGTTAACTGCATTTATGTGTGAAAATACATTTAACGTGATATGATATCTTCTTACGTGTGTTCAAATAAAACTCCTTTTATCACCTTTAAAAGTTATCCGTATTATTTCATTTTATTTTCATTGTCATCTTTGTGTATCTGATAGTTGTTGTTCTTCACTTTCTGGGAAAATCCATAGAGCAAATCATTGGGAGCTATGGTGAAGAAAGGAAAGGCAATCGTCTTTGAGAAGTCAGAAATGACTCCTCTATTTATGGGTACTACATGCAGCAAAGAGGGAGGAACCCCTACGTGCGAGGCCATGTATAATATACTAGAGGAAGAGCAACCAAGTATTCTAGAAACAAAGGTTACAATTGACAGTCCAATCTATAGAAAAGACAGCTGAGCAAACTTCAGCTAGCAAACAGGCTGAGATCCTTTCCACCACACAGCCACTAAAACCCCTGGTGATCGATTTAGAGGAACAAACGACAGAGTTGCAAACTCCACAATAGAAGACAACTCAAGAAGTTACAGCAAAGGAGACTATAAATAATCAAGAGGTAGAGCACATCCCTGTTACTCCCACCCATGAAATAGTTTTGAGAATTGAGGAGATTCCCCCTCTAGATGTGTTTATATCCCACAACACAAAGTTGGCCCACAACACAAAGTTTTTGTTAAAATAAAAAGGAAGGAAAGGAAATTGGATTCTATAGTTGTTATTATCCCTAATATGAACTAATGGATGTTGTCTGGAAAGACTCACCCATCGACCCATCCATCAACCTTACTAGACTGTTAGATTTTTTAGGTGCCTATGCTATAGCGACCATCAACAAAGCAACGGAGGTGCAAATTTTTCTTAAAGAAAAAGAAGATAAAAATTTTGTCGCTTAAGCAACAATTACAACGAGCAAAATCTGACAAGCAAGCAGAGATATAGTTAGCTAAGATTCAACAAGAGTTCGAGTAGATGTAAATAAAACATCAAACCAACTTAGTAGAGAAGGAAGCACAAATACAAGGAATAACTTATCTACATAAAGATGATCCAAAAATTGATCAAGTTATTACTGAAGCGCTCAACCTTAACTCCCAGCTGATGCACCAAAAGGAACTATTATGCTAGAAGATTTTGCAATGGAATTCTTATTGTGAAACAAGCGACAAATTAACAAGTCAAGTCATGGAAATGAGACTTGAATATGATGAAAACTTGAAAAAAGTCTCTAATTTCATCACCTGGCAAAATTCAGAAGATGGGAGAAAAGTCGACTTGCCTAAACTGGAGGAGTCACACAAAAAAATCTTATTTTCAAACTGGGATTCTTGGCTTAGAGAGGCAAAAAAGGCAACAACAGACGTAGTAGCAGCAACACACAATGTTATCAAAAATATTAATGAAAATTTACATAGTTCCAACCTTGTGCTAGAATCCATTCCAGGTTTTCTTCCTAATGTAAAACAACTTGAACTACAATGGAATAGACAAGAGAAGAAAAAGTAGAAGCAATTAGGCAAAAGACCAGGTTAAACTAAGAAGCATATTGGCGACATTTAGTGAAACCTCACAGCTAGTGGATGACCCTACAATGCCTAACCACTTCTATGGAGAACATGGTGCCAGCACTGACTGACATCGTGTTCACTGAGCATTTGAAATCTGAAATCGGCCAACCGACATAGAATAAGCCCATGACATACATTTTCAATCTAAAGGATCAAATGCAGAACAGTTAGTCACCATTGATCCGAATTGGATCCATAGAAAGATTATCAAGAACCATGACTGAATCAGGTCGAACAAATCTCTAAGGAAATCCAAAATAGTATCAAAAACACCCTGAACCAGTGGCAATGGTATTCGACATGGAACGACGAGGACCTCGGTCAAAGTGCGTTGACCGAGGCCCATGGAGACCGCGCAGGAGGCCAAAGTAGCCCCTGGGAGCCCCGAAATGGGAAAAGGACGATGTTTTTGATGCGCGATTAGCGCTTCGTTAGGTGAACAGGGCCCTGAAGGGGAAGCCCGAGCACTCGATCACATCGGGAGCTAGGAAAACCGTGGGCAGAAAAAGCGAAAAACGTTAATGTACGAAGGCAGGACTCGCGCACTGGAAACCGACGGTATTGATCAAGGTGCCCTTGAATGCTAAGAGGTTTTGGATAGGAGCGGAGCGATTCCATACACCAATTGACACGTGGCAGGCAAAGGTGAGAGAAAACTGTCGTTGATCGTGCGCTATCGGTCGAGCAAGTCAACCGCGCGAAATGTGTGTATGGCGTCGGATCTAGAGGGCCCAGATCGGATGGTTGAGATTGCACCTAATGGAAAGAAGTGGAATCGACAGGGAATTAAGCCGTGTTCTAAAGGGATTTGGAATCTGTTTGACCGCCATGGTGGAGGAAGAATGCATCCACAGCATAACTAAAGAAACGAACTGATGAAGCATGTTGGCGCCATTTAGAGGAGGACAAGTGGCCACTCCCTGAGCATTCATGATGACACTGAACGCAAGGAACTCCAAGCGCAGCTGCAGAAGGTGAATCAGCACAGGCGGAAGAGGAACCGAATAGGCATAGGGATCGAATGGATAAAGCCATGAACAGAGATAGTTGAATCAATTAGAGTTGATTTTGGAATCAGAATTGAGAAGAATCCAAGCAACCAAGAGAGATAGTGAATAGTGAACCCTGAGAGGAGGACTGAACATAGAGAATATTAAAGCTAAGCAGAAGAGATAGAGGGCCGAGCTGACCAGAGGCAACATCAAGCACCAGAGAGCTTGAAGATTCAAGCCTTCCCATAGAGGAATCTATCTGGACTGAGCATCACATTTGGCTCTTTCCACTGTAGACCAAGAAGTCACAGAGCTGGTAGGAAGAAGAAGATTCTGTGTACTCCAAGTGGCTTGGGGAATCCAAGAACCACCCTGCCAAGAAAAATTTGCTTCAGGAGAACTCATATTGAGTCCCTATATTGTAATTTCTCTGCTGAAAGACACAATAAAACAAGGCCACCATTGAAGCTGGACCGGAGACGTAGCCCTGGAGAATAGGGTGAACTCCTTATTAAATTTGTTTGTGTCTTTGTGTTGATTACTGTATTTCTCTACTGTCTTTCCATTTTATTGTCTGTGTATTGGCAATATAATCGATCCGTTGTTTCAATAACACAGAACACACACCAGCACATGAGTTTGTAATACCTTAGTTTAATAAATCTTTAACTGATGTCACTCATAGGGTGAATATCAGATCAAGTGGTATTAGAGATCTAGGCTGTAAAGTTAGACAAGCTTGTGTTGGTATAGCTGTGAATGCTCACAAAATCAAAGCTCAAATTAGGAGAAGGAGAGTTGGTGGAAACTAATTCTGAAATTGGAAGAGTATATCCTCGAAAGACCATGTCTGAAGAAGGTTCTATGGGGCCAGACCCTCAATTCATAGAGAGTTTCCTAGCTATAAAGTCTATGGTTGAAGAAATGTACAGAGACTTTAGAAAGCAAAAGGTGGAAGATGCATTCAGCTCTAAGCAAGAGAAAGAAGAAGATGAGTCTCACTTCCATGACAACTCCAAAGGAAATGGGAAAGAGGAAAACTTTCTCACACCTCCTAATAGCCTTGTACATAATAAGAAAGCATATTTTATTAAGTTAGATGTTAAATTTTGTTTGCCTATATATGATGGAGAGATAAATGATGAAAAATTGGACAATTGGATTAGACAAATTGATGTGCATTGCAGGGTACAGAACATAAACTCAGAAAAGAGTAAGATTCAGCTGGCAAGCCTACACCTAGGAGGCACTGCCTTGGTTTGGTGGGAAGGTAGAACCCAAGCTAATATGAAAAGACATGGTAAGACCATCTCTGTCTGGAGTGACTTTGTTTCTGCAATCAAAAAACAATTCTATCCATTGGCCTACATGCAGCAGGCCATGATGAGTTGGCAAACTCTTCGGCAGTTGAAGGGGCAAAGTGTACAAGGGTATACTCAAGAGTTCAGAAAGAGAGCATTGATGTTGGGTATCTCACTAGACTCACCAGAGACTCTTTTGAAGTACATTGGTGGTCTACACAGCTACATGAGGCATACCATCCTCATGTTTAATCCCACTAGTATAGATGAGGTATCTGTACAAGCTACTCATCTAGAGGCTAGAGGAAAGAATGGCAATCCAGAAGTTGGGGGACCATCCCAACCCACTGTAAGCAAGAGCAAGGAGAAAAGAAAACAGAAGTGGAACGCAAGGAAGGGTAACACTACACAGAAGCTAAAGCTTCATGCACTCACTGTAAAAGGGAGGGGCATGATGATGAGCATTGTTGGATTCTACATCCAGAGCTGAGACTTAAGAAGTCCGCGGGCAAGAAGAAGAAGACAACTGCAGATATTCAAAGAGATTTGGGGTCAAACTCGGGAGATGAAACAACTATAGCAGCCACAGGTATAAGAGGTAAGAATTCTTAAGCATCTACTAGTAATTTTGCTAATCTATTATTGATGAAGAAAATGAGAGAAAAAGACATGAGCTTTTCCATATTCGAGTTATTTCCAAAAATCAAAAGATTGATACTTTGTTTGATAGTGGCTCTCAAGTAAATTTGATTTCTGAAGAAATTGTAAAGAAATTGGGATTAGCAACTACACCTCACAAGAAACCATACCCATTAGGATGGTTGAATGATATAGCACAACTACAAGTGACTAGACAGTGCAAACTCAAGTTTTCTTTTGGGGCAGAATTTGTAGATGAGGTTGAGTTAGACATAATTCCTTTGGATATATGTGGAAATGTTTTAGGAAGTCCTTACTTGTATGATAGAAAGGCTATTTTCTATAGAGCTGAGAACAAGTATCTACTGGTTAAAGATGGAATTGAATACTTTGTAAGAGCTCATAAGCTCAAGAATAATTATACTCTCATAAACTTAGGACAGATGAAAAGAATGATTAATTCATGCAAACAATTCTTACTGATGGTTTTAAAGGAAAAGAAACCTGATAAAACCAATGCATTTGAGGGTTGTAATGTTGAACAGTAAGCTGATATAGAAAAGGTTGTTTCAGAGTATGATGTCTTGTTTCAAGAACCTAAAGGTCTGCCACCCAAAAAGGGAATAGTACATGATATTATTTTGCAGCAAGATGTTCCATTGCCTAACATTGGGATGTACAGGTTGTCTACTTTAGAGAATGTTGAAATCAAGAAGCAGGTGCAGGAGTTGCTCGAGAAGGGCTTCATTAGGCCTAGCACATAACCATGTGGGTCACCAATCGTTTTGGTGAGAAAGAAAGATGGCTCGTGGAGAATGTGCATAGATTACCGAGCACTAAATAAGATAACGATCAAAAATCATTATCTCCTTCCTCGCATAGATGATCTTTTAGATCAATTAAAAGAAGTTGTTTATTTCACCAAGCTGGATTTGCACAGTGGATACCATCAGGCCAAATTTGCAGAGCAAGATGCATGGAAGACTGCTTTCAAAACAAAGCAGGGATTGTATGAATGGCTGGTTATGCCTTTTGTCTTAACTAATGCTCTTGCTACTTTCATGAGATTAATGAATGATGTACTCAGACCTTTTCTTGATGATTTTGTTATTGTGTATCTAGATGACATTCTGATTTTTAGTAAAACATGGGAAGAACATTTAAAGCATGTTAAGCAGACATTAGATGTTTTGAAAAGAGAAAAAATTTATGTTAAACTCTCAAAATGTGGATTTGGAAAAACATCTCTAAACTACTTGGTTCATATAGTAGGGGGAGGTGAATTGAAAATAGATCCCTCTAAAATGGCAGTCATTGTAAACTGGCCTAAACCCAGGTCTGCTACAGAAGTGAGAAGCTTCCTAGGAGTAGCACAATATTGGAGGAAGTTCATTTCTAACTTCTCCTCGATTCTAGCTCCCTTACATGCTTTAACAGGATTGAATAAGGTGTTTCAGTGGGGAGGCAAACATCAGAAATCCTTCGACACCTTGAAAGAGAAAATAAGTACAGCACATGTACTAGCACTGCCAGATTTACAAGGACCATTTGAGATCCAAACTGATGCCAGTGACTATGCCATGGGAGTAGTGTTGACACAGCACGGCAAATCCATATGTTATCATTCTGCGACTTTTAATCCTGCAGTAGTTAACTATCCTACATATGATAAAGAATTGTATGCATTAGTTCAGAGTGTGAAAAAGTGGAAACATTATTTAATGGGTAAAGAAACAGTAATACATACTGATCATCAACCACTTCAATATCTACACTCCCAAACTAAGTTGCAACAATCAAGACATTACAGATGGATGGGTTTTCTACAACAGTTTCATTTAGTCATCAGATATAGAAAGGGCATACATAACAAGGTTGCAGACATGTTATCTAGACCCATTATAAATGCATCTACCATACTTAAGCATAATTATGTGCTACATGAAAGCTACATAGAACAATATGCTCAGGATATGGATTTTAAAGATGTATATGCAACTTTGAGTCAAGGCAAAAGAGTAGAAGAATTGTACTATCATATGAAGGACCGACTCTTATACCATTGTGGGAAACTCTGCATTCCACAAATGGAGAGGATAAAGATAATTATGGAAGCACACACTTCTATGATATCAGGTCACTTTTGGGTAAGCAAAACAGTTACACAGCTGCAAAGATTCTGCTATTGGCCGAAAATGAATGAGACAGTTTCTAGATATGTAAGAGGGTGTGCCATGTGTGCTAAAAGCAAGCCCAGCAATAGAAAACTAGGCTTGTACACTCCATTGCTAGTTCCTTCTCACCCTTGGGAAAGTGTTTCCATGGATTTTGTTGGAGGACTACCTAAATCTAGGAAAGGTCATGATTATCTATATGTTGTTGTGGACAGGTTCAGCAAAATGTGTATTTTCATACCTTGTAGTAAACAGGTCACAACTGAATAGACTGCAAAATTGTTCTTTGAACATGTATGGGTTCATTTTGGATTACCCACTTCCATTGTATCTGATCGAGACACCCGATTTGTGGGGAAGTTTTGGTCTAGTCTGTGGGAACTGATGGACACCAAATTAAAGAAAAGCACAACTTTTCATCCACAAACAGATGGCCAGACAGAAGTAGTAAACAAGAGTGTGGCCCAGTTACTGAGAGGATATTGCAGTAAACGTCCTAAGCTCTGGGATGAACACTTGTGTTATGTGCATCATGCTTACAACAGAGCCAAACACTCTTCTACACAGAGATCTCCTTTTGAGACCTGTTTTGGTTTCACACCAAGGTCTCCTTTGGATTTTTTCTTTGGTAAAGATACCATGGTTGATGGACACAGTGATGTGGACAAGGCAACTAGGTTCATTGAACAGATCCAGGAGATCCATCAGGAAGTACAGGAACAGCTGGAAAAGAGCCAAGCCAAGTACAAGGCTAGGCATGATAAGCATCGGATGGAGCATAGTTTTCAAGTTGGAGACAAAGTCTGGCTATATATCGGCAAGGACAGGATGCAATGTGAAGGTAAAAAGCTAAAGCCTATCATGTATGGACCTTTTAGAGTACTTGAGAAAATTGGTGAAAATGATTTTCACCTTGATCTACCAGCTTACATGCACATCTACTCAGTCGTAAATGCAGATTGTTTGAGATTGTTTGAACCTTCAATGATTGAGGACCTTGAAGAGCAAAGTCAATTACCTTATATTGATGACCTGCTACCTGAATACCTCAATGAGTTGTGGGAAGACACAGTGCTGGACAGGAATGAGGACAACGCACAGGGGAGAAGTTGAATACCTCAGGATTGGGCTTAAAGGTTCAAAGCCGAGCAGCACAAAGTGGATTGAGATTAGACAAGTGAATAAATAGTATCCTCACTTAGTCGATGCTTGAAAACCAACTTTTGATGGTCCAAAATCTTTTTATTAGGGAGGTCGTAATCCAAATTAGATCCATAGAAAGACTATCAAGAACCATGACTGAATCAGGACGAACAAATCTCTAAGGAAATCCAAAACAATATAAAAAACAACCTGAATCAGTGGCAATGGCAGCCGATGTGGAACAACGAGGACCTCGGTCAAAGCGCGCTGACCGAGGTCCATGGAGACCATGCAAGAGGCCAAAGTAACCCCTGGGAGCCTCAGAATGGGAAAAAGACGAGGTTTTTGATGCACGATTAGTGCTAATTGCGCATCACTAGGTGAACAGGGCCCTGAAGTGGAAGCTCGAGCACTTGGTCACATCAGGAGCAAGGAAAACCGTGGGCGGAAAAAGCGAAAAACGCTAACGTACGAAGGCAGGACCCACGCACTGGAAAACCGGTGGTATTGATCGGGGTGCCCTTGAACGGTAAGAGGTTTTGGACAGGAGCAGAGCGATTCCATACACCGATCGACGCGTGGCAGGTGGAGGTGAGAGAAAACCGCCGATGATCGTACGCTATCGGTTGAGCAAGTCAACTGCGTGAAACGTGCATATGGCATCGGATCTGGAGGGCCTAGATCGGACAGCTAAGATTGCACCCGATGGAAAGAAGCGGAATCAACAGGGAATTAAGCTGCATTCTAAAGGGATTTGGAATCCGTTTGACCGCCACAGTGGAGGAAGAATGCATCCATGGCATAACTGAAGAAACGAACCGACAAAGCATGTTGGAGCCATTTAGAGGAGTACAAGTGGCCACTCCCTGAGTGTTCATGATGACGCCGAATGTAGGGAACTCAAAGTGCAGCTACAAAAGGTGAATTAGCACAGGCAGAAGAGGAACCAAATAGGCATAGGGATCGAATGGCTAAAGCCATGAAAAGAGATAGTCAAATCAGTTAGAGTTGATTTTGGAATCAGAATTGAGAAGAGTCCAAGCGACCAAGAGAGACAGTAAACAGTGAACCCTGAGAGGAGGACTGAACACAGAGAACAGTAAAGCTAAGCAGAAGAGATAGAGGGCTGAGTTGACTAGAGGCAGCATCGAGCACTAGAGAGCTTGAAGATTCAAGACTTCCCATAGAGGAATCTATCTGGACTGAGCATCACATTTGGCTCTTTCCACTGTAGACCAATAGGTCACAGAGCTGGTAGGAAGAAGAAGATTTTGTGTACTCCAAGTGGCTTGGGGAATCCAAGAACCACCTTTCCAAGCAAAATATGCTTCAGGAGAACTCATATTGAGTCCCTATATTGTAATTTCTCTATTGAAAGACACAATAAAACAAGGCCACCACTGAAGTTGGACCAGAGATGTAGCCTAGGAGAATAGGGTGAAATCCTTATTAAAATTGTTTGTGTCTTTGTGTTGCTTACTGTATTTCCATTTTATTGTTTGTGTATTGGCAATCTGATCGATCCATTGTTTCAATAACATAGAACACACACCAGCACATGAGTCTGTAATACCTTAGTTTAATAAATCTTTAACTGATGTCACTCATAGGGTGAATATCATATCAACCATGCTCATTTCTATTTTGGTTTTATTTTGCATAATTTGAGGAAGGTCATTTAAACCTCCTCAACTATTTTTGTAATAATTTATTTTTAGTTTTATAGTTTAGTATTTAAACCCCTCTCATGCATTTAGAGAGGGGCTGTTTGGTCAATTTAGTGTGATCTAAATTGCTATTTTGAATGTCAACCCGGGGTTCGTAAACTGACGAAGTGAAGTGTACTGTATGTACTAGATAACCAATTCCTTAGTCTTTTGTTGTTTTTAGATTTTTTTAAGTTTGTTTTTGAATTTATCTTTTCCTACTGTGAGATGATGAAAAGGTGATAAAGCAAGTGAAATGTGGATGATTATGGTGATCTCTAAGTGATTTTCAAAACTTAAAAGAAAGAAAGCTTTTTAAAATAAATGCAATGAAATCAATTCTTCAAAAGAAATAAAGACATCAAACAATGAACTATGACATCGGCCCAGTATCTTTGTTGTTGAATGAAAATGAAAGTGAAATCTACACTAAATGAAAAGTAAGAACAACTAATCCACACTATTTTAACTCTTCAACTCAATCTTCCTTGTGAAAAGATATCATGAAATGTTAAGCAATGTGAAATCTAAAAGAAGTTAAACTGCATAAAAGAAACTAATCACACTACTTTAACTTTCTTGACCTTCTGCCTTTCAGCTTAATGTACCCTGTGAGAAACAGTCATGAACAAGTCAAGCAATGTGAGATCTAAAGCAAACTAAATCAAGCTATAGTGAGTGATATTCTGGTTCCTAATAAAGTTATTTGATTATAGAAAGGAACCGTTAGTAGATGAATAGCATGATATCTAAGAGCAGAAAATAAATGTGCTACTCAAGGAAATGACAGTACTTGAAAATCAAACTTCAGAAAACAAGAGTCAGCGACAAAGACAAGATGATCTCGTATGCCAATAGTTATGGAAAGAAAAGGTGAAAAATTTCCCCGGGCTGCCTAAGAACACCTGCAAAAACACTGATCAGTTGTAACCATAAAAGAGCAGCAACGAAAATGTAAATCAACAGAAATCAAAAGCTTTGTTATGTACAACTAATATACATGATGAAATAAAACGCAGAATTTAAATGACAACTGTACAGCTAATATACATGAACAGAAATAAAGCAATGGAAAAAGTGAAAAGACAACTGTACAAGGTCTCAGTAAGCAGGGGCCCTCTGCCACTTTAACCAATTCAACGAATAGCTACACGCGGAAGTTTAAACCAGTCTTCTCATATATTAAACAGCAACATAAAAGTGCAGTGGGGAAATACAACAGTCTTCAAATTACATTAACAACGATTAGCTTGTACAACATTCATGGACACATTATTTATAAGGAAAGAAAGCTAAACAGATTAACTAAATCTACGCTATTCACCACGCTGCCAGAGACACGTAAATCCTCTTCAGCCCGGATCTAGGTAACTGTCATCGTGTTCATTAAATCTGAGAAGTATGGCTGTTGGATTCACGTTATCAGGATGTCTTCGTGGCTAAGGATTGTGCCACATAGCTTCACGTGCTCAAAAATAGAGCTACGCAGAGCCGTGCCACCGCTGGACACTTCCGTTGACTATCCTTTGCCCCTTGTTTGACCGCAGGCTTTTATGGCCATGCTGGATGATCTAGAGGGATACGATCCATGTCCTTGACTCCTGTAACTTGCCCATGTGGCTCATTTCCTGAGAGGACACCTGTAGCATGGTGTTTGACAAAACAGCTGCGGAATCCTGTGCTGGCTGCAGAAACCTGGGTCAGCTGCGGAAACCTGTATGGCTGCGGAAACTGAGAAGCTTCCTCAGCTGTCTGAGCAAAATTCTAAACCAAACAACAGTCATCAGCGTAGTTAGAAAACCATGTCAAAAGCTCATTTTTAAACTAAAATACAATGATTTAATCAACTTGGTGGATAAAATGAGTGGAAAAGAAGGCCGAGAGGGTGTATGGGAAGGTGCAGGTTTGAGGCTCAACATACCCCCACTCTGAAGGTGTTGCATGTCCTCATGCAACCAAAACTTAGTTATTTTCCTCAATCCATATGCTCTGAGGCTTCTGCAAGAACATCTAGCCCTCTTCTCTTTCTCTTTGATGCTAAAATGGTCCTTGGTTTCTTGACTAGACATTTGAACTTAAGATTAATCAATGCCCTGCTCAACTTTTTACACTTCTTCTTCAGCTTCCTGTTCTTCTTCTGCCACAGTCCTAGGTGGAGCATAGTGTTATCATGGACAATCTTGTCTACCTTGCTCTGCTCTTTGAGTGTTTCGTTTTCCTGTTTGATGTGCCTATTTAAGACTTCCAGTTCAAACACTTCCTGTTTTAAAGACTGTACTTGTGCATCAAGTGGCAAGGTGGTGCTTGGTCCTGCAGCTGATTGTTCCAAGGACTATAAGTAGTTATATGCTTCTTGCTGGGCGGAATCTACCTCAGGTGTTTTCTCGGCCTGAACTCAAATTCTGGTGAAGGAGGACTGCTTTCTCTTTCGGCTGAAAAGGGCTTTCCTCTCGTGGAGGACTTGGCTCAATACTTGGCTGAGTTGGGGATTTATCTAAATCAATAAAATGAGACTGTTTTTCTTTGGTTTTATTCCCCTTCCCTTTTAGCCTAGTGCTCCTTCTTAGGTAGGAACTAGTACTTTTCTCTTGTGCAGCCTGTTTTCCTCTTTGCTTTTTCTGGGTTATGGCAGCAGCTTGAAGATATATTAACCTCTCTAACAGAGGTTGATAATCTTCTTCTACGGATTGTTCAGGTGATGGATAGGTTTCTTGAATGGTTATCTTGCCTTTGTCCTTCTTTTGTTTCTTGTTTTTAGTTCCCTCTTCTTCCTCTTTTTGAACAGTTTCCTGAATGTCTACTGTAGGAGGGTCTTGGGCTGTAATATTCTTTTCCTTTCTCCTACTTCTCTTTGGAATTTTTGGGGAACTGCTTGCAGAGGCTTCAGTCAGCTCTTGGAAGTGATTTCTTGTCAAAAACTTTTCCCAAGTATCCTTAGTTTTTTTCAACTGCTCTTCAATAAGGATTTTTATGAACCCGTGATGGTAAAGATGGGATTCAATACTACCTACGTGTTTTTGAACAGTAGAGCTCATTTTCTTCAAGCTTGATAACAGAAAATAAGGCAAGTTAAGGGTACAACCCTCCATGAAATTCATCATTATCCTGACATGATACATATACATGGTACCAAAACGACCCTCGCATGTGATAAATTTCTGGACAAGTAATAATAGAGTGGACCATTCTTGTTTTATTGCATGCACGAGGATTCCTTTGGTAAATGCAGAGGTATCCATACCTGGATTTTTGAGCATGATTTTCCATCCTTGATCGTCTACACTTCTGTTTTTGAACCACCTTTCGCCTTCTTGTGGGAGACTTGTTGCAGCTACTATTGTGGCCTCAGTCACTGTAAATTTCAGGTCTCCCACCTCCGCTGTTTGTCCATTAAAGGACCTGGCAAAAGCTTTAGTCACTTCTTTATTATAGCCCGTGAACTTTTGAATGAATCTCAGCCACCTTGCTTTCTTTAACGACTCCTTCGTTTGAGGATAACCCTCCAGGTACTTTGGTCCCTCCGGTTCAGCTCTTAGTAGCTTTCCCATTCTCGGCTTTAAATTCCGACTGAGAATTCTACTGCGTATGAAGGTTCAGGGAAAAAATGGGCTGATTACGGGATTCTTAGGATAACTGGAGTAGCCGTAATCAGAGTTCAGGATGTATGTGGTGACTGGAGCCAGGGTTTGGAGCAAACTGTAGTGGATGCAGCGGAAATGGAGAGCAGAGAATGGTATGAGTACCGAGGGTAAGCAACAGTAACAAGTGCAATACCGAACGCATGCGGGAGTGAAGTGATAAATGGGCAGAATAATGGCTGAGTCCTTTTGAATCGGACGACTTGCGCACACGTCTCAGCAGTCGGCTGCGGGAATTATGGTGAAGGAGAGCCGTGGTACAGTAGGTCACGTCTCACAGTACGGCCAATAAATGGAAGAGCAGTTCATAAATTTAGAATGATCATGGAACCGTTAGAAATGAATAGGGTGTGTGGAATGACGTCGGTGGAAGAGGAGTGGTATGGGGCTTGTCGAATCAAATCATTGCATTTAGTGGAACTTGCCATGGTTTAAATAACTATGCATAATAATGACATTGAATTGTTATTTGGTAGAGATTTTTGATCATACCTTTGGAAGTTTATCATTTCTTGATTAAGGCTTCTGACCCATGGTTGTTCTTTGATCTTGAAGATGCCCCATGTCTTTGCTGCACTTGGTGATGATGACACTAACCTTTGACTGTGATTTTTTTTTGAAACAGAGTGATGCCGGCTGTGGAGACAGAGTGATGCTAGCTGCAGAAATCGTTTCTGGCTGCGGAAACTGGTTCTAGCTGCGGAAACGGTTTCCAGCTGCGGAAACTAAGACAACACCCCTTTAACTGCACAAAGATAATTAGAAAAGAACCAACTGAATAAAATAGTCCTGAGAGGGACTTTTATTGATGGAATGAGATGGAAATGGAGTGGAGTGAAGTGGAATGGAGATGAAAATGAGATGGAGGTGAAGTGGAATGACAAGTGAAAATGAGATGGAGGTGGAAAGAAAGAGAGATTTTTTTTTGGAAAATATAGAGTGTCAGGTGCCCCTGGTTTTCACTCTACATTTTCTGTATAAGACTACCAATCCATGATTGGTTTTCAGGCTTATACAAAAGATTTTTATTTATTTTTTTATTTTTTTTCAACTGAAAGAAACAAAGACTAGGCTGATGGAGGAGAAGGATTCCTCTCCACCAGCTTTATTGCAGAATTTTCTTGAAACATTTTGACAAAGTCCTCTTTTGAGAGTGGCTTATGATAAATTTTCAATCGGTGGCCATTCACAATGAGAGGAGTTTGAAACTCATCAATAGTCTTGACTCGAACTGCTCCATTGCTAAAGACTTCATCAATCTCATATGGTCCAAGCCAATGAGTCTGAAACTTTCCTTTGAAGTCTTTAAACTTGGAATCAAACAGTAACGCCCAATCTCCCTTTTGAAACTTTCTCTCTTTGATATATCTGTCATGCCACTTAGTTCTTTGGTGCTGAACTAGATCAGTCCTTAAAATTGCATCTTGTCTTATTTCATCTAGCTCATTCAGCTGCTCCATCCTGTGCTTTTGGGCTTCTGATAGATTCATCCCCAACTGAACTGCCATCTTGAAGGTCTTGACTTGAAACTCAATGGGGAGCAAGACTTCTTTCCCATAAACAAGTTCATAGGGAGAATGTCCTGTTGTGTTCCTCCATGTAGTTCTATAGGCCCATAAGGCTTCAGGAAGCCTTTCTGCCCAATCTCTTCTGTGGAGATGAACAGTTTTGGTGATGATGCTCTCAAGAACTTTGTTTGTAGATTCCACTTGACCATTTTCTTGCGGATGGTAAGGAGTAGATTTTCTATGCTTGATTTTGTATTCTTCCATCAGCTTCTCCATCAAGTTAGATGTAAATTGACTTCCCTGATCTGTCACAATTTCTCTTGGGACACCAAAACGAGTAAAAATATCCTCAAAAAGAAATTGAACAACTGAATTTTCAGTGGCAGAAGGCAATGCCTTGGCTTCTACCCATTTAGTAACATAATCAGTGCAAACCAATATATACTTCTTTTGTTTAGATGGTGGATTAATGGGTCCAATGAAATCTAAAGCCCATTTTTCAAAGGGTTCGATGAGTACCTGTGGCTGTAATGGCATTTCATTTGAAAGAGTTGGTCTCCCAACTCTTTGGCAGCTGTCACACCTTCTAACATATTGTTTTGCATCTTTGAAGAGAGAAGGCTAATAATATCCTAAAGAAAGGATTTTATAGGCTGTCCTCTTGTCAGCAAAGTGTCCACCGCACGGTTCATCATGACATGCCTTAAGGATGTCAGGCATTTCATCTTCCCGAACACATCTTCTGATCACACAATCTAGCCCTGTTTTAAACAATTCATTAGAAATCCATGAATACTTTGAACTCTCCTGAATGATTTTCCTTTTCTCATTAGGAAATAAGTGTGGAGGTAGCTTCCCTGTAACCAAATAGTTAGCAATATCTGCATACCAAGGAGTTTTAGTAGTTACTGCAAACAAATATTCATCTGGAAACTTATCCTCTACAGGAGAATCTTCATTAGTATTTTGGATTCTAGACAAGAAATCAGCTACTGTATTTTGTTTCTCTGGTCTATCTAACACAGTAATATTGAATTCTTGTAAAAGTAAAATCCATCTTGTAACTCTGCCATTAGTAACAGGTTTGTTCATGAGATATCTAATTGCAGAATGATCAGTATGGACAAAAGTTTCATAGCCAGTTATATAGTGTCTAAACTTGTTGATTGCATGAACAACGGCTAAGAACTCTTTTTCAGTCACAGTATAATTTAACTCAGTAGGAGTCAAATTTTTACTGGTGTAGTAAATGGCATAAGGAATTAAATCCTTTTGACCCAACACAGCTCCTAGAGCTGTATCTGAAGCATCTGTAGAAATATGGAAAGGAAGTTTCCAATTTGGCCCTCTCAAAATGGGTGCTTCAGATATCCTTGTTTTCAAAGTTTCAAATGCAAATTGACAGTCAGGATCCCACTTGAATTCACAGTCTTTTGTAAGTAATTTGAAGAGCGGAGATGCTATCTTGGTGAAGTTTTCAATAAATCTCCTATAATATCCAGTAAATCCAAGAAAACTTCTAACATCTTTTTGACAATTTGGAATAGGTAACTTGGAGATGACTTCAACTTTTGATCTATCAACTTTAATCCCATCTCCCGAAATATGATGTCCTAAAACAATCCCTTCAGTAAACATCATAAAACATTTTTCATGACTTAATGAAAGATTTGTTTCTTTACATCTTATAAGGACTTTTTCCAAATTTTCTAATGCCTCTTCAAATGAATTACCATAAACTGTAAAATCATCCATATAGACCTCTACACAATCATGAATTAGATCAGAGAAGATTTCTAGTACTGCCCTTTGAAATGTTGTGGGTGCATTACATAATCCAAAAGGAAGTACTCGGTAAGCAAAAGTTCCCCATGGACAGGTAAATGTGGTCTTGTCCTGATCTTCAGGTGCTACCTGAATTTGATTGTAACCACTAAAGCCATCCAAGAATGAGAAATACTTTTTGCCTGCTAAAGTATCTAATACTTGATCAATAAAGGGTAAAGGAAAGTGATCCTTCAAGTTTGCTTTGTTCAATTCCCTGTAATCAATGCAAACCCTCCATTTACCATTCTTTTTAGGTACTATAACCAAAGGAGAAACCCACCGGCTATCTGAAATGGGGTAAATGAAGTTTACATTAAGTAACTTTTGGAGCTCTTCTTTCACTATCTCCCTAAGGTTTGGATTCATCCTTCTTTGAGGTTGTCTGATTGGTCTACTGTTTTCCTCAATGTAGATGTGATGAATACAAGTCTTAGGGTCAATACCTTTCATATCAGTATACTCCCATGCAAATGCAGTAGAATGTTTTTGCAAGATTTTGGTTAGCTCCTCCTGTTGTGATTTTTCCAAGTTTCTGTTGATATTCAATGTTTTTCCTGGAAAAATCTCAATGGCAGAACTACCAAACTCTTCCATAGAGAAAAGAGACATTTGTCTAGATGATAGACACTCAATGTCAGAATCCAATTGAAATTGTGTGTGGTCATATTCTGAAGATGGTTCAAAATTTTCTAATGTGTTCAGAATTTGACTATCTTCACTAATCTCAGAAATGGTAAAGACAGGTTGTATAGTATCTTCATCATCAACCCACTCATTATCTCCTATTTCTGTAATTGCTTTTGCTGGAGGATACAGATTGAACTTCTTTGTCGAATTACCATCAGAAATATACATATCCCCAGACCTACAACTTATGAAAGCATCAGCTGTGGCTAGCCAAGGTCTTCCTAAAATAAGAGGATGTCCTCCTAGATTACTCTTGGGAGTTAAAATCATGAAATCCACTGGATATTCCCAAGAGTCTAAGGAGACTGGAATGTCTTCTAATACACCATCTGGTTTAATAATTGATCGATCTGCAAGTTGCAATAAAGTAGGTGTAAAAAGAAGATTAGGAAGTTGTAGCTGTTCCATAGTCTGTCTACTCATGATGTTGATAGCAGCCCCTAAATCAATCAAAGTATTTGGTATTTCTACCCCATTGATATGTTTTTTGACAATTGGACTACCGGGATCTACATATTTCTGGATAGTAATTTTTCCCATCATGATATCTGCAATTTTCCCTACCAGGTGGATTCTTCTGGTATCTCTTGGTTTCCTTCCTGGTCTTTTAAGACTCAACTCCTTTATTGTTTTTGCTAGAATAGGAATCTCTTTAATGGATTGTAACAACGGAATCTTGATACAGACATTCTTCAATTCATCTAGAAAATTATAGTCAGGCAACCAAATTTGTTTTTCCACCCCTTTATCAATTTGTAATCTTTCAGGAAAAGGAGGTGTGGATAATGATGCAGGTTGCTCAACTATGGGAGTTGTGGGGGTTAATTCTTTTTATTTTTCTTTTTGAGTGTTTGGGTTTTGAAGAGATGCTTCAGAACCCTTATTGGCTTCAAGAGACTCTTCCTCAAAAATGCTTTGCTTTTGAGCATTTATAGAAGGCTTATCTAGAACTCTACCTGATCTGAGTTGTACTTCATTGAGAGGAACAATCATATAGGTAGGAAATTGTTGAACTTCCATCATGTAAGCATTTTGAGGGTTTTTATTATTGGGGTTTGGCAATGGCTGAGAAGGAAGTTGATTTGACTTCTGTTGGAATGGAAGCAAGAGTTGAGAATTTGGATTCTGTTGAGAAGGTTGTTGTTGTTGTGGAAATGGCAATGATAGTTGTGGATTTTGATTTGGAAGTTGTGGAGCTTGTTGGTTTTGAAAAGATGGAGGATATTGGTAAAATTGAGAAAATCTCCCATAAGGATTTTGCATACCTTGTACCCATGATTGAAAAGGATTTTGAGGTTGGGACCAAGGTTGTTGCCAAGGATTCCAATTTGGTGAGGGTTGAAAATTCATAGAGTTGTTAAACCCTTGATTTTGTTGCCCCTGCCAAGGTCTCCTTGCAACAAAACAGAGAGATTCGATTGTATTTGGATCTTCTTGAAAGACAGCTTTGAGCCCAGGAATTGAAGGACAATCCTTGGTCTCATGATTCTCTGAACAAATTACACATGTTTCTACAACTTTTGCATCCAAGGGACATTCCCTTAGAGCATGTTTCTTCCTACACTTTGGGCAAAAGATGGCCAAAGCCTCAGCTTCTGCTTTCTGCTTATTGTGAATCTTAAGGGTGTCCAGTTGCTCACTAAGACTCCCTAAGATGTCAGTTTTGAATTCATCAAGCATGTTGCCAATCTCAGCCCTACTTACTGATCCAGTTGCAGATTTGTTTGCTCTGATGAGAGAAGGATCTCTAGGCCCTTTTTGAGTTTTAGATTTCCCTCTTGAGAGATGGACACATAGCTCTGCTATATCATTGAGTGAAAGTTGAGATATATCTCCCTTCCCCATCATGTTCAAAATGTCTATCCATTCATCTCTAATAGATTTTAATAGAATGGCTTTCAAGGTCTCCTCATCTAAGTTACTCATTTTTGCTCTTTTCAGGTTGTATTGAAATCTTTCAAGTAAATCCTCCAAGTTTTCATCTTCTCTTTGCATCATTTTGAATACCTCATCCTTGTGATTGGTGGGCATACAATAGTCTAGGTACCTATCCAGAAATGTTTGTTTCATATCATTCCAAGACCTAATGGATTGAGTGAGTAATCCCATGAACCATTTCAAGGCTGATCCTTTCAATGTTGAAGGAAACAATTTGAGTTTTTGAGAGTCTTCCAGATAATCATAAGTTCGACACACGACTTCAAACTCAAATAGAAATGTTTCAGGGTCCTCATTCCTTAACCCATGGAAGTTTGGGAGGACAGATGGTGAGATGTTTTTCATGGTGGCTCGGGAGTCCTCATCGACTATAGGAAATCCGAATGAGTTATCTCCATCCCTATTTCCCCCAATGTTACCTCTACCTCCTCCATTGTTTCCTCCTCCTCCTCCTCCTCTACCTCTACCTCTACCAAATCCAGTTGCTCCTTCCTCTGTCATGGTAGCTTCCCTGGAGACTTTAGAGTCTTCTGGTTCTTCTACTAAGGGTGAACGAGAAGGAATTTCTCCCTCTTCTTCTTCAGATGACTCTACTTCTTCAATTACAATTTGTCTCTCTATAGAAGGAAGGAAAGGATCTCTTTCTAATTCAGATTTGATGGAAGGTGTGGGAGAGTCGACTCCTACCTCTTGAATTCCAGGAATCCTAGGGCTAGGAGTGGAAGTTGGAGATGATGGAGGTGTCTCTTGTCTATTCCTTGAAGTAGATGGACTTGTAAAAATTGAACTCTTGGCTCTAGCTAAAAACCTTCCCCTAGAATCTCTTGCTTTATGCATGTCATTTTTTATTTTTCTTCAAGTCGGGGTAATAATTCTCTTTCTGATCTTCCAGGTCACTCTAGGTGCAAGAAGAGAGCATACTCAAGAAACTATTAAACCAATAACTTTCTCTTTTCTGATCCTCCAGATCACATTAAGTGCAAGAGGAGAGCATACTTTGAGAGGTTATCAATTTTCCTTCCTTGAAATTTTCTTGTTTTTTTTTTAAGAATTTGGCTACCTAATTTCACTTCCCCGGCAACGGCGCCAAAATGTTTGGTCAATTTAGTGTGATCTAAATTGCTATTTATAATGTCAACCCGGGGTTCGTAAACTGACGAAGTGAAGTGTACTGTATGTACTAGATAACCAATTCCTTAGTCTTTTGTCGTTTTTAGCTTTTTTTAAGTTTGTTTTTGAATTTATCTTTTCCTACTGTGAGATGATGAAAAGGTGATAAAGCAAGTGAAATGTGGATGATTATGGTGATCTCTAAGTGATTTTCAAAACTTAAAAGAAAGAAAGCTTTTTAAAATAAATGCAATGAAATCAATTCTTCAAAAGAAATAAAGACATCAAACAATGAACTATGACATCGGCCTAGTATCTTTTTTGCTGAATGAAAATGAAAGTGAAATCTACACTAAATGAAAAGTAAGAACAACTAATCCACACTATTTTAACTCTTCAACTCAATCTTCCTTGTGAAAAGATATCATGAAATGTTAAGCAATGTGAAATCTAAAAGAAGTTAAACTGCATAAAAGAAACTAATCACACTACTTTAACTTTCTTGACCTTCTGCCTTTCAGCTTAATGTACCCTGTGAGAAACAGTCATGAACAAGTCAAGCAATGTGAGATCTAAAGCAAACTAAATCAAGCTATAGTGAGTGATATTCTGGTTCCTAATAAAGTTATTTGATTATAGAAAGGAACCGTTAGCAGATGAATAGCATGATATCTAAGAGCAGAAAATAAATGTGCTACTCAAGGAAATGACAGTACTTGAAAATCAAACTTCAGAAAACAAGAGTCAGCGACAAAGACAAGATGATCTCGTATGCCAATAGTTATGGAAAGAAAAGGTGAAAAATTGCCCCGGGCTGCCTAAGAACACCTGCAAAAACACTGATCAGTTGTAACCATAAAAGAGCAGCAACGAAAATGTAAATCAACAGAAATCAAAAGCTTTGTTATGTACAGCTAATATACATGATGAAATAAAACGCAGAATTTAAATGACAACTGTACAGCTAATATACATGAACAGAAATAAAGCAATGCAAAAAGTGAAAAGACAACTGTACAAGGTCTCAGTAAGCAGGGGCCCTCTGCCACTTTAACCAATTCAATGAACAGCTAAACGCGGAAGTTTAAACCAGTCTTCTCATATATTAAACAACAACATAAAAGTGTTGTGGGGAAATACAACAGTCTTCAAATTACATTAACAACGATTAACTTGTACAGCGTTCATGGACGCATTATTTATAAGGAAAGAAATCTAAACAGATTAACTAAATCTACGCTATTCACCACGCTGCCAGAGACACGTAAATCCTCTTCAGCCCAGATCTAGGTAACTGTCATCGTGTTCATTAAATCTGAGAAGTATGGCTGTTGGATTCACGTTATCAGGATGCCTTCGTGGCTAAGGATTGAGCCACGTAGCTTCACGTGCTCAAAAACAGAGCTACGCAGAGCCATGCCACCGCTGGACACTTCCGTTGACTATCCTTTGCCCCTTGTTTGACCGCGGGCTTTTATGGCCGTGCTGGATGATCTAGAGGGATATGATCCATGTCCTTGACTCCTGTAACTTGCCCATGTGGCTCGTTTCCTGAGAGGACACCTGGAGCATGGTGTTTGACAAAACAGCTGCGGAATCCTGTGCTGGCTGCAGAAACCTGGGTTAGCTGCGGAAACCTGTATCGGCTACGGAAACTGAGAAGCTTCCGCAGCTGTCTGAGCAAAATTCTAAACCAAACAACAGTCATCAGCGCAGTTAGAAAACCATGTCAAAAGCTCATTTTTAAACTAAAATACAATGATTTAATTAACTTGGTGGATAAAATGAGTGGAAAAGAAGGCTGAGAGGGTGTATGGGAAGGTGCAGGTTTGAGGCTCAACAGGGGTCCAAAAATTTTATCAGAAAAAATCTTTGAAACATGCACTTCTGTCCCTTTGAGGAAGTTTTGGTGAAATTAATGAAACAAGATTTACTTTATATCTTATCTGGAATCTTCTACTAAAATTTCACTTTTGTACTCTTAGATGGTGTTGGATGGATTAAAAGTAGATCAATATTGCTGAAGAACATGAGTAGGACGTATCATAAATGGTACTTTTATCTTGTAATTCTTTTTACTTATGTATCAAGCAATAATTACTCTTCAAGTTGTTTATGTATGAGATTTTGACTCTTGGTTAGCATTACTGTACTTTTGTATGATGATGGCTTATATTTTATGCTGAATACATGAATAATTTCTTATGCGATATATCTTTCACAATCGTTTCGACTAACTTTTTATACAAAACAATTATTGTTAAACGATTTCATTTCTCATTACAGTTGAATGATCTTTATTACCAATTGCTTTTGGACATTATTTTAGATCACATACTTCAATTTACTCCTGGGTATAGTCATTATTAGATAGTGCTTAAATTATGATAAAATGCATGTGATTATTAGTTTAGATTAGATTACTTTTAGCTTAAAACATTACTCCAAAATATCACATATCACCCCATTAGCACTATCATAAAATAGATTGGGAAGTTGATCCCATTATCCCTAGTCGGAGCCACTACTCCAAATAGAAAAGGAGCTGCCAACCAAGGTCTGAACTGGGTTGTTTTCCCCCATGTTGAAGCAACGATTTTCAAGGCTTCAACATTTTGGCGCTAGAAGGAGGGCCTGATTGTGAATGGCAAGTAAATCCAAATCAACATGCCATTCTAAGTGTAAAACTACCTCAACATCACCTCCAACTTCTCGAAAGCATTCCAAATCCCCTAATCCTAAGTGAGAAGTTGCAAAGAAAATTATAGAACCCATTGCTGAAATCCCAAAAAAGCTAGATCATTCTTCTTCTATCGAAGCCCCTGAAGTCCAATCTTTGATTCATAAATTACAGGGGATTTCATTATCTCAAGAAGAATCTGAGTTATCCTAAGATAGTGTTACCTCTCAGTTTACCCCATATCAACGGTTAACTAGAGTAGAGAGTGAAAAGCTTGGAATCCCTCTATTCGAATTCCCTCTGCCAAGCCATAAGAAAGCTAAGAAAACACCATCTGAATCTCATAGTGAGGTTATTTCATCGACACAATCTTCATCTTCATTCATTTTGTCTATACCATCATAAGGTCAATCATCCACCTCGCCACTCCAAATCATGATTCACACAGGTACAGTTACTACATCTTCCTCTACCCAATCACCTTCAACCACTACTACACCTTCTCCTACTCACATAACAACAATGACATAGAATCCTCCAAGGCCATGGAAAAACCCAGGAGCTATTAGGATGGTTGGGCCTTTACATCAATTTCCAGCTCATCCAGAGAAATGGTTACCCAAATTCAATCCTGATAATGGCCTACTAGCTGAGGAACATATAAACAATTTCATGTTGTCCATTAACTTGAATGAAGTAGTGGAAGAAGACGCAGTTGTAATATTATTTCCATATACTTTGCAGGGAGCAGCAGGATCATCGTATTTTTCATTACCATCAGGTTCTATTAATAGTTGGGATGCTTTCCAAGATAATTTTTTAACTAAATTTGGGGATGATAGATCCACAGCTACCCTAATCAATGATCTCTCCAATTTGAAAACCGAACCGAAAGAACCCATTAAGGACTTCAACTCTCGCTTCAATAAATTATTGAATAAGATACCAATGGTGTCTAAGCCCAGTGATGAGGTCCAAAATGAGTGGTATATTTCTGCTCTACCTTCAAACACAACTATTTTCATTGGTAGAGATGTCAAACCAACTTTAGTAGAAAATACGAAAGAGGCAATAGCCGTGGAAAAATGCATTCTAGCTGTAGAAAAGAAAAATGCATTAGAAGAATGAAAATCCAAGAAAGTGAATTTTAGGGATGACTCCAAGAAAAAACCACCAAAATATCCTTTTGATCTTGAAGGGTTACAGAAAGTCCTCAAGACCATGTCTAATGAAATGGTTGATATCAAAAAATAGGTAGCAGAGACTTCCTCTAAGAAATATTTTAGACCATTTAAAAGGAATTCCCCTGCTGATCCTAAATATCCAAATGCTATATCAAATGTTGAATCAGAAGGAGAATAGGATGAATTTTCAAAAAACAATGAACAAACGGGTGATGAAGAAGTGGCAGAGTTACCAGGAATGTGGGATTTCATCCTTCCCAATGAGGAAACTCAAGAAGCATTGCACGTCGCTACCCGAAGTAAAAACCGTGTTGATTTGTCACAAACAAATTCAAAGTAGAAGGCTTCAATGCCACCTCCCAGGGACAAAACAATAGGTAAGAAATCTTCACCTAAATCCACTCAAACTACTCCTACTCAATTGGATTCTTCACCTTCACCTAAAACTCTGATAGTTTCTAATGAAATGGAATATAATATTGTTGATGATATGAAGAAAACTAGGGAAAACATCACCTTTCATGAGCTTAGAAAATTGAATCATCAATACTCCTTAATGAACTCAAAGCAGTACCTACTGCACCACTTCCCATTGCCATGATCTCACAAGCCACCCAAGAAATGGGAAGACCCCCTAGCACCTCTTTAAACAAGATTGATCCAACCGACATCGCTCTAATTGGAGGAAGATCTAAATCTCATACTCCTCCATTTATCCTTACTTTTGAAGTCTTTAATAAGAATTTACACAACAGTTTGGTTGATTCAAGAGCTTCATCTAACATCTTACCTAGAATAGTTTGTGCAAAGTTGAATGTTCAGCCTTAGAAATCTATATGTATAGTACAGTTAGATCAATCTCAAGTCAAAGTTGTTGGGGAACTTAACCAAGTAACCATCAAAATTTCATCAAATCCTAAATTTTGTCAAGTCATTGACATACTTGTAGCTAATATTCTTGAGTTCTATAGCTTAATCCTTAGTAGAGACTGGTCAAAAAAAATTCATGGTTATTTTGCAACTGACTGGTCTCACATGTGGCTTCCCTATAATGGCAAGCCAAATCAAATAAGGGTTGATCGCGAGAAACATCAAAAGTACATAGTAACAGAGCTAGAAGGAGAAAATGAACTAGTCGCGTATAGTAACAATATCATCGGAAACTATTCAGTAGAATCATTTTTAGGGAATTTCAATGCTCACACTTCACCTTTCTTAAAAAACTCTGTTGTATCTCAAGTCAAATTTTTTTCCCAAACAGACACTTCTAAATGTGTAAACTTTGTAGATAAACCTGTAGTACGATCTTTATTTTGGAAATTATTTTTGGATGGATCTAAATCCAATGATGGAGCAGGAGCAGGATGCATATTAGTTAGCCCAGAGGGGAAAAAAGACTATGTTCACATGCGTACTTGAATTTGATTGCACAAACAACACTGTTGAATATGAAGCACTAGTTCAAAGTTTGTATAAGGCAATTGGCCTTTAATATCAAACACCTCCAAATATTTGGAGATTCAGAAATTGTAATAAAACATGTGAGAAATATTATACACTATTGGTCAGGACATTTGAAACACTATCAGTCGTTAGTCCAAACCCTGACCTTTCACTTTACAGCATTTAATATTTCCCTTATTTCTAGACTCCAAAATGCTAATGCCGATATTCTAGCTAATGTCGCTTCCAAGCTTATTCCACCAGAGGATTATAGCCCTGATCGATTTTCCATTGAATTAATTTTTAGGCCTTCTATTCCTGATAATATCACCAACTGGAGAGTCTTTAATAATGATCTGAATATCATAAGCTTCTTGACTTCAAAAGGCTCTTATGATGACTAGATAGTTGATGAAGACCAGCATGATAACCAACTTAAACAAGAAACAGTCAATAACACTATACCAAAATCTGTAGTTAAGTTGGAAGATTTATATGACCTCAAAGACAGATTTAAATGATCCACCAACTCAAAACTTCAGAGTTCGACTTTGAGGTTTGAATTGATTAATCTTAGGACTGACCTAAAGCCTCAAAATATTAATCTAGGTCTCAGACTTACGTCAAACAAAAAATCATCCTTTATAGGTTTGTTAAAGAGGTACAAGAATGTCTTTGCATGGAACTATGAAGATCTTAGGACATATGAGACCTCTATTATTCAACATAATATTCCCATGACATCTGATGACATACCTATTCAACAGAAATTAAGGAAGATCCATCCTAATTTAGAAAGTCAGATTAAATCTAAATTTAAGAGGGATTCTTTTGGCGTAAATCACATGATATTTCATTTGTCGATGCATTTCGAACCAACTAGTGTGGTTCATCGTCAGGACAAGTTGAATAAACAGATCTCGCTTATGCATATTAAATAGATAGTAGAACATTCTAGACCAGGTAACGGCTATAATGACAACGGTTAGATTCAACCGAGAAATGGCTAGTTGACTTGGATAAGGGTTAAAAACTTTATTAAATAAGTCAATATTCTTATTAAAATATGAAATGGATCATTTTATAATTATAAAATTATATTAGAATAAGTAAAATTTGAATCCGTAAATCATAAAATAAATTAATCTAAAGTTGTTAGTTATCAAAGTTATTATAAATATTAGTTAGTTATAGAGTAAACCAAAGTTAAATAAATTGTTGAAAGCCAAGATAATTTTTCCTGTTAGACATTCCGGTGGGTCTCCAATCTTGTCCCAGTCTGAAAAAGAATGGAGATATTCAGATATGTATAGACTTCTGCAACCTCAATAAAGCTTTCCAAAAGGAAAATTTCCCATTGCCCCTATGGAACAGATATTGCAATCCGTTTCAGGCTTAGAACTAATGTCTTTCCTAGATGGATTCTAAGGTTATAATCGGATCTCAGTACATCTAGATGACTAGCTAAAAACTACATTCAAGAAAAAACGGGGCACTGATGCTTATCAAAAAATTCCATTTGGATTGATTAATTTCGGTGCCACTTTCCAGAGAGCCATGGAAAGCCTTCAAAGGTTTGGTAAACAAATCAGTAGTAATCTACTTAGATGATATAATTGTATATTCCAGAAAGCACGGTAATCATCTAAGGGATTTAAAGCAAATATTTGAACATTTCCAAAGGTATGGGATTTATCTTAATCCCAAGAAGTATTTTTTCACGTTAAATGAAGCAAATCTCCTTGGATTCATTATGTCCAAAGCAGGGATTCATATTGACCCTGACAGAATTAGAGAAATCTCTGAAATACCTTTACTGCATAACAAAAAATCAATGCAATCTTTCCTAGGTCAGATAAATTTTGTTAAAAGATTTGTCCCTGACTTCTCAAGAATTATTTTACCTCTTCAATCCATGGTAAAGAAAAATTCTCTGTTTAAATGGGGACACTCAGAACATGAAGCTTTTAACTTGATAAAACAAGCAATCATAAACGCCCCATCTTTAGCAACACCGAATTTTTCAAATCATTTCATTTTATATACTTTTGCTTCTGAGAAATCATATGCAGCCATATTGACACAAGTAAATCAAGAAAAATATGAAGCCCCAATCTCTTTCTTTAGCTCCAATTTGCAGGGAGCTTAATTGAATTACTCAGATGTTGAAAAAAAAAGCCTTTGTTATTTTCAAATCAATAAAACACTTCAGACCTTTTCTCCTCAAAACCCACACCAAAGTAATAGTACTATTCTCAGCAGTAAGAAATTTGTTCATAAAAGAGATGTAGGTGATAAGAGAGCAAACTGGGTTATAGCTCTACAAGAATATGACATCAAAATCAGACCATCAAAAATTGTAAAAGGTTAAGGTTGTTGCAGGATGTTGGCAAGAGCATCAAATCTATCATCATTACAACATTTAGGTGATGATGTACAAGTCTATGAGGTAAGCCTTAATGACACTGAGTCAAGATATGCTGATATCATATTTTACTTGAGAAATGGATATGCCCCAATGCAATTAAATTACACAAAGAAAAGGGCCTTGAGATTAAAAGCTAAACAATATCAGATTGTTAATGATGTGCTATTTAGACTAAATTATGATTTAGTTTTACTTAGATGTCTTGAAAAATCTGAGGTAGAGAAGGTGTTGCAGGAACTTCATGATGGACTAGTTGGTGGTCACTTTGGAGGACATACTACAGCACATAAAATCCTGCATGCCAGCTATTACTAGCCAACATTATTCAAAGATGCACATAGTTATGTAAGGAAATGTAAAATTTATCAGACAGCTGCTGGAAGACAGAGGAAACCCGCATTACCATTACATCCAGTCAACATTGACCAACCATTTGAGCAATGGGGATTGGACATAATAGGTGAGATCGTTCCTCATTCTTCTAAGCAGCATAGATATATCCTTACAACCACTGATTATTTCACCAAATGGGTAGAAGAAATTCCACTCAAGGTAGCCAATTCTAAAAACATTATTGAATTCATAGATCAATTTATCATTACCAGATTTGGCCTACCATTTTCCTTGATGTTTGATAATGCATCTTATTTTTCAGGCAATGCTATGACAGAGTTTGCTCTTAAAATAGGTTTTAAGATTAAGTATTTGCTAATTATTATCCGCAAGGAAATGGGCTAGTTGAATCCACAAACAAGAATCTCATTAGGATTATTAAATGAACTGTTGACCAAATCCAAAAGAACTAGCATAAGTATTTAATGTTTTCTCTATGGGCAGATCGAATAACTCAAAAGGCCTCCATTGGCACTTCTCCTTTTAATTTGGTCTATGGGAAAGAAGTCTTCTTACCAAAAAATGAAGTTATTCCCTCTTTAGCCTTAGTTCAATTCATTGAAGAAACTCCTTCCTCATCTATGCAAGTTATACAGTTACAAATCCTTAAGCTTGAAGAGGGAAAGAGAAAAGGTCAGGATCACACATGCACATCATTAGTAGTTAGTCAAATCCTCCTTTGATTCAAATTTTGTAAGTTCAAAATCCTTTCAACTCGGAGACCTAGTATTGAAATGGGATAAATCCCATGAAGAGAAAGGTAAGCATACCAAGTTCCAACAAATGTGGCTTGGCCCATTTCAGATTGTGGAACAAATAGGCCCATCAACTTTTCTATTACAATATTTATCAGGTAAGAGAGAATCTCTACCTGTTAATGGGCAGATTTTAAAGAAATAATTTCCATAGAATATGATCTCTTCTGTTCACTATATATTATTGCCTTTAGTTTATTTTTTTTTAGAAAGAACAATACGAGTTGAAAAAAAATTACTTTTGGCTTTACAAAGGATAGTCTCTTTTTAATTTTGACTTTTTGCTTGTGTAAGTAAATATTGTTATGAAAGTAATCTTCACATATGAAATATAGAGTTAAGTTCTATTGCTTCAAAACTATCTATTCTCTGCCAAAATTATCTCATCTTTGATGAAACTTAGCTTTAGAAAGAAATCTTTCCTTTACATCAGTCAAGAAAAGTATCAATAACAAAGCAAAGTCTCTATACAAAAAGCATCTTTAAAACTCTACAATTTTCATCAGGAAGCTCTTAAGGAGCCAATGATTCTCCCCACCTAATCAGATTTCATTTTTAGAGTGTAATTCTAAAATATACTTAAACTTAAAGAATAAGAGGTCTCATCAAGAGTTGGCTTACCATGATCATAAGATTATAACTAACTGATGTTACCGATACTGCATATCAAAACAGGGTAATGGCTTAAAATTATATTAATCAAAAGACAAGGGGTCTCATCAAGAGCCAGCTTGTTCAGTTAAGTTACAAATTAAGTGAATGGAATTGTCAATTTTGGTCACGAAACCAAGACATTGTCCTTTAAGAGATAAAATATGAAAATTTGAAGGAAGAATAAATTACTTTAAAAAGTAAAGAAAGAAATAAGAATACAAATGAGCTTATCTTTAAAATTGCATTATGATCTAGGTGGGATACTGAATTATTGTTGGTTAAAGGTAGCCCTGTCGAGGCTATGAACGCCTGCTAGTAGTAGAGGCTCTACTATGACAACTGAGTATACCAAAAAATGATCTGAGGAGATTCTCCTTATTTTCATCTTTAAAACAAAGTAATGACTGATGTAGACAAAGTGACTTTCTTATGAGAAAAGAATAATCAAAAGAATGATAGTTAATTAGACGTTGTTTTATTATTAATGAACAATATTACTTACTTTATATTCCATGTAATTTTTATTTCTATTTTGAAAACTATCTTTATTTTGGAAGTTTTAGAAATTTCAAAAAACTCTCTAAGATAACTAGTTCTTCCAAGTGAATCGCCAATTGTTGTGCTATTCAACAACCCCCCATTTATTAATAGTAATAGTTAATATTACATTAACAAATGGGGACCCTTTGAAAAATCCCTCCAACAATAAATTTAGCATTTAGGCATTTCTTTTATTTTTGGAATAAAGCAAGATATCAATCAAACCTCCTTTTCAAAAGAACTACTAAATGCTTGCCTTCCCACATGTCACATGATTAAGCATCATCAAAAAACCTCGCTAACCCACCAAATTTAGTAAAAAACAATTAAAAGAGGACTCTATGCTTTATACCTCGAAACTATCATATTTTTGACACAAACTAGGTCCTAGAGCTTTTCTCTTCAAAACCAAGTCTCTCATCACATATCGCTATTTATGAATATCTTGCCTTAAAAGGTTATCTCCAAACAAGTGAAATATAAAATTGCGATGGCATCATAACCTTTATCGCATTGCATTTCGAGCATTCAAAAGAACAATGAAACCTATCATTCGTTGATATTGTGAAATGAGATCAAGACCCGAACCCACTCCTTCAATACATTTCGAACAAATGTTTAGGTCCTCTGCTTATTAAAAAGGGTATTTACATATAGAAACCTGACAAGTAGCTATGTTTTAAGACAATAAACGAGCAGCTCGCATCTCGCAGAAACACAAGGGAGGGTAAGAAAAGTGAAAAGGTATAATGTGATAGAAAAATTCCCATTATCGCAATTCAAAGGCTCTTCACCCTAGAATTTTTCTTCCCAATTTACAATGCAGAAATTTATGAGCATTAAGGATAAGGGATAACGAAGCATTAGTGGGCATTTAGTAAGATTTAACTACATTTATGTGTGAAAAACCATTTAACGTGATATGATATCTTCTTACATGCATTCAAATAAAACTCCTTTTATCACCTTTACAAGTTATCCACGTTATTTCATTTTACGTTCATTGTTATCTTTGTGTATCTGATAGCTTTTGTTCTTCACTTTCAGGGAAAATCCACAGAGAAAATCGTTGGGAGCTATGGTGAAGAAAGGCAAGGTAGTCATCTCTGAGAAGTTAGAAATGACTCCTCTATTTACGAATACTACATGCAGCAGATAGGGAGGAACCTCTATGTGGGAGGCCATGTATAATACACTGGAGGAAGAGCAACCAAGTATTTTGGAAACAAAGGTTACATTTGACGGATGTGATTCCTCGGATGCCTCCATGTTTGAGACAACATGCTCATTTTTGCATCGCATAACTGTGCGTCTGAAGATAATCCCTTATAAAGACATGGATAAATGGGTTATTGATGAAGCTGACATCTCAGACAGAGAATTCAAGACAAGAAGACAAGAGGTTATGGGATCTTTTACGCCAGATAACTTGCAGCTCATGTACCACCTACTAGAGCCACAAGTCATCTACAACAAGTAGTTCGTCGAGAAGTTTTCCAAAGAAAACGAGGACCCAATAGACTGCACCCAAACATGGTCAAATAATGAGGGAAAAATCAAGAAAGACAAGAATGGCATGTACTCTACTGCATCTATTTGTCCCCCTCATAGTTTTGCAGTGGCCATGCTATGTAGACTATTTGGCAAACCCGATAGTACTAAATTCTCCCCAGAATGACTACCATTAATAGATACAGCCGTAAACGTGACTATAATGAATTGGGCACAAATTTTGTCTGTTAATTTAGCAAGAACAATAATGGAGTATAGAGGAAAATAAGTGTTGCTTCGAGGGTTTACCCTCCATTTTTTATGAGTGCCTATGTAATGGATGCAATTTGTTTTGGTTCAAAATTTCTTGTCATGAGATGGAAGTGGACTATCCAAAATCCACTTCCCATTCACATATACCATAAATAAATGTGGGAATCTCACTTTCAACTACATTTTTTCAAAATTTGTCATGGATTTATGGTCCCTATCCACAAATGGCTTCATAACTGAGATGCCCCTAGGTTTTCCAAACAAGCCGAGGTAGATATCCTCCTAGTGGCCAGATGGTTTGGGGAGGAGACATTTATGTATATTAGGGTATTTGGCAGCATTACCTCCTCCCATGTCCTCCCATACTATGTTTCGGACAAACTAATGGCTAGAGAGATAGCCTATCAAACAGCTAGTGAGGGAGGGATGAGAAAAACATTAAAGGAAGCAAAAAACATCATTTGGACTACATTCCCTTTACAATGTGGGGCATTTGCATTGCATGACCTAGGCCATGCATTTAAAAAAGTAGAGATTATGTTATCTCTGCAATTATCTAAATTCCTTGGAAGGAAATATGACCCATTCAGCACTGTCAAATACTTTACCACCATGGTGAAAATAAAAGTATTTAGTAATGAGGAAGATGCATTTGATGACATCTTTTTGTAGAAAAACACCTTCACAGAGGTGAAGCATATGGAACAATTACTTTTTGATCGCGAAGATCTTGAAACCTTTTACGAGTACAGAGAAAAAGGAGGCTAACAAAGGTCCCATTGGACCAATGATTGATTGAACCAATAAGGGAGCCTACTCCCAGTGTAATTCTAGAAGGAGATTCCAAATAAAATTCTAAAACTGATTCTGGAGTAGAATCCCAAGAGAAATCTACCAGGGAATCAGAGAAGTCATCACAAAATGGGAAAAGCAAAAGTAGGGAGTCGGAAAAAGATACAACCCAATCTACAAAAAAGACAGCTGAGAAAACTTCAGCTAGCAAATAGGCTGAGATCCATTCCACCTCCACATAGCCAATAAAACCCCTGGTGATCGATTTAGTGGAAGAATGGGACAACTTTAATAAAAGTCTCAATACAGAGGAACAAATGACAGTTGCAAACTCCACAATAGAAAACAACTCAAGAAATTATAGTGGAGGAGACTATAAATACTCAAGAGGTAGAGCACATCCCTGTTACTCCCACCTCTGAAATAGTTTTGAGAATTGAGGAGATTCCCCCTCTAGATGTGTTTTATAGCCCACAACACAAAGTTGTTGTTAAAAGACAAAGGAAGAAAAGGAAATTGGATTCTACAGCTGTTACTACCCCTGATAATGAACCGATGGATGTTGTCTGGAAAGACTCACCCATTGACCCATCCACCAACCTTACTAGACTGTCACAGTTTGCAGGTGCCTATGCTACAACAACCATCGACAAAGCAACAAAGGTGAAAATGTTGCTTAAAGAAAAAGAAGATAAAATTTTGTCACTTGAACAACAACTACAACAAGCAAAATCTGACTAGCAAGCAGAGATACAGTTAGCTAAGCTTCAACAAGAGTTCGAGCAGATGAAAATAAAACATCAAACCAGCTTAGCAGAGAAGGAAGCGCAAATACAAGGAATAACTGATCTACATAAAGATGATCCAAAAATTGATCAGTTTATTACAGAAGTGCTCGGCCTTAACTCCAAGCTGATGCACCAAAAAGAAATATTATGCCACAAGATTTCGCAATGGAATTCTTATTGTGAAACAAGTGACAAGTTAACAATTAAAGTCATGGAAATGAGATTGAATATGATGAAATCTTGAAAAAAGTCTCTGATTTCATCTCTTGGAAGAATTCAGAAGATGGGAGAAAATCTGACTTGCCTAAACTAGAGGAGTCACACAAAGAAATCTTATTTGCAAACTGGGATTCTTGGCTTAGAGAGGCAGAAAAGGCAACAGTAGATGTGGTAGCAGCAACAAATAGTGTTATCGAAAATATTAATGAAAATTTACATAGTGCCAACCTTGTGGCAAAATCCATTCCAGGTTTTCTTCCTAACGTAAAATAGCTTGAACTACAGTGGAACAGGAAACAGAAGAAAAAGAAGAAGCAATTAGGAAAATGACCAAGTTAAACTGGAAAGAATATTGGCAACATTTAGTGAAACCTCACAGCCAGTGGATGACCCTACGATTCCTAAACACTTCAACAGAGAAAATGGTGCCAGCACTGACCGACACTGTGTTCACTAGGCAGTTGAAAGCTAAAATTGGCCAACCGACACAGCTTAAGCCCATGACGTACATTTGTGATCTAAAGGATCGAATGTAGAACAATTAGTCACCATGCTCATTTCTATTTTGGTTTTATTTTGCATAATTTTAGGAAGGTCATTTATACCTCCTCAACTATTTTTGTAATAATCTATTTTTAGTTTTATAGTTTAGTATTTAAACCCCTCTCATGCATTTAGAGAGGGGTCTAGAAATTTTATGAGAAACAATATTCAAAACATGCACTTATGTCCCTGTGAGGAAGTTCTAGTGAAATTAATGGAACAAGGTTTATTTATATCTTACCTAGCATCTTCTATTGAAATTGCACTTTTGTACTCTTAGATGGCATTGGATGGATTGAAAGTAGATCAATATTGCTCAAGCACATGAGTACGACATATTATAAATGGTACTTTTATCTTGTAATTCTTTTTACTTATGTATCAAGAAATAATTACTCTTCAATTTGTTTATGTATGAAAGTTTGAATCTTGGTTAGAATTATTGCACTTCTGTATGATGATGGCCTATATTTTATGCTGAATACATGAATAATTTCTTATGTGATATATCTTTCAAAATCGTTTTGGCTAACTTTTTATACAAAACTATTATTGTTAAACGATTTCATTTCTCATTGCAATTGAATGATCTTTATTACCAATTGCTTTTGGACATTATTGTAGATCACATACTTAAATTTACTCTCAGGTATAGTCATAATTAGATAGTGTTTAAAGTAGGATAAAATGCATGTGATTATTAGTTTAGATTAGATTACTTTTAGCTTAAAACATTACTCCAAAGTATCACATATCACCCCATTAGCACTATCATAAAATATATTGGGAAACTCGTCCCAATATCCCCAGTCGGAGCCACTACTCCAAATGAAAAAGGAGTTGCCAACCAACGTCCAGACCGAGTGGTTTTTCCCATGTTGAAGCAACAATTTTCGAGGCTTCAACAGATCCTTTTGATTCTTTCTCTCCCTTTGTAGAAGCTACAAGGGCGAACTCCTATGTTGGGGCTTAAAATATCTATTAGGTGTTGGTTGACTTTGTCGAGGAGGGTTTTTGTTTTCCAACACCAGTTTTACAAGATTATTAGACAAATTCCTTATGAAAATTTTCATCTCATCTAGTTTTTACTCTTGGGTTTCCTTTCCAGAACTTGAAGAACTAGCTTCTTCCTTTCCCCTCCTCCTATCACCATATTCAACCTTCCCTTTCCATTTTCTAGTGGAGGTGAAATTTGCTTCAACTTCCAGGGCATCTTTTTGAATTTGGTCCAAAGTATGATACTTTATTTCTTTGAGGGTAAATCCAAACTCCAATTCAAAGGGTCCAACAAAAGCCACTTTGGCAGCAATCTGTGGGGGTTTAATTTCAAAGAAGGCTATTACACAATTTATTGTATCTCCTTATAAACTCTGAAATGTCCTCATTTTGTTTTTTCTTCATTCCATTAAACTTTATGAGGATGTACCCATGGTCACTTTTCTCTCCCCACTTTTGCATAAAAGAGTTTTCCATCTCCTCCCAAATAGTGATTGAAGAATTCGGTAGAGATTTAAACCATTTATTGGCCTCCCCATTCAAATACCAAACAAAGAGTCTTAACACTACATCCAAATGTTCTACATTCAAGTTTTAACCAAATTCACAAAATGTTTCTATATGCCTTTGAGTTGAGACATCATCCTCTTTCGAAAATCTTGGCAGGAGTTTAAGATGATCTTGTGGCATCCCATTCAAGGGATGTTGCAAGTCAAGTGAAGCATATTTATTTAGGACAAAACCAGGGACCACCATTTTTTACAAGGGATGTGGTAGGAGGTTTATTACAGGGCCTTGCTGAGGAGATATATGAATAGTATCTAGCTGGAGTTGAGGTGGACAACTAGTGATGCTCTAAGTTGGGCTACTTATGAGGATATCATTGACTTATTCAAATTCTGGGAAGGTCTATGATGCAGGGAAGCAGATCACAAGATAATTCCCCCTTCATATACCAACTATCGATCGTGGAATTATGGTTATGCCCACGATCATCTATCGAAAGCGTTGTTAATGCACTGTTGCCTTAAAAACCCAGCTATACAACTTTTTCGGAATACATAGGAAAACCTGCTCAATACACATGAGCCAGAATTCAAAATAATTACACCCGCAATCATAATTATCGGTGGGTCCACACCTTCTAGCCTTTCTACAGCGCTATTCCTCCGAACTCCGCATTACACAAAAACACATAGAAACACATTTTGAAAGCTTAAGGCTGGAACTCAAATGGAATTAAATCCATTGTATAAAACCCATCGGGTCCGGATTTGGAATTAACCTTCATGCATGTTCACGCCCGATATCCATCTGATCGTCCATTCGATGGACGGTCCGATCACTCTTGGATTTCAATTCAATTAAACCACGACTCATAACCTCATCGGGTCTGGTTTCTGGAAACCGCTTACGGCTTTTGAGGCCACCCGATAATCCACTTACCACCGTTGAAAACTGCCTTCGCTACTTAACGTCTTTCTGAAGTGCGATCAATGATTTGATCTCTGTCGTTGATCAACTATGTGATCCAACGGTCCACGCTTCATCGCCTTATTGCAATCGCTCAGGCTTGAGGCCGGGGTTCTTTGTTCCCACTATTTTCCTTCAATGCAATATTAAAATTTGCTTCGCTCTTGCGATCTAATCCTGACCATTGATCATAAATATCCAACAGTTGATGAGAATTAGCACTTCACTTCTCTTCACTTGGTTTTTACGCCACTCTTCAATGATTTCTCTGTGTTTTGGTTTCCTCGTCCTTCTGCCATTATGTGATGTGACTCCCTCATGAGCTTAACTCTGCAGGTTCTTTAATTAATGTTCCTCCAAAACATTACTTGGTTCCTCAAATGGATTCAACGATCCATCTCATTCCTCTCTATTCTTCTCCTCTGTGTTTTGTCTAGACTCTGCCTGCACACACATATTATATATAATACTTCAATCCCTACATAACTTTAACATTCAATACACGAATTTCACACTTATATAGTTTAGAACCAATCACTGTATATATATAAAACACCTAATTATACAATTTCTCTATCTCTGGCTTGATCTTCTCATGTAAATGGCCTCTGATTACAATCTGCCCGTAGGCTTAGAATCACACCCATGCTCTTCTATCTTCTCTCTCGCTAACTCTTGAATTATACAAAAAGATCACAGTTTATACAAAAGTGGATTCATGAATCAATTCTGGTTTAGATCCAGAAATCTCTCACTCTCTCCTAAAAAGTCTCTTCAACTCCACTCTTTTCTAAACAAATGCTAAATCAAGCTTTCAAATCCCTCGTATCCTATTCAAACCAAATAAATCTAACTATTTGGCCTGATCTCCACACAGGGAGGATCAATCAGCCACTATACCCTTTTTCTCATATTTTACAATAAATAAATACTCTCACACATTTAAATAAATAAAATTAACTAATATCTTATCTTCCAACCCCTTGTTAGTCACAACATGTGATCATGCGATCACATTTTTGACTAAGGCATGAATGCTCTTGCATCAGACTCCCAAATTTGAAAGCTTTCATGACCTCCTAGTCATGTGTTTATTCTACTGATCATCCAGTATCCCAAACTTTATTTTGTAACTGGTCATCACTTTCATCACTCTGTTGACTCAATTCTTCTGCCACTATCACTTCTGTTCCTCCAGGATTCCAAATCTTATTTTGTTGTTGTCGTCTTTCCTTGCTGATAAAAATTTCTTTTGTTAATTTCTCTTCTTTGTTGTTCGTATTCTTCAATGACTTCATCTTCCACAATTTCTCAATTTCCTCCTTACCATTTGTTCTTAACTGAACTCCTCTAACATCTGTCTGTTGTACATTCTCCTTTACCATATAAATTATAAAATTTCTATCCAAATCTTCTTTGCCTCTATCATTTACAAACTGTTTTTTGTATTCTACAACTTGCCTTCCATTATCATTAATGATAATCCTTTCCTCTATGTTATCAAGTTCATCTAATAATCTTTCCAAAAAAATAAAAATTCCTTCATATTCAATAAGCATGTCATTTTCATATGACTCCTCCTTCTTGTATAAAATATAATTTCCATCACAATTGTCAGATTCAAAATAACTATGGGTTTCAATCTTCATAGGTAATTCTGCCATCAAATCTTTATATTGTTCTTCTGCATAAGTTATGAAACTGTCATCAATTCTCATTCCAATACTTTCCTTTGCATTACACAGTGTTCCTTATTCTAACACAAGACTATCATTCAACAATTCAATAGCTAGGATTTCTTGGAGCATATCATTGTGAAGTATCCTTTCGTCCTCTATGCTTATACCATTGCTACAAAATGATGTTGTTTTATCTTTTCCTACAACAGAAACAAAATTTTGGTTTTCTAAAACTTCTTCATGGTTTACAGATTTATAAAAATAATCCACTTTAAAATCAAAAAATTCCTGAACTTCTGCATCTGTTAACATCATCATATATTCCTTCACAATTTCCATAGTACTTTCATTTTGATTCTCTACTAAAGATATTTCATTCTGGTTATCATCACAAACTTTCATTTTCTTATCTTCAGCTTCTTTAATCATGATAATTTCCCCGTCAATACCATCATTCTCAAAATTATTAAATACATGCTCAAAATATCTTTTTGTTTTAGCCATCTCTTCCAGTAATCTCACTTCTTCATCAACATGCATAAGCACATTGTCCAATTGTTGTTCATCACCTGTCAAACCTGAAAACATACACAACATGTCAGTTTCAAAAATACAAGGCTCTTCATTTGAAGCCTCAGTGATCAGATCCTCATGCTTCTCTGAACTATTTTGATAGTTCACTAAATTATTCAGAAATCCTTCCTCAACATCTCTAATTTCTTCCTCATCAAAGAAAACTTTTGGGACTACAACCTCTTGACTATGCTTGGCAACTTCATCATAAGTTTGTAGAATACCTTCTTGTTCTACACAATTTCTTCCAACACTCAATTTATCCAAATAAGATAACAATGTCTCCTCCTCTTATATGATAAGACTTTTATCTTTCAAAGATTTCCTTGACTTAACTTCTTCAGCTAAGTTCTCTGTGTCAACTTTCCTTTTCTTCACTTCACAAATCTGCAATGCATCTGTTTCCTTTCCTTTTTCCATTTCCCATTGGTCTTCTATCCATGCTAAAATTCCTTCAAATATGATCCAATAAGTTTTCACTAAGAGAAGACACAACCATTCAGCCATACCTTTTAATTTCTTCCACCAATTGAAGTCTTGAAAGTCTTTATGCATCTCCTTTTGTGTTTGTCTTGCCTTTGCCCCTTTCACCTTTTCATACACAAGTTCAAATTCATTAGGTTGCATACCTGCAATTTTACATTCACAAAAATAATTAATCCCAAAAATATGAGATCCTCTTGTCTGTGAGGATGCTACCAGCACATTCCTCTCATTCTCAACTGTTCGGAGTATTAATTTCTTAGCAAACAATTCTCTGATAGGCCATTTAACTCTTCTTCCCACATAAAATCTTTGTTTCCATTTTTCTCTAATTCCTTTCAATACCAACTTCTTCAAACAACTGAGTTATGCCTTCATCTCAGCCAACTCTATGTTCCTTTCCTCTTTACTCATTCCTTTGAGTCCTACTACTTTAGCACTCTTTTTCCTCTGCTTCTGACTTTCCTCTATACCCCTACCATGACTATCAATAGTCAATTCCATTTCTTCCTTTGGTGAACCTTCATTTTTCACTAGTGAGCTGCAACTAACCTTTTTCATTTCACCTATAACAAGTCTCCTTCATGCCTCACCAAACTTTCTTGAGTTTAGCCTTTTGGCATTTATTGGTTCTTGCCTCGAACCTTTCACTGACTAACAATTATACCCAGTGCTCCTCTTGCTGGAATTGTTATCTCCTATCCACAATCACAATTGTGGAGTTGCCTCAACAACTTCTACCCAACCACAGTTGGAAGTTGTTCTCATCTTCTCTCAAACACTCCTTGCTTTAGGCTCTGCGCTTCAATTGCTCACTTCCTTCTTCATTCAGTAATTTCATTTACTATCAAGTACTGTAACCTTTATTCATCTGAGAGTTATTCTTGCTCTATCTTCTTTAACATAGCTCATATGCTATGATGCTGGTACAATTCATTCTATCTTTCAACAATTCCACTGACCTGCACAATCTTATCTCAAGATACATCAAAGTACCTTTCAAACCTGCAATATTTCCTTCAAAGATGTCTTAAAACTAATTCCCATTCCATCAGTTAAATCTTTACCAAAGAATTCATCTGTTCTCTATTTCATTTAGACTTCCCATTCAAAAGACTCTACACAACCAACAACTATTTCCCATTTTACTTTTCATTATGGACTCTTCAGTTTTCAAGATCAATTAAGATTAGATCTGAATTTCAATTATATTTACCAATTCATGACAGACACTATCAATTCCTTCTGATAACCTATTTGTAAAAAAACCTTGTCTTGCTTCTACAAATTCCAAAATTCATTCCTTGTAGTGGTTCTTCTTTCAGTCCTATTAAACCCAATCTCTGTTCTTTCAATCATCAATATCATTGCCTTCAACAATATTTTAAGCAATCCTCAATCATTCTCAGTTTTCACAAAATTCTTCAAATCATTTAAATGACTTCAATGCCATAGCAAACCACTCTTCAATTCAGCTTTAACTTCTAAATCTTTCATTTCAATTTACCTTTTAAATCAAATCAATCATACAATCAACTTACATAGAAATTTCATTTTCCTGAAAGGAAAACATCTTCTCCTTTGAAATTTCAATCCTTTGTTGCTCTTCAGACATTCAAAACAAATCTCTACAAAATTATCAAAATAAACATTCTTACCAGGCCTTCATCAGAAGTTCACTGCTTCCCCATTCTGATCTCAGTGTCCTTTGTAGTCTGATCCCCATCTGTATCAAATTCACTTCAGTGCAATTTTACATATGTTGAGATTTAAAATTCAATTTCCAAACCAATCCTTACAAAGTGTTGAGCTAGCTCTGATACCACAAATGATGCAAGGAAGCATATCACAAGGCAATTCCCCCTTCATATACCAACTATCGATCGTGGACTTATGGTTATGCCCACAATCATCTATTGGAAGCGTTGTTAATGCATTGTTGCCTTAAAAACCCGGCTATACAACTTTTTCGGAATACATGGGAAAACCCGCTCAACACACATAAGCTGGACTTCAAAATAATTACACCCGCAATCATAATTATCGGCGGGTCCACACCTTCCAGCCTTTCTACAACGCTATTCCTCCGAACTCCGCATTACACAGAAACACATAGAAACCCGTTTCGAAAGCTTAAGGCCGGAACTCAAATGGAATTAAATCTGTTGTATAAAACCCATCGGGTCCGGATTTGGAATTAACCTTCGCGCATGTTCGCGCCTGATATCTGTCCGACCATCCATTCAACGGATGGTCCGATCACTCCCAGATTTCAATTCAATTAAACCATGACTCATAACCTCATCAAGTGCAGTTTCTGGAAATCACTTATGGTTTTTGAGGCCACCCGATAATCCACTTATCACTATTGAAAAACACCTTTTCTACTTAACGTCTTTCTGAAGTGCGATCAGTGATTTGATCTCCGTCGTTGATCAACTATGTGATCCAATGGTCCACGCTTCATCGCCTTATCGCAATCACTCAGGCTTGAGGTCGGGGTTCTTTGTTCCCACTATTTTCCTTTGATGCGATATTAAACTCTGCTTCACTCTTGCGATCTAATCCTGACTGTTTATTGTAAAGATCCAATGTTTGATGAGCATTAGCGCTTCACTTCTCTTCACTTGGTTTTTACGCCACTCTTCAACAATTTCTCTATGTTTTGGTTTATTCTAGGTTTCCTCGTCCTTCCGCCATTATGCGATGCAACTCCCTCCTAAGGTTAACTCTTCAGGTTCTTTAATTAATGTCCCTCCAAAACATTACTTGGTTCTTCAAATGGATTCAACGATCCATCTCATTCCTCTCTATTCTTCTCCTCTGTGTTTTGTCTGGACTCTGCCTACACACGCATATTATATAGAATACTCTGATCCCTACATAACTTTAACATTCAATACATGAATTTCACAATTATATAGTTTGGAACTAATCATTGTATATATATAAAACACCTAATTATACAATTTCTATATCTTTGGCCTGATCTTCTCATGTAAATGTCCTCTAATTACAATTTTCCCATAGGCTTAGAATCACACCCCTGCTCTTCTAACTTCTCTCTCACTAACTCTTGAATTATACAAAAAGATCACAGTTTATGCAAAAGTGGATTCATGAATCAATTCTGGTTCAGATCCAGAAATCTCTCACTCTCTCCTAAAAAGTCTCTTCAACTCCACTCTTTTCTAAACAAATTCTAAATCAAGCTTTCAAATCCCTCATATCCTATTCAAACCAAATAAATCTAACTATTTGGCCTGATCTCCATACAAGGAATATCAATCAGCCACTATAACCTTTTTCTCATATTTTATCATAAATAAACACTCTCACACATTTAAATAAATAAAATCAACTAATTACTTATCTTCCAACCCCTTGTTAGTCACAACATGTGATCATGCCATCACATTGCTGACTAAGGCCTGAATGCCCCTGCATCAGTCTAAAATGTGAAAATGGGAGTACTGAAAAAAGCCTCATGATATTTAATCCTTTAGGAAAATGAACTAAATAGATGTCAACGTTCTTCAAAGTATTCCAAAGCTTTGGAAAAAGACTCAACGAAATTTATCACAACCTACTGATAACTAGAGGTTGACACATTAGGAAAGCAGATCACAGGATCTGGAGTGATGGGAGTTCTTTCTTTCAAAACTCTTATGGATATGATTTTTTGAGGTTTAGAAAATCGGGGAGTGTTTTTCAAAGAAGTGTCAGACCGAGTATAGGATCTCTTGAAAGTCAGGGTGCTCAAATAGGGATTGAGACAGTGAATGCCAAGGTGAGAAATATTCAACCCACACCCCCTCTTACTCACCTGAGTGAGGGTTGTACAAGTGTCATACGCAGGGAATATGTTCTGATTCGTCCCTAGAAACAACACCAGAAAATGTTGTAGCTCCTAGAGACAACCGCTGGGTTGGGGAGAGACTAGTGCCTATGACATATTGATGACTTTTTGCAAGATTTTCTAGAATTGTTCACTTACACTCAATATTGAACATATTTTAAATAAGGATCAGTTCAAAATATTCTTTAGGATGAGAAATTCAAAAATGACAACAAAGTAAAACTCATAGAATCATTAAGGTCTGGTTTCAATGGCAACATTACTTGAGCATGTACTTCATCAGTCATTATAGCATATGGAAGAGAAGAATTATAGAGAATTGAAACCAAACACACAGGGCTAAGTTTAGAATCTCGTGTATCAGACTTCAACATAAAATAGGCATCGAGAATTTGAATTAGACATAGATGAATCTATGCTTTCATACAAAAAACACATCCAACAACTACTATTACATATAACATGAAAAGAAGAATGAAGATAAATGGAATAAACACAAAGGAGAATACATACTACAACCTCATGTGAGCCAGAATCACCAAAAACTTTTATTAATCTTCAAACAGGGCATACATTTCCATTCACAATTGCAAAGCTTCCCTCTTGAAACAAAATCAGAAACCCTTGATAGTTTACCATAAACTATTTTTGTAGGGCTTGAAGACAAGAACCCCTTACAAAATATTATTCTTGATATACTAGTGATTCATCATAACAAAAATATGTGAGTGTGCTAGTAACATAGTTGTATTAGCTAAAACCTAACTAAGTGAAGCTAATTACTTAAAATAAAACATTTACAAAAACATAAACAATGAAGTGTCATGATTAACATGATTAGAAATATCTTTAGTTGTTGTAAACTGGTTCAAGAGGAATATTTTCTAGATCAATGATCTAGAGTAGTGGAGGGTTGATAAATTGATCACATCTGTGCCACAATGTTGGACTTGTTGAGGTTCAAGAAAGAACATCTAATAGGAAATATTAAGATTTGTAAGTTTTGTGTAATTCAACCTAGGGTGAAATATAGTCTTCACCAACCTCAATAGTTGGAAATCCCTCAAATAATTGACCACAATTTTACCCTTCAAGGTAGAATTCTTCTCGTGGGATGAATCAACCCTACTCTTGGCCTCTACCAACATCTGACTATATTTCTCCCATGAGATCATCACTCCTACGAGGTCCCAACAACTGGGCAATCCTGCTCGGACCCTCTGCTTGTATTCTGAATCAAAGATAGCTACATCCTTTTGTACTATCTCTAGCCATTCTACAGCTTTAGCTCTAGCCTTTTATTTTTGGACTACCTTAGATATCTCTATGATTGTAGGCACCCTATCTACCACATCTATAGCCCTTAATTCACTGAGTTGCTTTTCATTGACATATTGGATGAACTTCTTAGCAGTTTGAGCATTATTTTCACCCTCTTCCTTGGCAGATAAGATGAAGAACTCATAGTCTTTTATTACAAGTTTTTGCTCAGCCATCAGAGTTATGTACTCCTAGTGGTTCTTCATCTATGTTATCAATTCATCCCATGTCAGTTGTTTAGCTTGTAGGAGAGACATGTTTCCTTTCAGTCTGTCTTTGAGTTTACTGGTCTCTTGATTAATTGCATGTAAATTATTGTTGATCAATTCTACATTGGTATTGGTAGACTTGAGTTGTTTCATCTTTTGTGCCAGGGGTCACTAGATATTGTTCAAATCCATTTGTACATCCTTGAGTTCCCCTTCTGATAGTTGTAGCTCGGTGAGGGTATTATTAAGTTGTTTTCTAGGATTTTGAGGATTCTCTAGCATGAGCATTGCACAAATGTGGGAGTATATCATCTGTTGAAGCTCTGTTACCTACTATATGAGATCCACCACCACATTGTTCATGTTTATTAGTTCATTGGCCAATATCTCTTTCTCTTGATCCACCTATGTCAGTTCTCTAGAATGCACATGTTCATTTGCAAGCATCTTTAGCTTATGCCTCAACTCTTGAATCTCAACTTGTGAACTATGGAGAAGCGTCTCAAAAGAAACTTTGTCTTCTAGGTTCACTCCCAACTTCACAATAAGTTCCTTGAAGTTATCATTCTTCATATGTAGAGCTCTAGAATTGGTTGTCTCTTGCTTCATCTGTGTTGCATCATTCTCTCGAAGCTTCTAGGCTTTACTTATGGTCATGGGATTCCTATTTAACTCATAGTATAGCAATTCTCCCATATGCCTATGGAAGTTGATATTTTCCAGCAGAGGGACACTTGTCAGGTCCAAAGACACATCCAAAGCCTTCAACTTTGAATATGATGGTAGTGACTATGCCAAGGATTGGCACAATGAGAAATTCATATGGTTCTTCTCTAGGTCCATAGCAACAAGGAGTTTGGTTTGATATGAGACCGAATGTGATTCCATTTGTTGATGCATATCTTCCCTAATATTATTATTTCTTTCTTCAATTACTTTGCCTAAAGGCCAAATAGGCTTTGTCTTAGTTTCACTCCCTGTAGAACTCATAATGGCTACCTCTGAGGATGATGAGGCAACAACTTGTAGTGGATCTTCCAAAGTCACATAGAAGCCTGGCTGGTCTGGTTTTATCTCCACCAACCTATTTTTAATTTCTTCTTCCTTGTCTTCCTGGGTTTTGGATTTCTTTATGGTGTGAACGTCCTCCATCTCCAAATCCCCAGTTTCATCCACAATGCTTTTTTATGACTTGTCTTTTGTTGTTGGAGTCTCAATTTCCATTTCTATGTTAATGGGCCATGAATCAAGGTTAGCCATCCATTCAATTCAAGCTCTGTCTAATAAAATCTAGGGAAAATATCCTCATTGGCATGAACACAGACAGGTAATAAGGGGGGAGTTCACACCCATAAACCCTAATCTTTGTATATTCCTCAAATAAATACCAGCCACCCATACCAGTGTCCTTGCTAAGTTGGAGAATCTCCTTTTGCTAGTGTGGGATCCTTGGGGGGAGACGTTATGAATGATTTTGTAAGAAATGGCCATGTAAGAGGATATGAATTGGGAATAGCCTCATTGTTTGGTTTTCTCCTAACAACAACATCCCAATTGAAGAATGATTTCCTCTACTTGTTTGGGGCCATCACACTAATACCTAAGCACTCAAATTCATCAACATGAGTGTATAGGAACAAGTAAAACATTAGGGAATAGTAAATGAAGAATGAAGTAGTAGAAAAGTGTTGCAGTTAGAACTTGATGGACTTAGCCAGGAAGGAAGGTATGTCAAATAGATGGCCTGGATACATCATCTACCATAGAAACCCTACAATGGATTTTTTATAAATGTTGGTATTATCCTCTCCAAACATATGGGAAATTACTGTAAGGATGGGCTTCACTTCCTCTATGAATATGGACACTGGGATAGTTTCAGTAACAAGAAAGGCTTGGTGACCAAGGACTAAGATAATTTGCAAGAAGGAATGTTGTTCCCTAACTGGGAGGGAGACATAGTTGTAGAACAAGGTGGTCTCAATGAATTTTTCTAGTGTAGGAGAAGTTGGGTAAACTATATCCTTTTGTATTAGTGCAGGGGTCACCTCCAGTATTTTGGCTCATGTAGCTGATATGAAGCAGTTTTTCTTCTCGACGTAGGATGCATCCATCCATGAGATAAACTCGGGGAAATAATACACATAAGGTGTAATTTGGTAGTAGAAGCCTGAGTCAACTATTCTAAAAGGGTCTTCCCCCCTAACATGGTTTCCATACAAGTCGAACCAGAGCTCTGACAGGTGATAAGGAGAGGAGCAGTCAAAAATTTGAGCCTATGTGTCCATTAGTGACTTGATGTTGGAGGAGGGTTTGCCTTCCTAGGATTTGGGGGTCTTTGGAGCTGGTTTCCTCGTTTTTAACATAGATACAAACAAGATACAGGCAGGGAGACTGACAGGTTACCTGGTTGAATGGGTGAGAGATAAAGAACAACGTTGGTGAGAGCCTTGGAAATGTACAGTGGTTGAACGTCAACATAGTCCAGCTCAAATGGCGGGAGAAACTAGGAACAAGAAACACAATTTAAATTCAAACAGTTGTATCGGAAGTATTTTTATAAGCAGAGGGGAAACAATCGTTTGATGTCAAATGATGTCACTAGGGGGGCATGTGGAGGAAGATGTTTAGGGAGGTGACAGGTGGATGAGAGAGAGCGGCGAGGGGATTTACCATTTACCTTCACTGCTCGCTTGCTAACGGTATCGATAGGTCCATGGCATGGAGGGTAGTCCCTACCTCTCTCTGGTGGGTGAATGAATAGGGGGAGGGATCAAGTCGAGACCCCCTAGAATTAATTTGGATCATCAATTGGGAGATTCCTCCCTACTGACTTTTCCACTACGGGGGGTAGCGGTGGTTTATTCACTACGCAAGTTGCCCCTCATAAGTGTATTTGGGGGCCGGTTGGGTGGATATGGACGACGATCCTCCCTCACACTTGCACGGTCATTAACCCAACCATTGTTCCTTTGTTATTTTCTCTTATTAAACTATTGCGCCCACTTAAGGAAGGAGTATATTGATGTGAACTCTAAAATTAGAGGCTATTGGTGTACCACTAGGGCCCAGAAGTGCCCACATGATCAATTAATCTATTTCTGAGCCAGAGATGCTTAACACAACCATTTTTACACACACACAAAAGTAAGGTATATAAAAACATTGGCTCTTATTGGGGACAGTGTGTTGCACTCAATGCATTGAGAACCTACAGATTATTGCCTTGCCTATTGGGCATGCAGTCAGTTTATTGAAACTTTCATAATAAAAAAATAGAAGCAGGAAAACCATTATTGGTATGTACAATGGCTCACTCGTATGTACAATGGGTTAAAATGGGCCATCTTAATTATGAAAATAGAGCTTGAGAAACTGCCCATTTAAAGGCAGTTCAAGCACCTCACCATCTAAATTTTCTAGCGAAAAATTATTGTTCCCCTTTGCTTCAGAAATCTTGAATGGTCCAAACCATAAGGGATCAAAATTACCATGCTTTCCCTTATATTATCTCCTAAAATCCCACCTAAGCACCAAATCTTCTAGTTGCAAGGATTTGTCCCTTGCTTTTTTTTCAAAAGGAGATTTCATCCTTTCCTGATAATTAATCAGATTATTTTTTTCCTATTCTCTGTTTTCTTGAAGTTCTACCAACTGATTTATTATTTTGTTCATAAAATTTGGCTCCTCCTCAACATCTTGTAGAATCTTTGCTACAACCATTTCTAGTTAAATAGGGAAAATAACAACCTTCTCATACACCAATTCAAAAGGAGAATTCCCAGTTGACCTCTTGGTAGTAATCTTGTTAGCCCATAAAGTGAACTTCAGTTGTGAGTCCCAATTCCTCTAATTTTCTGATATAGCCTTTTTCAAAATCCTTACTAAAGTTTTGTTAGAGGATTCATCCAATCTGTTAGCGCTCAAATCTGCCTCAGGCTGAGGAAGGCGAAACTCAAGGCAACATCAAACCAAGCTCAGCCTCGTAGCTAGCCCTACGAGGACAGGAGAGTGCTCTCTCCGGGTCTATCTCGGCAAAAGGTCTTCAAAGGGGCTGAGGTGACCGATATGAATACTGATTTTAGGCTAGTAAATTGATAAAGATAGTTTGATTTAAGAATTTTAGGGTTTTGTTGGAAAACAGGGAAAGGAAATTTTGGGTGCGGGGATGTGACACAGTTTTTGCAGAGGTCTTTTTGGGGCAAGGTAGGCAATCATCCTGATGTCTTTAAAGGAATTGAATGGATAGATATGACTGGTGAGGAGCTAAGGAGAGCTAGAAACTTTCAGGATTTCTCCTTAAACAGATGAAAACATAGATATTAAACAAACTTAAAGGCAGAGCATACAAGATTATGAATTCTACATCAACACTTCATTTGTTTAATTTGCAGAAGAGAATAGTAGGAAAATGATACACATAACAAACTTACAAGTACATGAGAGAAACACACCATCAACACAAATAACCACAGGAATCCCAAATAGTGCTGCAAAACCCTGGTCTTTCCTTTGCCAAAATTGTAGAGATACAATGTGTAATACAGTCTAAGCTTATCCCTCAAGAGTCCAACCATGAAAATGACTAAGAAAGTACATAATATAGGCAAGCTAACACATTTCCTTGCCTCTAGGGGTCGAGCTCATCATCCTAGGAGCTGTTTCAACCAATTCTAAACTGAGCACTACAATCTGGGCAGTCAAAAATACTTGCCTCTATAAGTTAGGAAACCAATTCATTCATTAATTTTTTGCTATTTTATGAATGAATCTTCTAGAATAGGTAAAAAAGTGTCATGTCATCATGAAAATACATTAGTTACAACAAAGAGGGTGAAAAATCCCATGAAAAGTCAAAACTAGTCAAAAGCTGCGTTGTCCTGAGCTGTAGATGAAAAACTGGCAAATTTCCCTGATGCGTAGCGCGCCATTTCTCTACGCGTAGTGCGCCTTTGAGCCCACTTTTGGGGCACTTCCCGACATCCCAATGAGGCTCAAGTGGGCTTGTTGGAAAGGTCTAGATGTCTACTCTCCAGCCCAAGTGGAATTTCTCAATTTGGTGCCCATTTGCCCCTCCAAAAATGCAATCTCCCAAGACTGCTTCCTGTGTGTCCAAAAAGTGGCAGAAGGTCATTTTTTGCTTGTTTTTTGACCTTTTGGGGGCTCAAACCTCAATGAAATGTCTTGGCAGTGGCTGAGCAAGTGTAATTTGTCATGAAAAATCCAAAAATGCAGAGTTTTTATGAAATGGACCTCCCCATCTTCAGGGTAGCGCGCGGCGCGCTACGCGTTGAGGGAAAAAACCTGTTTTTAGCAAAAAAAAAAAAAAAAAAAATTCAAAATTGACCAAAATTGCTCCAAATTTTCTGAATTTTGAGCTGGGGGTGTATCATTGAGCACCATGCTCCTTCAAGGAGGCTTCAGCCAAAATCTGAAGTGGATCGGGCCTTTTCCTCCGTTTTAGTGCCTTGGCCAATCGTCCTTTGAGTACCTTCATTTTTGCTTTGCACACATGCATGCGGGCCCAATAATGATTCTTCATGTGGCGGAGCATATCTTTGTCCCTGTTTGCCTTGGCTAGCAACTTCTCTAAATGAGTGTTCACCCGGATGAGCATAGACCCTTGCTCAATAGGTGTCAAATCACCGGGTCTCTTGCGGGCCAAGTTTCGGTCTTCTCGGATTCGCCGCAACTCATCAAGAGTGTGTTCATCTTCTAGCTGCTTGTTACGCTGCTCCAAGTAGTTAATTGTCCAATTGGCCGTTTCCAATTTCTGTTGCAAAAAGCGATTTTCAGCCTTCTGTTGCTGAATGATCTCCTTTATCTCCGAGCTAGGAGAACTGATGTCAAGGTCAATAATGTCTATGTCCGGATCACCTGATGGTCCCTCATCAATCATGGGCTGCTTGCCTCTCTCCTGTACCTGTGCTTCTGTCAAAAGCGAGGCCCCTTCCACCTGATGCGGAGATAACACTCGCTGTGCTGATGAAGAAGGCGAGACCCCTTCCACCTGGTGTGGAGATAATACTCGCCGTGCAGATGCAAATAAGGCCCTGTGGCCTCTCTGATATGTAACACATGCTGGAGTGCTGACATGCTCGGGCTCTGGAATGTGAAACTAATGTGAAGGCCCTCCCTCATCATGGACAATCTCAGGGGGTGGCTATGGCACCGTGAAGAAGTCGCAAGAGATGAAATCCTCCCAAGCAATACCCTGTTGTGCCAACTGATGCATCACTATGATCTCGATCAGTGCATAATGATATATACTCTTGTGTTGTTGTGCGGGGTTTTTCCTTTGCACTAAGGGCACCATCCTCTCTATATTTCGGCACATGAAAAATGGAATGTTCATCATTCGTACCCGGGTGAAATGCATCAACAAACGGATATGGTACGAATATAAGCGTGAAAATCTTCCCTCACAAGTGAAATAGCGCATAATGAGCCTCATCAAGGGTGCATACTCATCCCTTAGGAATCTGAAGGGAAAAACAGCAGTTAGGTGTCTCATACACCCGGGTTTGATATATGGTTCATAATGAAATCTGTCTAGTTGCTGGCGCTTGTTCCACTCCTCCCCAACATTTGGTATCCCGGTGGCTTGAGCAACAATTTCGGGTGATAGGGTGAAGTCCACTCCTGCAAGGTTCACCTGACCATTGTGCAAATGTAGGACAAACAAGCGGACTAGTTCTCTGTGATGTTGAATTTGCGAGATCTGCTCACAATATCCAAAGCATGATTGATACTGAAAACATGTCATTGCAAGTGGACAAGCTTGCAACTAAGCCAAAGAAGTGGGCTCCTCCCTGACATGCCGACCACCTTTACCACCCTTATGATGCCTCCTTGGCACTTCTATCTCCGGTGTCGAATCACTGTCATAACTCTGCTCATAATCTGATTCAGTTTCTAACATGGTTTTGAAGGCAAGATGGCTGAAATGTATTGCTGACTTTGCAACCAATTAACTGTTGTTTGACTTTTTCAAATGCTGTCACCAAGGGGACATAAATACAAGGGGATTGTTAGGGAAAGGGGAACATGAGGGAATTAGGGACAATAAACATAAATAAGGAATTTAGGGAAGGCAACATGGGAAATCATAATATTGTGGGATTTTAAGGTGAAGTAGGGTTTGGGAACTTATTAGGTTTTAGGGATTTTAGAGAGGAAGATTATAAAATTTTATGGGAAAATTTGAAGGATAATGTTGGTGAAGATGAGGGAAAAGAGGGATAAAAAATGGGCAACCTTGGACAGCAAAATACTTTGAAACCCTAGCACAACTAAGTCTTTAAATTTTCCACAGCAATGTAGGGTTTTAATTTCTCATTTTCATGGCATTTTTAACATATTAATTTCTCATTCATCCTGCAAAACCAAAACTAGCCATGGAGGAGAGGCCTACCTGAAATTTGCTTGAGAGAAAATAGGATTTGGTAGCTTGCTGGCAGTTTATTGGGCAAAAAATCCAACGCGTAGCACACCTTGCCCAACGCGTAGTGCCCCTCTGGTGCGTAGTGCCTGAGTAAAAATGCACTAGAAAAGTCGCGCTGATGCGTAGTGCGCCCTGGGTGCATAGCGCGCCTCAGCTGATGCGTAGCATGCCCCTGAAACTGCCCAATTTGCTCAATGACTCTTGAAATCGCCTTTGCAAGGATTCACTTGGCTTGTGAGAGGCAAATGAGTTGCTAATGAAGAGTGATGTGCTTTTATAGGCTCCTTTTTTATTTTTATTTGCCCAAAACCCACTTTATAATGTTTGAGTGTTGACACTTTTTGAATTAATTGGCTCTGACTTCTGGTTTCCTTTTTTTTTTTTTAAATTGGTTGAAATGATGATTTCTTCTGAAAATTTTTGCAGGGATGGCTTCTGAGATGCTTTGGCAAAGGAGACCAAGGCTGCGCTTCAACATTTGGCGAATTTGAAATTTTGACAATTTTTTACAAAAACGAGATAATGACCTTTGTTTTTCAAAAACAGAGTTTTGAAAACAAGGTGAAAATTTAGCTGTACAATAATGAGAATTATTGAAATGATGTTTTATGAAGGACATCCCTCTGGCCTGCTGGTCCTTTATGACCTCTCAAGACAAAAATTGACTCAACCCTAGACCTAAGACCTCGAAATTTAAAACAAGATGAATGACCCTTTGAACATTTTATTTACTTAAACAAACCTGAACCAACAGTGCCAAACATGAGGGGAATAAAAGCCACAAACTCCTCCACCAGAGGTATGGCATGCCTAACGGAATGCAACATGATCACACTGATGGGACACCTAATCATGAAATGCAAAGAGCTTTGATCTCTGGTGGAGGGCTACTAGACCGACTCTAACACAATCCATTTCCTTGTGGATAATATGTGGTGCAGTGGCCTATAATGATGTTATACTTTTGGCATAAATTAATAAATTTAGCTGACTTGAATAACTGGGCATTATCAATTATGATCTTCCTTGGACAACCAAATATGGAAAGAATGTTCCCCTCCATAATATTGATGATCACTCCATCAATTTCATTTCTGGCTGGGATAGCCTCTACCCATTTTGTGAAATAATTTGTGGCTATGAGTATCCATTTGTGTTGAACACTGGATGGTGGGTGTATTTCTCCAATGAAGTCCAACCCCCATTGCCTGAAGGGTTCTTCCACAAACACAGGGATTAAGGGAATAGGTTCCAACCTTTGTTTTTCTACAAACATCTAACATTTCTCACAGACCTGAACATATGTATGCACCTCGCCAAATTTCTTGGGCCAATAGAAACTCTCTTTGAAAAATTTATGGGTTGTATCTATCCAGTTGTAATGTCCTCCAAAAACACAATTATGAAAATTATCAATCACCTTATAAATCTCTTCTTCAACCAGGCATAAAAGTAAAATGCCCACTGGGTCCTTCCATTACAGATGGCCATTAGAAATAAAAAACTTCTGGGCTTGCAGTCTCAAAGCCCTTTATTTCACTTTGTCAAAATTTACTAGACACTTAAGAAAAAGTAAATAATGGAGAATATGTTTATACCAGTTTGAGACAAGGTACTTCATCTAAATTTTCTTTGTTGAGGCCTTTATTTTTTGTTGTTCCTCTACTTTTCCACTTTCTTCATCCTTCTCTCCCAACAAGTTTATACCCAAGGCCCGATAATTAACTTCAGACAATATTTTAGCTAATCCCTATCCCTTAATCAACTTGGTGGGATTTATATCCATGTCATACTCTTATATCTTGGCAATCCACTTGCCTCTTTTTCCTTCACTATCACCCTGCATAAGGATATCTTTTAAAGTAACTGATTTCAGAGGCATGTAGCCACCACATCTCTTCTCAGAGATAAGCTACCATCGCCCGAGCTATCTTATTTCCATTATGTTTGTAAGCATAGTTCAATATTTTTTTCTATTAATGAAATGAAGTGTTTTTCTGCTACATCTTTGTGTTTATGGTTATATATATAAGTTGTTACATTCCTATTTAAGTTCAAATTAGTGGTATCAAAGCGATCTACTCTTTCTCTACTTTTCATTGCATGTCCCTAATGAGGTCAGGGTATAAGGAGTTAGGGCTCAATCTGGTCTAACCATTGCAGGATCAGCCTCGCAAAACCCGACAACCTCCCATGGCAGAAGAAAACAAAGATGAGGGGGTAGCAGATCCTTTCAAAATGTTTCTCGAGGAATCCCTCGAGCGACAAAGAGATGCAATGATGGATAAATTTGCCCGGATCCTTCGACGGCTACCCACAGGTGATACATATTCATCCAACAGCCACTCTAGAGGTGCCACTTCTTTTAAGGTACAAGTTAACTTTGATATTCCCATATTTGAAGGCTTGATAGATGAAAACGTCGTAGATAAATGAATAAATATATTGGAAGGATATTTTTCAGTTCATGACTTTCTCAATCAGGAAAAGATTATGTTTGCCCATCTCAAAGCTGCCCCACACATCAAGGATTGGTGGGAAACCTACTGTGAACAAAAGGACGAGAGTGAACTCTCGTTGTTTTCAGCTACACCCACTTGGAATTCTTTCTGAAACACCATCAAGGAACAATATTACCTTATCGGAATCTATGAAGATAAATACATAAAGTGGACCACATTACGAGAGGGAAGGGACCAAGATGTTCCAGAGTTCATAAATACTTTCCATACCCTTCGCACGAAGTTGGGTATCAAGGATACCGAGTGGAATTTGGTCCTCAAGCACTGCAGTTGTCTACACAAATACATCTAGGACAAGATGGAGTTCCTGGAAATTTCCTCGCTTGACACAACGTATTAGTATGCTATAAATATTGAGCAGAAGTTTAAACAGAATAAGCATGACTTTGGATCTGTGAATCCAAAGCAAGGAAAAGGCTCCCTTAAACCACAAAACAAGGGACCAAGCGAAGGCGGGGCTACCCCGGAAATCCCGCTGAAGCCACAAACAAAGAATAACACCACAACGGCGAAGAAGGACACAGGAAAATGGTGTGAGTTCCATAAGAGCTCCACTCACAATAGAAGTGAGTGTCAGGCCAAGCAGTCATTAGTGGTCGAGCTGGCTAAGTCAGAACCTGATAAGGGGACTAACAAAGGGAAGAAGATCTTTGATGCGGAGCCTAGTGCCACTATGACCACCACAAAGATCCATAAAATTGAGCATAAATATCCATAGGAAGGGGAACGCATTTTCCACTCACATATGTGGGTGAAGGGTTCTCCACTACAATTCATTGTCGATAGAAAGATCCAAAAGAACCTCATTTCAGTAGAAGTCATAAAGTTTTTTTGCCTAAAGACTATAGCACATCCATAGTCGTACACCACCGGGTGGCTTCACCAAGGACGAGATCTTCACGTCAGCTAGCAGTGTCGCCTTCCCTACAACATCAAGCCCTTCATGGATGAGGTATTATGTGGCATTGCTCCTCTTGAAGTTTCTTATGTATTGTTAGGACGTTGTATATGAGTCTAGACCTTGCTATGTGATTATCAATTTGGCTAATAAGTTGTACAAGATACTGGAGGTAGCCCCTCTTAACACCATATCTTTGATCACTGCAAAGCAATGCAGTAAGATCATTTCCCAGACTAGGAAATTTGTTTTCCTTATGATTTGCCCCCAAAGCAAAAACAAGGTTGTGGCGATGGCTTCCAAGAATGGCTCCTCTACATAGCAACAACATATGGAAAAGATCGTGGAGGAGTACATGGATATTTTCACCTCACCCGTAATGGTACCTCTACATTATCAAGTCAAGCACTCCATCGACCTAACCTCAGGTGCACCACTGCCTAGTGGACCGATATATCGACACTCTGTTCTAGATAATGATGAGATCAAGAGGTAGATTCAAGAACTATTGCAGAAAGGGCACATTAGGCCAAGCTCATCACCCTGTGGGAGCCCGATTGGATTGGTACAGAAGAAGGAGGGCACCTGGAGGCTCTGTATTGACTATTGGGCATTGAACAATATCACTATCTAGAATAGGTACCCAATCCCATTGATTGATAACCTTCTGGACTAGCTCAAGGGGAACAAATATTTCAGCAAGATTGACTTAAAGTCAGGTAATCACCAGGTGCATATCGAACCCTCCAATGTGTGGAAGGATGCCTTCAAATCGAAGGAGGGAATTTTAGAATGGTTGGTCATGCCATTTGGATTGATGAACACCCTACAACTTTCATGATACTAATGCATGACATCTTGTGGCCCTTCGCCAATGCATTCGTGGTGGTGTATTTAGGTTACGTCTTGATCTTCAGCTAGAGTTGGGAAGAGAACCGTCACCATATTCGATAGGCCCTTCAAACCCTTCAACTACACAAGTTGTGTGCCAACTTGGAAAAATGCACCTTTGGCCTGACCTAGGTTTAATATCTAAGGTACATCATTGATGAGTAGGGTGTACATGTGGACCCATCCAAGATACAAGTCATTCGGGATTGGCCAGCCTCAACCACTCTAATAAAGCTCCGCAACTTTTTGGGTCTTTTCAACCTATACCATAGGTTTGTGTTGGGATTCTCTCATATCACTTGGCCTTTAAGTCAAGTCACTAAGGCTAGAGCGAAAGCAAAGTTCTTTTGGTCGGAAACCCAACAACGAGCATTCTCCAAGTTGAAGGATTGCCTATGTTCTATACCAATGCTCACATTACTAGACCTGCAAAAACCATTTAAGATTGAGAGAGATGCCTTCGACTATGCTATTGGTACGGTTCTTACTCAATATGGGCATCTAGTGGCTTACAAAAGTGAGGCACTTTCAGACATAGTCTGAAAGTACCCCACTTACAACAAATAAATGTATTCCATTGTGCAGGCCTGCCGTAAATGGAAGCATTACATTCTGGGGAAGGAAACAGTCATCCACACAGACCACAAACCTCTACAGTTCATACAAACACAAGGGAAGTTGCAGAATGATCGCCATCAGAAATGGTCCACCTTTCTGCAACAGTTCCATTTGAACACTAAGTATAAGAAGGACAGCACCAATAATGTTGTTGATTTCCTTATCCAACCACCAGTCATGGCGCTAATCATTGTGCTCGACTCTTGTTGGCACGAGACATCGAGGTGGCCAGATCTTTACAAGAGTGATCCAGAATTTGAGAGCATGTACCAAAGACTCCTAGAAGGGAAGCAAGTTCCAAATTTTCACCCTCAGGATGCACTGTTATGCCACTTGGGACACATATGTGTTCCTTCAAGTGAGCATGCCAAGATGATTTGGGAGGCGCACTACATTCAGGTCGTTGGACATTTTGGAGTAGAGAAAACAGTGGCGGTATTGCAGAAGTATTTTTATTGGCCGAAACTTCATAAGGATGTTGGGAAATACATTAGATCCTCCACCATTTCCAAACCAACTATCAAGAAGCAAGGCACGTATAATCCTCTACCTACTCCTAGTCGACCTTGGGAATATGTCTCCATGAATTATATGCCGAGCCTTCCTTCTAATAACCATGACAACGATCACCATTTCGTGGTCATCAACAGATTCTCTAAGATGACCATCATGGTGTCCTGCAAGAATAGTATCATAGCAGAGGCCATTGCTAAGCTCTTCTTTGAGTGAGTGTGAGTACACTTTGGGATCCCATAGTCCATTATCTCACATCAAGACAGCAGGTTCCTGAGTGCATTTTGGTCAAGTCTCTAGTCGATGCTGGCTACAAAACTTACTAAGTCCACGAATTTCCATCCCCAAACTGATGAACAAACAGAGTTTTTCAACAGGATGATCATACAAATTCTATGCATGTACAACTAGAAGCATCCACACACATGGAATGAAAGTATCCCGTATGTACAACACAACTACATCAGAGCTCTCCACATCTCAACATGCAACAATCCATTTCAGGTAGGGCTGGGATTTCAGCCATTATACCCCATTTATGTGGTCATACCATTTGCAGCCACTCAGGTAGATTCGGCTCACGTGTAGTACGAAGTTGAAAGGGCTAACAACTTCATTGAGAACATTCAACACATCTACGAATAGTTCCATGATATATTGAATAGATCCAATGCTAAGTACAAGCAGTGCCATGATCAACATCGAGTGTCGCACAAGTTCCAGGTGGGCGACAAAGTTTCGCTTCATTTGCAGAAGGAGCGCATTGATGGACCCCACTTCAAGCTTTTCCCACTCTAATATGGGCCATACACCATCACCAAGGTCATCGGTGATAATTATTTTAAGCTCATCATCCCACTATTCCTTGGTCTACAACCAGTGTTCAATGTAGATCGCCTTCAACCATAATTTCCACCATCGTTGGACACATCTGACATTGCAGAAATACTCACACCAACAGAGCTCAACCCGAACAGCATGGAACAGGCCACAACTGATCATATCATGGACACACAAATCAAGAACACTCAGCAATAGAGGATACAACTATATCAAGTTGTTAAAGTAGGCCAATTCCTTCACCAGGGAAAGTGGTTCACTAGGGACCAGGTTCAACAGATATTTCCTCACCTCATGGAGGCTCTGCATGCAATGGGGAGCATTGCCTTCGAAGGGCGGAGGAATGATCCAAGTGGATATTGGTGGCCACCTATATATTCCACCTAGACCCCCCAATCAACTTCATATGTTTCCTTAATTGTAGCACAACTCACTATTTTTGGAAGTTTTTCAGGTCTTGAACTTTCGGAGCTGTTTTGAGACCCTAAACGACGTTTTTTGGGGAAAAATAAAAATAACTTATTTCTATGGTAATCACATCAAAGTTTTTATTCCTCGAAGAAATATTTCCAATGAGGTATCATACGTGTCAAACGGAGATAATATGACCAAGTTACGTCCCCGGGAAGTTGGTTGCCCAACTAACCCCAACGGGGCCCATAAACTCTTGGTGTTACATCTCCTCGAGTTAGGGTTTTGGTTGTTTAGGGTTTTCTCTTATTGTTAAATAATAAAACAGGCCCTTGAGCCCCATTGTAACTGATTTTAGAGGCATGTATCCACCACATCTCTTCTCAGAGATAAGATACCATCGCCCGAGATATCTTATTTCCATTATGTTTGTAAGCATAGTTCAATATTTTTATATTAATGAAATGAAGTGTTTTTCTGTTTCTTTGTGTTTATGATTATATAAGTAAGTTGTTGCATTCCTATTTAAGTTCAAATAAGAGTACCTAAAAGGCACAATTATCTTAGCCTGTAATAATTTATTTACCTCTTTTTCAATTGATGTGAGTAACATAGGATTGATATGCCTAAGTCTCTGCTTATGTGGCTTCACTCTAGTTTTTAAAGGAAATTTGTGTTGAATGATACTGGTGTCAAAAGTCTTCAAATCATCATATGACCAAGAGAACACATCCATATATTTCTTAAACAGGTCAAGATACCTTTGTTAGTAATTTTGAGGAACTCCTTTAGCTAGCTTCACTACTTTGGGGTCTTGTTCCGTACCAATATTACAATCTTCTATATCCTCCTCAATTTGTTGTTCAATTGGCTTAGCAGCCACATAGTTTCAGTGGAGGATCCTTTATAATGGGACTAAACCTTTAGGAATAGTATTTCCCTTTATATGTAAGATTTTGTGACCAGCAATAGATTCCTCCATAAACTTGACATGTTTTTCATCTGTCATCACCTCATCTTCCTGATCAATTACTGAGTTTGAAAACTTTCCAATCACCTCCATAAAGTGTTTGATTTGTTCCTCATATTCTAACACCTACCAGTGCTTCACATTGTCTGGTATTGAAGTCTTGTACCTAACCTCAACTTCATATATGAGTAAGGGTTTTTGAGGAGGCTTAAAATTGCTAGCATCAATTGTCGAAGAATTAGCCATCCGATTTCTTTCTCTGGGAAAAAATTGAATATTCAAGGCTAAGAAAAAGTTTTCAATGTATCCCACACCTCATTTCAGTAAGCCTTTAGTCTTGGATGCTTGGTTTTACATTGATTTTTGATCTAATTTACCACCACCTTTGAATCCCCAAATACTACCAAGCACTCAATGTTGAGGTTTTTGGCAGCTTGCAATCCTAACAACAAAGCTTCATATTTAGCAATATTATTGGTAGCTTCAAATTCCAACTTGAAAGAGAGAGGGATTATACTACCTTCTAGAGATATTATCAACACACCTGCCCCATTTACTTCCCTGGAATAAGCACCATCAAAATATAATTTCCATATTTTGTTGCACTCCAGTGATTGTTTATTTAGCCGGACTGAACATTCCACCTGGGTTTCATCCATGATTTTATCATTCTCTTCTAATATCAAGCAAGAAAAATCCTTCTCTTTACCATACACAGGAGCATTATTTTAACAATTGACCTTTATAGCTATCTTCATGAATCTAGATTCTTTGTATAATTGACATTCTTCTCCAACGAACACAAGAATTATAGCATATGTCAAATCGAGTTTGATGGATCCTCCAATTTTTTATCCACATGGCCTGGAAAAAACACCTTGAAGGGATGTTAGCAACTACATTGTCCATTGCCACACTTTTCACTAGGATTTGAGCCAAACTGACCACTAGGTATTTAATCATCCCCATGCACTTTACTATCTTGGAGTCAAAGGAGTACATATATTCATATGGTTTTGTTATTTGCAATCCCAACAATTCCATGACAAACAATGACATTAGGTTATAAGATGCTCTTGAGTCAAGCATGCAGGTATGCAGTAGGAGATCATGAATCACCAAGGTAACATAGAAAAGGGCAATGGAAGAATATTTCTCCTCGGCATGGGTTCCAAACACAACCATGGGACTCTCTTCTTGAAGGTTAAGGTCGTTTTGTAGTTGGGCTATGGTATGTGGGCTCATGAACTAAGATACTTGAGCTTTATAACTGGGTTGTTTCAACAATTCAATCTTTTCCAATTCTCTTTGAAGATTGAGGAAAGAGGGGTTCCTCTAATTTTTCACAATCTGAGGATGTTATTTGTCCTCATTATAGATTGGATTTACTTATGGGGGAAATTATTTAGTCTTTGGGGCTCCATATTGGTTTGGTATGGGATTGGAGGATTCTTTTTTGGTTGGTGAGATAACATTGAGCGATTTGTTCCCTTTATCTGTTGGCTTGAGGGAATTTGGGGGAAGAATTTCTTCATTTTGATTTTGCCCCCTAGACCTTTTCCTAGATGACCTGAGATCATATTTCCTATGTAATTGGGCTTGTATGAAGTTATCAAACTGCTTACAATATCTATCTATTTCATCATCATCCAATGGGGCACCCAAATCATCTCCTTATAATTCATGTTCTTCTATTTCATTTTCTCCCTTAGAGAGGGAAGAGAAATAGTTTTATTGGACTTCTATAGTTTCTTCAACATACTCCTTAGGATCATCTTCCAAATACAAAGGAGGATGAATATGATCATGTTGATCCTCTCTCTTCCTTTGAAGATGCTCTAAGGGCGACCTCCTATATTGGGGGTCAAAATTTATGCTAGGAGTCAGTAGATTTTGTCAAGGAGGGTTTTTGTTTTCCAACTCTAGTTTTACAAGCTTATTAGAAAAATTACTTATGAGATTTTTCATCTCGTCTAGTTTTTACTCTTGGGTTTCCTTTCCATGACCTAAATAAATGGCTTCTTCCTTTCCCCTCCTCCTATCACCATATTCAACCTTCCCTTTCCATTTTCTAGTGGAGGTGAAATTTGCTTCAACTTCCAGGGAATCTGTTTCAATTTTGTCCAGTGTAAGAGACTTTCTTTCTCTGAGGGTAAATCCAAAATCTAGTTCAAAGGCTCCAGTAAAAACCACTTTTACAATAGTCAGTGGGGGTTTAATTTTAGCAGGAAGCCTATTATACAATTTATTGATTCTCCTTATAAACTCTGAAATGTCCTCATTTTGTTTTTTCTTCATTCCATTAAACTTTGTGACGATGTACCCATGGTCTCTTTTCTCTCCCACTTCTGCATAAAAGAGTTTTCCATCTCCTCCCAGGTAGTGGTTGAAGCATTGGGGAGAGATTTAAACCATTTCTTGGCCTTCCCATTTAGAGACTGAACATAGTAGCTAGCTGGAGCTGAGGTGGAAAGCTAGTGATGCTTTGAGTTGGGCTACTTATGAGGATATATTTGACTTCTTTAACTTCTGGGAATGTTTGGAATGTGACAATGGGAGTACTGATAGAAGCCTCCTTAGATTTAACCCTTGAGGAAAATGAGCTAAACATATGGAAATGTTCTTCAGGGTATTCCAAAGCTTTGGAAAGAGAATCAAATAGTTTATCACAACCTTCTGAGAGTTGGAGGTTAATACTTTAGGAAAGGAGATCACAGGATATGGATGGTAGTTCTTTCTTTCCAAACCCTCCTGGATATGGTTTTTTTAGGGTCAAAAACTGTGGGAGGTTTTTGCGGAGAAGTGTCAGATTGAGTATGGGGTCTCTTGAAAAACATGGTGCTCAAACATGGATTTAGGCAGTGGTGTCTCCAAGGTGAGAAACCTTCAACCCACACCCCCTCTTACTCCCTAAATAAGGGGTATACAAGTTTCGTACCTAGGGAAAAATTTATGATTCATCCCTAACAACAACGCCAGAAGGTGTTGTAGCTCCTAGAGACAACCCCTGGGTTGAGGAGAGACTAGTTCCTAGGACATCTTGATGAGCGTTTGCAGGATTTGATTGAAATTTTCACTTACACTAAATATTAAACATATTTTGAAGAAGGATCGGTTCAGAATCTTCTTTAAGATGATAAATTCAACTCTAGTAGAAAAGTAAAAATCATTGAAGCATTAAGGTCCAGTTTTGGTGGCCAAAATTACTTGGGCATGTATTTCATCAGTAATTGTAGCATATGGAAGAGAATAATTATAGAGAATTGAAACCAAACATACAGGGATAATTTCAGAATCTCATGTATTGTAATTCAACATGAAACATGTTAAATGAACACAAAATGACATGCTAGATTACATTGAGCACGTATTAAGGATGTTAAATTTTACTAGTCGCAGGCATATTGAATCAACATTAGACATAGATGAATCTATGATCTCATTAAAAACACATCCAATCGCTGTTATTACATGTAATCTAAAAAGAAGAATGACAATAAATGGAATAAACACAAAGAAGAATACATACTACAACCTCATGTGAGCCAAAATCACCAAAAAAATCATTAATATTCAAACAAGGCATAGATTTCCATTCAAATTGTAGCTCTTCCCTCTTGAAACAAAATTCAGAACCCTTGATAATGTATCATAAATTGTTTTTATAGGGCCTTGTAGAGAACCCTTTACAAAATATTCTTTCTTGATTTACTAATGATTCATCATAAAAAAAAGGATGTGAGTGTGATAGAAACACAACTATATTAGCTAAACTCTAACTAACTGCAGTTCATTACTTAAAATAAAATATTTACATAAACATAAACAGTGAAGTGTCAAGATTGGACAATCAAATATGTCTTCAATCATGGTAGAATAGTTCAGGAGGAAGAGTTGTTGGATCAATGATTCGGAGTAGTGGAGGTTGAAGAATTGATCACATCTCTGCTATAGTGTTGGGCTTGGTAGAGGAGGACAAATGAACATCTAATAGTCAATCTCAATATTTGTAAGTCCTGTGTAATTCAACCTGAGGGGAAATAGTCTTCACCAACCCCAGTAGTTGAAAATCCCTCAAATAATTGACCAAATTTTTACCCTTCAAGGTAGAAACCTTCTCGTGGGATGAATCAACCCTACTCTTGGCCTCTGCTAGCATTTGATTGTATTTCTCCCATGGGATCAACACTCCTACGAGGTCCCAAAAACTGGGAAATCTTGCTCGGACCCTTTGCTTGTATTCTGAATCAAAGGAAACTAAATCTTTCTTATGATCGCCACCCATTCTTCAGCTTTAGCTCTGACCTCTTTTTTTTAGACTATCTTGAGATATCTATGATTGCAGCCATATGATCCACCAAATATATAGCCCTCAGCTCACTGAGTGGATTTTCATTGACATATTGGATGAACTTCTTAGTAGTCTAAGCATTATTTTCACCCTCTTCTTTGGCAAATAAGATGAAGAACTCATAATCTTTTATTACAACTTTTTTCTCAACCATCAGAGTTATATAGTCCTAGTGTTTTTCATCTCTGTTATTAGTTCATTCCATATCAATTGTTTATCTTAGAGGAGAGACATGTTTCCTTTTAGTTTGTCTTTGATATTAGTGATCTCTTTATTAGATGCCTACAAATTCTGGCTGAATAGTTTTCCATTGATGCTGGCAGTCTCGAGTTGTTTCTCCTTTAGTTCCAGGGCTCACTGGGTATTGTCAAAATTTATATGTAACTTCTTGACTTCCCCTTCTGAGAGTTGTAGCTCGGTGAGGGTCTTAGTAAGTTTTTCTATAGGATTTTGAGGATTCTTTGGCACGAGCACAACACAAATGTGGGATTCTATCTTCTACTGAAGCTATGCTACCTGGTGCTTAAGATCCACCACCTCATTGTTCTTATCTATTAGTTCCTTGTCCAGGATCTCTTTCTCTTGCTCCACTTGTACCAGTTCTCTAGACTACACATGTTCACTTACAAGTATCTTTAACATATGCCTCAACTCTTGAATCTAAACTTGTGAACTCTGGGGAACGGTCTCAAAAGCAACTTTGTCTTCTAGGTTCACTCCTGGCATCACAATTAGTTCCTTGAAGTTCTCATTCTTCATATGTAGAGATCTAGAATTTTCTCTCTCTTGTTTAAGCTTTGTTACAGCCTTATCCAATAGCTTATCGACTTTAATTATGGTCATGGCATTCCTGTTTAACTCATTGTATAGCATTTCTCACTCCTACATATGGAAGTTTATCTTGCCTGGTAGAGGGACACTTGTTAGGTCCAAAGACAAATCCAAAGCCTTGAATTGTGAACTTGATGGTAATGACTATGCCAAGGGGTGGTGCAATGATAATTTCATATGGTTCCTCTCCAGGTCCATAGTAGCCAGGAGTCTAGTCTAATATGAGACTGAATGTGATGCCATTTGCTGCTACATCTCTTCCATAATATTTTTTTTTCTTTCTTTAATTACTTTCCCCATAAGCCAAATGGGCTTGGTCATAGTTTCACTCCATGTATAACTCAGAATCGATTCGTCTGAGGATGATGAGGCAACAACTTATAGTAGATCTTCCAATGTCACCTGGAAGCCTGGCTGGTCTGGTTTTATCTCCACCAACCTAGTTTCAATTTCCTATTCCTCTACTTCCTGGGTTTTGGCTTTCTTGTTGGTGTGAACATCTTCCATCTCCACATCCCTAGTTTCATCCATAGTCCTTTTTTGTGCCTTGCCTTTTTCTATTGGAGTTGCAATCTCCATTTTTGTGTTATTGGGCCATGAATCAAGGTTAGCCTTCCATTCAATCTCAGGCCTAGATTCATGATCATAAGTTGAAGCATTAATGATATTTATATTTTTTGCAATGACGCCATGAGGTTCATAATGCCAAATGTCCCCCATTTCAAAGTTCATTTCATTTAGTAATTCTTCAGCTACCTGAAAGGCTTGTTTGGTGTTAACAATGAAAGGACCTACAGGCTTGCCTGATTTAAACATATGCCCGTTTTTAGCAAGGAGAAAATGGGCTAGTTCCACCTTAAGCTCTGTCTAATAAACTCTAGGGAAAATATCCTCATTGGCGTGAACACAAGCATGTGATAAGGGGAAAACTCACACCTATAAACCCCAACCTCTATATATTCCTCAAACAAATACCAATCACCCATCGTGGTGTCCTTGCTAATCTGGAGGATCTCCTTTTGTAAGGGAAGAATCCTTGGGGGGAGACATTATGAATGATTTTGTAAGCAATGGCCATGTAAGAGGATATAAATTGGGAGTAGCCCTCATTATTTGATTTCCTCCTAACAACAACATCCCAATCGAATATTGACTTTGCTTGTTTTGGGCCATCAAACTAAGACCTAAGCGAATAAATTCATAAACGTGAGTGTATAGGAACAAGTAAAACATTAGGGAATAGTATTTGAAGAATGAAGTGGTAGAAAAGTGTTGCAATTGGAACTTGATGGAATTAGCCAGGAAGGAAGATATGTTAAACAGATGGCTTGGGAAATGATAAACATAAGGTGTAATTTTATAATAGAGGCATGAGTCAACTACTCTGCAAGGGTCTTCCCCCATAACATGGTTTCCATACAAGTCGAACCAAAGGTTCGACATGTGATAAGGACAATAGGGGTCGAAAATTTGAGCCTTCGTGTCCATCAGTGGCTCAATGTTGGAGGGGTGTTTTACTTCCCGAGCTTTGGGGGTCTTTGGATATGGTTTCTTCATTTTTAAGATAGATACAAACAAGTTGTAGGCATAGAGACTAGTAGGTTACCTAGTTAAATGGGTGAGAGATAGAGAACAATGTTGGTGGAAGACTTGGATTTGTCTAGTTGTTGAACATCAACGCAGACGAGCTCGAACAGTGGGATTGATTGGGAACAAGAAACAAAATTTAAATTCAAACAATTGCATTGGGAAGGATTTTTATATGCAAAGGGGAAACAGACGTCTAATGCCAGATGATGTCACAGGGGTGGTGACATGTGCCGAAAGATGATTGGTGAGGTGATAGGTGGATGAGATGGGGAGAATTTATCATTTACCTTCACCGCTCACTTGTTGACGATATCAGTGGGTCCATGGCTTGGCGGGTGGTCCCCACCTCTCTCTAGTGGGTGAATGAACGAGGGGAAAGATCAAGCCAAGACTCCCCATAATCAATTTTGGTTGTCGATTGGCAGATCTCGCCCCGCCAATCCAACCCCCATTTCCTGAAGGGTTCTTCCACAAACACAAGGATTAAGGGAAGAGGTGTCAACCTCTATATTTTTTAAACATCTGACATTTCTCATAGGCCTGAACATATGTATGCACCTCGCCAAACCATTTGGGCCAATAAAAACCTTCTTTGAGAATTTTATGGGTTGTATCTCTCCAGTTGTAATGTCCTCCACACACAAAATTATAAAATTCATCAATCACCTTATAAATCTCCTATTCAACTAGACATAGAAGTAAAATCCCCACTAGGTCCTTCCAATACAACTAGCCATTAGAAAGAACAAAATTTTGGGCCTGCAGTCTTAAAGCCCTGTATTTAACTTTGTCAAAACTTACTGGACACTTTAGAAAAAGTAAAAAATGGACAATATGTTTATACCAGTGTGAGACAATTTACTTCATCTAAATTTTCTATGTTGAGGGCTTTAGTTTTTGTTGTTCCTTTACTTTCCACTTTCTTCATCCTTCCTTGCCAACAAGTTTATAACCAAGGCCTAGAAATTGGTTTCAGACAATATTTTAGCTAATCCCCATCCCTTGATCAACTTGGTGGGCTTGATGTCTATGTCATACTCTTGTATCTTGGCAATCCACTTGCCTCTATTTCCTTCACTATCACCTTTCACAAGGATATATTTCACAACAACTGTGGGAACATAAGTTGTTATATTTGACTACAAAACATAAATTCAGAAAGCCTTCAGGGTTTCGGCCAAGGCGTAAGCATTTTTCTCTAAAATATTGTATTTTAGCTAGGCATCTCGTAGTACTTGGTTTAAAAAGGCAATTGGTTTCTCTTTTCCTTCATTATTTTTCTGCATTAAAACAACTTCCACTATGTAAGGAGAAGCAAAAGAAAAAAATTATAAATGCCATTTGATAATCTAGGCTAGCTAAGACTTGGGCCTATACAAAAGAATTTTTAATTCTTGTTGGATGAGGTTGGGCTAACCTAGGTTTGGAGTTTACTACGCACCAACAAAACCCTCAACCAATGGCCCTCTCAGAAATGACCTACAAACAGATTGGAGTCTCACCCGAAGTGATTATGGGAGGTTGCAGAACCAGGTTTCTGGAGCCTAAGGGATGCTGCGATGTGGCACATTTGTGTTTATTTTTTATTTTTTATGTTTTAACACTTATAAATTGCTTCATATATATCAAATACTTCGCACTTATAAATTACTTCACAGAATTCCATTCATCACTTAACATAACATAATCATCCATAAAATTCATAGTACTGAAATAAAGTGCAGATATTAAGAAAATAAACACATGAGGCACATATTTTACCATGGTTTATCCTTACGTGGGACTACATCCACAAGAACTGTTGCTTATAATATAAAATTTGTACAAAAAATAGTTCTTCCCTACACACACAGCTGCACGATGTTTGCGTACTAAGTTGTAGATGGTTTGCGCACTCGGCTGTGGACCCAGGCCTTCGCGAACACAACTACGGAGCCTTGCCCTTTCTCTGAAGTACAGATCATAAAAATATCACATGAACATAGATCTAGATCAATAAATGCCTTCCTCCTTTATTATTCATCCCTATATATATTATTGCATGAGGGATTACATCGCTACATTACCATGGACCCGATACCATGGTTTCCGAAATACAAGGGATTATGGGCCAAAACCAGCAATTTTTACAATATTATATTCCTTTTACAAAAAGGAAGGGGCTTCTTCGGGAAGCCCTTATGCTGCACTGTGACTTTGTTGTGCGGTCTCTATTGTGCTATGTTGCTCTGTTGCACAGTCCACTTCGTACTCCACAACATATTTTCTATTGCACACTCCACAAAACCAGGTTTCTTGCCCAAAATCTAGCCAAGTTGAGTGTCATCCAATAGGCCCCCAACACTCACATGTGACTCATCACGAGTCACTTAGTTTTTGTGCCTTTGATATTTCCTGAAATTATGTTATATGCCTGCTTGAATTGTTGGAGCAATTTTGTCATCTGTTTATCCTTGTGGCATGTTTCCTCCAACAATGCTTCTGTTACATGCTCTGCAACCTTCTATAGCAATGTTTCCTCCTTCTGTTGAAGCTCCTAGAGATTCTCATCTACTGTCTGGGAGAGTTGAAGTGCCTCATCCTACCAAGGATGAGTTCTTTCTTTATATGCCTTCTCTTCGCTCTTCATCTCTTCGATCCTCTTCTACAACACCTTCACTTAATTGATCTTTGTGAGCTTCTATGATATAGGCAATTTCTTCGCATCTGCTTGACTTTCCTCTAACTACTAATTCTTTTACTACATCTCCTCCTATAGTTTCTGAACATTTGGATCTTCCTGCAGTGAAGTCAAAATCTGCATACTCTCGTCCAATAGTTTGTTGTAGTCTACCAATTATATGGAGATGCTAACCATGACCAACTTTAGGTCGGCCTCCCTCTGGTCTCCTAGATCCTATGGTGTAGCTGGCTGCAGCTTCAATTGCAACTCAATAATTTTGATTCAAACTGTACTATGGAAAAATTATCCCTCTACTCCTTGATTGGAAGTTCAAGCTTCATGACCTTTTTTTGTGTTGATTCCTCTTTGCGGACCTCCATGTCCAGAATTCCTTTGCATGTTGTTTCTAATATGTCCTTCAGCTGCTGATATTATTTTTCTATCTGATCTCTCTCTTGTATTGCTTGTTCAAGCTTCTGTGATAGTGTAGCCCGCTCCTTTTCCACCTATATGTTGAGCTGTGATGTGTGCTCTTCCCTTAGCTTTAGTTCCTCTATAATCTCTCCCTGCAGCTTATGTAACCTTGGTAGTGACACTGCTATGATGTTCATATTTATGTTTTTCCACTCCTTGGCATGTTGCTGAATTTATACTAACTCGAATTGTAGAGCCCTAGCAGGTATCTATGTCAGCCTCACCGCAAGGGTAGGCACGATCGACCTTCCTTTTGTAATCCTTTCCTGTATTTGTGTAGGTTGTCTAATTGACAATGCCAAAAGCTTCAACTCTGCAATCCTCTCTTACACACCTGTGATAAGCCCGTCGTAGCAATATTCCACCCTGTTCCAAGATTTTGTTGTGATCTCATGAACCTTGTCTCCAATTTTTTCCAAGTCTCCCTCAGTGAGAACCATTGGTGTGAGCTCCTTTGACTTATCTACCTTACGCTTCTTTCTGGGCTTGGTGGAAGCTTCACCTTGGCTCTTCCTTTTCTCTATGACATATTTCTTTGTTTATACCTTCTCTATCTAGTTTGTCATATCCTCGCCTCCTTTAGGATCCTCTTCATCATGATGTTTTTCTTCATGGTGTTCTTCTTCCTTTTCCTCTTCCTCTTCTTCCTTCCCCTTGTCTTTTCCACTTCCTTTTCCATGGTGCCAAGTGTCCAGCTCTTCTTCTTGTATTCTACTATCTCCTACCTCCTCCAACAGAGTCATCCAATATGCAGTTCATGTATGCACTACTTCTAGTATATAATCCTCATTGACCGTATGACAATGCATTCCATTTCTTCTTTGCATCTTTGTGCACTTGTATGTACAACCTATGAAAATATAACTTGGTTAGAGGCGTGGATACTAGTTTATGAGCATGTGCAGATCCATCTGGTAGAGTATAAAAATTATCCTTTTTTCCTGTGCACGCAATGGTTGAGTGGTATGCCACAGTGAAGCATACCTCGTGGCCTCACATACATCTTATTATATCAAAGGAAACTACATATCCTCTAGTTCCTTCTATGTAAAAATAGAAATGATCAATAGTAACCAGGCATAATGACAAGATGTACCTTTCTCCTGGACCTCGTGGCAGTCATCCAAGAATTTCTTTCATAAATACGCAACCCAATTATACTAGACTCCATTTGCGCACTGCACAGCTAAATCCACCACCGGCGTAAGGAATTCATTTGCGTGACACTTATAATATTTCCAGCCATAATATGTGCTACGAAGCAGACTTCTTGGTCGCTGATGAAATTTATGTTGTAGCCCCTATTTCCTTTCATTAATCCATACTTTTGCTTCATGCTTTCTGTTATCACTGAGAACTGCAGTCACATGTATATAAGTTGAGTCCAAAATTTCATTGTTAAAAATGGATGTCAAATGGTTGTTATCCTATGTTTACTACTTAGGGATCATGTTTTTCAATGATATTGATGAGAATCATTTTCAAAACTGTTAGTCATCCTCCATCGTGATTGATTAAGACATGTCTTATCTCGTATATGTCATTTGTCCTTTTCGTAGTTTCGTAGCGCAGTTTGATTGGCTGATTTTGAAGTGCAATAATGTTTTAGCCTTTTCGCAGCGCCAGCCATTTCGCAGCACATGTCGCTAAGTTATAACTGTCTGCGCTACGAAATCGCGGATTCGGGGATTTTGCAGCGCAGATCTTCGAAATGTCAGGTCCGAGGATGAGTCATTGTGTCTGGTCGGTTGTTGTCAGTTAGTGTACCTTCCAAGCACTTACGAGCCATCATTCCACCAATAGGTTCATAGTCATGCACATTAAGTTCATTCAAATGTTTTTGTCATGCATAGTTGTGTCATGATGTTCTGTTAATATTACATGAAGTGGCCAGCTTATATGTTAAGATATTTGAATTGAAATGAGCCCGAGTTTCTTTTTCAAGAGAGCTGCATTGCAAGCGAGCCTGCGTTCTAAAATTTGAATTTGCTTTTCGAGTTGAGACTGCCGGTGTTTCTCTGTGCCAAAGTTTTCAAAGCGTAATGGAGAAGAAGGAGCATCGGTCTGGAAGGTGTCAAAGGGCAGAGCCCGAAGGATTGGACCTGACATTGAGGGATGAAGGTGTTAAAAAGGCCTTCAAAGACGCTGGTTGTTGGAGTTTCTGTGAAAAGCTGAAGGGAGGACACACTCAGGTAACAAAAGAATTTGCTTTGAATTTTACAGGCTTAGGTTCCAAGGTATCTATGTTAGAATTCCCAGTATCTCCAGAGGCTATTGCTAGGGTAACTGAGATTCCTAGAGGAGGGCAGGAGTGGTTCAAAAATTTCAAATTTGATATGAGCCCCTGTAAATTATTCTTGAAGGAAGCCTATGTGAATGAAGATTTAACCAAGGTTGTACCTAGAAGTTATGTTAAGGAGAGTTATGCTATGCTCCTTACTTGTATTCAAAAATATTTAACTTGTGAGGGCAGATATAACAAAGTTTATTCCTATCATTTCAAGTTGTTGCTTCATTTCACGGGTAAAGCATCTATAGACCTCCCATTTTACTTGTTTCGAAGCCTCAGCAAGATGTGTGACAAAATCCAATTGAGGAAGGATGATTGTGAGACATCATTGTTTCACCATGGCCTAGTTAAACTGTTAGTGCTGGATGGTTTGCAGAAGATTGGTAGGGATTGGAGTTCTTTCATCTATATGGCCGGTTTCCAGAGTAAGACAGGCCTCACCCCACAGCCACTTAGAGAAAAAGAAAAATCAGTGGAGGAACCTACTATTGCTGAGCTTAGAAAGGAGGCTAGGGAGAAAAAGAAGGTTAAATCTCAGTTGAACAAACCAGTCAAGCCCTTGGTTATTAAAGAGCCGCCTCAGCCACCTCAGTCATCATCAAAGGAAAAGGTCAAGCAGAAGAAAGATGTACAGGGATCAACTGGATCCGAAAAAGCATCAAGAGTTAAAACAAGAGGTCAATTAAGCAAGGAGAAAGGTAAATCAGTAGCTGTGGAGGAAAGTCCAATTTCAAAGGCCAGCCTAAGTGATCTACTTGAGGCTATTGAATTTGAGCAGGAAGAACCAGTGCATCTTGAACCCATGCATATTGATTTGACCCAATCTTCCCCTGAGAGCACTAAGAAATCAAAAGCCTCAAAGAGATTAAGGTTTGATGAGCCTAGTGAGGAGTTTATGTTAAAGCCAAGAAGGCCAGTTACAAGGAAACAAATTAAAGAGGCTGAGAAAGTGCATAAAGGAGAAGAAGCTGTAAAGGAGAAAGTGCATAAAGGAAAGAAAGCTTTAAAGTCACCCAGAACAGAGGTAATTGAAGTATTGACCAAAACGGTGGAGGCAGTCAAACATAAAGATAAAAACAGAAAGATCATCATCACCCAAGGAGGAAATGTGATTGCCATAAAGAATCAAGTGGAAACAGCCATAAAGGATCAGGTGGGAGCAGCCAAAGAGGAAGTTGTCAAAGCAAAGAATGTGATTAAGGAGCGTGCAGTTAGGTATGCCAACTATAAAAGAGCTGTGTTAAAGGGTAGCAAAAGCCTAGTGGGTCAGACAGATTCCGTGGCTGATGTATATACCTGGACGGTTCCAGCCCTCAAGCAAGCTAAACTCATCAGAAAAATGAACATGACCCTGAGAGCTAAAAACAAAGCTTTGAAGAAGGAGATTGCAAATTTGAAGACACAGCTAGGTCAGCTAGCTCACTGATTTGAGGAAAAGGTGATATTCTTAGTTTTGGTCAATTTTGTTTAAGTTCCACTATTTTGAAGTCATCTAAGTCTTTGACACTTGTAGAGGAAGTTTGAAAAGTCATAAGTTCAAACAAAAGATGCTTTAGTGCAAATGTACTCTGTTTTAGCAAAAACAGCAGTTTCGTAGCGCGCTACGAAACTGCTGTAGGTGCTGTTTTATTAGAAAATCAAAGAGTTTAATAATGAGGTCAGCAAATTTTTGAAGGAAAATCCTTAAGGAAATAAGGGAAACCATAAAAGACTCTCCTAGCTATTCAGCGAATGACAGATGTGCATTTTGGAAAAAGTGAAATATTTTGTTTTTAGCTAAAGTTTCGTTAAAGGTACTTTATGACCGAATTGTTAGGGTTCTGGTTAAGGTTACCGGAGATGTTTGTTTGTACACCTGTTCAGTTCATAAGGCTTCCAGCTCATTGGAGAGTATGGTGATCTGCGTTGTTTGTGAAGAATTAAAGAGCTGGAAACATGTTCTTTAAGTAGTGAAGAATGATGGGAGACAGAGACCGTGAAAACAGGGCACTTATCTTGGTCAATTAATGAGCCATCTACGCAACCAGTATCCAAAGCCAGCTTGTTCAGTGTATTCTCCTCCAAGATACCTCAACCAAAACAGAAAGAAGACATGTGTCAAGAGTCAGAAAAGCATCATGCTACGAGGAGGACAGATTTTAAGTTTTGAATAAATTAAGACCTTTTGTAATTACAGTTCAGCAATTATGTAATTAATGAATTAGTTACACAGTAGATAAGGATAGTTAATAGCAACCTTCGATGCTCCCCTCATGCTGGAGGAGGAAGCTCGAGGTGGTTAAGCATGTATTCCTATATATGGATCAGACTTGGATGTAATAGAGGTTGGATGTTTTTGAAGAAACAGAGTTTATATTGGCTTATGTAAAGACTTGTTACAGTGATATAAAAGACTACTTTTTCTTCTCAGGATTCATACTTTGTTCAGATGCTCAAGATGTATGTGGCTTTGTTTTATCCTTTATGTTTTATAGCTTTATAGATACACAATCACTCTGAATTCACCTAGCTGCTCAGATTTCCTGTGTGTATTTATGAGTTGAGGTTCATTTGAGAAATGTTTTGAGTGTTTAAACATTACATGCCCTGACTTCCATGAATGAGTAGTTTTATGGTTTACTGAAATGGTGTTTGACTCCATGAGCCCAATGGAAGAAATCTTATGTTGTCTGTCCAACCAGCATGTTTATTAAGTCTTCATTTCAAGAGTTAGCCCTCTTAGTGTTACATAATCAATAGTTTGTTTTGAGAGAGCCCTCTCAAACTAGGGAGGCTAATCCTTAGTCAAGAGTCTGGTCTGAAATAGTTACATAGATTCTAACTGATAGCAGCCATCAGTACCTGATTTTGTGATAACACTTTCTTCCAAGGCACGGTCCCTGTCTTTCCTGATGAACTCCTTCGCGGGGTTCTGCCCTTGGTATGGTAATATCATGATCCTTCAAATCAAAATTTGGTCTATGGAGATTTTATCCCCCATCCATAGTTGTCTATCATGTACTAACATAAAACTTTGTCGAACACACATTGTTCTTGATGAACTTCTACTGAAGTTTTGCACATTTAACATGTTGAGTAGTCCTGACTGCACCAACCCATTCTCCCATCGTTGTGGTTCTAATCTTGTCACTCTGTTATCTGGGTAATGAACCTGTTGTAAGTACCAGCTTGGTGCAAACTGCGGGTACTTCATCCGGTCATTAAAATCATTATCTATGAATTTCAACTGCGAGATTTCTTTTAAAATCTCTCCTTCAAACGAAACCTCCTTCTAAAATAGAAGTGTGAACATCTTATACTTTTCATCTTTGGCATCCTTTATAGGCTCATCATTCAGCTTCCTTTTTCAAGATATATGTGAGCAGAGGTGAGATGAATGCTGCACCACCTTCCTCTACCTGCATTTCCTCTACTTCTTCTTCATTTTTGACCTACTGAGGTTTCTTCCGCGGCTTCATAGGTTTGGCAAGATTCTTGTCGTTCTTTTTCTTGGTTGTTACTTCCATTGGTTGATATTTACTCAACGATGTCCACGGCTTCTATGGAGGTGGTGTTGCTACTACAAGTGGTGCTACTGGTGATGTTGTGGGTGTATTAGTTGTTGCTGCAGCGGTTGCTTCCATAACTCCTTCTATACCTTTCTCGTTAAATATTTGTACAAATTCTTCAGTCGATAGGATATTCATGCAATAAATCTCTGCAACTTCTTCGCACTATCACTCTCTCAAACTCTCGATTTGAAAACTTCTTAATCTGAGCAAGAGTCATCTATTTATAAAAATTTCGGCCTTTAGACCTCATCACTAGATTTGTTTTTTTCTCGATTCTATTCATATTGCATCATTAAATGCATATCTATTGTTAGATTCTGCCAATTGTCATCTTAAATTCAGCTTGATGCCTGTCTTTTCCCTTTTAATGGTCATATTTCTACTTTTCTAGTGAACTTCAACACATACCCTACTGTAGCGCAACTATGCCTTGCATCGAGAATTCCTACGAACTTCGACATATCCTTGATTGTAGCGAAGTAATTTCTTTGTCGAAGCTCTTTCTGCGACATAGTTTATAGTCCAGTGTCCACTTTCAACTACATGTGACACTAAGACTTTCCTTCTTTATTCTTTAGGGCAAAGCTATAGGGACAGGGTTGTCCTTGTACAAATGCAATCTATTGCCATTCAATTTCCTTGAATTAATTCTCAATTTAACTTCGCTAATTGTAATGCGCCTCCATCAGTAATATATTTAATAACATATGGGCCTAACCATTGTTTTTTGAATTTCCCTGGGAATTTTACAAACATACTGTCATAGAGGATAACAAGGTCTCCTACTTGAAATTTCTTTTCTTAATATGCTTTTCATGCCAAGCCTTTTCTCTTGCTTTTTGCACTTGTTGATGAAATCTTGCTATAAACATGTCTTCTTCCAGAGTAGGTAATTGCAACAGTCTCTCTTCCATTATGTCAAGGTATACCATATTTATAAAATCTGCAATTCATAGGCTAGGGACAATGTATTCCATGGGCATCACAACTTCTTTCCCATAAACCAACCTAAAGGGTGTCTGACCTGTCAAATTTTTTCATGTAGTCCTATAAGCCCATAATATTGCTGGAATTATAAGATCCTGGTCATCCCTATTCACATTACATACCTTGGTCAGTGCATTCTCCAAAACTTTATTAAATGCTTCCACAGTTCCATTTTCCTGAGGATGATAAGGAGCGATTTTTTGGTGGTAAACTTGAAATTCCCTAGTTAATGCCTCAATGTTCGTATTTAAGAAATGTGACCCTTAGTCACTCATCAATATCTTTGGACACCCAAATTAGGACAATATGTTTTCAAAGAAGAGCTTTACAACAGTTTCTGCATTGCAATCCTTCATTGGTTGTACTTCGGCCCACGTTCTCAAATAATTTGTTGTAGTGATTATATACCTCGCACCAACCCTTTTCTTTGGTGGATGATAAGTTCGACAAAATAAATAACCCATTTGCCAAAATAATGCAAATTTACTTGTGGCACTAGTGGCATCTCATCTCTCCTTCAAGGTTTTCATGTTCTTTGGCAGATATCACAAGCTTGAAAATACTCCTTTATATATTTGTGTAGTGTAGGCTACCATAGTCTTGCTCTTAAAAAAATTTGCGCAATAGCTTTCCCTGCATAATGTCCACCCATTTTGCCATTAATATTCCGTTATCATTATTTTCCTTTCGTGCTTAGGAACATACCTGCGCAGTATTTCATCTGGTTCCATTTTATACAAATGTCCTGCTATGAATGAAAACTGTGTTGTGTTAACCACCAATTTTTTCTTCTATTGCGTAGTGTATTCTGAAAGAGCCATCCCTGTGGTTAAGAACTGAATAATATCAATGAAGTGATCATATGCTATCTTGGTTGCAGATAGTTGTGCATAAGGAATATTATCCTCTATATTCATTGGTTCTTCTCCTGTCTTTAACCTTGAAAATGATCAGATCCAACGTTTAGACTTCTTAGCTTGAAAACAACTTCAAAATCATACTCCTGAAATAATAATAGCCATTTGCAAATCCCCCTCCCACTAAAACAGGCTTATTGACCAGGTACTTTAGTGCATAGTGGTCTGTGAACATCTTAAAATGTGATCCCAACAAATAATGTTTGAATTTCTGCAAAGCATATACCATATCTAGTCCTTCTCTTTCTGTAGTTGTATAGTTCTTTTATGCTTTAGACAGTTTCCTACTTGCAAAATCTATAGGGTGATCGATTTCTCCTGCACTAGGTTGTGCCAACACCACTCCTAAAGCTATGCATGAAGCATCCACATGAACATGAAATTCCTATATGGAAATACCAGTATAGGGGAAGTTACCATCTTTTCTTTTAGTGTGTCAAGGCTCTTTTGACATTCTTCATTCCATAGGAGGGTAACATCTTTCTTCAGTAGTTTTTCCATAGGTGTAGTAATCTATGCATATCCTTTGATAAATTTTCTATAATTTCCTGTATGTCCCAAAGTGGTGTGAAGCTGTCTCACTGTTTTTGGTGGAGGTAAATTCACAATAATAACAATCTTTGCAAGATCCACCATTAATCCTTACTTGCAAACAATATGTCCCAGTAATATACCAAAAGGTACACAAAGTATGCACTTCTTAATATTCAGAGAAATATGATGTTGTCTGCATGTGTTGAGCATCAGTATTAATCTTGCAACATGTTTCTTCAATAACCCAAATATTTTCCAATCATCGAAATATACTTCTAAGAACTTGTGAATATATTCTTTGAAAGCTGCAACCACCACTCTTGAAAATATGGCAGGGGAATTCTTCAGTCCAAAAGGAATCATTGTATATTAATATGATCCCCATTCTGTAGCGAAGGTAGTCTTATGTCGATCTTCTGGTGAAATTATGATTTGATGGTTTCTTGTAAATACATCTATGAATGAGTATGCCTCCTATCCACCTACATTATCCAAAACTTCATCTGTAAAGGGTGTAGGGAAGGGATCATGCACACATGCATCATTTAATTTCCTTAGATCCACACAAATCTTGATTTCTCCTTTAACCTTCTTTTCCTAGACTACCATGGGACTTACCCACTGTGATTCCTCCACAGGTTCAATGATATCTGCTACTATCATTTTATCTAACTCTTCCTTTACTTTCACCTTATATTTTGGATTCAAAATGTAGGGTCTTTCCTTGACAGGCTTCGCATTAGGCTTTAAAGGAATCTTCATAACTCCTGCGTCTCCTACTATGCCTTTCATATCTGAGAAATTAGTGGGGAATAACTCCTGGTGTTATCACAAAAATTTATCATTTAGCCATAACTTACTAGATGGATCAAAGTACACCATGCAGGGCCAATTTTACCATAGTAAAATTTCTTTAACTATAAGAAATTACTTAAAAAACCACATTTGTTAAATTATTTTTGGTTAAACCCATGAGGAATAATTAAATAAATCATTATTTATTTAATTATCTTCTACGAATAATTAATTAAACCGCTGTTTAACTAATATCCATTGTCATATTTGACCCAATCATGAGAAATAATTAAATAAATCATTATTTTTCTCTAGGAATAATTAATTAATCATTATTTAGTTATTATTCCTTGTCAAGTTTGACTAAATCCTCTAGGAATACTTAAACAAATCATTATTTGTTTATTATTCCTTAACCACATTCCTTGAGATGATAAAGAAATCATTATGTATTTATTATTTCTAAATAAAAGTATTTAACCAATTTAAATAATTTTTCCCTCCAACCAAATATAATAAAATATTCCAAATGGTTAATTTTAGATTTTGGTTAATAATATTATATTATTTTCCATTATTTGAGAATAACCTAATATTTTGTTATAAATTGGAGGATTTTACATCCATTCTTCACTTTCAATTATTTTCATTGTTGCACTCACTGTTGCAGCTCTCATTATTATCACAGTCGCTTGCCATTTGATTTTTCCATTTGAGTTCCCATTAAGATGAAACATTTTTTTGCTAGGTTTACACATTACAAAGAGGAGAGACTCTAGAGAGTTGAAGACATTGAGGATAGCCAAGAACCCCTCCCACAGATGAGGACTGGTAACGTCATTTTTTCCCTTCACAGATGTCACATAATAAAATCTATTCTTTATATCTAGTTTTCATTAGGTTATTGGAGTTATTTGCACTTACTTCCTTATTTCATTTTGCTATTTAACTATTTTTGTTGCATAGATCAGGACTTTGGTAGGTTTTGTTTCTATCATTTGCTGCAGATCCACACTATTTTACGGCCATTTTTACTGTTGAGGTTGTTTGTCATCCACAGTCTAAAGTGATTTGTTTTCATACACCTTCGAGAAGAAAACACTCCAACAGATGGCAACTCTACGTTTTTAATTCTGATTCAAAAATCTAGGTGACCTTCAGTTTTTAGCTTAGGGTTTTTCTTTCTTTAGTCTCTTAATGTTGTTTACTAGCATTCTAACCCTAGATCAGTCACATTTCTAACTTCTGAAAGTTTTCTAGTTATTTTCGCAGGTGACAAGAACCAGCTGCAACAGAGATGACACTTTTTTTTGAAACTTGCCGTCCAATAACTGAGGAGTAGAAATCACAGTTTTTAGGCCAAAACTTGCGCTCTAGACCTCCATAATGCACTTCCTAGGCCAAAAAGTGCAATCCCAACCTAAAATAGGTACCTGCGATTTTAGGGTTTTTCGGGATTTTTCTTATTATTTGCTGGGTTTTGCCAAGATCACTCTGATGGGTTGGTTGACCACTTCCTTAGCCCGCTTAGGCATTAATCTACTATTTTTTTCTCGTCGAAGTGGAATTTAGACCCCTAGGGCTTCTAGTATGCTTCCACCTTTGTAGGAGGAGTTCAGCTAAGTAAGAAGTCTAAGTTTTTGCAGAGCATTCAACCATACATTTCAGATATGTAACTTTCTTTTTTAGATATTTAAAGATAGGTTTTTTCCATCCAAAGTTCCCTCTTGAACCTTGTTTGGTCATTTGCCTTAGGGTGCCACTGTTTTCCCTAGGTTCCACACCCATCACCCTATCTTTTGCAGTGATTTTGCTCACCGGTTTTTTGTTGTTGCTGCACCACTTTCCAACAGCATAGTGTCATTTGATCCCAGTCACAATGACGCTTAGATCTCTTGGCTATTTTAATGTGTTTTCAGTTGATTTCACCACCAACTAGCATAGTGTTTGTAAACCCAGTTTGGGTGGCATTTAGATAGTTGATTTGCTATTTATTTTCAGTTTTAATTTCATTTTATTTACAGTATTTCAACAATCCTTTCCTTTTTATTTTTTCAAACATGATCTAGGCTTAATTAATAAACACACGTATTTTCACACACAAGCACAACTTAAGTGAAGGGCACTTGGTTAACACCACCAAGCCAAGACTTAACTTAATTAATTTATCTTCCCAATAGAGACAAAGACATTTTTTTTATCTCCCTTCACCATTTCTGTGTCACTTGTGCCTTGCAACCATTGCACCACCAAGGTGTTTATCGCGGAGACTTTTAGGTCTTCATCCCCGGTTTCCGCTTGGACGTATTACTCCAACCCGTAGGGTTTGAGTTAGTCCTCCCCCGATTCCCCATGCTGACTCTTCTTCTAGTTCATTTGATTCCTCATTTGATTCCGAGCCTCCTTCACAGCATACCATCATCATGTGAGGACCCACTACGGGTGCAATAAACTAACTTAGTGGTGGCTCTAGTCCTACCCCGACAATCATATCTAATGGAACCATTATAGGAACCATCCTGGTAGCTCCTTTTCTACCTTTCATGATTGGGTTAAATCTCCCAGATTTTATCCCATTGATTAATGACCCCATACACCACGATGTTGTTTAGCTAGCTATTCCGACTAAGCTTCCCTCAAATATTCCCAAGTTTGAGGGTAATTCTAGAGAGGACTCCACTAATCACGTTCACTCCTTCCATCCTCTAATTCCATCACTGATGACTCCATTTGTCTTCGGTTGTTCTAATGCATTCTCACTGGAGATGCTATGAAGTGGTACATTGACCAGCCCTCCACTTCTCGTTCCACTTTTGTGACGCTTGCTAAAGAATTCCTTTCATATTTTCAATTACCTCTCCGATATGACACCAGTATGGAGCTCTTGACCACATTTCGTTAGTCCTTTGCCACCCATTATTCCGACCATGTTTAGGAATGGCGTAGAAGGAGGAGCATGTGTCGTGCTCCTTTCTTTGAAGACCGTGTCTACCTCGCTTGGTTTCTTAGGACTCTTTTAGCACCCATTGCCAAAGATGTTTCATCTCACTTTCCTCAGACAAAGGAAGAGCCTCTCTAGACTGCTTTGAGATATGACTTTATTTATGCTCAGTTTGGTTATGTCTATACCATTATACCAGACCTCCCTCATCCTAGTGTTGCCAATGCACTAGGGTTATCTCACGCTATCAACGGTATCGTTGGATCTATTTCACATCCTTCCTCATATACCCAGTAAAGTTATGGCTATTCGCAGGGGGGCACTAGTTCCTCCAACACTTATCCCCCTCTTGCCAACAACGTGTATTTAGGACAAAGCATGTCTTATGTATTCACCTAACTACATCAGCAGATGTTAGGGCCAGCTAGTGCTCAACCTGTCTACCAGACCATTTCTCCTTCACCATATTATACATATGCACCACTAAGTGCCCCAGCCCCTCAGGCATTAGCGTCGCAGCCTCCCATGCATCCTCAGCCCCAGTAGCCACTACCCCCTCACGGTCAAGTGTATGCACAGTAGAGTGCGACCAATCCCCAAAATTTGAAGAAAAAGAAGAATGGGAAGGGTAACAAGGGTAACCGGGGTAACCAGGGTGTTGCACAAAATATTGTCACCATGACATTCTGCAATCATGTGAGTCTATCACCACTCATACTTTCCTCCTATGCAAGTCTTAAACCTCAGCTCTTCATGTCAAGCCTTGAAAAATTAGAGAAAGTCCTTGAAAATCTCTAAAACTCTGGTTCCGCACTTTCTATTAGCATTACCTGTGGTCCCGCAGCCCCTGGTCATGTTCCCTGTAGACCTGCGTGCTCTGTCTCTGTGTAATGGGTGCAGACCCCTGTAAAAGTCAAAAAGGCGCAAGTACATTCTTAAAAACTCACTTTGGGTTATTTCTGGAAGCTTCTAGAGGGAATATTGAGGTGGAAAGTTCGCTCCTTGGTTGTTCATGCATTCCATAACTAAAGGAGCTAACCCCTTGATGTGAGGAGCTTATCCGGACCCTTTGAAGGAGGACTCTATCCCTTTGAAGGTGGACCTGGTAACTTCCTCCCTCTGCACTATAAAATGAGGCATTGGGTTGGTTACTAGGGAGGTTGAAAGCTGAATATTTTTGAGGGTAAATGATGTTGGAATTTAGACTTCCTAATTGAGCTTGAGAGGAGAGATTACATACCTTTTGATCTCTTTGGGAAGAGTGTGAAGCTTGTCAAAGTAGAGGAGATTCTTGCTGGACCTGGGAGGAGCTTGTACAACATCAAGGCACCAAGGTTGTAAAGTTCTTCTTTGTTTAAAGTTAATAAAATCAAGTTCATTTTTCTCAGTAAGTTGTCTTCTATGGTTTATTTCATGAATTCCTTGATCATCATGATAAATATGATTTATTATATTGGCTATGCAGGTGTTATTTGATGTGTGATTGTTTGTGTTTGCAGGTTCTTAAAAGGAAGCTCTTTTGGACAGTCGAAGCGTGGCTGCCACAAACTAGCATTGGACTTAAGGTAGGGTCTAAAACACCTCTTGGCTTTTATTTATAAATCGCAATATTTAGAGAAAGGTAGAATTTGCTTGTTTTGCTTGTCGCTAGATATTAGTTGATACTAGGGAGATCGGTCTTGTCCACAAGAACGATTTATCCGGCCGACAAAATGGCGACTCCACTGGGGACTTGAATTTTGGTTTTTTGCCTTTACTTTTACTTTGACTTGAGAAACTTTTTCTCTGTTTCTGGTTTTTTCTTGATGTGTGTGGGACTAGGTAGTTTTTTAGATCCTGAATTGTTTTTTGTTTTTTCATGCTTTTGAAAGAGGACCGCACGTTCTGTTTGTAACATAGTACGGACAGCCCCGCACTGTTGGTTTACTACACAGAGCAGCACCACACTTGGTTACATCGGATGCCTGCGAACCCTATCAAATTTTTGAAAAAACCTAAAATCTTTTCATCCAGTTAAGATTAGGATTTGTTTATGTTTTTTAGCCTCTGCCCAGATCTGCATGTGTCTTGTCAGAAACTTCTTGTAGGTGAATTCCATTGGCATTTTGGTTTTAGGTGATTTTCTAGAAGTTTTGTGTGCCTGGCTTGATTTTCGTTTGGTCTTTGTAGTAACTCAGAGTTTAGAAGCCTAAGAAACCTCAGATTACCCTGGTTTTTGCTGGTCTTCTTTGTGAGTCTGACCGATTTGTAAAATCTGCCTTTGGTGAGGAATACATCTCGTTTTCTCTTTGCAAAGCTTTGAAAGAACTTGTTTGAGTTTTGAATTTCATTTTTTAAAAAGAAAACATAAGATGGGTGTTTTTTTATTAATTTGTTATTCTGAACAAATTAGTCCTTAGTTTTCTTAATAACTAAGTAAAACGTCCTCGAAAAGAAATTTTGTAAGCTTTTGCTTCAATTAGGTTTTTAGAAATTGTAGATCTCAAGATTAGATTTTCATAGTTTTGAGTGTTTTCTAGAAATTTTAGAGTCTCTTTTGAAAAAGTTTGTTTTTGGTAGTTTTTGAGTGTTGAAAAGAAAGGGATATTTTTCGTGAGCATAATTAGTAGTCTCGTTTTTGAGTTTATTGAAAAAGACAAAAAAGTTTTTCTTTTCATTTATTTGTTAAGGAAAGATTTGTTTTTCAAGAAATTGCATTCTCAACTCTTTCTTTAGCTAGAAATTCATTGAATAAAAAGGATTGTTTATCATCTTAGGTGCATTTTTAGTGTTTTGGAGTCGAGCCTTCACACCATAAAGTTTCATCTCCATACCTTTTGACTTAAGAAACAACCATAAAAATAATACTTAAAGTAAAATTTACCTAGCAATATTTTTATTTCTAGGGCTCTTTATCACCAACATAGCTTAGGCTAGTATCTTGGAGTAGGGAGTAATTAACTCTCCAAAATAGTTAAAACAAACAAGTAGCTATATCTTGCGGTAGGAGATAAATTCCAATTGTTACATCTATGCTCTGGGAAGCTCCTCTTATAGGAGTCAAGCATGAGATCATATCCGAACCAGTGGGGTAATCAATCTTTCCTCATTGGGAACGATAGAAGATATACACGTATTAAAAACGGTAAACCTCGGATTAACCATTATCGAGGAGCCTGGGGTCACTTGTTGGTAAACCTTGGATTATGTCAAGGAGCCTTCAAGGGGATTGAGCTTTGCTACTCTGCCCTTGCATGTGTATCGGATCACAGATTTTTCCCCCAGGTATATTTGTTTTTATTGGTAACCATAGTGACCATAATCTATAGGATTCTTTCCTAAGGTGACGGTGGAGGGAAGATCCGACTGTACCTAGAGCAGACATCGACTAGACTCACTTGGAATCTCTGGGGGGTTCTCTTCACTCGAGACGGTTTAGTGAAGAAACTTGTGCCAATCTGTTTCATTAAGTAGGTTGTCAGGGTAACTGTTCCAACCGCCATTTCTATATTGAATTCTATGACGTTGGATTTCATCACCAAATAGTGTTTTTAGTACAGAAAGTTATTGTTTGTGTGTGGTTTGAACTCCTAGATTCTTTAGGCGTGTGATTCAAATTGTTTGGTTCTTTAGAGACTTTAGGTGGTTTTATTGAGATTTTTCTTTGTTTGTGTGTGAAGTAATTAAAATATTTAATCGTGGCTGAATTACTGAGACAATCTCGTAGACTTCGGGGGAAACCTCCCGAGTATTCACCAAGCCAGCTTGAAGGCCTACGAGCTTTCGTAACTCCTAGTGACAGTAGAGTTGGGTCACCGAAAGAAAGAGAATTTTCTTTAGTTGTGCATCCTGGTTATCAAGTTCAAGCAACAGAGTATATTTCTGAACCAATTTCATTTTCTGAAGTTACTGGTAGTGTTTTCTCTACTAGTGAATTAGTTGAAGAACCTGAAATTTCTGAACCTGAAACTGAACCTGCTACTACTCCATCCTCAGGATTTACTTCTCCAACTTCCAGTGGTCCTGGTTTACCCAGGGTAGGAAGAATCATTACCCAAAATCTTCCTTCTAGACTTATTTCTATTGAAGAACTTGTCACTCCAGAAGAAGGTATATCTATCCATGAAAATCAACCAACTATTGAACTTAGGGAGCGTGAATCAATCTTTTACAGTCCACCTAGGAGGGACGCTTGGTATCTTTCATTGACCAACTTTCTAGAAAACCCGGGACTAAGTTTTTCGCCACCTCGCATTCCTTTTCATCCAACACCTAGAGGTTATTATCCTCCTTTGAATATGTCGAGACAGTCATCCATATTTTCTCAATCTCCGGAAACATTTTTATATGGCGGTCCTTTTGTTCCTTCTGGGTATCAGTCACTCACTGGTACTTTTTCAGGAGCATCTCCTCAACCCATTGAACATGGTTTATCAACTGGTAATAACAAAACTAAACCGTTGAGTGTAGAAGATATTCTTATGATGTCAGGTACCATTCCAAATCCGCAACTTCAAGGTAGTCAGTTACCGCCTAGGGGGCAACCTCAAGGACAGTACATACCTTCGAGACAGTACATTCCTCAAGGTCAACCCCAGACTCAGTACGTACCTCAAGGTCAACCCCAGTATCAATATGTACCTCAAGGTCAACCCCAGTTTCAGTACGTGCCTCAAGGTTATCAACCTCAAGGTCAGTACCCAACCCAAGGTTTCCAACCACCTTCAGGTCAATCATTTTTCCAAGGAGCTGGAAATGTACCTTTGAATTATCAACCCTACTCTCAACCCGGTTATGGTCCTCAATATGCTCAACCTTCTATGGGTCCATACCCCGGAATGAACGTAGTGTGGGATCCATCTCAATCTCAACAGATCTTGCAACCAAATGTGCAGTTGTCATCTCAATCTGGACAACCTTTGGTTTCTAGTTCAACCCAGCAACCTGTCCAACCTACTATTCAAACTTTTGCACCTGGTGTAGTTTCTCAGCCTGGGCCTAGTTCGCCTCGAACTCTGCCTCAAACAACTGTGGCAACTACTGCAACATCTGTTCAATCTACCCCACCTACTTCTAGAGTATCGATAGCTCCAGTTTCTACTGTTCCTGCATCAACTTCTCAAGCATCTTTACCTCAGTCTAGACCTACAATTCAGACTTCGGTTCAGATGCCTGCAGGACAACTTGGTCCAAGTACGGTTGTCACAAGTCAACCTCAGTTTACTTATCAACCGTACCAGGGATAGTACCAATTCGGTCCTGTTGTGCAGAACCCAGTCCATCTGTATCAACTGTACCCTGGATATACTTATCAGCAACCTCAACAACCCCTGTACGGTCCGGTTAATCCTGGTTTTCCAGGAGGATATAATATCCCAAATGCAATTCCAATTCTAAGTTATCCTGGATATCCTCCTCCTGGGGCTGGTCTTATGACCCAGGGTTTTCGAGACCCTAATTGTCAATTACCATTCATTGCAACTTTGGACTTGCCTGATTTGTCATGCCTTATGAATGATCTGATTAATTATCTTCTGTTTTGGCCACCAATGAAGAATAAGTTGCCCAGTGATATCCCAAAGTTTGAAGGTAAATCAGGAGAGGATCCGTCAAACCATGTGATGACTTATCACCGCTGGTGTGTGTCTAACTCCATTATAGATGATTCAATTCATTTACGTCTTTTTCAATGCACTCTGATTAGTCTTGCTGCCTAGTGGTACATCGAGTTACCGTGAGCCTCTTTTTATAGCTTTAGTCAGCTAGCTACTTCATTCTTAACTCATTTTCAGTTGCCTGTCAGATATGACAATGGCACGGAATTATTAACTTCATTAAAATAGTCAACATCTACTTATATTTCAGATCACATTCATGAATGGAGACGTCAACGGCATTTAGTGAAAGTTTTTATTCCGGATCAAATCTTAGTAGAATGGTTTGTTAAATCATTATTACCTAAAATCACTGAGGATGTAGCTAAGGCAAGAGTTGTTACTGAAGAGAAAGTAATTGCTCAAGCTCAGTACCTTGACCTCGTTTATACACAGTCAGGTACTTTACACGAGAAAATCCCCGACCTTTCGAAACAAAATCAAATAACTACAGCTCCTTCAGGGTCTCATGCCACTAATGGTATGATTGGTTCAGTTAACACCAAAAGTAAGAAGAAATCTTCAAATAATTCTTCTCCTATCATAACTCTACCAGATTCCCCGACAAGAGACTCTTCCTCTGAAATTCCTGCCGATATTCATGTCGTAGAATCATCTACGGCCAAATCAAAATCTAGTGGTAAAAATAAGGGGAAGAAGAAAAATAAGCAAAATTCGAAAGAGAAATCAGATAAAACGGAATCTACTGATGAGAAACGTAAACCTCGTTATCCTTGTCTCATTTGTGACGAAGAGCATTTTACAAGAGACTGCCCTCATCGTGCTGAGGTTGCGAAAATTGTAAAAGGTTCTCAAATGCCTGTTGTCTTGAAAGATCCTTTTCCTAGTCAAGATAGTAAGATGATTGGTTCTTCCTCAAATGCCTCAGAAGAACCCATAATGATGATGTCCCATGTTAGTATTGCGACACAATTGCAAGATTATGGAAGTAAAAGTCTTGTTGGTGGTAAGGACGTAGAATCTTCTAATTCAAACCCATCAACTTCAACTCCTAGTTCTGATCCACTTCAGATCGAGAAACCTAACCTAATCAAACCGCCTACTAAGGGTATACTTCGAAAGTCAGCTTTCAATCCACATGCGAGAGCTACTTAGAACTATAACATTGTTGAAGATTTAGCTATTTCCCCTTCAGCAATGTCGGCTTTGGAGGCGCTGCAATCATGTCTAGCACAACGTAAATTTCTATTGTCGGCTATAGGAGCTGTTGATATTCAGGACTCGAAACTTATAATCTTTGATTTAGAAAATAGTACACCTCATTTACCTCATCAAATGGCTTTCCAGATTCCAGTTTTAGTCAAAAATAGACCTTGCTTTAGGACTGTGATTGATGAGGGAGCTTCAACGTGTATTATGTCGATCCAGTGTTGGAGATCACTTGGTTCTCCTACACTTAATCAATCCCCGATGATTCTAAAGGCTTTTGATGGTTGTGGGTTCCATCCTTTTGGAATTCTACATGATTTACCTATAGGGGTTGAAGGCAAAACTGTTAATCTAGATGTGGAAGTGGTTGATGCCCCTCTAGATTACAACCTTCTCTTGGGTCGTAGTTGGTCTTACGCTATGACTGTTGTTGTTTCATCGGTCTTTCGGCTTATAAAGTTTCCTCATAATGGAAAGATCGTAACTATAGACCAGCTAACCTACTTTTCATCCAACCCAGCCTCTTTTGAAAGTATCCAACATGTCATCAAAACAACTATCCCTTATAAGGATGTTGGGGTAGGATTGGTTAAAGATTCTGGTTTACTAGGAACTTTTTCCTTCCCTCCTCCTAGCGTATCGCTTTCTACTGCAACCATTCATATGATTTCATCAGACACTATTGTTTATGATGATCCATGGATCATACCTTCCGAGTCTGAGGTGGATTCATTTGGTGATGCTATGCCTTTGAGTCCCTATGAAATTGCGTATCAAGTTGTACAGTCGTTTTCCAACCCTTCTTCAACTGGAATTGATCTAATGAATGTGGTCAATGGAGAATCACTTTCAACATCAAACTCAGATTCAACAACTTTTTCCAAACTTGTTCATACTGATGAGAAAATTCGTGAAATTTTGTCTGTTGATGATTTACCATGGGAAGATCTTCATCATCGATCTTCGTTCCTACCTAAGATTGATCATTTTGAAAATGATTTTTCATCTATTTTTACTACTGATTATGTCAAGGAACCACAGAATCCATTGCAAAATCATGATTCTGAGTTGAATTTGGGAAATATTTCTCGAACAGTTCCTATTGACGTTTCAATTAAACCTGGAATTGTTGAAAACATTCATATAGGTGCCCCCTATACGAAAAATGAACTTCAAACATATAATGCCCTATTTCAAGAATTCTGTGACGTGTTTTCCTGGTCATATGAAGAAATGCCAGGAATTTATCCAGCAATTGTTGTTCATGAAATCAAAACTTACTTGGATGCTAAACCTGTCCGACAACATTTGCGTCAAATCCACCCACGAAAAGCTGCACTATTAAAGCAGAAGTTGAAAAATTACTTAAAGCAAGTTTCATTTATCCAATTCCCTTAATGGATTGGGTATTGAATATTGTTCCTGTCAACAAAAAGCAATGAACGATAAGAATATGTATCGATTATAGGGATTTAATTGAGCCTGTCCCAAAGACAATTACCCAACTCCCTATATCGATCAAATCATTGATGATTGTGCCGGCAGTGAAATTTTCTCCTTTATGGATGGTTTTTCAGGTTACAATCAAATCAACATTCTACCTGCTGATCAACCAAAAATGAATTTTATTTGTCCATGGGGGACATTTTCTTATTGCAAATTACCTTTTTGGTTGAAAAATGCCGGAGCAACTTTTCAAAGAGCTATGTCTTACGCGTTTCATGACATCAAGCACATTGTGCAACCTTATCTCGATGATTTACCTGCTCATTCATTATGTAGAGCTGATCATCTCACTCATTTACGAGCAATCTTTATGAGATCTAGGCATTATCGAATTAGGTTGAATCCACACAAATGTGTTTTTTGTATAGAAACAGGTCGTTTACTGGGATTTGTTGTTTCGAAAGTCGGCATTTGTGTCGATCCCTCGAAGGTTGAAGCTATTGTCAAATTGCCTCCTCCTTCGACTCGTCGCCAACTCCAAATTTTACAAGGGAAAGCAAACTTTTTACGTCGATTCATTCCTGACTACGCCGAGATAACAAAGGGTTTTACCAGGTTGTTGAAACAGAATACTCCATTCTTTTGGGATGAGATAGCTGACAAACATTTTGATGCACTTAAACACGCATTGACCCATGCACCGTTATTGCATCGTCCCAACTACAACCAGGATTACTTCTTGTATCTCGTCGCCTCTCATTCCACCATTGAGATGGTGTTAGTTCAGGAAGATGAACTCGGTAGTGAACTTGTGATTTATTACCTTAGTCGAACCTTGAATCCAATTGAGCTAAAATATTCGTATGTGGAGAAATTGGCCTTGGAAGTTGTTCAAGCTGTCCAAAGATTTCGTCATTACATCTTACTACACAAAACTACTGTAATTTCTGACTGTGACCCTATGATTTATATTTTGACAAAACAATTGCTAGGGGGCAAGTATTCCAAATGGATTGTTATCCTGCAGGAATTTGACTTGGAGTTTGAAAAATCTAAGTCAAAGAAATCTTTAGTTTTTGCAGAGTTGATGTGTGACTTCCCACGTGCTGATACTGAAACTATGGCAGAAGAGCCCATTGCAGACGAATCCTTGTTTCTTATCAGCACTCTTGACCCATGGTATGGAGATATCATTGTTTATCTCCAAACCCAATCTTTTCGGCCTGAAATTTCACGATCTTAGCGATGGAAAATACGTTTCCAATCCCAACAATACAAGATTATTGGAGATACACTCTATCGTCATGGGGCAGACTCTGTTTTCCTCAGACAAAGGAAGAGCCTCTCTATATTGCTTTGAGATATGACTTTATTTATGCTCAGTTTGGTTATGTCTATACCATTATACTAGACCTCCCTCATCCTAGTGTTGCCAATGCACTAGGGTTATCTCACGTTGTCGACAGTATCATTGGATCTATTTCACATCCTTTGTCATATACCCAGTAAAGTTATGGCTATTCGCAGGGTGGCACCAGTTCCTCCAACACTTATCCCCCTCCTGCCAACAACGTGTATTTAGGACAAAGCATGTCTTATGTATTCACCCAATTACATCAACAAATGTTAGGGCGAGCTAGTGCTCAACCTATCTACCAGACCATTTCTCCTTCACCATATTACACCTATGCACCACTAAGTGCCCCATCCCCTCAGGCATTAGCGTCACAACCTCCCATGCATCCTCAGCCCCAGTAGCCACCGCACCCTAACGGTCAAGTGTATGCACAGTAGAGTCTGACCAATCCCCAAAATTTGAAGAAAAAGAAGAAGGGGAAGGGTAACAAGGGTAACCGGGGTAACCAGGGTAATCAACCTAATCAACCCCAGTGGAACTGGCCTAACACCAAAAACCAACAACAGGGAAACTAGCCCAAGCAGAACAAGGTTATTCATATGAACAAGCCTTGTGCATGTTGTGGTGCACATGGCTATTATACTCATGAGTGTCTCCTCTTACCTCAGATATATGAAATTTGGGAAGCCCAAGCAGCTTCTAGACGTCAACCGCCCATGCAACAAGCACCTTAGAATACTGCGCCATCTCAATAAGGCGTGCTTATGCATCCTTTCCCTCAACAAGGATTTTTTGACACTTAACCTTAGCAAGGTCAAGCATCCCACCCTCCCCAACCTTCTGGTCCTACTGACTACCACATTCTCATGATGAATTCTTATGGGGTCGGTACCTTTGATGTCAAAATACAAGCTTGGTCACATCAATACGATGAGACATTGACTCCGTCTGCAACCGAGACAAAAACCAAAGAGTCTCTTGAGTCCCCTATGACATCAAATGGTCCTTTACAGATCCCTCATCCCAAGGTTGAGTCAATTCCCAAGATCCTCAAAGGGCCATTATGCCGTAATGCATCTTCTAACAGAGATGCCCACACGTACAGTATAGTATACGACTTGGCACAATCACTTGTTGCCATGTCGACGTTGGAGGTCCTCCAGTCATTCCCATCTCATAATAAATCTCTACTAACTGATTTGGGTGCAGTAGATCCTTTAGATGATCGTTTGATTGTCTTTCTTGTTGATGCATCAAAAAATCCTCCATTACCATCATCCATTTCTTTCCAGATACCCGTCTGAGTCCGTAATGCCATCATCTCCTAATGCATTATTGACAAAGGTACATCCACCTGGGTGATGTCTAATGTCATTTGGAAGAAACTCAAGTCACTTGAACTGTCCCCATCCACCATCACTTTGCGTGCTTGGGACAGTCACCCCTCCCAGCGTCTCAGCATGTATCGCAATTGTCCAGTGACTCTTACGAGCAAGATTGTTTCTGTATAAATTGAGGTTATTGATGCCCCTTTATATTACAACATTCTATTGGGTTGTAGTTACACTTATGCCATGTCATTCATTGCCTCTGCAATTTTCCACAATATGTGCTTCCCCCATGAAAGGAATATTGTCATTATCGGTCAATTGATGTACTACGAGCTATCATCCTTGACCTCCCCTGATTCCATTATCTCATCGATGTCCGACAAGCAATCTGTCACCCCTCTCACTAGTGTTCACCCGGAGTCTACAAAGATTCCACCTTGTTGGGTGCTTTCCCTACTCCTCCCACTCACATATCTGAGCTCAGCTCATTGAGTGTTTGCATGTTACAATCATCATAGGCTGCTCAAAAGAAGTCTAGTACCTCTGGTCAACAGCCATTTCCACAACATCGTGCTATTATGACTTCATCCAAGCCATCAAGATCTACCCCTCCAGGACCTCCTCCTTTTTTGGGTGCCTATCCTTTGTTCCCACCAAGAACTCTTCCTTTAGGTCTTGATCATCTAGGAACCATTCCATTGGGACATTATCCTATAGGACATATGCCTTTCTTGTTTCCTCCTCCTTGAAATTTTTTTGTCCCTTTCATAACTTTGTTGAGTCTCCCTAATATGACTTTGGGGATCCCGGCCTGGCACATTGATCCTCCAGCGAGCAATCCTCCTGGTCAACTCAGACCATATCATTCTTTGACCCTGGTTCAATCAATCCCTATGACCCTTGTCGCTGCTCTAGTTCTACCACAACCTCAACAAGAACCCACTCCTATTGTGAAAGCATCCGAACAGGGGGACAAAGCCAAGAAGAAGGAACCTAAGGACAAGGCTCTCCAAACAACGCCAGCTACCCCTAAGCCTACAAAGTCGACACCTCGTTGTGCTTTATGTGAAGTTGTTGGGCATGCCACCAATAACATTCCTGAGCTTGCTTGCCTCAAGTTTGTATCCAATGATACGTTTCCTAAATATAACATACCTGAGGTCCAATTTACCTTACCTGATCTAGCTAGGAAACTTAAATCGTTGTGTACAGATCATCTTTGTGCTTTGTGCGATCATTACAGCCACTATTCTCATTTTTTCCCTTATCTTGATGAATTTTGTGATTGCCTCTATGTGCTTCGCGATTTTTAGGCCACTTGTAGTGGATCATCTACTCCTCTACCTATGAGTTATGGTACCACTAGTACACCATAATATGGGGAATCTAACCCAACCATTGTTATCGCTACCCCTGATGTCGAGATGACAGATTCTATGGTCCAGATTCTTTACCTGTCATCACCCTTGAGATCCTCATAGGAAAACCTCTCTGAGGTTCTCGCACGCGCTTTTGTCGAACCTCCCTCGTCAGAAACCTAAGTCTCAACATTAGTAGATATTCCATCTACTAGCTCGTCATCTACTATTTCAAATGATTCATATGTGAACCTTCTTTCTTAGGATGATGCACCAAGTACTGTCGCCACATAATGTAGTCAATCTTGCTCCCATCCACCCATCTTCCATTCTGATCAAGACATCATGGAAGCCATGTCTACCCTTGATTACCCTTAGGATGATATGCACCATCATGCATACTTCCTCCCGTAGCAGTCTCATGACCAATATGTTGTGGAGTCTAAAGACTTCATTCATGGTGAAGTTGATTGGTTTAGGAACCCTATCCTTTCACCAGACACTTTCAAAGAAGGGAATATGGCCAACATCTCTCCTACTATCAAAATCAACATTTCCAATAAACCAAGGATCGAAGAAAACATGACCTTGGGGGCACAGTGCACCTCAGAAAAAATTGAGGCTTATACGAAGCTCTTTAAAAAAATTCGTGATATTTACGCCTGGTCTTACTCAGAGATGCCCAAACTTGATCCTACCATTGTTGAACACCATATCAACACATGGTCACTCTTATCCATCAGAAGTTGAGACCCATTCACCCTTCTCGTCATGATACCATCAAAGTCGATATCGATAAGCTCAAGTAGGCTAGTTTCATCTATCCCATCGAATATACCACATGGGTATCCAACTCGGTTCCTGTTCTCAATAAGCAAGGCACATTCACGTATGTACGGATTTTCGCGACCTAAACAAAGCTTATCCCAAAGACAACTTTCCCACACCCTTTATTGATCAGATCATTGATGAGTGTGTGGAGCACGAGGTTCTATCCTTTATGGATGGATTCTCCGGGTACAACCAAATTAGTATCGGACATGCTAACTAGTTAAAAATTGCGTTCGTTAGTCCGTGGGGAACATTTTCTTATAGGGTCATGCCACTCGTTTAGAAGAATGTCGAAGCCACGTTTCAGTGGGCCATGTCATATTACTTTCATGAGTTGGTACATATTATCCTTGCTTACCTTGACGATCTCACTGCTCTCTCTAGGTGAAGGGCGCAACACATTCATTATTTTCACACCATTTTCCTCCAATGTTGCAAGTATAACATCCACCTTAATCCATTGAAATATGTATTTTATGTTCTTGTCATTTGTATATTAGGCTTCATTGTGTCGAAATATGGTTTCACACTTGAACCCCTTAAATTTCAAGCCATTCTTGAGCTGCACCTCCTCGTAACTTGCACCAGTTACAAAGCCTCCAAGGCAAAGCCAACTTCCTTCGGAGGTTCATCCCTGAATATGAGACCACTGGCATGGGTTTCTTAGGCTCCTTCGCTTGGCCATTCCATTTGTTTGGGATGATTACACTCAAAAGTCTTTTGATGCCCTGAATCATGATTTCACTTCCACTCCCTTGATCAATCCCCCTGACTTCATGAGGGATTTCATCCTGTACATCTTAGATTCCACCTATTTAGTAGCTGGGGTCCTTATTCAAGAAGATGACAATCGAAATGAGCACGTTATCTACTATGTTAGTAAGAACCTTGCAGGTACCCCTATGAACTACTCTCATGAAGAGAAGATGGAATTGGTTATCGTGTTCTTGGTCCAGAAGCTTCATCACTATATCCTTATGTGTACCACCAGGATTGTGAAAAAATCCAACCCCATGAACTTCCTATTAAGTCAACGAATCATTAATGGGAAGTATGCCCATTGGATCATTATCCTCCAGGAGTTCAATCTTGGTTTTGTTACACCTAAGAGTAAGAAAGGTTTGGCACTTTCCGAATTCATTTCTGAATTGCCCACTGGTGCACGTGATCCGCCGGTTAATGACGATCTCCCTGATGAACACTTGTTTTCCATCACTTTGGATGATCCTTGGTATGGGGATATTCTCACATACTTTTGAACACAGAAGTTTGTCCCCCATCTCACTCATGATGATGGAAGATGAATTTGATACCAGGAAACTCGCTACCTTCTCATCAGCGATAACATTTATTGTCGTGGTGTTGATACTATCCTTCGTTGTTGTCTCATCCATCCTGAAGAAGAGTAAGTGCTCAATGCCTGTCACAGTGGTGCTTGTGGTGGTCACCTCTCCGATATGGCCACTGCCCAGAAAATCATGCATGTTGGTTACTTTTGGCCTTCACTCTTTAGTGATTACATTGAGGTAGTCAAACACTGCCCCAATTTCCATCATTTTGCCCCAAAGGCAAGAGCCCAACCTGCTCCCCCCCATCATGTCATCACAGTCATACCTTTCTGTAAATGGGCCATTTATGGAGTTTTGACCACCATCTGTTAATAACCATAAGTATATTATCGTGGAGGTCGACTATTTTACCAATTGGGTTAAGGCCATGCCTACGTTCAACAACACGATGGCTACCATGACCCTTTTCGTTTTTAACCATGTTATCGCTTGATTTAGGGTTCTAAAACAATTGGTCTCTAACCATGGCTGACATTTTGAAGATGAGGTATGGCGTGAGCTATCCTCGTTGTTGGGCTTCTAGCACTAGTATTCATTGTCTTATTACCCCCAAGGTAATGGAAAAGTTGAAGTAGTCAACAAGATTCTCAAAATGATGCTTCAGTGGATGGTGAATAAGCACAAGACTAATTCACACCTTATTCTCTTCCCAACTTTGTGGGCCTATAGAACTTATGTTAAAACTGCCACCAGGTTTACTCCTTTCCACCTTGTTTTTGGCGAGGAGGCAGTCTTACCGATCGAGTGTGAGATCCCTTCCCTTCACCTAGCTATCGAACTTCTCCCTGACACCCAACCATTAGAACAAAGACTTATCATGCTTGAGCGTGCCTTTGAAGATTGTCGTGTTGCTTTGCAAACCATTGAAGTAGCCAAAAAGCGCACCAAATCCCAGTATGACCAAAAAGTCCACCCTTGTACCTTCCACAAAGGTGATCTTGTTCTAGTGTATGAACAGGTCCATGATGTCCTAGGACATGGGAAGTTCGAATCATTATGGCTAGGACCTTACATCACTCATAAGGACTTAGGCAAGGCGGCATATCTCTTAGAGAATTTTGAAGGTCAACTTCTTCCTATTCCTCGCAATGCACACTACCTCAAGAAATTTTACCCATAGCATATCCCATTGGTTTGCATGTATTTATTTATGTCATGCATTTAGTTAGGTTGCATCATCTCATTTTTTGTCTTTTGCACCTTTCAGATGGATCCATCATCCACATTGTATATCGGTTATGACGACAGTGTGAGTCACTTCTCTAGGAATCTAGCCTCAACATCATGGGCCATTTTCACCCCATACGTTAGTCCATTATAATGGCATGTGCATTGGATCTGCCACCAATAACTAGACTGAATATGATGAAGGGATAGGTTTGTTATTCGATGCCCTTGCTCATCACATCCTTTATCTTCATGTTCATTTAGATTCCTTGTTGCTTGTCATGTAATTGAATGGTGTGTATCATGTGCATAACCAAGTCCTATTTAGAAAATATCTACGAGTTAAGTTGTTAGTACGTGAATTTGAAACCATTACTTTTATTCATGTTCCTAGAGCCCAAAATAACTATGTAGATACCATTACAAATAACATTCAAGATTGGAATTTATCACATGTATACCACAGAAGACAACCATAAAAAAACACATGGTGAACCATCATTGTCATATATATATATATATATATATAATATGCATAATCACATTATTTATCACATAAAACATATAAGTGTTTGGAGCCCATAGCTCTATCTACATCCAACATGCCCATAAAATGTTACAAAAATCAAAACAAAGGGACCCACATGTCCCTGTCCATAGTCATTTTCTGGCAGGTCCCGCACCAAAGGCTCTGCTGCACCTACCCATAGATCACGTACTGCCTAACCAGCCATCGCCATGTGCCACATGATCCCTCACCACTCTGAGGGAAGACCTTCACACTCATCTATGTATTGATCTTCTAGATCATGCCATCCACGTTCATAAACTCCAGCTAGGAGTACATCACATCTACGACATATGTCAATGATTAGAGCATTGTCGTTTGGACCCTGGAGTGACAATGATGTTATCTGATCTACAGCCCCAGGTGCTACAACTCGACTTGTGTATCCTACTGGTTTCACCGGTGTTATATCTAAATACCACGTATTTTAAACTCAGTACCACATACATGTGATAAAAATATGAAATGCACCATAAAATTAACAACTTAACACTTACCGTCTAGTCCCCATGCTCGTCCAGGTGGAAGTGGTAGGTCAGGATCACCTTGGTAGTTCATCCCACTATAGGGATAATCATCTATGTATAGGGGCATCTGATCCCAGTGTGTGAAAAATTCGGGTCGGAACACATGCCCAACCCCCCTCCCCCTCTCCACAGTAGTTGCCCCCAGCAGCGCATCCTGGGCTCCTGTGGGCTCCCATCCCAGATTTTTACATGAGGGTGGATGGTAGGTATCTTATGAAAGAAGAAAGCACATAACACTATACCAAATGCACAGTCGTGGTTCCCTATCCCCTGCATAGACTCAACTATCATTTCACTGACGACAACATCATTTGGGCCCACCCATAGTAGGTTCCTGCCAACACACTCACAACAAGGGCTTCCTTCCCTCATCAGTGTGTTCTATAACAGCTTGAGAACCCTGTAGCGAGCTAGCACACCTCAAACCACCTGATTCCCTTGCATCTTGGATCGTAGGGCATCCAAATCTCATTCATGTGAGTTGATTTTCAAATCTTCCATACTTGCAAAACACCACATGTATTGTCAGTTCAAAGATGAAAACACTGGTCTTGATTGTTCAACCTCTAACCCCCTCCAGGGCAGCAGATCACCCTCCCTCTCAATTTGAGCTTGCAATTTTCAGTCAGAAAAGGGTGAGATCGCTAGATTTTGACCAATTCTTGTGAGCCAGATCACACTTCCAGCCCAAAAAAGTGTGAGTCGATTGTCAGGAGAAGCAGGGGTCTCTAAGGGAGCTGTGGGGCACCAAAATCAGTAAGTAAACCACTGAAATTGAAGAGATGAGTAAGGCCACCTACCTAAAATTCGTAGATCCTGATTCTGACGGTTAGTTTGTCTGCTGCGATCTCCATAAGATTTATGGAATTTTCCTCCTCTCCAAATTCACCAAAGCTCAATGTGAAAATGAATCAAATCTGAGGGAAAATGCCCTTTTATAGGAAAACCCCCAGTTTTTATGCCACCCATTGTGACCAAACCATAGCTTGGTTTGATGAATTGTCAGCACTGTTGGAAAGCTCTCATCGAGCACTATAATGGGTATCTCTTTGTTTTTTATGATTTTACACTTCACCCGGAAACCATTTTTCCAAGAAGGGTCACTTTGTCACCTCTCAAAATCAAATTTCTTCATATGCGACGCTTGTACTTTGGGGACCACCTTCCCTTGGCACTTTTCATCTCACGTGTCAATTTTCTTCATGAGAAACCATCATTTTCTCATGTTTTCATGGTCCCCACCGAGCCTATTTTGTGTGGCAGCATCATCGAATCACCCTTGTTCAGAACATCTGCAATGAGTCACCTTTGCATCCATGGAGTCTGTTTCACATCTCATTGTATCATGTCATAGTATTCCATACATCTTTGCATACCATTCATCCCATGTTTCCCATTTTGGCCTTCAGTCGTACTTTCCACCATGCCCTCTGGAGTTGAGTCAGTCACTGCCAGGTCAACCATGCACTTTATGCTCTGACAAGGGAAGCCGTCTATTTGTCCTTCAATCCCATTTTCCCCATTTTCCCTAGTGTCATTCCATCAATCACATTACTATTTTCCTTCATGCCTTAGTTGAGGATCCTAATTGCCTCACCTATGGTGGGCCCTATTATGTCGACATCAGCACATCTATTCCAAAAGAACAGCCTAAAGGGTGGTGTATCTTGGTTCCATCTTCCACTCTTGTTTGGCACCTTGGATCAAGAAAAGGGAATCATCATTTCCCTTTGACTTGATTGTTTCATGCTCGTGATTCATACACTTGATGGTCCAGTGATGCAGCATATTTTACCAGTAATTCTCGAGTATGTGTGTGAGGTGTTTCAGACCTCATGAGGGGGTAGCCCTTCAGGTAGCCCCCCACATGCCTGGATGACTTCATATTATGCTACAGCCTCAAATGCAATTCTACAGATTTGATGGGTTTAGTTTTTTCCACTTACAATGCTCATAGCATGCATGTCTCCTTCAGATGATCCATTCATTTTTACAAAGCCCTTTCCTATTCAGCATGGCTCCTTTGGTTGTTATACCCTCCCTCCCACCCATTTTTTGAGGGAAGGGCCATTATTTCTCATGTACTCATATGTTATTGTATTTAGACATGGCTCATGTTTTTCTAGGCGCATTATGTATATGGGATACATTGTATTATTTTCTGGCTCATTTATGCCAACATGTCGGTACCATTCAGCATGTAATTTAGTGCTCAATTTCATTTTGTTGGGCGCACCATTATTATTTGCACATAGTTACCTCAACGAGTATGGGTATGCCTCCCCCGCCTCATTTGATATCAAGTACCACAACATAAAAGGGGACTTACATTAGTTAGTTGGTCTCGACCCCTCAGTCACTATCCTCTTTCGATTAAGCTCCATTGGTCTCTCTCTCTCTCTCTGACTCCCCTTTGGTGTCTAGTGATTGTGTCCTTACAATGTACTTGGGTCATACGTTTTGCTCCAACACTCGCATGTTGGGTGCAATTTGTTATCACCAAAAATTGATCAAATAGCCATAACATATTAGATGGATCGAAGTACACCATGTAGGGCCAATTTTACCATAGTAAAATTGCTTTCACTGTAAGAAAATACTTAATAAACCACATTCGTTAAGTTATTTATGGTTAAACCCATGAGGAATAATTAAATAAATCATTATTTATTTAATTATCTTCTAGGAATAATTAATTAAACCATTGTTTAACTAATATTCCTTGTCATATTTGACCTAATCATGAGAAATAATTAGATAAATCATTATTTTTCTTATTTTTCTTTAGGAATAATTAATTAATCATTATTTAGTTATTATTCCTTGTCAAGTTTGACTAAATCCTCTAGGAACACTTAAACAAATCATTATTTGTTTATTATTCCTTAACCGCATTCCTTGAGATGATAAATAAATCATTTATTTATTTATTATTTTTAAATAAAAGTATTTAACCAATTTAAATACTTTTTCCCTCCAATCAAATATAATAAAATATTCCAAATGGTTGATTTTAGATTTTGGTTAATAATATTATATTATTTCCCATTATTTGAGAATAACCCAATATTTTGTTATAAATTAGAGAGTTTCACATTCATTCTTCACTTTCAATTATTTTCATTGTTGCATTCAATGTTGCAACTCTGATTATTATCACAGTCACTTTCCATTTGAGTTCCCATTGAGTTCAAATAATTTTTGTTGGGGTTACACATTGTAGAAAGGAGAGACTCTACAAAGCTGAAGACTTTGAGGATAGCCAAGGACCCATCCCATAGAGGGGGACTAGTACCATCATTTGTTCCCTTCACAGGTGTCACATAATAAAATCTATTATTTATATATGGTTTTCATTGGGTTATTGGAGTTATTTTCACTTGATTCCTTATTTCATTTTGTTGTTTAACTAATTATCTTGCATAGATTAGGACTTTGGCAGGTTTTGTTTTATCATTTGTTGCGGATCCACACTGTTTTACAGCCATTTTTACTATTGAGGATGTTTGTCATCCACAGTCTAAAGTGGTTTCTTTTCATACACCTTCAAGAAGAAAACACTCCAACACCTGGTATTCATGCAAAATATTTGTCACTTTGCTCACTATTTCTTCATCCCAGTAATCTCCTATTGTTGTGAACTTCGACTCATCTTTTGACCCTATATTCACCTTCCTTGTCTTTAATGGCTTTGTTATATCAGGCATTTATAATTCAAGTCCATTCAATTCATGGTAGCCTTCAAATTCTACGATGTCAACATTGCGAGGGTCTTCATCATCTTCTGTAGTGATGTTGTAGAATTCTGGTACATAATGTAGTTGTGCAACCCAATTAGGTTGCCAAGTGAGTGGAATTTTGTTCTCAAAAATATTTTTTTTAACTATCTGAAGGGTTGAATATATATATGGGAAATCATCTTCAAAGTTAAATGTAAATATAAACCCATCAACCATCTTTGCCTAGCTCATAGTACCATGTCGAAGTTCTATTTCCAAGTACCAATTTTGAGGAATTGTCTCCAATGCATGGATGAACCCATGTACCCATTCGTCTTGTGGAATATCCCTCCACACTGTCATACAAAGATGGATGTTCTCTCTAGGATCAGTTTGACCATCATATTTATCTGCCAATTCTATTTCTACCTAACCAAACCTTATCCATATCAACCTTCGACATTCCTGCCAGGTTCCTATATTCTTCCTATGTGTACCCCACCATCTAATAGGAATAGCTCTTAATCCTAGATCCAGAGCTAACAATCGTTGACACGCTGGTACGTGCTCTTCATATTCTTCAAGAAAATTATTTATGTTACCCAAACCATCATTAAAAGGTAAGTCACATACCTCAGTTGTCATACAACGAACTGCTTTAGTAATTTTTGCACATCGCCTTGTAGACACTTCACATAACCTGTTTTGCCAATTTTCCAATTCTTCTTCTTCTTCTAAAGTGCAGAAATTGTCTTGTTCCCAGCCCAATTTTCCATTTGCAGTTGGATTAATCCATTCTTCTTCTTTCGTTGTTATCTAATAAATGTTGTCTATGTTTATTGTGTTATACTCTTCTTTAACTGGCTCAGTATACCTTGCTCCTTCTGGAGAATCTAATGGAACAATGAATCTCATATTGTTTCTTTCCAATATAATTTTCCTGTTCTTTAAGTTGATTATAGCCATGTTAGAAAATTCCAAATCCATTCCAAGCAGTGCAAGATAGGGGTTATTATCATCCAAAATTTCTCTTCACTTCAAAATCAGTAGTAGTGCATGCCCTTTCAATGTCTACTTTAATTCCTGATAATCTTCCTAGAGGAACAATCTTTTGTTGGTTTCCCATTCTTAGCTGAATAGGTGACCATCGAAAATTTAACTTACCCATTAATTCCCATGTTTTATTTGTCAAGACATTAGCTTCAGATCCCAGATCTAAAATAACTTGGTCCATCTCATATTCTCCTATTTTTGCACTAAGCCTCATTTCCTTTCCAATTCTCTTTTGGGTATATAAATTGTTAACTTTGCGCATCTCACTTAGCGGTACTTCTTTATATGCACATGAGTTTATCAATTCTTGAAGTCCTTCTACAACTCTTTGATTTCACAACAATTTCATATAAGTTTGAAGAAAATATTTTAGGGTATCCACCTAATATGATGCATCTTGTTCATGTATTTTCAGAGCTTGGCCTTGTGTTGAAGACGATAGATCGCATTTATTCTTATGATCCTGTAATGCACTGGATGTCAAAGCTCCTACATCCATATAGCTTCACTTATCTTCCATAGAGACTTCTTTTTCCCTCTGAATATCAAACACAGGGACTTTTTCAATAGTCTTTATTACCCACATAGCTTTGACTTCCTTCTTCCCATCTGCTTTATCATCACTAGTCACATCTCCACTCCTTATTACAATATTTATGCAAGGTCCATCGGTCCTTGGTTCAGTAGTCATCAGTTGGATGTTTTATGGTAGTTGTTGGTTCCTTTTTTCTTGCATTTTTTCCATAAGTATAGGACATTCTTCAATTACATGATCAAAATATTTGCGATACTTACATGTCATGGTAGGATTCTTACAGTCTCTCGTGAAGTGTCCTACCTAGATGCAATTATAGCAGATAATATGTCCTCATCCTTGACCAACTCCACCACCTCGACCAGTTGCTCGAACTCAACCTTTATAACCACCTCAACCACTATGTTGTCCATTTTCCTCATGTCCATGTTCTTCAGTTTGCATCCTATATGCATTAACACTTTGATCCATCATTAGTTCATAAGCTCGATAATTATTTTCATCCTGTCCCACTGATTTGTAGAACTTGCAATATAGGTTCCTTGGAGTCTGCACATACTTTTGAAACAGATAATAGTCTTCAGCATGATGTTTGCCCCTAGTTTTACATATCTTACACCATAAGCTGGATCCAAGATTCAAAGGATTCGGTGCTCCACTAGCCATGTAGTTTCTAAAGAGAGGACATTGTTCCTTAGAATGGCCTTCTCCTTTACACTTTGTGCACCATACTTCTTCTCGAACTTCTTTACTTTTCTTCATATCTTGTATCTACAGAGTCAAATTTTCCAGCTGACTCTAGATCTGCTGCATACATTGATATCCCCTATCAGCGAAGCTTATAACTTCATCACAAGTTCTAATGCTTCGGCTTGAGTTTCAATATTTTGTTGCAACAAAGGCAATATTATATGGAATCAACGTAGTTATAAACCACTCTTTATGTTGTTGTGGAGATATTTCGAAGCTCACCTGATCTAATAATATCTTGAATCTTTGATCAAATTCCCAAACATATTCAGTAGGCTTTTGTTTGATTTCTTATAGCTCTGTGGTGCACTGCGACTTGGACATTGACTTCTTGAATTATTTTATCAATGTTTTTTTAATGTTTGAAAATGGTTTGTTCTTATTTCTCAAATACTTCATGTACCATGTCAACGCTCTATCTCAAAATGTTGTAACAAGCTATGCTTTCTTCATATTTTCATCATGGACTTGCTTCGATGTCCATACTACTTCGCATAAGATCCAGAATTTCTCTGGATCCTCTGATCTGGTCCCTTTAAAAATAGGAAACTTAATATCATTGACCATATTTCTTTGCAGAGGGGGAGGGGGATGAGGGGTAGGGGGGATGGGGAAAACCATAAATACCTTGATTATTACTTGATTCTAGCTTCGACGAACTTTCAAGTTGAAAAGGTGAATATTGTGGGGTTACTTCAAGGTTCTCAGGATGGCTTTCTTCACTTTCAGACTCACTTAACAAAGGGCTATAATCAACTTCTATAAAATTCTTTCGATCTTGGTCACGAGATCTCTTTCTAGTGTTAATTCTAGATCTTTTTCCACTTCGTGTTGTTCCAATATATTCTTTGGGTTGTCTCCCAAACATAAGTAACTAATAATTTGACTACATTCGTAAAATCCCCTTTTCACACAAAAGCATCTTAATCCAAAGGTTCAGAGATTTTAAGAACTTACCTTGCGGTCCTTTGAAATTTTTTATTCTGCTTCCCTATAAGACACGATCGAGTCTACCACGAACTCATTATTGAATCCTCCTAATATACGATCAATCCAGAAATCAACAACTCTTGATATCCTATTGATAGTGTCCTTGAGTTGTTGTATTAATTCAGGATCCCACTCCTTAGGTTCGACACCTTTATAATAGTCTTTTCTCTTAGTCAATATTGATATCCCCCCATATAGTTCCACATGGAATGAGTCAAAGAATAATTCGTATTGATCTTTGAAGATATATTTCTCCAAACACCTTCTAGTTGAAAATCAAGTGTTTCTATTCTCATTTTTTGCAAATTCTTGTTCCTTCTGTTCTACCCAATCTTGAATTTCTTTCTTCGATGGATGCCACATAAGAAATATTTGAAGATATATTTATCCAAACACCTTCTAGTTGAAAAACAAGTGTTTCTATTCTCATTTTTTGCAAATTCTTGTTCCTTCTATTCTACCCAATCTTGAATTTCTTTCTTCGATGGATGCCACATAAGAATCCCTCAAATAGATCTCATTCTTGACAATGGAACCATTTGTTGGATTAGGATAGCTTGACCTAGGTTCAGATTTTATTGTGCACCAACAAAACCCTCAACCACTGGCCCTCTTGGAAACGACCTATAAGCATATCACAATCTCCCCTGAAGTGATTATGGGAGGTTGTGGAACCAAGTTTCTGCAGCCTAAGGGATGTTGCTGTTGGCATTATGGCACAGGTTTGGAGCTATGACACAGGTGTTGTCCTTGATGGTAACTCTCTTTGGTAACAGATCTCAGTTCAGGCTTTCAGAATGAAGGAAAAGACATATACGCAGTTTCATCTAGGCGAAGACGCGTATACATGCGGGTTAGACGTTTCAAAGGTGGGTGTGCGAATACACGCACTTCATGCAAAGAAAAGCGCGTATATGTTGGAGAACTTACCTTTGGTCTGTGGTAGTTAGTCCTTGGTATTTGAACCTATGGTTTTGGACCATGGTACCTCGTCAGACGTGTTGATCCCAAGTATTGGGTCCGTGGTATTGGTTTATTATGGTTTTGGACTGTGGTATTGTGGAAGGCCTAAGACTATAAAAGAGGAATGAGATCATTTGGCAAAGCATCATCTGAATTATTGTTGAATATCTCATAAATTCCTAGATCTGGAATTTTGGTAATTGGGTTATGGTGCAGATCTGGATCTGAATAAAGGAGGAACCTTAGCGCAAAGAGAAGGATAAGTTCTCTTGATGGATCATAATCTTTAAGCTTGAATGATAGTATCTCTGTATGATTTTGATCTGTTACATGTGGTGCTTGCTTGATCTATAAAACTGATAATCTGGGTTAATTGGTGTTTGAATATCTGAAAGAGCGAATTATTTTTATAGATCTGTACGCAGGTTCAGTGAAGTGAAGGTGCATATACACGTTGGTTCAGTGAATTAAAACAGCGTATACACAGGTTGTTCCATACGCAGAAGCGTATGCACGCAGGTTTCAGGCTGTTAAAGTAGCGTGAGTTGTGATTATTGCTGCAGTGTTCTGGGTTCAGATTTGGTGTGTGGTTACTATTACTGTGATCTGGGTACAGTCGTCAGAGAAGTGTTTATTTTGATTCGTAATGCAGAAATTCTTGCTTGATTGATGTTACTTGTGGATCTAGTCTGAAAATTTATGAAACGTGGTCCCTGAAAGAAAGAGAAGGTTGTAGCCTTCTGTAACCTACGTACTAGTATCTTGGCTAGTGCAAGAGCAAAGGGGGTTGTAGCTCCCTTCCAGGAGAAGCTGTTGTAACTCTCTGCAGGTTGCAGCGTTTATGAATATTTTCAGAAAGAGTTGTTTGATGCTTGCTACTTCTAGCGTATATCTTATTGCTATAGCGTTCTGGGTTCAGATTTGGTGTGTGGTTACTGTTACTGTGATTTGGGTACAGTCGTCAGAGAAGTGTTTATTTTGATTAAGTTTTGATTGGTGAAAAGGTGATTGGGTAATGCAGAAATTCTTGATGCTTGACTGATGTTACTTGTGGATCCAGTCTGAAAATTTATGAAACGTGGTCCTTGAAAGAAAGAGAAGGTTGTAGCCTTCTGTAGGCCATCACCTACGTACTAGTATCTTGGCTAGTGCAAGAGCAAAGGGGGTTGTAGCTCCCTTCCAGGAGAAGCTGGAAAACGAGATAGGGTTGTAGCTCTCTGCAGGTTGCAGCCTGCATACTGGTAAAGGGCTGCACCCGTACAATTGTAAAAAGAAGTTTCTAATTAAAGAGAAGATAGAGACGAATTGTAGCAGGTGGTTTTCACCCACATTGGGTTTCCACCTTATATCTTGTGTTCTTGTGTACGATTGTCTTTCTACTCTGTTTTACTGTTTCTGGTTACTAGTTATTTGCTTCTGAATCACAGATTAACAATCAACATCAGAAAGATAAAGTAAATTAAAAGTTTTCATTATATACGCGGGTTTCCTTCTACATAATTGCGTATATCTGCGGGTATAATTAACAGAAGTAGCGTATATCATTTGGTTTTGAAAAAAAAGGAATATTTGACTTGATAATACTGATTCACCCCCCTCTCAGTATTATTTCCAACAATTGGTATCAGAGAAGGTCCTTCAGAAGAAGCTTGATCGCTTGAAGGAAGATCGTTCATCATGAGCAACTACGAGAGGGAAGCATCAATCAGGCCACCGATTTTTGATGGGACAAACTTCGTTTATTGGAAGGTAAGAGTTACTGCCTATCTTCAATCTCTTGGTACAGAAGTTTGGGATATCATAGATACAGGGTATACTTTTCCATCAGCAACTCCTATAGATCCGGCTGAGAAGAAGAAATATGAAAAAATGCAAAGGCAGTCAATACTCTATTAGGATGCCTATCTCAATCAGAATTTGTCAAGGTAATGCAGTTTAAATCTGCAAAAGAGATATGGGACAAGATTTTTCTGAACTATGAAGGAGATGATCAGGTAAAACGAGCAAAACTTCAAACCCTCAGGATTCAGTATGAAAATCTCAGCATGTATAATGATGAAAGTGTGGCTAACTATTTTCTTCGTGTAGATGATATTGTTAATTGTATGAAAATTTTGGGTGAAGAAATAAAAGAGGCAATTGTGGTTGAAAAAGTTCTAAGATCTTTGTCCCCTAGGTTTGAATCTAAAGTTTCTGCAATAGAAGAAAAAGAGAATCTACAAAGCCTTAAAATGTCACAGCTACACGAAATTCTAACTACTTATGAAATGAGGAAAGGAGGTCCATCAGACAGGAGAGAAGCTACCTTCAAGGCTTTAGGCAAAGGAGAGTACTATGAGTCAGGACACGTGTCAGAAGAAGAAGAAGAATCAAATTTTGTCAGAAATCTTCAACGGGGTACTGGACGGTTCCGAGGTAAGTTACCTTTCAAATGCTTTTCTTGTGGAAGAGTTGGTCACTATGCTGCCAAATGTCCTCACAAGGATAAGATTGACAAAGGGAAGGAATCTGTTAGATGGAATAAGAAACAGAATGCAACTAAGAAAAGTTACTACACTCATGAAGATAGTGATGGCCTATCAAATAGTGACGAAGATGAACGAGGTAATGATTATAAACTTTTAATGGCCTTTGAAGATGATGATTACATGGATGCTATAGATGTAGATGGTTTTTATGAAGAGATTTCTCAACTCAAAATATGTTTAGAAGAAAAAGATATGATCATTGATACTCTGCAATTCCAACTTGATGAAAAAGAAAAATCTCTTGAGAAGTTAGAATGTGAAATTGTTGGCCTTAGAAAAGAAATTGAGAAAACAAAGGCTCTTTATCTTAAATTTGTTAAAGGATCTAAAACTCTGGATGAGATTATCAATGTACAACGTTCTCCACTAATCAAGACAGGTCTGGGTTATAATGGAGAAACATCTCAAGCATCCACCTCAAGGATTTATCTTGATGCAGCAAGGAGGAATGAGCAAAAGCCCAATGGAGATCACCAGGTAAAGCAGGGACAAATTACATCAAGAAAAAACAAAGACTAGCAGGTAAACCAGGGGCAATCCATCTTAAGGGTGAACAAAAGCTACAACCAGCCACAGGTAAAAACTTCTCAATTTGCTTCAAGAATGGATGACAATAGAAATTACAATCATTTGGCAGGTAGATTTGATAATCGCAGAAGTTTCTTCAATGGCCAATGTTTCTCTTGCCATAACTTTGGTCACAAAGCAGCCCGATGTGTTGCTTATAAGACAATCATGACTAGAGAAGCTCAAAAACAAAGAAGTATGACTGGGATTACGAAAAGGACCTATAACAACTTTTCGGCCCTTGAAAATGAAATTGAATGTTCTATTTGTAATAACTTTGGTCATGAAGATTCTGAATGCAGGAGCAGGTTTCGGTAGACAGAGGAACAAGCCTCAAGCACCAGAACATGGAGAATAAAGGAACCAAAAACAAAAAGATGTGGGATAGATTTTTATGCAGAAGGACAAGAAAAAATATGGTACATCGACAGCGGATGTTCGAAGCATATGACAGGTGATAAAGAAAAACTTGAATCATATATTGCATTAGAAAAGGGAAAGAAAGTTTCCTTTGGAATTGATACCCCTACAGCCATAAAAGGAAAAGGCACTGCTCAGTTGAAAGAAAAGGTCAAAGCTGGAAATGTTTTGTATGTTGATGGCTTGAAGCATAATCTACTAAGTGTCAGTCAGATGTGTGATCAAGGAACAGAGGTAATATTTCGATCAAATGGATGTAGTGTTCGTGATCTTGATACAGGAAAAACAGTGATCAAAGGCAGAAGAACTCCAAATAATCTATACATGTTTGAAGAAGGACAACAACAATGTTATTTGAGCAAGGATGATGAACATTGGTTATGGCACCGGAGGTTGGGGCATCTAAGCTTTTCACAAATAAGGAAAGCATGCAAATACCAGGCAGTTCGTGGTCTTCCAGATATCAAAATTCCAGACAACACCATATGCAAATCATGTCAGTTTGGTAAGCAAACCATAACTAACTTCCCTGAGAAGGAAGGATCAGCCAGCAGGCCTCTTGAACTAGTCCATACAGATGTATGTGGTCCATTTAGGACAAGGTCACCTTGAGGAGAATAATACTTTATATTATTCATTGACGACTTCTCCAGGATGGTTTGGTTGGGACTTATGAAACACAAGGACGAAGCATTCGAAAAATTCAAATCTTTCAAGGCCTTGGCTGAAAACAAATCAGATCACAAAATTAAGTGCCTCAGGTCCGACAAAGGTGGGGAGTTTACCTCAAATGAATTTTTTGATTTCTGTGAAGAACATGGAATAAGAAGGGAATTCTCTATAGCTAGGACTCCTCAGCAAAATGGATTGGTGGAAAGGATGAACAGAACGGTCCAACAAATGGCTCGTGCTATGCTTGATGAGTCTGGGACTCCCGCAACCTTCTGGGGTGAAGCTGCATTTGCTGTGGTTGTTATTCTCAACAAAACAAATGTCCGAGTGAACAGCACTCAAACTCCTTATGAGCTCTGGTATGGTGAGACTCCTTCGGTAAAGCATTTCAAAATTTTTGGAAGCAAATGCTATATTAAGAATAATGATGAACAGCTTGGCAAACTTGAACCTAGAGCAGATGAAGGCATTCTCCTTGGCTATTCTCCCCACAGCAAAGCATATAAGTGTTACAATAAAAGACTTGGAAGAATTGTTTACAGCATTGATGTAGTGGTTGATGAAAAAAGATACATTCCTAGGCAAGTAAATTATGAAAATATCGAAGAGGATGAAGACTACTCTCCAAATCAGACTGATGATGAAGAATAACCTCAAGAGGCATCAGAGGAATAGATAAGGATAGAAGAAAAGACTCCATCCAGATACGTTCAGAAGAATCATCCAGAATCTCAGATTTTGGGGTAGAAAGAGGCAGGTGTACAAACAAGAAGAACAATTGCAGAAGCCTCAAGCTATTTGGCATTTCTCTCCTCCACTGAGCCACAAAATGTAAAAGAGGCATGCAAAGATGAATGCTGGGTCAAGGCAATGGATGAAGAACTTGAGCAGATCGAAAATAACAACACTTGGGAGTTGGTTCCTAGACCAAAAGATAAGAATGTCATAGGGACAAAATGGATCTTTGAAAATAAGTTGAATGAAAATGGAGAAGTAATCAAAAACAAGGCCAGACTTGTGTGTAAAGGGTATGCTCAACAAGAAGGAATAGACTTTGAAGAAACCTTTGCTCCTGTTGCAAGACTTGAGGCCATCCGAATGTTCCTTGCTCTCTCAAGCTTTCAGAAGTTCAAAGTATTTCAAATGGACGTGAAATCAGCCTTTCTGAATGGAGATTTAGAAGAAGAAGTATACATTGAGCAGCCAGATGGTTTCATTCTTGGGAATGATCCAAATCTTGTATGCAGACTGAAAAAGGCTCTCTATGGTCTTAAACAAGATCCAAGGGCTTGGTACTACCGTTTGGACAAATACCTTCATCAACAAGGTTTTTCAAAAGGGTCAGCAGATAGAAATCTTTATATAAAAACTGAAAATGACAAATTGGTAATACTTGTTGTGTATGTAGGTGATATTATCTTTGGCAGAAATGAAGAAGCTATGAGTCAAAGCTTTGCCTTGGTGATGCAGAAAGAATTCGAATGTCTTTTCTTGGAGAACTGACATACTTTCTTGGATTGCAAATCCAACAAAATGAAGGCGGTACCTTCTTGTCTCAAACCAAGTACCTCAAGCAGATTCTGAAGAAGTATGGCATGGAAGATTCGAAACCAGTATGTACTCCTATGGTTACAGGATGTAGTCTCAGTGCAAATGATGAATCAACAGCAGTACATCAACCAACCTATAGATCTATGATTGCAAGTCTACTTTATTTGACAGGTACCCGACGAGACATCATGCATGCAGTGGGAATAGTTGGAAGATTTCAGGAAAATCCAAAGGAAACTCATCTTCAGGCAGTGAAGAGAATTTTCAAGTATCTTGAAGGAACTCAAAACTATGGCTTATGGTATCCTAGAGGTACAGATCTCACTCTTCATGCTTATACAGATGCAGATTGGGCTGGAAGCGTGGATGACAGGAAGAGCACAAGTGGTGGTGCATTCTTTATGGGTTCCAGATTAGTATCTTGGTTCAGCAAGAAACAAAGTTCGATTGCTTTATCTACAGCTGAAGCGGAATATGTGGCTGCTGCATCTTGTTGCACTCAACTTCTTTGGATGATGCAAACTTTGCAGGAATTTCAAATCACTTGTACACCACCTATCTCCATCTTGTGTGATAATACAAGTGCAATCAACATTTCAAAGAACCCAGTCATGCATTCAAAGACCAAGCACATACTGATCAAGTATCACTTTCTCCGGGAACAAGTGTTGGAAAAAAAGGTCAAATTGGAGTATGTTCCTTCTAAGGAACAAGTTGCTGATATTCTCACCAAACCACTGCCCAGGGAGACATTTGAATACCTCAGACAGAAGCTGGGAGTAGTTAGCATCATATTGCTGTTAAAACTCGTCTGTTTCAGAGAAAAATGGGTGTACGTGAGTTTCCTAAAAAGGATCCGCGTACATACCCCGGTTTGTGCAGAGACAGTCGCGTATATGGAGGTTTGATGGATATCAGTAGGGACAGGCTCTATTTGAAGATATTCTGATATGGGTTTGACAGAGACCATTCGGCACAGGTTCAGGGGGAGCAGATAATCTTCTAATAATGCATTATTGGCATTATCTTAGAAACTTTTGGTTCTTGTCAACAGCTGTTGTTGGTTTCAGATGGAACAGAGGCAGAGGGAGAACAGAAGGAAATCTTGGTTGCTGATCTGAATGGTGATTGACAGATGTTGCTGCTATCAATTATTGGTGACTTTCATAAGTCTTGTTCTAAATATTTCGTCTCTATGTCATGTATCTATTCTGTGGTATCTCTTTATGGTTTCAAGGTCATGTAACGGCCTATTTTTGGTTTCCCCTCTATGCCTGGGATGAACATGTAATGATCTTGGTTGTCATATGTAAATTTCTGACGTATCCCCACTTGATTGGGTGATGGTTGTATGTATTGAGTCTTTTGGTGATAGGAAGGTCTTTTATGATGCATAAGTTATGGTTCTTCTTGAAGAACATCTTTTGCAGATCTTGCCTACAGTCAGGGGGAGCATGGTCAGCACAGCAGGGCAGAAATTTCAGCATGTACTCAGGGGGAGCACAACCCTTTGCCCTTGATGACAAAGGAGGAGAATGAATTTGAAGATGTTGGGTTGCCATCAAGTCCAAAGGGGGAGATTGTTGGCATTATGGCACAAGTTTGGAGCTATGGCACAGGTATTTTCCTTGATGGCAACTCTCTTTGGTAACAGATCTCAGTTCAGGCTTTCAGAATGAAGGAAAAGACATATACGCAGTTTCATCTAGGTGGAGACGCGTATACACGTGGGTTAGACGTTTCAAAGGCGCGTGTGCGTATACACGCACTTTCATGCAAAGAAAAGCGCGTATATGTTGGAGAACTTACCTTTGGTCCGTGGTAGTTAGTCCTTGGTATTTGAACCTATGGTTTTGGACCATGGTACCTCGTCAGACATGTTGATCCCAAGTATTGGGTCCGTGGTATTGGTTTATTATGGTTTTGGACTGTGGTATTGTGGAAGGCCTAAGACTATAAAAGAGGAAGGAGATCATTTGGCAAAGCATCATCTGAATTATTGTTGAATATCTGATAAAGTCCTAGATCTGGAATACTGGTAATTGGGTTATGGTGCAGATCTGGATCTGAATAAAGGAGGAACCTTAGCGCAAAGAGAAGGATAAGTTCTCTTGATGGATCATAATCTTTAAGCTTGAATGATAGTATCTCTGTGTGATTTTGATTTGTTACATGTGGCGCTTGCTTGATCTATAAAACTGATAATCTGGGTTAATTGGTGTTTGAATATCTGAAAGAGCGAATTATTTTTATAGATCTATACGCAGGTTCAGTGAAGTGAAGGTGCATATACACGTTGGTTCAGTGAATTAAAACAGTGTATACACAGGTTGTTCCATACGCAGAAGCGTATGCACGCAGGTTTTAGGCTGTTAAAGTAGCGTATATATTTTGAGTTGTGATCTTGCTGCTTCTTTTTATTGCTGCAGTGTTCTGGGTTCAGATTTGGTGTGTGGTTACTATTACTGTGATCTGGGTACAGTCGTCAGAGAAGTGTTTATTTTGATTCAGTTTTGATTGGTGAAAATGTGATTGGGTAATGCAGAAATTCTTGATGCTTGATTGATGTTACTTGTGGATCTAGTCTGAAAATTTATGAAACGTGGTCCCTGAAAGAAAGAGAAGGTTGTAGCCTTCTGTAGGCCAGCACCTACGTACTAGTATCTTGGCTAGTGCAAGAGCAAAGGGGGTTGTAGCTCCCTTCCAGGAGAAGCTGGAAAACGAGAGAGGGTTGTAACTCTCTGCAGGTTGCAGCTTGCGTACTGGTAAAGGACTGCACCAGTACAATTGCAAAAAGAAGTTTCTAATTAAAGAGAAGATAGAGACGAATTGTAGCAGGTGGTTTTCACCCACATTGGGTTTCCACCTTATATCTTGTGTTCTTGTGTGTGATTGTATTTCTGCTCTGTTTTACTGTTTCTGGTTACTGTTTATTTGCTTCTGAATCATAGATTAACAATCAACATCAGAAAGATAAAGTAAATTAAAAGTTTGAATTATATACGCGGGTTTCCTTCTGCATAATTGCGTATATACGTGGGTTTCCTTCTGCATAATTGCGTATATCCGCGGGTATAATTAACAGAAGTAGCATATATCATTTGATTTTGAAAAAAAAGGAATATTTGACTTGATAATACTGATTCACCCCCCTCTCAGTATTATTTCCAACAGTTGCGATGTGGCACTTTTTTATTTTATTTATGTTTTAACACTTATAAATTGCTTCACATATATCAACTACTTCGCACTTATTGATTACTTCGCAAAATTACATTCATAACTTATACATAACATAATCATCCATAAACTTCAAAGTACTGAAATAAAGTGCAAATATTAAGAAACTAAACACATGAGACACAATTTTTACCATATTTTATCCCAACATGGGATTACGTCCACAAGAAATGTTGCTTATTATATAAAATTAGCACAAAAAATAGTTCTTCCCTATGCACAAAGCTACAGGGTGTCTACTCACTAAGCTACAAGCACACTCAACTGTAGACCCAAGCCCCCGTGCACACAGTTGCGGAGCCTTTCCCTTTCTCTGAACTACAGATCACAAAAATATCACATAAACATATATTTGGATCAATAGATGCCTTCCCCCTTTATTATTCATCCCTATATATACTATTACATGAGGGATTACATCACTACATTACCATGGACCCGATACCATGGTTTCCAAAATACAAGGGATTATGGCCCAAAACCAACAATTTTTACAATATTATATTCTTTTTACAAAAAGGAAGGGGCTTCACTGTGAAGCCCCTATGTTTCACAGTGAATTTGATGCACGGTCTCTGTTGTGATCCACTGCTCTCCTATGCAGCCCATTTCATACTCCACGACATCTTTTCTACTGCACGCTCCACAAAAATAGGGTTCTTGCCCAAAATTTGGACAAGTTGGGTTGTGCCCAACAATTCTAGAAAAGGATTCCTGGGATTCTATAGTCCACTTTAGTTTCCTGTCCTTCTTTAACATTTTTTATCTCTTTGACAATTTAAGCATAATTGGGTATAAACTTTCTCAAAAGGTTAATTCTTCCCAAGAAGACCTGAATTTGTTTCCTATTCCTCAGTAATGGAATATTGTTAATGGATTGCACCCTTTTGGGATCAATCATTACTCCTTGCTTTGCCATAATGTCACCTGGTAGCTTTCCTTCACTTAAAGCAAACTGAGATTTCTTAGGGTTTAAGTACAAACCATACTTCCTGCATTTCTTAAACATAAGTTGCAAATATTTAATGTTCACTTCATCTATTTTTTAGAAGGAAATGATATCTTCTAGGTAGATTACTACAAATTTATCTCATTCCCATACAAATGCTATATCCATTTCTCCTTTGAAAGTAACTCCTGCATTTATAAGGCCAAAAGGTATTCTGGCATACATAAACGTTCCCCAAGGGGTAGTGAATGTTATCTTATTCTGATCTCCTGGGTTTGCAACAACTTGGTTATATCGGAAGAATCTATCCATCATGGACATTTTGTCAAACCCTACTACTTTTTGTAGAATGTAGTCCATTTTAGGAAGAGGGTAATTATGTTTCAATGAGGCCTTATTCAGATTTATGAAATCAACACATAACCGTATTTCTCCATTCTTCTTCCTGACAGGGACTAAGTTTTCTACCAATTTTGTGTACCTCAAAGGCACAATTATCTTAGCCTGTAATAGCTTCTTTACCTCATTTTCAATTGATGGAAGTAATAGAGGATTGATCTACCTGAGCTTCTTCTTATATGGCTTCACTCCAATTTTTAAAGGAATTTTCTGTTGAATGATACTGGTGTTAAAAAATTTTAAATCATCACATGACCAAGCGAACAAATCCATATATTTCTTAAAAACGTCTAGATACATTTGTTTTTATTTTTTAGGAACTCTTTTAGCTAGCTTGACTACTCTAGTGTCTTGTTATGTACCAATATTACAATATTCTACGTCCTCCTCAATTTGTTGTTAAGTTGGCTTAGTAACCACATCATTTGAGTGGAAGATACTTTCTAATGGAGCTAACCCTCTAGGGATAGTTGTAATATTTGTGACCAACAATAGATTCCTCCATAAACTTGACCTTTTGTTCATGTGTTATCTCCTCATCATCCTAATCAATTACCGAGTTTGAAAAATCCCTAATAACCTCCATAAAGTGTTTGATTTATTTCTCATCTTCAAACACCTACTAGTGCTTCACATTATCTAGTACTGAAGGCTTGTACCTGACCTCAACTTCATATCTGAGTAAGGGATTTTAAGGAGGCTTAAAATTGCTAGCAACAATTTCCAAAGAGTCAACCATCTGATTTTTATCTCTGGGAAAAAATTGAATATTGAAGGCTAAGAAAAAAATTTCAATCATATCCCACACCACATTTCAATAAGCCTTTAGTCTTAGATTCTTAGTTTGACATTTATTTTTTATTTTCTTTACCACTAGCTATAAATCCCCAAATACTTCCAAGCACCCAATGTTGAGGTTTTTGGCAACTTGCAGTCCTAATAACAAAGCTTCATATTCAACAACATTATTGGTAGCTTCAAATTCTAGCTTGAAAGAGAGACGGATTAGGTTGCCTTCTGGAGATATCAGCAACACACTTGCCCAATTTCCTTCAGTGGAATAAGCACCATCAATATATAATTTCCATATTTTATTGCACTCCAATGATTTTTTATTCAGTTGGACCGAACATTTGACCTGGGTTTCATCCATGATTTTATCATTCTCTTCTAATAGCAAGAAAAAAAAATCCTTCTCTTTACTATACACAAGAGAATTATTTGAACAATTAACCTCTGTAACTATCTTCACGAATATAGATTCTTTGTATAATCAACGTTCTTCTCCACCCAACACAAGAATGATTGCATATGTCAGATCCAGTTTGATGGATCCTCCAATCTTCGATCCACGTGACCTAGACAAAATCATACCAAACCTTGCAAGTATGTTAGCAACTACAATGTCCATTGCTACACTTTTCATTGAGATTTGAGCCAAATTGACCACAAGGCCTTTAATCATCAACATGAACTTTACTCTCTTGAAGTCAAAGGAGTACAAATATTTGTATGGTTTTGTTATTTGCAGTCCCAACTGTTCCATGAAAAATAATGGCATTAGGTTATGAGACACTCCTGATTCAAGCATGCAGGTATGCAGTAGGAGATCATGAATCACCAAGGTGACATAGAAAGGGGTAGTGGAAGAATCTTGATCCTAAATATGGGGTCCAAACAGAACCATGGGCCTCTCTTCTTGAAGGTTATAGTTGTCTTGCAATGGGGCTATGGTGGGTGGTGTCATGAACTGAGATACTTGAACTTTATAACTGGGTTGTTTCAACAATTCAGTCAAAGGAAAAAATATTTTGACCTTTTCCAATTCTCTTTGAAGATTGAAGATAAAGGAGTTCTTATCAATTTTGACAATCTCATCAGGTTTTTTGTCCTCAGTATAGACTGGCTTTACTTGTGGGAGAAATTTCTTAGTCTCTGGGGCTCTAGATGCATTTGGTATGGGATTGGAGGATTCTTTTTTGGTTGGTGAGACAACATTGAGTGGTTTCTTCCCTTTACTTGTTAGCGTGGAGGAATTTGGGGGAAGAATTTATTCATTTTGATCTTGCCCCCAAGACATTTTCCTAAATGGCCTGAGATCATATTTCCTATGTAATTGGGCTTGCATGAAGTTAACAAACTGCTTACAATAGCCATCTATCTCATCATCATCCAATGGGGCAACCAAATAATCTCCTTCTAATTCATGTGCCTCTATTTCATTTTCTCCCTTAGAGAGGGAAGAGAATTGGTTTTCTTGGACTTCTATAGTTTTTTCAACAATCTCCTCAGGATCATCTTATAATTACAAAGGAGGCTGAATATGATCATGTTGATCTTTTATTTCCCTTTGTAGAAGCTGCAAGGGTGACTTCCTATATTTGGGGTTAAAAATTTTGTTAGGAACTGATTGACTCTATCGAGGAGGGTTTTTGGTTTCCAACTCCAATTTTACAAGATTACTACACAAATTCCTTATGAGCTTGTTCATCTCCTCTAGTTTTTTCTCTTGGATTTCCTTTCCATGACCTGAAGAACTAGCTTCTTCCTTTCCCCTCCTATCACCATATTCAACCATCCCTTTTTATATTTTCTAGTGGAGGTGAAATTTTCTTCAACTTTGAGGGCATCTATTTAAACTTGGTCTAGACTATGAGACTTTATTTCTCTAAGGGTAAATCCAAACTCTGGTTCAAAGGCTCCAGCAAAAACCATTGTGGCAACAACCTATGGGGGTTTAATTTTAGCAGCAAGGTTTAAATTCCTTATGAGCTTTTTCAACTCCTCTAGTTTTTTCTCTTGGATTTCCTTTCCATAAACTGAAGACCTAGCTTATTCCTTTCCCCTCCTCCTATCACCATATTCATCCATCGATTTTTCTATTTTCTAGTGGAGGTGAAATTTTCTTCAACTTTCAGGGCATCTGTTTGAACTTGGTCTAGAGTACGAGACTTTCTTTCTCTAAGGGTAAATCCAAACTCTGGTTCAAAGGCTCTAGCAAAAACCATTATGGCAACAACCTATGGGGGTTTAACTTTAGCAAGATGGTTATTATACAATTTATTGAATCTCCTTATAAAATCTTAAACGTCCTCATTTTGTTTTTTCTTCATTCCATTAAACTCTGTGAGGATGTACCCATGGTCTCTCTTCTCTCCTCACTTCTACATAAAATGGTTTCCCATCTCTTCCCAGGTAGTGATTGAAGAATTTGGTCGAGATTTAAACCATTTCCTAGCCTCCCCATCCAGAGACTAAACAAAGAGTCTTAACACTACATCCAGATGTTCTACATTCAGGTTTTTAGAAAATGCACATAAGGTTTCTATATGCCTTTGTGCTGAGATATCATCCTTTCCAGAAAATATTGGCATGATTTTAAGATAATCTTGTGGCATCCCATTCAGGGGTTGTTGCAAGTCAAGTAGATCATATTTATTTGGGAAAAAACTAGGGACAACCATATTTTGCAAGGGAGATGGTAGGAGGTTTATTGCAGGGCCGTGTTGAGGAGCTACATGAATAGTAGCTAGCTGGAGCTGAGGTGGAAAACTAGTGATGCTATGATTTTGGCTACTTATGAGAATATATTTGAATTATTCAACTTCTGGGAAGGTATGGAAAGTGAAAATGGGAGTACTGATAGAAGCCTCCTCGGATTTGACCCTTGAGGAAAATGAGATAAACAAATGGCAATGTTCTTCAAATTATTCCAAAGCTTTGGAAAGAGACTTGAAGCAGTTTATCACAACCTTATGAGAGTTGGAGGTTGACACTTCAGGAAAGGAGCTCACAAGATTTGGAGTGATGGTAGTTCTTTCTTTCCAAACCCTCCTATATATGATTTATTCAGGGTCAATAACTGGGGGAGTTTTTAACTAAGAAGTGTTATACCGAGTATGGGGTCTCTTGAAAGCCAAAGTGCTCAATCATGGATTTAGACAGTGGAGTCTCCGAGGTGAGAAATATTCAACCCACACCTCCTCTTACTCACCTAACGGGGGGGTGCATAAATTTCTTACAGATGGACAATGTTTTGATTCATCCTTGACAACGATGCCAGAAGATGTTGTAGATCCTAATGACAACCCCTGGGTTGAGGAGAGACCAGTGCCTGGGACATCTTGATGGGTGTTTGCAGGATTTGTTGGAATTGTTCGCTTACACAATATTAAACATATTTTGAAGAAGGATCACTTTAGAATCTTCTTTAATATGATAAATTCAATTCTGATAGCAAAGTAAAACTCATAGAAGCATTAAGGTCTGGTTTCAGTGCCAACATTACTTGAGCATATAGTTCATTAATCATTATACCATATGGAAGAGAATAATTATAGATAATTGAAACCAAACACACAGGGTTGAGTTTAGAATCTTGTGTATCAAACTTCAACATGAAATGGGTGAAAATAACACAAAACGACATGTTATATTACATGGAGCGCATATTAAGAATGTTAAATTTTACCAGTCATGAGCATCTTGAATCAACAGTATACATAGATGATTGTATGATTTCATAAAAAACACACCCAACACAACTACTATTACATGTAATATGAAAAGAAGAATGAATATAAACGGAATAAACACAAAGCAGAATACATCCTACAACCCATGTGAGTCAAAATCACGAAAAACTTTTATTAACCTTCAAACAGGGAATACATTTCCATTCACAACTGTAGAGCTTCCCTATTGAATCAGAAACTGGAACCCTTGATAATGTACCATAAACTATTTTTATAGGGCCTTGGAATGAGAACCCCTTACAAAATATTATTTCTTGATTTACCAATGATTCATCATAACAAAAAGATGCGATCATGCTAGTAGCACAACTATATTAGCTAAACCCTAACTAACTGGAGTTCATTACTTAAAATAAAATATTTACAGAAACATAAACAATGAAGGGTCATGATTGACATGATTTAAAATATCTTCAGTCGCAGTAGACCGGTTCAGGAGGAAGAGTTGTTGGATCAATGATCTAGAGTAGTGGAGGGTTGATGAATTGATCACATATTTTCCACAGTGCTGGACTCAGTAGAGGAGCATGAAAGAAAACCTACTAGGGAATCTTAATATATGTAATTCCTATGTAATTCATCCTTGGGGGAAATAGAGTCTTCACCAACCCCAACAGCTGGAAATCCCTCCTTAAATAATTAACCATAGTTTTAACATTCAAGGTATAATTCTTCTTGTGGGATGAATCATCCATTCTCTTGGCCTATACTAACACCTCACTGTATTGTGCCCACAGGATCAACACTCCTACGAGGTCCCAACAACTAGGCAATCTTGCTCATACCCTCTGCTTGTATTCTGAAACAAAGGTAGCTACATCCTTCTGTACTATCTATAAACATTCTTCAGCTTTATCTCTGGCCTCTTCTTTTTGGACTACCTTAGAGATATCTATGATTGCAAGTACCTGATCCATCACATTTATAGCCCTCAACTCACTGAGTAACTTTTCATTGACATATTGGATGAACTTTTTAGCAGTATGAGCATTCTTTTCACCCTCTTCCTTCATAGATAAGATGAATAACTCATAGTCTTTGATTAAATTTTTTTTATTAGCTATCAGAGATATGTACTCTCATTGGTTCTTCATCTCTATTATTAGTTCATCCCATATCAGTTTTTAGCTTAGAGGAGAGACATGTTTCTTTTATTCTGTCTTTGAGATTAGTGCTCTCTTGATTAGTTGTCTGTAAATTATGGCTGATTAGTTATGCATTGGTGCTGGCAGCCTCAAGCCATTTCTCCTTTTGTACCAGGGCTCATTGACCATTCTCCAAATCCATCTGCACCTTCTTGAGTTCCCCTTCTGAGAGTTGTAGCTTAGTGAGGGTCTTAGTAAGATATTATGTGGGATTTTGAGGATTCTCTAGCATAAGAACTGCATAAACGTGGGAGTCTATCTTCTGTTGAAGATTTTCTACCTGCTACTTGAGAACCGCTACCTCATTGTTCCTGTCTAATAGTCCCTTGGTTGGGATCTCTTTCTTTTGCTCCACTTGTGCCAGTTCTTTAGACTGCGCATGTTCACCTGCAAGCATCTTTAGCATATGCCTCCACTTCTGAATCTCAACTCTTGAACTATGGAAAAGGGTCTCAAAAGAAATTGTGTCTTTTAGGTTCACTCCTAGCTTCACAATTAGTTCCTTGAAGTTCTCTTTCTACATATGTAGAGATCTAGAATTGGCTCTCTCTTGCTTCAGATTTATTGCAACCTTCTCCAACAGATTCTTGTCTTCACTTATGGTCATGCCATTCATGTTTAACTTATTGTATAGAAATTCTCTCACCTGCCTATAGAAATTGATCTTATCTGGGAGAGGGACACTTTTCAGGTCTAAAGACACATCCAAAGCCTTGAAATGTGAACCTGATGGTAGTGACTGTGCCAAGGGGTGGTGCAGTGAAAATTTCATCAAGTTTCTCTCCAGGCCCATAGCAGCCAAGAGTCTGGTATGATATGAGACTGAATGTGATGTCAATTTTTGTTGCATCTCTTCCCTAATCTTCTTATTTATTTCTTCAACTACTTTCCTTGCAGGCCAAATGGGCTTTATCATAGTTGCACTCCCTGTAGAACTCAGAATGGTTACTTCTGAGGATAATGAGGAAACAACTTGAAGCGAATATTTCAAAGTCACCTAGAAGCTTGGCTAGTCTAGTTTTATCTCCACAAACCTGGTTTCAATTTCCTCTTCCTTTGCTTCCTAGGTTTTGGCTTTCTTGCTGGTGTGAATGTCCTCCATCTCCACGTCCTTGGTTTCATTCACAGTCCTTTTTTGTGTTGCATTTTATTGTTGGAGGCTCAATATCCATTTATGTGTTAATGGGCCATGAATCAAGGTTAGCCTTCCATTCAATATCAAGCCTATATTCATGATCATAATTTGAAGCATTAATTCTCCTTCTCTTTTCTACAATGAAACCATAAGGGTCGTAATGAAAAATATCCCCCATTTAGAAATTCATTTCTTTTAGTAACTCTTCAATTTCCTAAAAGGCCTATCTGGTGTTAACAATGAAAGGACCTACAAGCTTACCCAATTTGAACATATATCCATTTTTATCATGGAGAAAATGGGCTAGGTACACATTTAGGCTCTATCTAATAAACTATGGGGAAAATATCCTCAGTGGCATGAACACAGGCAGGCGATAAGGGGGAAAATCACACCCATAAACCCTAATCTCTATATATTCCTCAAAAAAATACCAGTCACCCACCCTGGTGTCCTTGCTGAGCTAGAGGATCTCTTTTTGTTGGGGCAGGATCCTTGGTGGGGAGACATTATGAATGATTTTGTAATAAATGGCCATGTAAGAGGATATAAATTGGGAGTAGCCCTCATTGTTTGGTTTCCACCTAACAACAACATCCAATCAAAGACTGACTTCCTCTGCTTATTGGGGGCCATCAAATTGAGACCTAGGCATTAAAATTCATCAACCTGAGTGTATAGGAATAAGTAAAACATTAGGGAATAGTATCTGAAGAATGAACTAGTAGAAAAGTGTTGCAGCTGGAACTTGATGGACTCATCTAGGAAGGAATGTATGTCAATCAGATGGCATGGCTACATCATCTGCCTCAAAAACTGTATAGTGGCTTTTGTAGCAATTTTGGCATCATCCTCTCCGAACATATGGGAAATTATAGTAAGGATGGGATGCACTGCCTCTATGAATATGGACACTGGGATAGTTTTAGTAACAAGAAAGGATTGGTGGTGAGAGGATAGAATAATTTGCAAGAAGGCCTGAAGTTCCAAAGTTGAAAGCAAAACATAACTATAGAACAAAGTGGCCTCAGTGAATTTTTCTAGTGTAGGAGAAGTTGGGTACACTAGAGCCTTCTGGTTTAGTTCAGGCGTCACCTCCAAGATTTTGTCTCCAGTAGCTGATATGAAACATTTCTTCTTCTTGATGTAGCATGCATCCAACCATAGGATAAAATCAGGCAAATGATAAACAAAAGGTGTAATTTGATAGTAGACGCCTAAGTCAACTACTTTGAAAGTCTTCCCCCCTGACATGATTTCCATACAGGTCAAATCGGAGATCCGAAAAATAATAAGGACATGAGGGATCATAAGTTTAAGCCTCCATGTCCATCTGTGATTTGATGTTGGAGGAGGTTTTGACTTCTTGGGATTTGGGGGTCTTTAGAGTTGGTTTCTTCATTTTTAACATGAATAAAAATAAGTTGCAGGTGGGGAGACTGTCAGGTTACCTAGTTCACTGGATGAGAGATAGAGAACGACATTGGTCGGAGCCTTGGATCCATCCAGTGGTTGAACATCGATGCAGACTATATCGAATGACGAGAGAGATTAGGAAAAAGAAACACAATTTAAATTCAAACTATTGCACCAGGAAGGATTTTTACAGGTAGAGGGGAAATGGTTGTCTAACATCATAAATGTCACAGGGGTGGACACGTGGCAGAAGATGATTGGGGAGGTGGCAGGTGGACGAGAGAAGGAGGGGGATTTACTGTTTACCTTCAACACTCACTTGTTGATGGTATTAGCAGGTCCATGGCATGGCGGGGGGGGAGATCAAGCTAAGCCCCCTAGAATCAATCTAGGTCGTCAATCAGGAGATCTCGCACCACTGACTTTCCACTCCAAGGGGTAGCGACAGTTTATTCACCACACAAATTATCCCCCGTAAGTGTCTCTGGGGACCGGTTGGGCACAGATGGATGAAAATACACCCTAAAACTTGCACAATCATTAACCCAACCATCATTCCATTGTTATTTTCTATTATTAAATTGTTGCGCCTACTTAAGGAAGGAGTATATTGATGTGAACTCTGAAATTAGAGGCTCCTAGTGTACCACTAGGACCCATAAGTGCACAAATGCTGAATTGATATGTTTTTGAGCCAGAGATTCTTGATGTAGCCCTTTTGACACACAAACAAAAGTAGGGTATACAAAAACATCAGGTCTGATTGGGGACAATGTATTGCACCCAATGCACTGAGAACCTACAGATTAGTGCCTTACTTGTTGTGCATGGATTCATTTTATTGAAACATTCATAAAACAAAAGCAGAAGAAGGTATAAAATTATTGGTATGTACAATGGCTCACTATTATGTACAGTGGGTTAAAATGGGGCTCCTTAATGCTAAAAATAGAGCTTGAGAAACTGCCCATCTATAGGCAGTCCAAGCACCTCACCATCTAAATTTTCTAGCAAAAATTATTGTTCCCCTTTGCTTCAGAAATATTGAATGGTCCAAACCATAAGGGATCAAATGTCCCATGATTTCCCTTATATTCTCTTCTCACATCCCACCTAAGCACCAAATTTATTGGATGTAAGGATGTGTCCCTTTCTTTTCTATCAAAAAGAGATTTCATCCTTTCCTTATAATTAATCAAATTCTGATTTACCTGTTCTCTGTTTTCTTGAAGTTCTACCAACTGATTTATTCTTCTGGTTAGAAAATTTGGCTCCTCCTCAACATCTTGTAGAATATTTTCTACAACCATTAAAAATTAGATAGAGAAAATAGTATCCTTCCCATACACCAATTCAAAAGGAGAACTCCCAATCGACCTCTTGGTAGTAACCATGTTAGCCCATAAATTGAACTTTAGTTGTGAGTTCCAGTTCCTCTAATTTTTTTAATATAGTCTTTTTCAAAATCCTTACTAAAGCTTTGTTGGAGGATTCACCCAATCCATTTCCTTGTGGATAATAGGTGGTGGAGTGACCTACAATGATGTTATACTTTTGGCAGAAATTAATAAATTCAGCTGTCTGAAATGCCTGGGCATTATCAATGATGATCTTCCCTTTGACAACCAAATATGGAAAAAATGTTCTCCTATATAAACTTGATGACCATTCCATTAGTTGAATTTATGGCTAGGATAACCTCTACCCATTTTGTGAAATATTCCTTCGTTGTGAGTATCCATTTGTGTTGACCACTGGATGGTGGGTGTATTTCTCTAATGAAGCCCAACCCCCATTTCCTGAAGGGTTCTTCCACAAACACAGGGATTGAGGGAAGATGTTCCAAACTCTATTTTTCTGTAAATATCTGACATTTCTCATAGGCTGGAACATATGTATGCACTTCACCAAACGATTGGGGCCAATAAAAACTTGATTTGAGAATTTTATGGGTTGTAGCTCTCCAACTATAATGTCCTCCACAGACACAATTATGAAACTCATCAATCACCTTATAAATATCTTCTTCAACCAGGCATAAAAGTAAAATCCCCACTGGGTTCTTCCAGTATAGTTGGCCGTTAGAAATATCAAACTTCTGGGCCTCCAGTCTCAAAGCCCTATATTTAACTTTGTCAAAATTTATTGGGCACTTTAGAAAAACTACATAATGGACAATATGTTTATACCAGTGTGATACAAGGTACTTCATATGCATTTTCTATGTTTAGGCCTCAAATTTTTGTTGTTCCTCTACTTTTCCACTTTCTTCATCCTTCCTTGCTAGCAATTTTATACCCAAGGCCTGGAAATTAGCTTCGGAAAATATTTTAGCTAATCCCTATCCCTTAATCAACTTGGTGGGCTTGATATCCATGTGATACTCCTATATCTTGGAAATCCGCGTGCCTCTTTTGCCTTCACTACCACCTTGCACAAGCATATCTTTCACAACAATTGTGGGAACATAAGCTGCTATATTTGACTGCAGAACATAAATTCAGAAAGATTTCAGGGCTTTAACCAAGGCATAGGTCTTTTTCTCTAAAATATTATATTTTAGCTTAGAATCTCGTAGTACCTGGCTGAAAAATGCAATTTGTTTCTCTTGTCCTTTATTATTTTTCTGCAATAAAATAGTTGTCATTGTGTAAGGAGAAGTGAAAGAAAAAATAGAAATGGCTTTTGATAATCTGAACTAGAAAAGAATGGGGCCTCCACAAAAGCCTTTTTAATTCTGGAAAAGGATTCATGTGCTTCTATAGTCCACTTTACTTCCCTTTCCTTCTTCAACATTTTTGTGATCTCTTTGACAATTTCAACATAATTAGGTATAAACCTTCTCAAAAAGTTAATTCTAACCAAGAAAACCTAAATTTAATTCCTTTTCCTCAGTAATGGAATATTGTTAATGGCCTCCTTGATCCAAGAGGATATTCTAGTTGCTCCAAGTTCAAAGGGTTCAGCTCTTTATAGAAATAATTCCAAGAAGTAGAACCCGTCGTTTTGAGACCAACAATACCTTCAATTTCTCATTTGGTCTCCGGATGAAGGAGAAACCATCCGTCAAAGTTCATTTTCAGGTGCAAGTCTTTAGGTTACACGGTGATATTTTTGGATTGATTGGTTAAAGGTTCAAATCATGGGTGCATTAATGGCACATTTTCAAATGTTAAACATAAACCTAAGGTTCATGGTGCTAAGGATATGTATATGTTTACATGGAATATGGGCGCAAAAGACATGGTCTAAAACCTAAAGTGCAAAGACATTACAATTGGGTGCATTATTAAAGTCATATGGTATAGTTATAATGTTAAACCTATGACAAATAATATCACAAAATATTATAAACTATATTGCAAATATAATGTATGGTGGCAATTATGCAATGGCGGAAAAATATGGTATAAAACTTATGCTATATTCCTAAGGTAGATGGAGCAGTCACCATCGAAACAGGTCCATGGCACGAAGAAGAGTTATGACAATCCATTCAGCATGAGGTTAATACATGCCAACACCATCAAAGCCACAAGTATGGAGGTGGCACGGAGCAGGTAGAAACCGCCGAGGGAAGGTGCCACGGGTTTGAGGTTAGAAAGGTCACCGAGAAGTGGTTATAACAAATGTTGATAGCGTGGAGATGTGTCACATGAACCTTGGACCGTTGGCTACACCATCAGGTTATAATGTTGGATATATGCGTAGAGTCTATGATTAACCATATGTATAAATGTTTGCGCCAAAGTTAGAACATATATATTAATGTTCATGGTTTTGTTTATATGTGATATGCTAAGGTTTAGCATGGTGTTAAAACCTCATTGCACCGAGAACTAGGTTGTTCAACCTAAAACCAAAAACTTTATTTGTATAGCCCAGGAGGTTCGACCCTGGAACCTGCTCGAGATATATTAAAACCTTAACCATTTCACTAGTGAAGGAAGGTGTGAATAGTGAGTTGCAGAACAGGGGTGTTGTTATTGACAATATTTATTCATGTGAGCATATCTTGGCCATCCTTGAGCCAAATTGAGAATGGAGACAGGCATTGGAAAGATGAGATAGAAGGAAACTTTTCTACAGTAACTAGTAGCCCATGTGTGCATATATTAGTTGGTGAAATTTCATGTAAATAAACTCTTTGGAGCATTTCCTAATAAAATGGACGCCCACTTGGAAGCGGACCCGGAGACATAGTCCAGGAGGGACGAACTCAGTCAACAATGTTTGTTGTGTTTTCATCTTTTATTGTTGTTGTTTATTCTTCATTTTAGTTCTCAAAGTTTGATTTTTTAAGGCATATTAATAGCTTAATTTCCCTCTTTCATTCACACATATGCAACCTTAGTTAATGTTGGTGAAATTGTGCAATAATCAATCTTATAGATTTCAGATCATATTTTGGTATTAGAGCAAGTTTGATCATGTTTAAGCAGGATATTTACCAATGTGAATGTTGACTAGATCCAGGTCGCAACGTGGAGAAGGGAAATTTGAAGAGATATATCCATAGATTGGAAAGAAGAAAGTGTCACAAAATATGGCAGGTTCAAATGGAGGAGAAGCTCCTGAGACAAAGGGCGAGGATAAATTTCAGCAGATGTTCCTTAATATGCAAAGGATGATTACAGAACTTTATGAAGACAAGAAGCCTAGAGATAGAGCTTCATCTTCAAAATGAGTGAAATGAAAAAGGGCAAGGAAAAAGTTGATGGTAATGAACATCCTTCTCCTCCATCTTCTTCTTCTTCTTCTTCTTCTTCTTCATATTCTGATCATTTAAGTTCAGATTTAGATTTTGAATCAAGAAGAAACATAAGAAATCTCATTTCTTGAAGCTTGATGTTAAATATGAATTTCCCATATACGATGGTGAAATGAACCCTGAAAAGTTAAATCACTGGATTAAACAACTTGAAGAGTATTGTAGAATTTAGAATATTGTTGATGATTCTGTGAAAATTCAGTTAGCTACACTTAGAATGGGGGGAACAACCTTGATATGGTGGGAGATTAAAACCCAATCAGATTTAAAGCATAAAGGTAAAATCATCTCCTCATGGACTAAGTTTATTAAAGCTCTTAGAAAACAATTCTATCCTTTAGGACAGATGCAAAAGGTTGTAATAGAATGGCAACACTTAAGGTAGGGTAAAGGAAAGAGTGTGCAAGAGTTTACACATGAATTCAGGAAAAAGGCTTTAGCACTTGATATTCCATTGAACACATGGGAAAATTTGTTAAAGTATATTATAATTTTGTATTCTTATTTGCAAGATACATTGCTTATGTTTAATCTAACTGACTTTGATGAATTGTGTGTACAATCCATTCATATTGAATCAGGTGGTAGACCTTTTTAGTTTTCAAAGAAACCATTCAAGCATTCAGAAGAAAAAGACTCTAAAGACAATAAAGGGAAGAGCAAATCAAAGGGGAAGAAATCAGAAACAAATACGAAAGAAGGAGAAAGGAATAATTGTTCTCATTATCAAAGGGTTCGACATGATGAGTCCAAGTGTTGGAAGCTACATCCAGAACTTAAGCCAAATAATTTCCTTAAGAAGAAGGGTGAGAAGAAATATAATGCTCCAATCCAACAAGAACTGGGATCAGACTCTGGTGATGAATGAAAGATAACCACTATGGATATGACATGTAATCCTTCTTAATCTAGCTCTAGTTATACTTGTTTTGCATCCTCTTCAAAATATAATGATGTGATTGAAGAAAAGAAGAGAGTTGAATTGTTTCATATCAATATTATCTCCGAGCACACTAAGATAGATACATTATTCGATACTGGATCACTAGAAAATATAATATTTTAGCAAATAGTAAGGAAATTGGGATTGGCAACTAAGAATCATCCAAAACCTTACCCCTTAGGATGATTAAAGGAAAAAACTTAGATGCATGCCACAAAAAAATGTTAGTTAAGATTTGCAATCACAGCTAATTTTGTTGATGAAGTTGATTTAGATGTGATTCCTTTAGACATATGTGGAGTTGTGTTGGGTAGTCCTTATCTTTATGATCGAGATGCCATATTTCATAGAAAGGAGAATAAATATCATCTTGTTAAGGATGGAATTGAATATGTTGTCAAGGCACATAAGATTAAAACAAGCTTGGATTTAATCAATGTAAGTCAGATGAAAAGACTCATAAGTTCAAGTAAAAAGTATGTTCTCATGTTTGTTAAGGAACAACCTAAAGATAAGTATGATTCTTTTCAAGGGTGTGATTCTCAATTTAAGGACAAGTTGGTTGAAATAGTTGATTCTTATAAGGAATTATTTAAAGAACCAAAAAGTCTACCTCCAAAACGAGAAATACAACATGAGATTCAATTACAATCTGATGCCCCTCTTCCGAATATTGGCATGTATCGTATGTCGGTCATAGAAAATGAAGAAATTAAGAAACAAATTCAGGAATTGATTGATAAAGGCTTTATTTGACCCAGTTCTTCTCCATGTGGATCACTGATCATTTTCGTGCCCAAGAAAGATGGAACATGGAGAATGTGTGTTGATTTTAGAGATTTAAATAAAGTCACCATAAAGAATTGGTATCATCTTCCAAGAATAGATTATTTGATTGATCAGTGAAAGAATGTTGTTTAATTTACAAAAATGGATTTAGGAAGTGGTTATCATCAAATTCATATTGCAGAGAATGATATATAGAAAACTGTATTTAAGACTAGACAGGGGCTTGGTTGGTTATGCCGTTTGGTTTATGCAATGCTCCAACAACTTTTATGAGAATGATGAATGATGTGTTTTGTCCCTTTCTTGATAAGTTTTTCATAGTCTATCTGGATGATATTCTTATTTTCAATTCAAGTTTGGAAGAACATGTAAAGCATGTTAAACAGGTTTTTGATGTGTTGCAAAGAGAGAAACTGTATCTAAAACTTTCTAAGTGTGAATTTGGAAAAACTTCCTTAATCTATCTTGGTTACATAGTTGGAAATGGGTAGCTTAAAATAGATCCAGCTAAAATTGATGTGATAGTTAAATGGCCAAGACCACAAAATGTGACAGAAGTTAGAAGTTTCTTGGGTGCAGTTTAGTATTGGAGGAAATTTATTTCTCATTTCTCTTTTATTGCATCACAACTTCATGCTTTAACAAGTTCTAAAGTTTCTTTCCAGTGGGGAGGAAAACAAAAAAAAGGCATTTGATACTTTAAAGCAAAAAACTGTGACAACTCCAATCTTAGCTTTGCCAGACCTTTAAGAGCCATTTGAAATAGAAACTAATGCTAGTGGGTATGCAATGGATAAAGTGTTATTTCAAAAAGGAAAGCCTATTTGTTTTCATTCAAAAACATTTTCTAAAGTAGTGGCTAACTATCCAACATATTAAAAATAATTGTTTGCATTAGTAGAAAGTGTTAAGAAATGGAAACATTATTTAATGGGCAGAGAAATAGTGATTCATGCAGATCATTGGCCACTTCAATACCTCCAACCTCAAACTAAGTTGCAGCAATCTCGACATTATAGATGGATGGGTTTTTTTGTACCAGTTCCACTTCGTAATCAAATATAAGAAGGGTACCACCAATAAAGTAGCTGATATTTTTTCAAGACCATATTTGAATGCTTCAGTTATACTTCAAAATAGTTCTTTAGCACATGAAAGTTACATTGAATAATACGCTGAAGATATTGATTTCAAAGATGTTTATGAATCACTAACTCATGGTGCTCAAGTGGAAGAAGTGAATTATCAATTTCATGAAAGGTTATTATACCATCTTGGCATGTTGTGCATACCACAGGGAGAAAGAGTACATATGATCAGGGAAGCACATCCTTCTCATGTTTCAGGGCATTTTAGTGTAGGTAAGACAGTGGCACAGTTACAAAGGTATTGCTATTGGCCTCGAATGAATGAAACAGTTGCTAAGTACATTAAAGATTGTGTCATGTGTTCAACAAGAAAACCAAGCAACAAAAAGTTTTATTTGTATATGCCTCTTCCAATTCCTTCTAGATCATGGGAAAATATATCTATGGATTTTGTAGGATGACTTCACATGTCTAGAAAATGGCATGATTATTTGTATGTTGTGGTTGATATATTTGGCAAAATGTGTATTCTTGTTCCATGTACAAAGCAAGTAACTGTTGAACAAACTACACATATTTTCTTTTCAAATGTATGGGTTCATTTTGGGTTTCCTACTTCCATCATTTTAGATTGGGACTCTCGTTTCATGGGAGAGTTTTGGTTCACTTTGTGGGGACTCATGAACACTAAGCTGAAAAAGAGCACAACTTTTCATCCACAAATAGACGGTCAAACACGGGTTGTGAACAAAACAGTGGTACATCTTCTCAAGGGATATTGCAAAAAACATCCTAAGTTATGGGATGAATCTTTACACTATGTCCAACATTCTTACAATCAGGCCTTGCATTCTTCTACAGGTAAATCACCTTTTGAGACATTTTTGGGTACCTTCTGAAATCACCAATGGACTTCTTTTTTGGTGAGGAAGCTCAAGACAATGGACATGGAGTTGTTGATAAAGCAATCAAGTTCATTCAAAGAATCCAAAAGATTCATGAAGCAGTGCAGGATCAATTAGAGAAAATTAAAGCCAGGTACAAAATGCGCCATGATAAGCATCGAGTGGATCACCACTTTAAGGTTGGTGATCAAGTATGGATACACATAAGCAAACAAAGGATGAAAGGTGAAGGTAAGAAGTTGAAACCGGTCAGGTATGGTCCTTTTGAAATTATTGAAAATATTGGGCATAATGCATTCCTGTTAAATTTTCCTCCATACATGCACATATATTCAGTCGAAAATGTTGAAAATTTAAAGTTGTATGGGCCTCCTATGATCATGATCTAGAGGAGAATGTTCAAATTCCAACTGTAGATGATTTTTCACCTAAATACATGAATGAGTTAAGAAGATACCATATTGGATAGGAAGGTCCGAACATCCAGGCGTGGAGATGTTGAATAACTTTGAGTGGGACTCTAAGGCATGGATCCAAGCAAGAAAAGGTGGATGGAGATCAGAACGGTGAGGGAGTTGTACCCTCACCTCATGTCTGCCTAAAACCAAACTTTTCGTGGTCCAAAAGCTTCTAGTGGAGAGGAATGATACAGGAGGATCCTCAAGTTGCTCCAAGTTCAAAGGGTTCATCTCTTTACGGAAACAACGCCAAGCAGTAGAGCTCATCATTTTGAGACTGGAAGTACCTTCGGTTTCTCATTTGGTCTCCAAATGAAGGAGAAATCATGCATCAAAGTTCATTTTTAGGTGAAAATATTCAAGTTACATGGTGAGATTTTGGGACTAATTGATTAAAGGTTCAAATCATGGGTGCATTATTGGCGCAGTTTCAAATGTTAAACATAAACCTAAGGTTCATGGTGCTAGGGATAGTATATTTTTATACGGAATATGGGCGCAAAAGACATGGTCTAAAACCTAAAGTGCAAAGACATTACAAGTAGGAGCATTATTAAAGTCATATGGCAGAGTTATAATCTTAAACCTATGACAAATAATATGGAAAAGTATTATAAACTATATGGAGGATATAATGTATGGTGGCAATTATGTGATGGCGGAAAACTATGGTATAAAACTTATGCTATAGTCCTAAGGAATATGGAGTAGTCACCATCGGAATAGGTCCATGGCATGAAGCAGAGTTATGACAATCCATTCGGCACGAAGTTAATACATGTTAGCATCATCGAAGCCACAAGTGCGAGGTGGCATGGAGGAAGTCAAAACCGCCGAGGGAAGGTGCCACAGGTTTGAGGTTAGAAAGGTCTTCGAGAAGTGGTTATAACAAATGTTAATAGCACAGAGATGTGTCACATGGACCTTGGACCATTGGCTGCACCATCAGGTTATAACTTTGGATATATGCATAGAGTATATGATTAACCATATGTATAAATGTTTGTGCCAAAGTTAGAATATATATATTAATGTTCATGGTTTTGTTTATATGTTTTATGTTAAGGTTTAGCATGGTGTTAAAACCTCATTTCATCGAGAACTAGTTTGTTGAACCTAAAACCAACAACTTGCTTTGTATAGCCCAGGAGGTTTGACCCTGGAACCTAACCGAGGCCAATTAAAAACTTAACCATCGTACCAGTGGAGGGTGTGAATAGTGAGTTGCATAATAGGGGTGCTTTTATTGATAGTTTTCGTTCATGTGAGCATATCTTGGCCATCCTTGATCCAAATTGAGAATGGAGATAGGCGTTGGAAAGCTGATACATAAGGCTTATTTTCTACAGTAACCAACATTGCCTCCATGCATAGATAAGTTGTTGAAATTTCATGTAAAGAAAATCTTTGGAGCATTTCCTAATAAAATGAACACCCACTTGGAACTAGACCTGGAGACGTAGTCCAGGAGGGATGAACTCCGTAAAAAATGTTTATTTTATTTGCATCTTTTATTGCTGTTGTTTACTCTTCATTTCAGTTCTCAAAGTTTGATGTTTAAGGAATATTAACAATTTAATTTCCCTCTTTCATTCACACATATGAAACCTTAGTTAATGTTGGTGAAATTGCACAATAATCAATCCTATAGATTTCATATCACTTCCACCCTTTTGGGATCAATCCTTATGTTATCACATTAACTCTAGTTTTTTTTTTAAATCAGAAAATGCTAATAGTTTCAGTGTCAACATTTTGGTTGTAATAAATAAGGAAATCATTGATAGTTGGGTTATTCGCGCTTTAATTTTCTGATAATGATTTTTGAATAAATTCGATGACAATGGGCTTATCAATGTTTTCGATAAAATTGGTGAGTTAAAACTCAATTTTTGCTATACAACGCAGTAATTTTGGGCATGCTTTTTAGACATATGAGAACGAATTTTATGAAACTAAAAGATGTTTTTGTCCAAAATGGACCCATTTAAAAAACCTCTCTAGGTTTTCTAACAAGTGTTACGGTTTGAAATATTCGAAGGGATATTTGAAAGGTTGTTTTTCAATATTTTGCAATCATGTTTTAGTAATTGTTTTAAAAATCATTTACCGAATAAATGAGAATGAATATTTCAAAATAAAAAGAAAATTTTTTTGCACAACAGACCCATTTACAAAAAAACTTTCTTGGTTTTCTAACAACTATCACGGTTTTGGATTTTCGAAGGGATCACTAGACCATATTTTTCAGGATTTCGTGAGGAAAAATATCATGGACATTTCTTGACTTGGATGCCACCTCACCAAATTTGACCTAATGATCCTTATCTCCAGCCATGACTCCAACAACAACATGATATTTAGATGCATATAGGATTGGAAAGATTTGTATGCATGTATTTGAGATATTCGCTGTGATATTTTGATTTTGTAATTAAGCTAGAAACTGGTTTTTAGTTAGTTTGTCTTTTCTATAAAGACATGGACTGTGTAATGAAAAAGAGGTTGGATTTTATTGTAAAAACATTAACATTATGGTGTATTTGAGAAGATCTTAAATATATTATAGTTTGATGAGCATTTGTAGAAAATTCATGTGTTGTAGTTCCCTATTTGCTATGTCTCAGTTATGAAAAATCTTCTTCATGTCTAGAAAATGTTAGTATCTAAGATTGGGATTCATTAATGCCCCTTTCTCGTATTTATCATTCAATATTACTTGTTTCTTCTATCAACTAAAATTCTATTTTCTTTTCAGTTTTATTCTTCTAAATTTCTCAAATTTTCAAAGGAGTTATTGCTACCCTAATTTTTGTGTCTTGCTCATTAGATATGTAGCATCATTTGATAAAACTAGATTCCATTCCCAATGGTGTGTTTTATATACCTCCCAACCAAATTTTTATCCCACAAACTAAATTTGGCCACAAAAATTAATTGTGAAACCTAATACTACAACGACCTAGAGTAGTTGAGTTTTAGGGAGAGATCCCTCTCAAGGTTGAAGGGCCGGCTTTCAATCTAAATGAGGTTCGAGGTTACCTTGGAGGTTTTCCCGCAACCTAGTTTCCTCTAAGTGATAACACCTTACTCCTCCCTTTTCCATGATGTGTCCCAGTAGATTTCCTTCACTTAAAGAAAACTCAAATTTCTTGGGGTTTAAGGACAAACCATACTTCCTACATTTCTCAAAGGTAAGCTACAAATTTTTAATGTTCTCTTCATCTGTTTTTGAGAAGGTAGTGATATCATCTAGGTAGATTACTACAAATTTATCTCGTTCCCTTACAAATGCTATATTCATTTCTCTTTGGAAAGTAGCTCCTGCATTTATAAGGCCAAAATGCATTCTGGCATACATAAACGTTCCCCAAGGGGTAGTGAATGTTGTCTTCTTCTAATCTCCTGGATGTACAACAACTTGGTTATATCATGAGAATCCATCCATCATGGAAATTTAGTTAGACCCTACTACTTTCTACAGAATTTAGTCCATTTTAGGCAGAGGGTGATTATCTTTCAGTGAGGCCTTATTCAGATTTCTGAAATCAACATATAGTCTTCATCATCCATTATTCTTCCTGACAAGGACTAAGTTTTATACCCAATCCGAGTACCTCAAAGGCAAAATTATCTTAGCATGTAATAATTTATTTACCTCCTTTTTAATTGATGGGAGTAACAGAGGATTGATATTCCTGAGCTTCTTCTTATATGGCTTCACTCCTGTTTTTAAAGGAAATTTGTGTTGAATGTTTTTTTATGTAAAATTTTTTCAAATCATCATATGACCAAGCAAACACATCCATATATTTCTTTAAAATGTCCATATACCTTTTTTTATATTTTTTTAGAAACTCCTTTAGCTAGTTTGACTACTCCAGGGTCTTGTTATGTACCAATATTATGATCTTCTACATCCTCCTCAATTTACTATCCAATTGGATTAGAAGCCACATAATTTGAGTGGAAGAGCCTTTATAATGGGACTAAACCTCTAGGGATAGTATTTCCATTTAGCTATAAGATTTTGTGACCAACAATAGATTCCTCCATAAACTTGACTTGTTGTTCATATGTTATCTCCTCATCCTCCTGACCAATTACTGAGTTTGAAAACTCCCCAATAACCACCATAAAGCATTTGATTTGTTCCTCATATTAAAACACTTGCCAATGCTTCACATTGTTTGGTACTAAAGGCCTATACCGGACCTCAACTTCAAATCTGAGTAAGGGGTTTTGAGGAGGCTTAAAATTTGTAGCATCAATTGTCAAAGAGTCAACTATCTGATTTATTTCTCTGGGAAAAAATTGAATATTGAAGGCTAAGAAAAAAATTTCAATGATATCCCACACCTCATTTCGGTAAGATTTTAGTTTTGGATTCTTGGTTTGACATTGATTTTTAATCTTCCTAGCTATCAGCTTTGAATCCCCAAACACTGCCAAGCACCCAATGTTGAGGTTTTTGGCAGCTTGCAATCCTAACAACAAAGCTTCATATTCAACATTATTGGTAGCTTCAAGTTATAACTTGAAAGAGAGAGGGCTTAGGCCACCTTCTGGAGATATTAACAACACACCTACCCCATTTCCTTCCCTAGAATAAACACCATCAAAGTATAATTTCCATATTTTTTTGCACTCCAATGATTGTTTATTCAGCTAGACCGTACATTGCACCTGGGTTTCATCCATGATTTGATCATTCTCTTCTAATAGAAATAAAGAAAAATCCTTCTCTTTACCATACATAAGAGAATTATTTGAACAACGACCTTTGTAAATGTCTTCACGAATCTATATAATCTATATTCTTTGTATAATGGACATTCTTCTCCACTGAACACATGAATGGTAACATATGTCAAACCAAGTTTAATGGATCCTCCAATTTTCGATCCCCATGACTTGTAAAAAAATCATACCAAATCTTGCAGGGATTTCAACAACTACAATGTCCATTACCACATTTTTCACTAGGATTTGAGCCAAATTGATGACTAGGTCTTTAATCATCGACAAACACTTTACTCTCTTAGAGTCAAAGGAGTACAAATCTTTGTATGGTTTTGTTATTTGTAGACCCAACTGTTCCATGACAGACAATGGAAACAGGTTACGAGACACTCCTAAATCAAGCATGAAGTTATGTAGTAGGAGATCATGAATCACCAAGGTGACATAGAAAGGGGCAGTGGAAGAATATTTCTCCTCAACATGGGATCCAAACACAACCATGGGACTCTCTTCTTAAAGGTTAAGGATTTCTTACAGTGGGGCTATGGTGGGTGGGCTCATGAACTAAGATAATTGAGCTTTATAACTAGGTTGTTTCAACAATTTAGTCAAAGGAACAAAGATTTTGACTTTTTCCAATTCGCTTTGAAGATTGAAGATAGAGGGGTTCCTATCAGTTTTGACAATCTTAGAAAGTTATTTATCCCCATTACAGATTGGATTTACTGTTGACTATAATTTCTTGATATTTGGGGCTCCAGACTCATTTGGTATGGGATTGGAGGATTCTTTCTTGGTTGGTGAGACATCATTGAGTGGTTTCTTCCCTTAATCTATTAGCTTGGGGGAATTTGGGGGAAGAATTTATTTATTTTGATCTTCCCCCTAGACCATTTCCTAAATGACCTAAGATCATATTTCCTATGTAATTGGGCTTGCATGAAGTTAGAAAACTACTTGCAATAGCCATCTATCTCATCCTCATCCAATGGGGAACCCAAATCATCTCCTTCTAATTCATGTGCTTCTATTTCATTTTATCCCTCAGAGAGGGAAGAGAACTGGTTCTCTTGGACTTCTATAGTTTCTTCAACAATATCCTCAAGATCATATTCTAAGTATGAAGGAGGTTGAATATGATCCTGTTGATCCTTTCTCTCCCTTTGCAGAAGTTTCAAGGTCGACCTCCTATATTGGGGGTTAAAATTTCTGTTAGGAGTTGGTTGACTCCGTCGAGGAGGGTTTTTTTTTTCCAACTCCAGTTTTACAAGCCTATTATACAAATTTCTTATGAGATTGTTCATCTCCTCTAGATTTTTCTATTGAGTTTCCTTTCCATGACCTAAAGAGATAGCTTCTTCCTTTCCCCTCCTCCTATCACCATATTCAACCTTCCCTTTCCATTTTCCAGTGGAGGTGAAATTTTCTTCAACTTCTAGGGAATCTATTTGAATTTGGTCCAAAGTACAAGACTTTCTTTCTCTGAGGGTAAATCCAAACTTTGGTTCAAAGGCTCCAGCAAAACCCACTTTGGCAACATCCTGTGGGGGTTTAATTTCAACAGGAAGGCTATTAAATAATTTATTGAATCCCCTTATAAAATTTGAAATGTCCTCATTTTTTTTCTTCATTCCATTAAAATTTGTGAGGATGTACCCATGATCTCTTTTCTCTCCCCACTTCTGCATAAAAGAGTTTTCCATATCCTCCTTGGTAGTGATTGAAGCATTTGGTATAGATTTAAACCATTTCCTCTCACCCCCCCCCCCCCCCCCCACCATCCATAGACTGAACAAATATTTTAAACACTACATCTAGATGTTCTACATTCAGGTTTTATGGAAATGCACAAAAGGTTTATATATGCTTTTGAGCTGATATATCATCCTCTCCAGAAAATCTTGGCAGGAGTTTAAGATAATCTTGTGACATCCCATTCATGGGTTGTTGCAATTCAAGTGGAGCATATTTATTTAGGAGAAAACCAAGGACATCCATGTTTTGCAAGGGAGGTGGTAGGAGGTTTATTATAGGGCCTTGCTGAGGAGTTGTATGAATAGTAGCTAGATGGAGCTGAGGTGGATAACTAATGATGCTCTGAGTTGGGCTAATTATGAGGCTATATTTAACTTCTTAAACTTATAGGAAGGTATGGAATGTGAAGAGTGGAGTACTAACAGAAGCCTCCTCATATTTAACCCTTGAGGAAAATGAGTTAAATAGATGGCAACATTCTTAAAATTATTCCAAAGATTTGGAAAGAGACTTGGAGTAGTTTATCACAACCTTCTGAGAGATAGAGGTTGACACTTCAAGGAAGGAGATCACAAGATCTGGAGTGATGGGATTTCTTTATTTAAAACCCCTCCTGTATATGATTTTTTCAGGGTCAAAAACTGGGGGAGTTTTTAGATGAGAAGTGTCAGACTGAGTATGGGGTCTCTTGAAATCTAGGGTGCTAAAACATGGATTTAGAAAATGGAGTCTCCAAGGTGATAAACCTTCAACCAACACCCCCTCTTGCTCATTTGATTGATTCATCCCCAACAACGACACCAGAAGATGTTGTAGCTCCTAGAGACAGCCCCTGGTTTGAGGAGAGACTAGTACCTAGGACATATTGATAAGTGTTTGTAGGATTTGTTGGAATTGTTCACTTACACTCAATATTAAACATATTTTGAATAAGGATCAATTTAGAATCTTCTTTAAGATGAGAAATTCAAATCTAACAACAAAGTAAAACTCATAGAATCATTAAGGTTCGGTTTCGGTGGCCAACATTACTTGACCATGTACTTCATCAGTTATTATATCATATGGGAGAGAAGAATTATAGAGAATTGAAACTAAACACACAGGGCTGAGTTGAGAATCCTATGTATCGTACTTCAACATGAAACGGGTGAAAAGAACACAAAATGACATGTTATATTACATGGAGCACATATTAATAATGTTAAATTTTACCAATCATAGGAATCTTGAATCAACATTATACATACATGAATATATGATTTCATAAAAAACAAATCCAACAACTACTATTACATGTAATATAAAAAGAAGAATGAAGATAAATGGAATAAACACAAAGGAGAATACATAATACATCCTCATATGAGTCAAAATCAGCAAAAAAAATTCATTAATCTTCAAATAGCGCATACATTTCCATTCACAATTGCAGAGCTTCCCTCTTGAAACAAAATCTATAACCCTAGACAATGTATCGTAAACTATTTTTATAGGGCCTTAGGATGAGAACCCCTTACAAAAAATTCTTTGTTGATTTACTAGTGATTCATCATAACAAAAAGATGTGAGTGTGCTAGTAGCGCAACTATATTAGCTAAACCCTAACTAACTGAAGTTCATTACTTAAAATAAAATATTTACAAAAACATAAACAATGAAGTGTCATGATTGACACGATCAGAAATATATTCAGTGGTGGTAGATTGGTTCAGGAGGAAGAGTTGTTGGATCAATGATCTAGAGTAGTGGAGGGTTGATGAATTGATCACATCTCTTCCACAACTCTAGATTTGGTAGAGGAGCACAAAAGAACATATGATAGTAAATCTTAATATTTGCAAGTCCTATGTAATTTATCCTGGCGGGAAACAGATTCTTCACCAACCCCAGAAGTTGGAAATCCATCCTTAAAAAATTGACCACAGTTTTACCCTTCAAGGTATAAGTCTTCTCGTGGGATGAATCAACCCTATTCTTGGCCTCTACCAACATCTGATTGAATTTCTCCCACGAGATCAACACTCCTACGAGGTACCAACAACAGGGCAATCCTGCTCGAACCCTCTACTTTTGTTCTAACCAATCAAAGGCAGCTACATCCTTCTCTACTATCTCTAGATATTATTCATCTTTAGCTCTAGCCTCTTATTTTTGGACTACCTTAAATATATTTATGATTTTAGGCACCCGATACACCACATATATAGCCCTCAACTCACTAAGTCGCTTTTCATTGACATATTAGATAAACTTCTTAGTAGTCTGAGCATTATTTTCACCCTTTTCCATGGAAGATAAGATGAAGAACCAATAGTCTTTGATTACAACTTTTTTCTCAGCCATCAAAGTTATGTACTCCCAGTGGCTCTTCATCTCTATTACTAGTTCATCCCATATCAGGTGTTTAGCCAAGAGGAGAGACATGTTTCCTTTCAGTCTGTCTTTGAGCTCAATGATCTCTTGATTAGCTGCCCACAACTTCTGGTTGATCAGTTTTGCATTGGTGCTGGTAGTCTCAATTTGTTTCTCCTTTTATGTTAAGGCTCATTGGGCATTGTCCAAATCTATCTATACCTTCATGAGTTCCCTTTCTAAGAGTTGTAGCTTGGTGAGGGTCTTAGTACATTGTTATGTAGAATTTTGAGGATTCTCTAACACGAGAACTGCACAAATGTGAGAGTCTATCTTTTGCTGAAACTTTGTTACCTGCTTCTTGAGAGCCACCACTTCATTGTTCTTGTCTATTAGTTCCTTGGCCAGGATCTCTTTCTCTTGCTCCACCCATTCTAGTTCTCTAAACTGCACATGTTCACTTACAGACATCTTTAGCTTATGCCTCAACTCGTGAATCTCGACTTTTGAACTCTAGAGAACAGTCTCAAACATTAGAGGAAATTTTATCCTAAAAGTGGCATTCTAAGGAATATAATAAAATAATAGTTAAAATAATAAAATAAGAGTTATGAATTTTGGAGGGAAAAGAAGAAAACTATTTTTTTTTTAATTGTATTGTTTGCTTATATCCTTATAGGTTTACTCAAATTTCATGTGTAGACACTTGTTGGATGCATAATTGAATTCCACATCCAACGAGTACCCATTATGCATACTTTTGAGAAGACCCACATTGATACAATTTGAACATACATTAGAAAATAATGTTCAACATGATTTTTTAATGTATCTTCAATTTTTATCAATGTGGGTCTTGTCAAAAGTATGCATATTGGGTACTTGTTGGCTGTGGAATTTAATTTTTCATCCAACAAGTGTCTACTGTTGAAATTTTAATAACCTATAAGGAGTTATGTCAACAATATAATTAAAAAAAAACAGTTTTTCTTCTTTTCCCTCCAAAATATTTACATGTACCTCTTTTAAATTTAAAGGATTTTGATTGGTTTACATATTATGACATGGAAATTATATAAAATTTCATGGGCACTTTTAGGATGAAATTTCCTCTAATGAGCAACTTTGTCTTCTCGGTTCACTCCCAGTGTCACAGTTATTTCATTGAAGTTCTCATTCTACATATATAGGGCTCTACAATTGGCTCTCTCTTGCTTCAACTTTGTTGCAACCTTCTCTAGCAGCTTCTTGGATTTACTTATGGTCATGGCATTCCTGTTTAACTCATTGTATAACATTTCTCCCACCTACCTATGGAAGTTGATCTTGTCTGGCAGAGGAACACTTATTAGGTCCAGAGACACATCCAAAGCCTTAAACTGTGAACCTAATGGTAGTGACTATGCCAAGGGGAGGTGTAGTGAGAATTTCATCTGGTTCATCTTCAAGTCCATAGAATCTAGGAGTTTGGTCTGATATAAGAACAAATGTGATTCCATTTGTTGTTCCATATCTTACCTAATATTCTTATTTCTTTCTTCGATTTCATTCCCTGCATGCTAAATGGGCTTTGTCATAGTTACAATCCCTGTAGAACTAAGAATGGATACCTCTGAGGATGATGAGGTAGCAACTTGTAGTGGATCTTCCAAAGTCACCTAAAAGCCTAACTGGTCTGGTTTTATCTCCACCAACCTAATTTCAATTTCCTCTTCATTTGTTTTCTGGGTTTTAGATTTCTTGTTGGCCAAAACGTCCTCCATCTCCATATCTTCAGTTTCATCCATGTTCCTTTTATGTACCTTGTATTTTACTGATGGAGTCTCAATATTCATTTCTGTGTTAATGGGCCATGAATCAAGGTTAGACTTCCATTCAATCCCAGGACTAGATTCATCATCATAAGTTGAAGCATTAATGGTTTGTCTCTTTTTTGCAATGACACCATGAGGGTCATAATGCCAAATATCCCGCATTTCTAAATTCATTTCTTTTAGTAACTCTTAAGCCGCCTAAATGGTTTTTCTGGTGTTAAACATGAAAGGACCTACATGCTTACCCAATTTGAACATATACCCCTTTTTAGTAGGGACAAAATGGGCTAGGTCCACATTCAGGCTCTATCTAATAAACTCTAGGGAAAATATCCTCATTGGCATGAACACATGCATGCGATAAGGGGAAGCTCACACCCATAAACCCTAATCTTTGTATATTCATCAAACAAATACCATTCACCCACCCTGGTGTCCTTGATGAAATGGAGGATCTCTTTTTGGTTGGGCAGGATCCTTGGGGGACAGACATTATGAATTATTTTGTAAGTAATGGCAATGTAAGACAACATAAATTGGGAGTAGCCCTCATTGTTTAGTTTCCACCTAAAAACAACATCCTAGTCAAATATTGACTTGCTCTGCTTGTTTGGGGCCCTCAGATTAAGACCTCAGCACTCAAATTCATCAACATGAGTGCATAGGAACAAGTAAAACATTAGTGAATAGTATCTAAAGAATGAAGTTCTAGAAAAGTGTTGTCATTATGATGCATGTGTTGTCCTTGATGGAAACTCACTGGTAACAAAAAAAGTACATGGTAACTAGCTGAATCCACAGGTCAGTTTAGAGGTGACAGAATGATGGAACAGAATACCAGAATGATGGGTCAAATGTTTACAGATTAAAATCAGAAGTTTGATACGGGGAGATTATTTGCATTATTAGATGAGTTGTCCTTGGCGACAACCTATTTGATGAAATGGAATCATGTTTGATAAGTTGTCTTTTGATCTACTTGTTAAATATATAAACATGATGTGTTTATAGATGTGACAAAATGCATGGAAGTTTTGTTTACAGATGTGATAGAATGCATGGTAGGTTGTGTTTACAGATGTGATGGAATTCATGGCAGTTCAGAGGAATTAGTTCAGAAGAATGATAAAGTTGGATGTTCAAGAATTATATGTGGGTTCTATTAATCCAAGTCATGTATGCACGCGTGTTCAGTATGTTAGCACTCTATAATTTTCTGAGGTTGTAGAAGAAAATTGCAAAGGTAACGACAAACCTACTTTGGAAGCTGGGATCTAGCCCTGCCAACTTCAGCGAGGGCTCACTTTGTAAGATTTAACTTTGGTGTATTGAATATCAGGCTAGTTATGAGGTTTAAGGTTTGATTTGTATTTGAATGTTTGGTTGATAACTAGATTACCATTGGGCTATGGAATCTATTTCATAAAGATGGATAGATTTCAGTGTTTACAGATAGAACTCACAGGGCAAGGTTGACAACCTGATTGGATTCTTAAGTTTATGAGATGGGGAAGGAAGAATAGATTAAGATTCACTTTAGATATAGAGCATTGTTACCTGAATTCTATATTTAAAGTTCAGTGGAAAACATGGAAATTATTCAAAGCTGGGAACAAAGTGTAGATTTAAACAAATTATGTCCTTTAATTATATATTGAATAATTCATATTAAGAAACAAATATATGTGATAAACAGAGAAATATAAACACATAGAAATATAGAGGCACCTCATAAACAACTTGACACAAGAATCCTACGAAAGAGATTTTTATATTACTGGTAAATCTGTTGATGCTTCAACAATGTACAATAGTGTTCTTTTGTATAAAAACCAACCCTTAATACTTTTGAAGATGAAGTATTCATAATGTATTTACAAAAATATTCTGTCAAAACTGACTTGGATGTATCCAAAAATTATTTAAATGAATCTATCTAACTTATTACAAAAATTTCAGGGAAATTCAAACTATCTAAATTGGTGGCACTAAATTGGTGGAACAGTCGGTTGTCTGGCCCTCAAATTCTGTTGTGTTGTTGACGTTGAGCTGTGTAGCCAAACCTTTTTTTTACTCTAGTAATTCACATAGTTTATCCTAGCGTTGTTCACTCGGGATAGTTGTCTTCGGTAAATTTTTGTAAACTTTGTCAACTTCAATACATTTAGCAAATGTCATCTTAGAAATGAATATGTGTTTAATTGCATACTGAATGTCCAGGTCATATGCCAACGTTTCCAAGAACGCCTTTCCTATCATACTGAATCTTCCACCTGCAACCATTGAACTGTCTCTCGCCTTGGTCATTAGTTTCTCATTGTAATTGAACCACGTGCTGAGCTTATCATTAATAACTAATAAATTTGGAAGTCCTTTCTTATAGAAGGGTTCTAGCTTGGTGAAGAATCTCTATACACCAATGTCCATAATTTGACATTTTTCTTCAAGATGTCTCATTAGATTTCTCTTAGTCAACACCTTCTTGACTTCCAATATTGTTTCTGTCTTGTCTTCAATCTCTAACTCTTCTAATTCCTATTTGTTTTTGGAGTTAAGGAACTTGATGAGCTCAGTGGCTTCACTGGGTTTGTCACCCAACTGCTTTTTTACTTCTTCGATGGCTTCATTGGACCTTTGAATCAGTTCCTATTGTTGAAAATTTATTTGTATTGAAGGCCAAATGTCTATCATGTCTTCATTGATTCGCTTCCAAATATTCTCTTTTACCTGTGCCAATGTATTACCCATGGCACTGTCTTTTTCCATCTTCTGCAATCTTTGGGACAATGTTTGGGATCTCTATACTTCTGTTAGGAGGGAATTCTCAAATCTTACTTTCTTCTCCTGTAGGACTTTCACCTCCTGTCTTAGTTTCTTTATCTCTTCTCCCTGTATAGACATGTTTTCCATGGATTCAGTCAACTTAATTGAATCATCTACCACTGATGTGGGAATTATTGTAGAAGAGGACGTTCTTGTTGTTATGGATGTTGTAGGGATACTTGTTTGAAGTAGAGATGCAATTGGTACTGCATCAAGAGGAACTACTACTAGTTGTAAATTTTGTTCCTTTTCTTTGATCAACTTGTCCATCTCTTCGATCTATGCACTCTGCTCCACTAGGAGCTTCATCATCTCTTCTTTTTGTAACTCTATCTCTCCTAGCTCATTTTCTTGGGGATCTTCAATAGCAGGTAGCTTCAATTGCTTCTTCAAGGCTATCATGTTAGCATTCTTCTTCTTAATTATCTCCTCCATGGCCTTTGAGTTACCAGGATCAAAACCTTCTTTAATCACCATTTCCTCCAAATGTTTGATTTTGTTGTCTTTAGCGAGGGATGGAACTTTCTCCAATTTAAGCTGAGACTGAACATTGTTTAAAGAAAGTTATAGTTTGGAAGCAGTGAGAGCAGCTTGTGTAAAGGTTGAGTAGACCATTTCTCCAGTTTTCTTGTGTATATCCATTTGATCCAAAGGATGAACATACTTTGCCTCAAACTCAAAGGTAGTTTGTTTGAATTTTGTTGCTGACTTTGGTTGTGGAACATGCACCTATAAGAATGTCATATGCATTCTTCCCTTTTCTGTGTCATAGGCTGAAATGAGCTTGCAATGGATTGAGGAAGACTCCTTCCTGAATTAAGCAGAGATGTTTTCATGAATGGCTTCATTCCTCTATTTAATATCTTTATATCTCTAGAAAATATCCAGCTGCCTGTGTTCTGTAGATGACTCTGGTGTGTGAGGTATTGTAGATGGAATCTCTTTAGTAGTCAAGGATGATGGAGAATCAGTAGTACTGTTATCAAACTTAAAAGTTTGAAAGCCTGAGAGTACAATGGTACCCTGTGTTTCCTCCAATGGTGGGAAGTCTATCTTAGAGTATGTCTTAACCTTCTTTGTATATATCTTGAAATCTTTGGCTAAGACTTCTGTAACTGAAGGAGAATCTTCCTCTCTCGGTCTCTTCTCGGTCTTTTCTTTGGGTATAGGAGTCTCTGAAGTTGTTCTAGAAAGTACCTGCTCTTCGGCCTCCTACAATGTGTTTTCTACCCAAGTGGGTTAGTTCATGTACTTCTCTATTTCTATCCTTTGGGTATGCACATAGGGATTTTCCTTCTGTTCCACTCTTAACTTAGAAATTACCCCAAAGGGGTCACAGGACCAAGTAAAACTAAGAGGGAAAATAATTTGTTTCAGCTAGAGGTCTGCTTCCTCTCCTATTTCTCTACTGTTGCAGATGAAAGGTCCTATATGTGTCTTAATTCAGAACTGAGACTTCTTCTTGGATGCCACGAAATGGATGTTGTCTGAGTGAATTATTTCCTGATGTACTCCAAGGAAAATATTCTCATTGGAAATTACTTAGGCAGCTTATATGGTGGCATCTTTGAGCCATAAATTCTAATCTCTGTAAATGACTATTATAGGTACCAATCTCCTATCTTCACCTGTTCACTGAGTTGTAACACTTTTTGAATATCCTCATAGATCCTTTGAATCTGTTGCCCACTAAGAAAACAAGTTTCTGGATACACAAACTGATCAATAAAGTCTGTAAAATTGAATTCCTGTGATTGTATTCTGACCATGGAGGTCCATAAGATAATGGACAGAGGCTCTCCTTACTGATCAAGCTTTTGTACTACAAATGGAAACCTATATGTTTGAAAAAAAATGAACATATAGATAAGAATAGAAGAATATCATAACATTCCTTAAGTTAGAAACTAAAGGAATTGTTCATGAATTACATTTGCCAAGAAGTGACCATAGTCAAAGGTGACTAATAGTCCTTCTTCTGTAGAAAGGGTGGATAGGAAGCCTAAAATAGGCTCATCTACCCATTCATCTGAAAGTAACCAAGTAGGCATGACAAGACAGAGATAATATGTCTAGTCTTTTGAGGGAAAATAGAAGAGGGATAAGGGGGATTTTTCTTGGGGAGTTGAGAATCTTCTAGGAGGAAGACTTCAAAAATATTGGCTCTTTGGGGGAAGGTGAGTTTTTGATAGATTTATTTGAGATATTCAAGGGAAAAATGGGTGAGGGAATCACTGTAGGGGACCTGCAACATTTGGTTTATGCTCTCAGAAGTAATGGTGAAAAGGATTTCACCATTGGGGGAAATGATAACCCTCTTACTTGAAAGTTAAGAGGCATGAAACTTTAGGAAGAATTCGGGAAAGTAATAAGACTGGGGGGAAATGAACAGGGGTATTTTGGACAACGAGAGGTTGATTTCATTAGATTGTTCAAGGTAATTGTCATGAAACCAAAAACGTAATTCAAAGAGGTCGAATTCACACTATGTCTTGGCTATCTTATAGTCTATGTCAACAAGAGGGATGTGGTCTAAATCCACAGGGGGGGAGCATGGGATTCAGCACGGTGGAAATTTTTGGGGCCATCATGGTAACCAAATGAACACGAGAGAGATTGGTAGAGGGAATTTTCAGAAGATCTCAATAATTCTCAAGAAAACACTAGGCGGGAGTTCCTCTGTAAACAATCGGAGATAGGCAATTCGTCTATGAATAGTTGTTGATAAGCATGAAATAGAGGGTGGGAACAATGTACAGTAGGAAAAAGGATAAAAGGATGTGATCGTGGGAGAAAATGGAGCTTTTTTTGTTCCTAGACAGAGCAAACTGTTAGATCAACAGTTGTGAGTTGCATTTACTCTGCAATGGAATGGAGGAAACGGGAGGAAACTGTAACGGTATGGGTGCAATGGTCATCGATGTGGTCGATTTGGATAGGCAGATGAAGGTGCAGGGCCATTGGCAGGAAGCGACGGGAGGAGGGATACGTGGCGTTAGTGGAATGGAGGTTGAGTAGGGATGTGGCGAGTGAAAGTTGGTGAGAAGGCGGGTTGCAGCGGGATGGCGGAAACCGCTTTCGAGGGGGGTTGGTGTAGGCAATTTGTGGTATGAGAGGGGGGGTTCGAAATTATGAGGAGAGGCAATGTAGCAGTGGGAAAGCCGCTTTTCGGACCCCTTCGCCCCCTCCCCTCATCGTTAAAGAGAATCACTACGGGGGGGTCCAAAAAGACTTAATGGTTGTCAGATCAAAACGGGATGGTGATCAGGGAAGGTGATGTGTGCGGAGTTTAGTGTCGACGGCCCCACAACACATTTCAGACAAATAACTTTTGCATCAAAGTCCAAACTTTGGACAAATGACCAAATTCACCAATTACATAATAAATCAATCTTTTTCCTACACTAATGTAACTTTAAACCAATGAGGATGCATTTAAACATGAAAACCCTATTTATTTTTCATTCTTAAAGGACTAAGAATATTTATTTCACACAACTAAACTAATCTAACAACTGCATTAATCCATATTAAACTGTTGGATTAACTTATTCACCTATTCTACCTATCTAATCTCAGCCAAGATTACATTGTTTGGCTAAGTTATCTACTCTAATCTAATTAACATAAATTGAAACTTGCTTGAACATGATTAAACTGTATGTTTCTGTTGTGGGGAAAAATGCCTATGCAGGACGATCCTATCCACCTAAGGTGTGACAGTGCCTTAGCAACAAACGAATACAGCTACACTGGTTTCTTCCTTTATGAAATGTGAAAGAGGGGAGATCGATCGACTTACCGTTGTCTTCCGTTTGTCCCTCGATCTAGATCCTCTTCTCTTTGGGTGTTCACAGCTACTTGCCTCCTCGCTTGCTCAAGAGAACAGCTACTTGATTCCCACGAGATCACAAGAGAACAACTACCTGTGACAAGAGAACAGCTACTTGCGACAAGAGAAGAACACAACACAAAGGCAAATATACATATTCATAAATGATTCAGGATTAGAAGTAAATCAAATACACTAATGCAATCATACAAATACACCAGCATATAGGAGCAAACCAAGATAGCTTTATTGATAAGTAACAGGGTTCAGGAAGAGATACAACCCATAGGGCTCCAATCCAGCATCTCCTTCCCAGCAGAATGGAATTCCTTCTTCAGCTCCCTTCAAAGCATTAAACACCCAATGATCCAGTCTCAAACCAACAGCAATTCTTTGCAATAACCAAATTCCAGCCCCCTTGATCCCATGGAGGTGAGATCCATATATAGATGTTTGGAGAGAGGATGAGTCAGCTTGAGATCTGACTAGTGTCCTCTCTCTCTTTCAGTTCTTGAGTCCACTTGGAGGTTCTTGCTTCCACTTGGAGATTTGGAACCTCTTACTCATCACCAGTCGAATTCCTTGATGCAAGTGTCATTTTGGAAGCTTCCTGGGCATTGACACCTTGAGGAATGACACTGCCACTTGTCCAAACTCGCTCAGCGTAGGTAGCCTTTGTTGGAGTTGACATTCAACGCAGGTAGACAGTGGAGCAGTTGACATTCAGCGCAGATGCTCAGTGGAGCAGTTGACATGATCCAGAATTGGCTTGTTTTTGAGTGTTTTCAGGTGGAGAACTTCTGTGAATTGTTGTGGTTAGTTTGCCTTGTTCCTCTAGGGGTAGGAACAACATGTTTAGGGACTTTGGATCCCTTAGATTATGGAAATTTCATGCTCGAGGCTGTAAGGCACAAAAATGTCTATAACAGTTGCCCCCTAAAGTATGAGGCCGTTTATCGGGTGAAATGCTTTATCCAGGAGGGTCCGAAGTTCATCCATCTGCTGGGAGGAGACCTGTAATAAAATACAATACAATACATTATGATTCATACTGCTTTCATGATCTAGCTGAGGCGGGCATTCCCATGCTCAGCTTTATAAATTCATTTTTGTACATAGAACAGACGATCGTCTGATGGTAGACTGATAATTTTGGCGAAATTATCATCCTTTGAGTAGGATGATCATCTGCTGCAATGATGTACATGTCAAATGTCTTTATCTTTCCTGAATATATATCGCAGCCCGGATGGATGAAACTAGATCCGGGGTCTTCAAACTCATTCGATCTTCACTCTAAGTACAAGTCGATCCATGTGAGAATTGCGCTGAAGTCGAACATGGAAAGACATCGCTTGATTACCGGTCAATGATGTAAACCGTTAACAAGCGCGAGAGGAATCACCGATAATGATAATGACCCTCAAGGTACTGCAGTACAATTCACGTGGTGTGAATAAAGGACTTGGCGTCGAACACCACGCAAAATCTTCTGGTCGAAGGTCATTGATGTATACCTGTCGCCGGAAGTGAGAAACTTGCCATTGAGGCATGCAAGCTTCAAAGTACTAAAGGGGTTGTTCCTAGATCAACTTCTTGGATAATGAGCTGATGTCGACAAGAAGCGATCCGTCAAAGGAGGGCCTTAATGAATCCCACATCAGTGACACAGAACGGAGCTAATGATTTTAATGGAGGTGAAAACGATCTGTGACATATGATTCAGGGTGGCGGTCATGAATGGATGAAGGATAATGTATGGCAGTGGATGGGACCCGGTTGACTCTTTCTGAACGACTTCTCTTGAACATATGGCGACACTGATGCGATGGATTGGTAGCATTACCCCAAATATGGATGGTATGGCGAGACCATGGTGATGTGACCGGTGAATGAGACAACCCAACCCGATTGTGATACGGAGGAAAAGTGTCATGTTCAAGAGCGACCTGCTACCATCAAAGCTTTCTTTAGTTTTCTCCCAATTTTTCCCCAGTCATTGCTGACCAGTACCTCTTTATTTTTGTCAAGCTTGAGGAGGATAACATATGCTTGTTCTATAACCTGCCCTTCGGGCAAGCCCATCGCTATGTTTTAACGAGCCTAGCGATAGGGAAACTCGTTCTCGCCTAAAGACAAGTTTGTCGCTATTTAATAATTTTAACGAGTCTAACAACAAGGATAACTCGGTTCTTTTCATTTTTAGAGAGTCTGAAAAGATACATAAAGTCAACTCCAAAATTCCTTTTTCGTCATCTAATCCCTTAAGTCCGAAAAAGTATAAAACAATACAGAAGGGATGAGTTTTCGATATCTTTAACGAGCCGAACAAAACAAGCGCTCGATCTTTTTGTGCAATAATCCCTCAGGTCCAAAAAGATTAAAATCTAGAGGAGGGATAGCTCTTCCTGTCCTTTAACGAGCTGGAAGGCCAAAACTCGGCAATCTTTTCATATTTTACGAGTCAGTTGAAAAGAGCTTAAAGAAGACTCGTCTTTTGAGGAACGAGTGATAAACAGGGATAGCAGCTGATTCCAGGTACAGGTTGGAATTTTCCAATCACGGCAGTGTCACAAGGATGGCTAGGTGAAATCACTCTTCGCAGCTGTTCCTCAAAAATGGGTAAACAATCATATGGAGGTGAACGATCGGCCAAATGAAAAGTGGAGGTGGTAGGTGCAAACACGACCAAGGCTTTTATGGCTGATAAACTTACGATCACAGTGGTTATTTACCGGGATAGGTTCATTTTTTATTTAAAAATGAGCTTAAACACTGGAGGAAACTCTTGCTCACTGCTTATATTTATTTTTTAACGAGCATGAAGACCGCGTTAAAACTGCTCGGATCTTGCGTTTATTTTTTAACGAGCATGAACTTTATGCTAAAACTGCTCGATTATACCAGTCATATGATAAGAGTGTCTCATCAAGATTCTATTTTTTATGGAGCTTCATCTCACTAAGCTTTGCTCCCCATCCTTTCTTTATGCAAGTTTGGAAACGACTAATCCTACGAGTTTAAAGGGTTAGAGGTCCTAAAAATTTAAAAAATAAATAGTTGCCCCTTGCTTGCACTCCAAAAGGTTTGCATGCCCCCAGGTATAAAACAGAGTTTCAAGGTTACCTCTACTTCTCTCCGCCAAAACATTTTTTTAATCGAGAGAGGCTTACCTCTTTCAGGTTACCCAAAGATTGTCTCGTTACTCTTTCAAACAAAACACTTCCTCGGCAATGTCTACCGAAATAGACAAGGGTGAATGACTCTGGCGCCAAACACGTAACTTTGACAAAAGAATCCTATTCTAGAACAACCCCTCTTCCATCCACGGACGGGGTACGGACTAGTCATATTCTCCCGCGGAAACCTACCCTATACCCAAAGTTTTCCTGCCGAAGCAGGCCAAGACGCATGCCCCCTGGGTTCCAGTCATATCCTCCCGGATTACTCGCGCTCATCAGGAGGACGGACCGTGGGTTGAGACACTTCTTGCATGAATAGACCATTTAGGGATGGTACATGACTATTTGCGATGTGTGATCCGGGGAACGAAAGTTGGTCTACGAGCTTGACCATTCTTCCTTCATGCGGAAAACACATTACTCTAAAGAGTGAGGAGACTACAGCTCCCATGCAATATATATAGTCTCGTCCAAGGAGTAGGTTATAATCCAAGGGTCCTTGAACGACCATCACGTTCATTTGAACGGTCTTCCCTTTCAATGTTATAGGCACATTGGGGAGGATCCCTAAAGGTCGACTGGTTCCTTTATCAAAACCTGATAGATTTCTCATTTCAGGTAAAAGCTCTGGCGAACCAAGTGCTTTCCAAGCAATAGAGGAAAGGATACTCACAGATGCCCCCTCATCAATGATAGTTCCAGCCATTACCATTCTGTATATTTGACAAATAATTCTGAATGGTATACTGGCTGGCAACCGGGGTCTGCCTAGTTGGTTCCAGTCAAAGGACACAACTAGGTTGCTTGGTGGTGGGACCGAATATACGGCCGGATAGCGCTCTGATGAACTTCCTTCCTGCGATAAAGGAATGGTGGCATTGCCCCCTTGATCATCAGAGTCAGTGCTGATGAAGAGAATTTGGACGGTGTCGTCTTCATTCTCTTCTGTGATGGTGTCATTCGAAGATGGAGCCTCTGAAGGCAAAACTGGGTCAACTGCCGTATCAACCTTTTGACTTTCGTCAGGCATGGATCCCGACGGTTCATCTTCAATGACAGGTGCTTCGGCTGACCACCTGGGCGGGTCAGCCGGATTCTCAACTAGTGAGGGACTTGGCAAGAGTTTTTGATATCCAGGAGGAAGTTGCGCTCGTAAAATCGGGCGATCTTCCAAAACTCTTTTCGCCTCGTCTAAGAAGGGACAACAGTGGATGGCGTGATCGCCTTCACACAGTCTGCAGGGAAATTTAGCTTTCCCGCTCTGTCCTGGAGCTTCACTCCCACTAGTTGACGGTGAGCAGTCGACATGGCTATCAGAGGTCGATGCTACCGAATTGTGCAAACGGGGGGACCAGTCCCTTAGTATCCGGGGGATACAGGGACAATCTCTATGGAAATGGTCTCCCTGGCATATGACGCATGGCGATTTAGGCCTTACGAGTGCGGTGTGTGGATTTTTGTTAGATGACATTTGTTTGCCCCCAGTCGCCTTAGGCTCCTTCTTCTTCTTTTCTTTCTTCTTCTTCTCCTTCTTCTCCTTAGGAACACGGTTTTTTGATTTACCAGTTCCGTCAAGCGAAGAGGAAGGAGGGGAGGAAGATGAAGTGGAAGGCTGGGAGGCAACTCTTGTCTGATCTAACTGTTGACTCGACTGTTCAGGAATGGTGGTATTCTGAACGACATTGGTTGAAAAGAGCCGTACTGGTAGGCCAATTGTCAGTCCTGGAAGCGACAATGTGGCCATGTGGGGCGCACCAAAATCTCCCCAAGAGGAGAAGGGACTAGGATTTCCACCAAGGGGAACTCCTTGGTTGGTGTGCTCCATCTTTTCAACCTAAAGATCAACGCAGGATTAAAGGGTGATTGTTCCGTTTAAAATAAATTGTTAACAACGCTTTAGACACAACTTGCTTTTTCACTTTTAAAGAGTCAAGAAAAAGCTAAAGATGACTCTAGTCTCCTTCGATGTTTTAACGAGCCCGAAGTGACAAATGCTCGGATGGACTTTTTCTGTTATAGAGTCTGAAAAAGGCCAAAAGAAACTGCTCTGGAGATCTAGGCAGAGGGTGTGCCAAACTTTTCGCAAAACCGCAGAATACTTTTTAGGGTACGGGTGGTCGATCTTCGTGAATGCTGTGTTCACTGCATTGCGATCAGTAGGGCGGCCGACACGGCTTCCTAAGGATAAAAGATATATGCCTATAGGGGTCTCCCAATATATACGCGACGGTACGTGGGAGCACAAATCCGTACTAGCGCTAACGTCTCTCAGGAGGAATCACCCACCTTCTTCGAGATCGACAGTCACTAGGCTTAACGACGCCAGAACACGTCTCTAGCCTAGACCTCTATGTTGTGCGTTATGTTACAAAGCGTTGTTAGGTTCATTCAGTTTATTTTAGGTTGATCTTTTTAAAGTTTGCCTTTCAAAGTTCACCACGAGATGTATGATACAAATTCCTAAATGCAGTCTAAGATGATAAGCAAGCTTTATAATCTTTTCAACTTTGAAAATCCTAGCTACTAAGGGAAAAGAAAAACACTATCTTTTCTCAAAGAGCAATCAGCACACTCTAATGCACTTTCCCTAAATCCAACATGCAAACTTATCAAATGCAAATGCACAATGCAGGTGTTTGTTTTCCACTTTCTTAGTATAAATGCCTACAAAGAAAGTTTTTTGCACAACTTTGAATTTGCTTTTAAAATGATCAATACAAACAAGTTCACTTTTTCGAAATCAGAGAAGAGAGAAGAGATTACAATCACTTTGCTACTTTCGAAATAGAGACTTGTTTTGACACTTAAAAGACACAAATTCAAACCAATAAGCAAAAGTAAACCTATAATCAATCTGCAAACAGCCAATGAACTCTCTTCTAAGATCACAATCAATCATATCTGAATCAAAGGCTACAGGATGACTACTTTACTCATGCAAAGGAAAACTGTAAATGACGCCACAAACACATAAAAACATTCACAGTCTTTTTGTACAAAAAAGAGGCGGAATCTAAGCAAAGAAAAAGGTTTATCAGACTGGTACCTATGCTGGTTAAAGGATGCAAAAAACAGAGATTAAAACAGGGCAACAGACATCAAAGAACCCCAGCTGCACAAGGCTAAACTGGTTCAGCGCAAGTCCAACACTGTGGAGTTGACATTCAGCGCAGGTAGCCTTCACGGGACCTGCGTTGAAATGCAGACTGCCTTCACAGTGCCTGCGCTGAAGGAGAAACTCTCGTTTCCCTTGGGTTCTGGGTCATAAAATGCTCAAAAATCAACTGTTTCAGGCCAAATCAGAAACACAAGCAAGGTATAAACAGAGGGATGCTTTGAGAGGGTACTAAATACTATCACAAAGGATTATCAAATCATTTGTGGATCTAGTTTATATCATAGACAAGTCCAACAACTGGATCAAAACAACAACTTTCTACTTTGCATCCGGGAAAGATTCAGTTCGATCGTTATTGTCAAGTCTATGAAGTAAACAAATGACTGAAACACAAAAGAAATGAATAAAAAAGTTCTCCCCAGTGGAGTCGCCAATTTGTTGTGGGGAAAAATGCCTATGCAGGACGATCCTATCCACCTAAGGTGTGACAGTGCCTTAGCAACAAACGAATACAGTTACACTGGTTTCTTCCTTTATGAAATGTGAAAGAGGGGAGATCGATCGACTTACCGTTGTCTTCCGTTTTTCCCTCGATCTAGATCCTCTTCTCTTTGGGTGTTCACAGCTACTTGCCTTCTCACTTGCTCAAGAGAACAACTACTTGATTCCCACGAGATCACAAGAGAACAGCTACCTGTGACAAGAGAACAACTACTTGCGACAAGAGAAGAACACAACACAAAGGCAAATATACATATTCATAAATGATTCAGGATTAGAAGTAAATCAAATACACTAATGCAATCATACAAATACACCAGCATATAGGAGCAAACCAAGATAGCTTTATTGATAGGTAACAGGGTTCAGGAAGAGATACAACCCATAGGGCTCCAATCCAGCATCTCCTTCCCAGCAGAATGGAATTCCTTCTTCAGCTCCCTTCAAAGCATTAAACACCCAATGATCCAGTCTCAAACCAACAGCAATTCTTTGCAATAACCAAATTCCAGCCCCCTTGATCCCATGGAGGTGAGATCCATATATAGATGTTTGGAGAGAGGATGAGTCAGCTTGAGATCTGACTAGTGTCCTCTCCCTCTTTCAGTTCTTGAGTCCACTTGGAGGTTCTTGCTTCCACTTGGAGATTTGGAACCTCTTACTCATCACCAGTCGAATTCCTTGATGCAAGTGTCATTTTGGAAGCTTCCTGGGCATTGACACCTTGAGGAATGACTCTGCCACTTGTCCAAACTCGCTCAGCGCAGGTAGCCTTTGTTGGAGTTGACATTCAACGCAGGTAGACAGTGGAGCAGTTGACATTCAGCGCAGATGCTCAGTGGAGCAGTTGACATGATCCAGAATTGGCTTGTTTTTGAGTGTTTTCAGGTGGAGAACTTCTGTGAATTGCTGTGGTTAGTTTGCCTTGTTCCTCTAGGGGTAGGAACAACATGTTTAGGGACTTTGGATCCCTTAGATTATGGACATTTCATGCTCGAGGATGTAAGGCACAAAAATGTCTATAACAGTTTCAAGCACAAACGTATTTTGGCATTTAGACAAGCTGCACACAATTTCATGAACTTATTCTTTGCAAAACCAACATACTATCAGTGGCACTTCCACTAGCATCACTTTCACATTTATTCATTTTTTATTTTGTGGGGTTGTTTTATCATTTCTTTTCTTTTTCCTTTTCCTTTTTTTTGTATTTATACCCTCTTTCCATTTTTTTTTCATTTTTCTATCTTTTTTGGAAATCATTTGCAGTAAGCAATATTGTTTACAATCTAAAATACTGAAAGCAATTATTCAATCATCATTTGATCCTATAAATTATAGGACCCTAACACAATAAATAAAAATAGTGTATGGTTTTTGTACCATGGTATTCTAAATATCAGGGGTTCTTACCATGGTGTTGGCCCATAGTAATGAGTGCGACAAAGAATATTGATCCCATCAAAGAATACCATTGGCATAACTATGGTTTTCACCCGTGGTATTGAAAAAGGATAAAACTATATAAGGAGGTGAAGATCAAAGTGCTAGTGTGTGCAAGTGATGGAAATATTATGAAAAGTTAGATCAAAAGAAAATATGCATGTTATGAGTTGTTTATACTTTTCTTGATTTAAACTAAGTATGTACCTGAGATTTTGATGATGGATGAGATAAAATAGATTTGAAATAATTATGCACTAATGAATACAATGATGGATCAAGATCATGAGACCTGAAATAAATTTTCATTGTATGATCTACTCATGGATTGACTAGATCGAAGCACTAATGCATGTTTTTATCTCTGAATATTATGATCTCGGTCTTTCTAAATTTCTGAAGAGATGCACAATTTTAGATCAAAATTTGCAAATCTATATGCTGGTTGGTCTCGAGAAAAGTGTGTATACACACAAGTTCGCTTATTCAAAGTAGCATATACATATTAAGGGTTTTTGTTCATAATGACTGATCAATCTGATCAGTGTTGTTGCTTCTCTGTTGTCTATCAAATGTTGTCCTCATTATTGATCTTGGTTAAGTGATAATGTTTGAAGTAGATATGATTGAATAGTGAAGTTGAATGTGGTTATGAATATTGTTAATATTACTTGTTGATTGTGATTGAAGATTAGGTTCAGTTCTGTGATTGGTTCAGGGTATTGCAGTAGATCTGAGTATCACTCAGTATTCTTTTCATAATTGCAGTAATCAAGTTTTCAGTGTTTTGTGTTTTAAGATTTGTACACAGGTTTCTCTACATAAAAGTGTGTATGCATGCGGGTTGCATTAAGTGAAGTAGAGTATACATTTTTGCAAATAAATGACTAGTGTTGCAGTTGATTCTGTTTGTTGATGCATCATTCTGGGTTCATCTCTGTGTACTGGTTATAGTGATTTGACTGTTCCAGTTGATTGGCTGAGTTTTGATTAAGTGTCAATTGATTGGGTTTTCAATCACTGATTCAGTTGTGTCAAAGATTGATGTCAGAAGTTTCAGAGACTGATGATTGAGTTCCAGTGATTGAGGATGTGGTTTCAGTTATGTCAGAGATTGATGATTGGGTTTCAGTGATTGATTGATTCAAATGTGTCAGAGATGGATGACTGTGTTACAGTCATCAGTTACAATTTGATTTTGATATTGAGCTTAATTGTTGATAATGGGACCAATATGAATTTTTTATGAAGCGTGGCCTACAATTTATGATATGTTGAAGCAGTTGGATCTAGTGTGAAAATTCATGAAATGTGGTCCATGGAGAATGTTGAGGGTTGGAGCCTTCAGTGAGGAAGTCGAAGCTTCCTACCAGTAGTAGCTAGTGATCATATCAGGGGGTTGGAGCTCCCTTCCAGTAGTAGTTGGAGAATGAGTGAAGGTTTTAGCCTTCTGCAGGTTGGTTCCTGTGTAATGGTACAAGTTTACATCAGTACAAGAACCAGGGGGTTGGAGCTCCCTTCCAATAGGAGTTGGAGAATGATTGAAGGTTGTAGTCTTCTGCAGGTGGGTACCTGCATATTGGTATGAGTCTGCACCAGTACAAGATTGTAAAAAGAATTTTCTTTATATTAAAAAGAAGACAGAGACGATAACAAGGGGTGGTTTTCTCCCGCATTGGGTTTCCACCTTAAATCTTGGTGTTCATGTGTGTTTTTTTATGTGTGATGGCTTATTTTGTTTTTACAACACATGATTTTTGTTTATCTAGTGTTTAATAAGGTACTAATGCACTAGATAAAGACAAACTTATGATGAATTAACTAAAACATAAGTTTATTGGATGTATGTTAGTGGTCTTAAGAATAATCACATACACACGAGGGTTCCTTTCAGTAAAGTCGCGTATTGAAATTTGAATACGAAATGAAAAAGTTATTGATTTGAAAATACTGATTCACCCCCCCCTCTCAGTGTTTTTCCCAACAATTGGTATGAAAGCAAGTCCTTTGGTAGATGCTTTATCGCTTAAAGGAGATATGTCAAGTCAATGGGAAAGAAGCAAAAGAAGAAACCAACTCAAAAGAAGAAGACATCTCAAAGAAAAAATGACAGTGTTAGAGACTATTGGCTATTAGGGGGAAGTAAATATTCAGATTCAGAATCACCTCAGAATGAAGATGAACAAGCAAAAGGATTATCAGGTATTGATTTTTGGTCCTCTAGTTATACCTTTCTCTTTTCATGCAATATTAAAGATAATGAATGTGACAGTCAAACAACTAAATTTTCTCTTATGGGTGAAAGTGAAAGAAATCTAATTGAAGCTAAAATTAGAGATCAACAAGATCTATTTGATAAAAGGGAATGTACCTACAAAGAAGAGGTTACCAGGTTAAAAACTCAGTTAAAGGAAGGAAAAAAATAAGAAATCAGTATAAGGAAAGGGGAGATCAATGTCAAAGGCTGCAAGATGAAGTGACATCATTGAGAAATCAAGTGAATGAAAAGGATACAACAACCAAGGAACTCAAAGAAAAAACCAGTTACTGTGAAAGTATTGAAGCTTTGGTCGTCTCTCTAAATGAAGATCTTGAAAAATCAAATAAGAAAAATGAAGAACTACTTCAAGCATTTGAAGAACAAGAAAATGAGATTCTCAAATTAAAACAACAAGTGGAAGAAGGAAGAAAAGTTGAAGAAATCATGAAGAAGCAGTATCTAGAAAAGGAAAAGCAATATCAGGTTGAGGTAAATATCCTAAAAGGTAAATTAGAAGAAAAGGATAAACTTTTACAATTTCAAGATAGTACTAATATTTTGGATAATATTCTTAGTAGTCAAAGGTATCCTACCATCAAAGCTGGTCTTGGTTTTCATGAAACTGTTAAAGGTGAATCTAGCCCACAAATTGAGGCAAGGAATTCTAATGCAAAAGTTGAAATACTCAACAAGGAGATAAGAAGTCATCCCCATCAACAACCAAGGAAAGAAAGTCTTCAGAGAAAATAATTTACTCCTAACTATGTAAGTGTTAATCGATTCTTTCCTCTAATCGATAATGTTGAATGTTCTATATGTCATAATTTTGGACATGTTGCAGCCAAGTGTAGAAGTAGAATGTTTCAAGCTAATAACCATCTCATAGAAAGATCATCAATTTCCAGGTACTTTAAGGGATATTAATTTTCTTGCAATATGTTTGGTCACAATCCATTTATTGCTATAGAAGGAATATGAAACATATAAGATGTTATGCTAGTAAAAAATTTAGGCATGTAGCAAAATAATGCAAGAACAAGTTTATAGATCGTTGTAGACAATATGGTAAGAAACCAAATAAGAACATTGATATCAGAAATCTGAAAAAGATGGATCCACCAATCAAAAAGAAAATAAGATCATATAAGGTGTGGTCTTTCTCTCTGTTCATTTGAAGGCAAAGATGATAGTGGATGTTCTCATCATGTGACTGGAGACAACAGTAAAATGGAGTCTCTAATGAAGAACCATCATGATAATGGTATTCTTGGAACTGATGTTTTAGCAAAAGTTCTAGGACCAAGTACAGTCAGAACAGACTCAAGGGGAACTTAAAGTATGAAATTTCAGTATTCCACTTTTCATATGTGGATCTTATGAAGACAAGTCGCATATATACGTGAGTTCAAAACTACACAGTCACGTGTATGTTGGTTGGATGAAGAAACAGTGGGACAGACTCAGAAAAAGGGTCTGATATGGTTCAGTCAATTTAATTGTCTTTTTTGTTTTTATGGATGATGGTTACAGTTGTTGATACTATTTAGAAGTGCTTTTGGCCCTCATAAGTTGTTTATGTCTTGATTGATAATGATGCCTTGATAATTCTTAATGATATATGAAATGATTAGATCTAACAGTGAACAATTGGCACAGGTTCAGGGGGAGCATTTTCTATGCTTCTAATAATGCATTGTTGGCATTATGTTTGCTTAGAAGTACCTGGTATGTAATGATGCTTATGTTGTTGAAGTCTTTAAATGATGCATCATGCTATGTTGCGGCCATGGGTTGCCTATGATGAAATCACAAATGATACTTATATTGCTTGAGCCACATAGTTGCTTTGATGCCTCTGATACGATTTATGGATGATTCAAATGATTCTTTTAATGATGCATATAGTACATATGTTATTCTAATTACATGGTGATATTTATAATTTTAAGGAGAAAAACAAAGCTTGAGTACACAACTTCATTATTTGATGATGATAAGTGTCACTCATTTCTTTTATGTTGTTGTAATCATGCCTTCAAAGAGGATTCCTATAGTTCTTGAATCTCACATGGTATATTGTTTGAGGATTGTTTCTCTTGATGGTATCAAGAAATTTTGGCAAATGATTGTGAGCTCATGGTTTTCTTTTCACATTGATGAGAAGCTAGATACATATTTCTATCGCTATGTTGGATACATGGATGATTACTTAAGTTGCATATTTGTAAATTATGTTAGTACAAAAGATCCTCTTGTACGAAGAAAATTGGCTAAGAAAATAGTGTTATTGTAGGTTTCATGAAGACATGGCTATCTGGAGACATGGCTTACCTAGTATCATAATGAGGATGATAAGGAATGATGAATACTTCTTCCTATCTTACTTTATGATGATAGGCTTGGTACTCACATGTGTTGATTATCATGGTTGATTCTTATCAGATGTGGGATGTTAGAAAACTCCCTAGTGATGATACATGGTTGATATATTGAGGGTTTTTGTATATATATGATATGATGTGAATGGTTTAGTATCACTGCTTGGAAATATGGCATATGCTTAGTTGATTCATGGAAGGCTATGTTAAGGCTTTTTCTACTAAGGAAAGGGAGCAAGTTGATCTTGATAAGATCAAGAGGATGAGTTGATATCTATATGCGGCATACTTAGTCACAGGTTGATGATATTAAAGTTACATTGTCTTATCTTGCAAATTGATGATGGACATATACAGGTTGTTGTTCTTGATGCTACTGATAGATGCTTATGATGCAGATCATATATGGTGTATGATAGTTATCGATAACTATCATGATCTTGTTTAGGTCTTTGGTCTTTGTTATAAATGTCATTTATATCATTTGATGTAAAGGTCATGTAAAGACCTATGATGTAATAATTGTCATATTTAGTCATGTATGGACTTTTGAGATCATGTCAAATATGTAATCCCACTTGGTTGGGTGGTTGAGTCAAACATGTATCCCCACTTGGTTGGGAGATTGATTTAAGTATGGGTCCTTGGTTATAGGAAGGTCATACTCAATTGAGTCATAGAGTAATTTACTTCATTTTACATTTGTCAGAGATTTCGGCATGTGCTCAGGGGGAGCATGATCAGAGAATTCAACATGTGCTTAGGAGGAGCATGATCAGTATTCATATTCAGCAGTTCAGATGTGGAAGTCTTCATTTATCATTGGTCTGCCCTTTTCCCTTGATGTCAAAGGGGGAGAGTAGCTTGGTGTTTGGAGAGTAGCTTGATTTTTTGCAAAGCTTGGTGCTTGGCTTGATGTTATTTACAGGTTGTGGTGACCAAACATCAAAGTGGTTGCCATCAAGTCCAAAGGGGGAGTTTGTTGGCATTATGATGCATGTGTTGTCCTTGATGGAAACTCACTTGTAATAGAACAAGTACATGGTAACTAGATGAATCCACAGGTCAATTCAGAGGTGATAGAAGGATGGAATAGAAAACCAAAATGATGGGTCAGAGGTTTACAAATCAGAATCAGAAGTTTGATACAGGGAGATTATTGGCATTATGAATTAAATAAGTTGTCATTGATGACAACCTATTTGATGAAATGGAATCCTACTTCATAAGTTGTCTTTTGATCTACTTTTTAAAGATATAAACATGATGTGTTTATAGATGTGACAGAATGCATGGAAGTTGTGTTTATAGATGTGACAAAATGTATGGCAAGTTGTGTTTACAGATGTGACAAAATGCATGGCAGTTCATAGGAATCAGTTCAGAGGAATGATAAAAACATAGTTACCGATCAAATGGGAACTATTACCTCAAAACGGGTACTCGAGCCCAAAAATCCCAAAAAATCATGAAAAAACAACCCAAAAATAAAGTGTTGATTCTGCATTACCATTTGTTTTTTTCAGAGTAAATTTTCAATGTTTTTTAAAAATAATAGTAAAAAACAATAAAATCCATTTTGTTTGGTGCAAAAAACACCTTGAAATCGAATAGTGTTGATGCCAGAATAACATTTTTTTTCAAGGTACATTTTCAACATTTTTTAATAATGATGTTAAAAATAAAATATGGCGACTCTGAAAAGAATTTAAATTTCCAACGATTTTCAAGCATGACATTAAAGACAAAATATCACGTCTTTGAAAAGCTTTAAAATTCCAACAACTTTTAAGCATCACATAAAATTTAAAATATCACTTCTTTGAAAAACCTTAAAATTCCAACAATTTTCAAGCATGGTGCTAAGAAAAAATACTTATAACTGTTTTCAACCATGGCATTAAAGATAAAATATTACGACTTAGAAAAACATTAAAATCTTGACAATTTTTCAACCATGGAATTAAAACCAAATTTTATGACTACAAAACAATCTTAAGTTTTCAAAATATTTCAAGCGTGACATTATGGAAAAAATTTATGACTAAAAAACTTTAAAAATGAACACCTGAATGAAAGAGTTATTATACCAAGAGTAATTTTATTTAAATGCTAAATGTATAGCAATTTTAAAATCTTAGTCTAAGACAACTTGATACATTGCACAAAAAAAAAAAATCAACTATCAAATCGACACGCAGTGTAGGTGAGCTCAACCCATTGTAATGAAAACTTAAAGACCAACCATGAAATTAACACATTGTGGGGCATATTTGATTCATTATAACGAAAAATTTATAACCAATATATATAGAAAACAAAAATTCAAATATTGAAAAATAATAATAATAATAAGAAGTAATAAAACATGACAAAAAAAATCAAATATAAAAAATATATAGAAATGCAAAAATTCAAATATCGAAAAAACACACACACACACACAAAATACAAAGAGAAAACAAAAATTCAAAAAAAAAAAAGAGTAAACTAAAATAAAACCAAATAAAAATATAAAAATCACAAAAATTACAAAATTAAAATACAACCTTAAAAAAAAAAAAAAATTGAAAAAAAATGAATTTTCCCAACCACCCCAAGGCCCAACCGAGCATGGGCCACAAGGAGAGGATTCATGACAAAAAATAAATAAAAAAGCAAAAAAAACACCATAAAAAATGTAAGAAAAAAAATCAAAATTAACGTGTAAAAAGAAAATTTTTAATAATATATATAATATATATATATATATATATATATATATATATATATATATAGATATATATATAAAATTTAAGAAAAAAAAAAACATTTTTTTATGTTAAAAAATAAATAAATATATAAAAACATCATTTAAAAAATAGGTTAAATAATTACCAAAAAAAAAAAATCAAAACAATTAAAAAAAATAAGAAATTTAAATTAAGAAAAATATATATTATAAAATTTAAATTATTTAAAAAAAAACAAATAAAAAATTATAAAAAAAAAATAAATAAATAAAAAATCTCTGCCCCCTCCTCTCCCTCCCTCCGCCTCATCCCACTGCCTCCCTTCCCCTCCCCACCTCCTTCGCTCCCCCTCCTTCTCCACCCCACCCTACCCCACCCCCCCCCACCCCGCCCCCCCCGCCCCTGTGCCCCTGCCCACCCATCCCTCCCTCGCTCCCAACCCAGCCACTCCCTCCCCACGCCACTTCCGCTCAACCTCTCCCTCACCCCCCTCCCCTCCCCACTTAGCACTCCTTGCCCACTCAAGCCCCCAACCAACGACCCTTTTGCGGATGGCTAGGGGCCCGGGCAGGCGAGGAGAGTTGGGCCACTAGCTAAGGGCTCGGGCGGGTGGGGAGGGTTAAGCCGTTGGCTAGGGGCCGGGGCAGGTGGGGAGAGGCGGGCGACGAGAGGAGGGGGGTCAGGGAGAGGGTGGGTGGGAGTGGCGCAGGGAGGGGAAGGGAGGGGGGGAAGGAAGGGGGTGGGCAAGCAGCGAAGGAGGGTGGGGTGGCCAGGGGAGGAGGGGAGGGGTGGCCAGGGAGGGGGTGTAGGGTGGAGCGAGGGCAGGTGGGGTGGAACGGAAGGAGGGAGGGGAGCCGGCGTAGTGTTTTCTTTTTTTTTTAAGTTTTCAATTTTTTTTTAATTTTTAAATTTAAATATTTTTTATTTTTTTTAAGCTAATTTTTTTTCTATTTTTAATTGTTTTGAATTTTTTTTAAATTTTTAATATATATATATATATATATATATATATATATATATATATATATATATAATTTTGTTTATTTTCTTTTAATTTTATTTTATGTTATTTTTATTTTTATTTTTCTAAATTAATTGAAAAAATAATTGTTAAATTCATATTTTTTTTTTAATTTTGTTTATTTAAAATTATTTAAATTCAATAAATAATTATTGATATTTTTTCTGAACTTTTTTTTTTAATTTCTTTTTGGTAGTTATTTTAATTTTCTTTTCATTTTTATTTTTTATTTGGTTTTTAACTTAAAAAATGGTTTTATATTTTTTTCCTTTAAATTATATATGTTTTTGGAAAATTTTCATTTTTTTTATTTTTTATTTTTTATTTTTTCATTTAATTTTTTATTCAAACTTTTTTATTTTTACAAGTTTTTTTTTTTTTAGGTTTTTTTTTTGTTTGTTTTTTTTATATATATTTTTTTGTATTTGATTTTTTTTTGTCTTTTTTTTTTTACCAATATAAAAATCACCAACATTTAAAAAAAAATTATCCACACTTAATTCATTAGAAAATCTAAAGTGTAAAAAATAAGCCCTCTAAACAAAAAGGGTTGATGCTCATCAACAATTTTCAAAATCAAGATGAAAATCACTAACAAAAAGAAAATGTTCACATCTGATACATAAAAAAATTTAAAGTGTCAAAAATAAGCCCTCTAAAAAAAGTGTGACGTTGCATCAACACTTTTCAAAATCAGCGTGAAAATCACTAACATTTACAAAAATTATTCATACTTGATACATAAAAAAATTTAAAGTGCCAAAAATATGCTCCAAAAAAAAGGTGCATTCTAAATCACCATTTTTCAAAATCAAGTGATTTTTTGCTACCTCAAAAAAACGGGTACTGAGTAATTTTCTCATTTGATCAATAACTATGTTTAAAGTTGTACATTCAAGAACTATACACGGGTTCTATTAAGCCAAGTCGTGTATGCATGCGAATTCAATAAATAAAAGTAGCGTATGGTTTTTGTATCATAGTATTCTAAATACCATGAGTTCTTACCATGGTGTTGGCCCATAGTAATGAGCGCGACAAAGAATATTGATCCGATCAAAGAATACCATCGGCATAACTATGGTTTTCACCGTGGTATTGAAAAGGGTTAAAAATATATGAGTGAAGATCAAAGTGCTAGTGTGTGCAAGTGATGACAATATTATGAAAAGTTAGATCAAAAGAAAATATGCATGTTATGAGTTTTTGATGCTTTACTTGATTTAAACTACGTATGCACCTGAGAGTTTGATGAGTTTGATGCTTTACTTTATTTCCAATAGATCAGAAATAATTATGCACTAATGAATACAATGATGGATCAAGATCATGAGACCTAAAATGACTTTTCATTGTATGATATACTCATGGATTGACTAGATCAAAGTACTGACACATGTTTTTATCTCTGAATATTATGATCTGGGTCTTTTTGAAGTTTTGAAGCGCTGCACAATTTTAGGTCAAAATTTGCATATCTATACATTGGTTGATCTTTGGAAAAGCACATATACATGCGAGTTCGCTTATTCAAAGTAGCATATACAAAGTAAGGGTTTATGTTCATAATTACTAATCAATATGATCAGTGTTGTTGCTTCTTTGTTGTCTGTCAATGATGTCATCATGATTGATCTGGGTTAAGTGATAATGTCTGAAGTAGATCTAATTGAATGATGAAGTTGAATGTGGTTATGAATAGTGTTAAGATTACTTGTTGATTGTGATTGAAGATCAGGTTCAATTCTGTGATTGGTTCAAAGTGTTGCAGTAGATCTGAGTATGACTCGGTATTCTTTTTAGAATTGTGGTAGTCAAGTTTTCAATTTTCTATATTTTAAGACCTTTATGTGGGTTTCTCTACATAAAAGCATGTATGCACACGGGTCATATTAAGAGAAATAGCGTATACATTTTGGAAAATAAATGAGCATGGTTGCAATTGATTCTATGTGTTGATGCAACATTTTTGGTTCATCTCTATGTACTGGTTACAGTGATCTAACTGTTCCAGTTGATTTGTTGAGTTTTGATTTAGTGTCAATTGATTGGGTTTTCAGTGATTGATTCAGTTGTGTCAAAGATTGATATCCGAAGTTTCAGAGAATGATGATTGAGTTTCAGTGATTGATGATTGGGTTTCAGTTATGTCAGAGATTGATGATTGGGTTTCAGTGATTGATTGATTCAGATGTGTCAGAGATGGATGATTGTGTTACAGTGATGAGTTACAATTTGATTTTGGATATTGAGCTTAAGTGTTGATAATGGATCCAACCTAAAAATTTGATGAAATTTGGCCTACAAGTTATGATGTAGATATAATCCTAACAATGTGATTAATCTGGAAGACTTATATCTACATTATGGATCAAAACATTCTTAGATCTAAAGTTATGATGTGTTGAAGCAGGTGGATCCAGTGTGAAAATTCATGAAACGTGGTCCATGGAGGATGCTGAGGGTTGAAGCCTTCAATGAGGAAGTCAAAGCTTCCTACCAGTAGTAGTTGGTGATCAAATCAGGGGGTTGGAGCTCCCTTCCACTAGCAACTGGCGAATGAGTGAAGGTTGTAGCCTTCTGCAGGTTGGTGTCTGCATACTGGTACATGTTTACACCAGTACAAGAACCAGGGGGTTGGAGCTCCCTTCCAATAGGAGTTGGAGAACGATCAGAGGTTGTAGTCTTTTGAGGTGGGTACCTACATACTAGTATGAGTTTTCACTAGTACAAGATTATAAAAACATTTTTCTTTATATTAAAAATAAGACAAAGACAACAACAGCAGGCGGTTTTCTCCCGCATTGGATTTCCACCTCAAATCCTGGTGTTCATGTGTGTTTCTTATGTGTGATGGCTTATTTTTTCTTACAACACATGATTACTATTTATCTAATGTTTAATAAGGTATTGATGCACTAGTTGAAGACAAACATATGATGAATTAACTAAAACATAATTTTACAGAATGTCTGCTAGTTGTCTTAAGAACAGTCGCGTACACAAGCAGGTTCCTTTCAATAAAGCCGCATATCAAAATATGAATATGAAATGAAAATGTTATTGATTTGAAAATATTGATTCCCCACCCCCCCCCCCAGTATTTTTCCCAACAAAAAGTGTTGTAAGTGGAACTTGAAGGACTCAACCAGGAAGGAAGGTGTGTTAAACAAATGGCATGGCTACATAATCTACCTTAGAAACCCTACAGTGGATTTTGTAGCAATGTTGGCATTATCCTCTTTGAACATATGGAAAATTACAGTAAGGATGGGCCTCACTGCCTCTATGAATATGGACACTAGGATAGTTTCAGTAATGGGAAAGGCTTGGTGACTAGGGGCTAGAATCATTTGCAAGAAGGCTTATTTCTCCCCAGTTGAGAGGGAGGCATAGCTATAGAATAAAATAATGTCGGTGTAATTTTTCTATTGTAGGAGAAGTTGGGTACACTCGAGCCTTCTAGACCAGTTCAGTGGTCACATCCAAGATTTTCAGTAACTTATATCACATAGTTATTCTTCTCAACGTAGGATGCATCCAACCACGAGATAAACTTGGGGAAATGATAAACAAATAGTGTAATTTGATATTATAGGCCTGAGTCAACTACTCTAAAAGGGTCTTCCCCTTTGACATGGTTTCCGTATAGGTCGAACCAGAGGTCTGACAGGTGATAAGGACAGGAGGGATTAAAAAATTGAGCCTTCATGTCCATCAGTGGCTTGATATTGGAGGAGGGTTTGACTTCCCAGGATTTAAGGTTATTTGGAGTTGGTTTCTTCATTTTTAACATAGATACAAACAAGATGAAGGAGGGGAGACTAGCAAGTTACCTGGTTGACCAGGCGAGAGATGGACAACGACATTGGTGGGAGCCTTGGATCCGTTTGGTGGTTGAACGCAGACCAGCTCGAATGATGGGTGCAATTGAGAATAGGAAACACAATTTAACTTTAAATGGTTTGCACTCAGAAGGATTTTTATAGGTGGAGGGGCAACAACCATCTGACGTCATATGATGTCACAGTCGGGGACACATGGAAAAAGATGATTGGGGAGGTGATAGGTGGATGAGAGCGGGGGGAACTTTACCATTTACCTTCACCACTCGCTTGTTGATGATATCAATGGTCTACGGTGTGGTGGTTGGTCCTTACCTCTCTCCAGAAAGTGAATGAATGGGGGGCCGGATCAAGCCGAGACCTCCCAGAATCAATTTGAGCTGTCGATTGGCAGATCCCTCCCTGTTGAATTTTCCACTTTGGGGGGTAGCGTCGGTTTATTCACCATGTAAGTTACCCTGCGAAAGTGTCTCTGGGGCTTGATTGGGAAGAGATGGATGGCAATCCACCCTCAAACTTGCTCGATCATTAACCCATCCACCATTCCTTTGTTATTTTCTCTGATTAAATTGTTGCACCCTCTTAAGGAAGGAGTATATTGATGTAAACTCTGACATTAGAGGATCTTGGTGTACCACTAGGGCCCAAAAGTTCCCACATGATAAATTGATCTAATTCTGAGCCAATGATGCTTAATGCAACCCTTTTGAAACACACACAAAAGTAGGGTATACAATAGTAGATTGAAAAATCTTGCTAGTCACGAGAGCAATGACTATGAGTCAATTCAGTACGAGGCTCGCCAAGATGGAAGAATGACATGAGGCACTCCAAAAGTAATTAATGGAGAAGCACACTCAGTTAGAAGGATCAATGAAAATCGCAATGTAATACAATATGATCAAGAAAAAATGAAGGCATTGGTAGGAAAAAGTCACATTTAATTATAGGAAAAATTCACTTCATTAGAAAATATCTTAATCAACCTCGTTCCATTGCAAAACATAATTAGTCTAGAAAAAAATGCTTCAGAGAATTCCAATTCACCAAACCCTCTAATAGATAAAACCCCCAAATACCTTATATCCCATCTAATATTCCAAAACAACAATTAAATACACCTATTCATGGGATGATGATCTAGAAAAAATACCCACCATACAACCAACCAACCTTTGCATATTTGTAGGAACCTATACTAGGTACTCAATTGTTATTATTATTATTATTTTAAAAACATATTAAAACACGTGATAAATAACACACAAATTATTCATGGACATGATGCCATACATAGATCGTTTTATCAGTAAAAATAAGATATGCATTCCAAATTAATGAGTTACAAACATAATACGCAATTGTAGATTTTCTTTCTACAAAAAAGCATGTTTGAATAATGACAACCAATCATAAGAAATATACAAATATTTTAAGATACATATATCCACAACCAAGTAATTTGAGACTATACATCATTTCTTTTTTACAAACAATCATAATAATATAAGAGAAAGTTTTCTAAAACCAATGATATCATGCACCAAGGGAATGGAACTCAATCTCATATATGTTATTTCTCAAGCATGTGTGGAAATTTTTGTGTCTCAACTAAACGTTGTTGACTCATCGATTGACTTCCCAACCTAATCCTTGGGTACTCTTCTTTTCCACAGACCCCCAAGCTGTAATGGTGCTATACAAAAGAAGAAAAACACTAGCAAGTGGAGTAGAGCACTCCAAATCAAGAGTTTCCCACTCAAAGAGCATCAATTTCCACCAGAATCATTGTAGAACCTAATAGTCACTCCAAATACACAATAACATTAGAATAATCATCCTATAGTAGGGAAAAGGGAATATCTTCTCATAACTTTCTCCCTTTCCCAAAGATTTGCTTATGATTTACTTATTTTTATTCCAATAATTACTTATTATATTATGTGAATTAGTTTTTATCCTTGTATGATCATGAGCACTTATTTGTATTCCATATTTTTCTTTGTGATGCCAAGGGTGCTAAGTTAGTCATTCCTGTAGAAATTCTGCAAATTCTCTACAAATCTACCTTTGAGATCTCTGTATAAAATCTTACTATAGATTAACCCAATAATGCAATATACCAAAGCAAAATACTATAATCTACTTCTATTATCAATTTGCAGAAGCTTAAAGATCGAACAAGATTGAGTTGAACACATATAACTAGAAGAAGAAGAATCAATTCACATGAAACACATAAAATACTCAGTGGAAAGCCTCATCTAAAAAACCCCACTATCTGTATTATCATACAAGGTGGGAATACATCAAAATTATACAAAGCCTTAGCTCTCACAGCTAGCCAGCTCTCAGTACAATCCTCCTGGATGCTCACAAGTAAACTTGGCTTCTTGCAAGCCTTCTCCTCTGCCCTCCAAACTCCTATTTCCTTGCGCAGTTACCTCAGGGATGATCTCTTTCACCCAGTGTAACGCTGCTCTCACACACTGCTCTAACACACTGTCAGAACTACACAATTCTCCTATGCATTAATCCTTCTACATGCATGAGTTTCCTTTATAGGAAAAGACATGCCACTGATAGTACATTTTCCTTGACTTTAATCTCAACTGGGTCTTTCTCAGAATAGACATGCATGAGTTTCTGATGAGGGAATCTTCAGTTATCTAGAGTACATTGGTTGAGTGCATGCATGTATCAACTGACTGATAACTCACAATTAGTTCCTCAAACAGTTTGGAACTAATTTAACTAGACTTATCTCCTTAATTAAGGGATAATCTCCTTAATTTAAGGGATAACTGTTGCATGACTTTATAAAGACTTCTAACTTGAATTTCTCCAACTAATTAATCCATAATGAATTAATTAATTAATTCCAAGCAGCTGGTGAGACTAAATTCGAATTTAATTCACAATTTTAATTCAAGGACAAATTAAAATTGGAATATTCTTGTTTCCATATTTCAACACTCCCTCTCAACAAGAAATGGATTATCTGCCACCCCGATCTTGTCTCTATGGAACTCAAATTTACATTTTGACAATGCCTTTGTCAAAATGTCAGCATCTTGCTCCTCTGTCGAAATATACTGCAGCAGCATGATCCTCCTCGCTACATAGTCTCTGAGATGATGATACCGAATGTCAATGTGCTTGGACCTATCATGAAATACTGGATTCTCAGAGAGTTTGATACAACTCTGATTATCACAATAGATCACAGTTGGATCCATCCTCTGATCAAACAAACCAACTAGGATTTTTCGCATCCAAATGGCCTCACATGTTGCCTGACTTGCAACCATGTATTCAGCCTCTGCCGAGCTAAGTGCAACCGACCTCTATTTCCTATTGTACCAAGAAATTGCCGCTGACCCAAGGTTGAAAATCCCTCCTGATGTGCTCTTCCGATCTGATGGACTCCCTGCCCAATCTGCATCAGTGAAGCCCTATATCTTCACTCCCTCTATCCGTTTGTACCATAATCCATACTAAGATGTGCCTCTAAGGTATCTCAATACATGCTTTGTCGCCTTCCAAAACATCTTGGTAGGTTGAACCATCACTTGACTCAACTGGTTCACTGCATAGCACAAATCCGGTCATGTGTTCACTAAGTACATTAGTGAACCCAAAAGCTGCCTGTACACAGTAGCCTCTACTACTTCTCTTGAAGTAGCATCCTCCTGCCTCCAGTTACCTACTAGAGGAGTCTGCATGGGTTTGTACTTCTCCATGTGGAATCTCCTGAGTATCTCATTGGAATACTTTCCTTAAGACACAAACAACTCCCCATCCTTCTGCCACACTTCCATGCCAAGGAAGTAATGCATGAGACCCATGTCTTTCATCTCAAATTTTCTTGCAAGGTCCTCTTTGCAAGACACGATCAACTGATCATCATCAGTCAATATGAGATCATCAGCATAAAGAACGATGATCAACAGCTTACCTTCCACCATGATGTTGTACAGGTTCGCATCTGCTTCACTCGTTGTGAAGCCCAACCCGGTGAAGTAGTTGTCTATCTTGATGTACCAAGCACAAGGTTCTTGCTTCATCCCATACAACTCTCTCTTGAGTCGAAACACATGCGACTCACAATCGAAGGTCTCAAACCTTACGGTTGCTCTATGTACACCTCTTCCTCAATCTCACCATTGAGGATTGCAGTCTTCACATCCATCTGATGGATCTTCCAACCCATCTGTGTTGATAGTGCCAACATAGATCTGAGAGATGAGTACCTTGTGACAGGTGTAAAAATCTCATCATATTCAATCCCCTCAACCTATGAAAAGCCACGGGAAACAAATCTTGCCTTATGCTTCTCCACACTACCATCAGCAACTTGCTTTACCTTATAAAGCCAACAGGAACTCACAACTGACTTGTTCTCTGGTCTCAGAACCACATCCCAAACACTGTTACGAACTATGGAGTCATACTCCTCCACCATAGAATCAACCCAAATCGGTTGTTGCACTACTTCCTCAAAGGAATATGGCTCGGTCTCAACACATTCCCCAGCAAGGGCCATGTATCCAGTGTACCTCTCAAGTGACCTCCTCTGTCTGTGCTGAGAAAATGGTGCTCCCACATTCTCTCTCACATCCTACAACAATCTGTCAACTTCTCTTGTGCACTTCCATCCATCTCTGGAAGACTCTGCTTGAGTGGATGTCTCCACTCCTGGAACCTCTGCATGTGGCTGCTCCACATCAGTCTGAGGCTCCTCCTCCTTAGGAACCAATAGTTCCTTCACATCCTGTAGTTGGAGCTCCCTCTCAAGGGAAACTTGCATGGCCTTCTTCTCATCAAACTTGAGATCTCTACGAACCACTGTCCTCCGACTGGTAGGCAAGTACACTCGATAGTTGTGAGGTGTATCAGTGTACCCCACAAGTATCCCCAACTCTGTTGTTATCTCAAGCTTCTTTCGTGCATCCTTTGTCACATGGAAATATACCGATGAGCCAAAGATCCTAAAGTGACCCACATCTGGTCTCTTACCAGAGAAAGCTTCCTCTGGTGTCTTCATCCCAAGTATGCGATGCGGGCTTCTATTCTGCAAATAGACCGTTGTGTTTCATGCCTCAGCCCACAAGTGAAGTGGTAGGCCTTGGTCATGCAGCATTGCCCGAGTTTCCCCTACAATAGTTTTGTTCTTCCTCTTGGCCACCCCATTCTGTTGTGGGTTATGAGGTACCGTCAACTCTCGTTTAATTCCTTCCGCTGCACAGAAGTCCTTAAACTTTTGAGAGAAATATTCTCCATCGTTGTCGCTTCTCAAGGCCTTGATCTTCTTCCCTGACTCTTTCTTGACCAAAGCTTTGAACTCACAAAACTTTGAGAAGGTTTGGTCCTTCTTTTGCATTAAATAAATCCGGCATTTATGAGAAAAATCATCAATGAAAATCACATAATACCTTTGCTTTGTTGTGGATGCAGTCAAGAATGGTCCACACAAATCAGTATGAACTTGTGCTAAGATAGCCTTTGCTCGACTGTCTCGATCATGAAAGGAAGACTTGGTGTACTTTCCCAAGGTACAACCTTTGCATGTGTCAACTTTCTCAAGTTTACCTTTGGGAAGTCCTATAGATATCTGTTGCATTATCTTCAAAGCCCCATGATGCAAATGGCCCAACCGCCTGTGCCATAACTCGCCATTGTCTTGGCCTTGCACCAATTCTGCTTTCGTACTTAATGATGCACAATCATCTACCTCTAGTTTATAGAGTTTCTTCACCCAAATCCCTATCCTCTTGGTCTGACCCATGGCTATTTGTCTTAGGAACACCTTTCCTTTACTATGTTAGAGTCATTATTTGCATACTACCATCAGTGATCAAGTTTTCTCTTTGCATTTTTATTTTAGGTGTCTCATACCGAATTTTTAATCATTCCATTAGTTCATGTTAAAATGGTCCACTGATGGTTTTCCATTGACCTCCTGTGTCATTTGTTGTTCAATTAACCTCCTAATGTTCAATTGTTGTTCAATTGTTGTTCAATTGTTGTTCAATTTACCTGTCATTTGTTGTTCAATTGACATTCTGTTGTTCAATCCACTTGGGTCCTCCATCTCATCATATCATCATATATCAAACTTTCATCACTATGAGCATTATGATCAATGGGCATCAATGGGCAATCATGTATCAAAGAATTTTCCATCAAAAACATTGTTATATTGTCATCAATAAAAACCTAGATTAAAAATCTCCCCCTTTGTCATTGATGGTAATATTCTTCTTCTTTCACAACTCCTTAGCAAAATAAAATTGGTGATTTTAAGGTGAGGTTGGGAAAAACAGAACAAGAGGACGCGTTAAGCAGGGCCGTTTCGCGTTTAGCCTGGTCGATGTGCTCCTGTAAAGGTCATTGCGCATTTGCCAGAGATCCCAATGATATTTACAACGGCGCTGCACTCCTGTAGAGTTTGCTGCGCATTTTACCATGTCACTACGTCTTCACCTGGAAGGAGATAAAATGTGCTAGAAACCCTACATCGCCACCAAGTTTCCAAGTTGGTCATCATATGCTTCAGCAAATTAGGGTGGTGGCAAATTTAGTCACTCCTTCCCTCTATTATTCACCTACATAGTGGTTACATTGTTTGTTGTTATTCCTAAGATCAAACCCTAGTCATACATTCCCACCATCTCAAAACAAATTTCCTAGCTTTCATCACTGTCCCCCCTTCACTTAACAACTATCCCCTATCACCTCCCTCATTCCACACATCCCCATCTCCTTCTCATCATCTCTCCTCACATCATTCCACATTTCCCATACCCATAGTCCATTCTACCATTTCCATAGGGTTTTGATAGCAACAAATCATGGCAGAAGAAGAACACCATAGTCAGAGTAAGGAAGAAACACAACAGAGGAGGAAATATAAGAAAGGAGGAACAGATATGAGCCAACAAACACCAGAGAACTCATGGCATCTCCCATCATTGTCACAAGCTTTAAAAATATGGGTTGTTTTGAGCTTTGTGAAAAGGTCAATTATCATCTGGAGAACCTCCTAGGCAAGGCCAAGAAGGAAAATGATATTCAAAGAAGGATGGTGGAGCGCTATGTTATGAGAGACAAAATTGCAAGAGCCAAGTTCAAAAGAGCTCATGCAAAAAGATTGAGGCTTTGACCAAGCAAGAGGAGAAAAAGAGGTTGGATATCCTTGCCAAGGCATCACTCCATGCCTCAAACATATATCCATCTATCATCCCATCAATTTTGGCCATTTTTGAACAATTTTAGCAGGATATGTTTTGTTGTATTTTTTGAAGAAATTTTGGCATAGTCAGCATGGTCAAATGCGCAGCACCTAGGACTCTGCTCTTTTGTTTAGGGCATCCAATGAGAAAATGGTTAGCATTTTTGGATTCATAATGATGAGGACATGCACCCTATGCTTTTTCTAAGAATTTGGAGTAAAACTAGTCAGCTAAAAGGGTCAAAAACTACCAAAAAATCACCTTTCTGCCTCTTTTCTGGCCTGGTCGTTGCGTGTTTGAACAGTCTTGGGGGATTGCAATTTTGTAGGGGTAAATTAAGTCCATTTTGAAAAACAGGGGAAGTTCTAGAAACTATACACGATAAGCTTTCCAATAAGCTATCCTGGGCTAGATTTGGACATCAGGAAGGCGACCAAAAGTTATCTTGAAGAGGACGCTGCGTGTTTACCAGGGTCATTGCGCGTTTGACAAATTGTCTAGTTTTTCACTGTTTTGTCCCAATTTTCACTTTCACCATGGAAAATCGTGATTTTATCTTTGTAATTGATCAGTTAAATGTAATTATGATGCTTCTAGAGCTTACTAGGGTAGGTTCATCAAGTAAAACAAGTTCATGAGGTGTAATGTATCAGTTTGTTTGGGTTAGGGATGAGTCACTTTGACCACCCTATTTTCTTGTTTGCAGTTCAGATCTTGTTAGAAACAGATCCTCTTCTCATGGATTCGACCCCTTGAGCTTAGAATGAGTTTTTTGGGGTCTATATGATGCTTTTCCTCAGTCATTGTATGGGTTGGACTTAGTGGGATGCTTATGTTTTGAAGAGACATCATTTTGTATCAGTTTTAGTAGGAGATTAATGAAAAGTTGTAGCTATTTCTTCGAGATCCATGTGGTATGATGTTCAGTTCAATTTTTCTTATGTTTTCATGTGTTAAAATGTAATATTGATTCCATTTCATCATTTCATGCTCTTTATGTGAATGAATACAAGTCTGAAAGGAAGAATCCATAACTTCTATGCTCTATTTTTTGGTAGACATTTCGCAGTCTATGTTTTCTTCAGTTTAGGAAGAATCCATGTTGCTCACATGCCCTTTCTAGCTCTCACCTGTCTTGAATCACCTCACCCATAAAACCCTGGAGTTTTGAGCCTTGTGCCTACCTTGCCCCATCAAAACCCTGCAATTTTGACCTAATTTCTTTACCCAAACTGTCTAGCTCCTCCTGATCTAGCAAAACCCCTTCAAATCAAATCAAACCTTGTGATATTATACCTAGCCTAATATCATTTCTTGATCAGTCATCTTGGCTGAGATTCTTACGGAGAGAGCCCTCTCCTGGCCTAGTAGGGATAGCTACTTGGCTAAGCATGGTTTGTGGTTACCTTGGCATTGCCTTCCTTCAACCTGAGGTTCAATCCAGGTGATAACATAGTGGCGACCATACTAGGGAATGAGCAAAAGTTTTCGTATTCCCTGGGAAATATCATCGAAGTTCAGATCTAGATCTGATTGTTGATGGTGGACAATGATTAGACATAGGAAGTCCGAAATCATTCACGAGGCAACTCCAAATCAGTTTCGAGATCATATCCAAAGACTCCACTGGAGGATGAACCCAACCAACAGAAACGTGAAAGGAAAATATGGAAAGAACAGGCATTCAAGTTGGAATTTCATCCAAGAAATTATGTTCTTTGTCATCAATTATTTTTTCTCTTTTCCCGAGAATATCAAAAAGGTTTTACAAAGTATATTGTATTTGAGAAAATATCCTAGACCTGCATGTGATTCCTTCCCTTTAAAGATTGTGAAAACAAATTCTTCGTATGCCTTTGATCTTGATCAAGACCCTTATTTTGAATCTTATGATGATCATCTTCAAACTGATGAGCCTAAAGAGACCAAGACTGATTCTACAGCTTCTGTATATACTCCTACACCTTGTAAAATTCCATATTGATACAAAACACTCATCTTACCTCCTATACTCCATGCTTTCCCTAAAAATCATTACCTATACTTGCCGGGTTTGATGGTGAATATGACAGTATCACTGTTGAGAGACATATGTAGAATTTTGAGACTTTCCTGAACCTTTTTGAAATCGACGAGGAGGATTTCAGTATCAGGATATTTGCTCTTTCTTTGCAAGGAAAAGTCAAGAGTTGGTTCAAAAACCTGCCTAATGTGAGCATCTCAGATTTCCAACATTTCGTCAAAGTTTTCCTTGACAAGTGGGTGGTCAAACAAAACCCTTTCTTAATTCTAGAAGAGTATAAATAGCTAAAAAGATTGCCAAGGGAGACAATACAACAATTTTCTGTCAGGTTCAACCAACTCTATTTTTTGATGCCTGCTAATATAAGGCCTCCTCCTGGATCCGCTCTCTTGCACTACCCGGATGCATTTCATCCAGAAATGGAGTTTTAACTGAGGGAAAGGAGCCTTGCAACACTTGAAGAGATGCAAAACAATGTAGTAGATGTAGAGGCTAATCTGTTGATTAGAAAGGAAAAGTTGAAGGAAGAAGAGAGAGAGAACATTGTAGTGCACCTAACATTTTCAGAGGTAAAGCTTGACATTTCGGTAAGTAAAATGGAATAAATGATGCAAAGAATCACCTCGAGAGATGAATTTTCTATTCAAGATCACCATGACCCACCTGTCCCAGAAAAAGAAAAGATTGCTAACCCTAAAAAAATTCTTGCTAATCCTAGCTACCATAGATTTGAAAATGGATTTGTAGATCAATCCGAGGAGAAACAATCTGATAATATAATGTGTATGATTGGTGACATTACTTATATTGATGATTTGCCAAAGTTTGATCAACACGGCAATTATTACGTTCTCCAAACAGAAGCTAATCTCGCAGAGCAATCAGTAGTTGGTTTGTGGGAGGAGGAAGTTCAGTTTTAGCAGCTCGAATGCAGTAATCAGCCAAAGCATATCAGCTATGACAATGATGAGGAAAGTGTAGAAAATTTGGAAGTAAGTGAAGGATATTTGCCTCGTTGTTTTTATTTCAGTTCATCAGAGGTAACTTGATGTGATCAGAAATCAGCGCTCATTGAGTTTTGATCTTGACAATCAAGAGGATAATCAAAAAAAATTCAGAGCTCCTTACCCTTGTGTTTCTCCTCATTTGCAAAAATAAGAGAAAACTATAAGCAAGCAAATAAGTGAATGGTAAACATTGTAAAGGATAAACCTTCTCATGAATTGGTCGAGGAAATCATTTGCGACATAGAAGCCTCCTTAGTTCTAGATTTGCAGCCACCGAGTTCCATTGAATTTCAAATTGCAGATAAAGGCTTGGCAGATGAAACATATGATCAAATGATGCAAGATGACTCTGTACCACTATGTTTTGAAACATTTCAATTTTTAAAGAAAAAATTTCATAATTTCTCTAAGGCAAAGGATGAGCAGCCTGTAGAGTGTCATGCAATCTCATTAAAACTGATGGAAAATAGGTTGCAGCAACCTTTGCAAGTTTTTCATGACCCAATAGCTGATGTGTTGGATGATATATGTAGGAAAATTCCTTCTCCATTAGCTAAATATGAGCCTGAAAATAATATTGATATAAACTTGATATGACAGTCAACTTCATTGTCTTGTTCAACAGGAGTTTCATTACAAAGCTCATACCCAGATTTGCAGTCATATAAGGGGAGTAATGAAGAGGATTTTTGTTTTGTTGTTGATCATCAAGAAAAATTAGTCATTCGTGAGTTTCAGGATCCTTTTGTCAATTTGTTGCAGTCATTAAAGAAAGAAAACATAGATGTTAGGAAAATTTTAAAACAAAAGTACGAAGACTACCTAGAGCGGAGCAGCAACGTATTAGATGGGCTAGAAATCAATATGTATTCCTATGAATATACTTTCGAAACATTCTTGAGGTCAGCAGGTGGGCTTGTGCTTTGCAATTTCATCAAGATTCAATTTGTTGACAAATTTTCATGGGAGTTTCCTTTCAGTAGTTCTCTCTTCTTGCTCATAAACAAGCACTTGCACAAAACTCAAACAACGACTAGAATGCTTACTTGGTTGCAATGGTTGTTTCATTTCACTTGATCAGGTGATGAATGGAACAATTAGAATAGGTTTTATTGAATAAGCTCCATTTTGAGCATCTTTTTCAGTTTGCCAGTTGTGTTTTAGTGTTGAGTCAGTTTTCAGTTGAGTAAAATTCAGTTTGTGTTTTTGAGTCATCAATATTTAGTCATGTATTTCAGATTGAATTTTTTTACTCCATGCCCAATGGATAAGGCTACTTGGTCTACGGTGTTCTTGGCACCTCCAAGGAGCTACCATCCCCAATGGAGCCAATGTTAGAGTCAGTATTTGCATACTACCATCAGTGATCAAATTTGCTCTTTGCATTTTCATTTTAGGCGTCTCATACCGAATTTTTAATCATTCCATTAGGTCATGTTAAAATGGTCCACTGATGGTTGTCCATTGACCTCCTGCATCATTTTTTGTTCAATTGACCTCCTGCTGTTCAATTAATGTTCAATTGACCTGCTACATCATTTTCTGTTCAATTGACCTTCTATTGTTCAATCCACTTGGGTCCTCCATCTCATCATATCATCATATATCAAACTTTCATCATTATGAGCATTATGGTCAATGCGCATCAATGGGCAATCATGTATCAAATAATTTGCCATCATAAACACTGCTATATTTTCATCAATGACAACCTAGATTAACAATATCCCCCTTTGTCATTGATGGAAATATTCTTCTTCTTTCACCACTCCTTATCAGAAGAAAATTGGAGATTTTAAGGTGAGGTTGGGTAAAATAGAGCAAGAGGACGTGTTCAACAGGGTCACTGCGCATTTATCCTGGTCGCTGCGGTCCTATAAAGATTTCTGCGCATTTTCCAGAGATCTCAGTGTTATTTACGACGATGTTGCACTCTTGTAGAGGTCACTGCGCGTTTGACCAAGTTACTGTGCATTCGCCTAGAAGGAGCTCAAACATGCTAGAAAACTCCATCTCCACCAAGTTTCCAAATTGGTCATCACATACTTCAGCAAATCAGGTTGGTGGAAAATTTACTCACTCCTTCCCTCCATTATTCACGTACATAGGCTTTACATTGTTTGTTGTTATTCCTAAGATCAAACCCTAGTCTTACATTCCCACCATCTCAAAACACATTTCCTAGCTTCATCATTGTTCCCTCTTCACTTAAAAACTATCCCCTACCACCTCCCTCATTCCACACATCCCCATCTCCTTCTCATCATCTCTCCTCACATCATTCCACATTTCCCATACCCATAGTCCATTCTACCATTTCCTTAGGGTTTTGATAGCAACAAATCATGGCAGAAGAAGAACACCAAAGTCAGAGTGAGGAAGAAACACAACAGAGGAGGAAATATAAGAAAGGAGGAAAAATTATCAGATATGAGCCAACAAACACCAGAGAACTCATGGCATCTCCCATCATTGTCACAAGCTTTAAAAATATGGGGTATTTTGAGTGTTGTGAAAAGGTCAATGATCATCTGGAGAACCTCGTAGGCAAGGCCAAGAAGGAAAATGATATTTGAAGAAGGATGGTGAAGCACTATGTTATGAGAGACAAAATTACAAGAGCCAAGCTCAAAAGAGCTCATGCAAAGATTGAGGCTTTGACCAAGAAAGAGGAGAAAAAGAGGTTGGATATCCTTGTCGAGGCATCGCTCCATGCCTCAAACATATAGCCATCTGTCATCCCACCAATTTTGGCCATTTTTGAACAATTTTAGCAAGATATATTTTGAGTGTTTTTTGAAGAAATTTTGGCACAGTCAAAATGGTCAAACGCGCAGGACCTAGGACGTTGTGATTTTGTTTGGGGCATCCAATGAGAAAATGGTCAGCATTTTTGGATTCAGAATGATGAGGACATGCACCCTGTACGTTTTCTAAGAATTTGGAGTAAAACTGGTCAGCCAAAAGGGTCAAAAACTACCAAAAAATCACCTTTCTACCTCTTTTCTGGCCTAGTCGCTACGCGTTTGAGCAGTCTTGGGAGATTGCAATTTTGTAGGGGTAAATGAAGTCCATTTTGAAAAAAAGGGGAAGTTCTAGAAACTATACAGGATAAGATTTCCAATAAGCTATCCTAGGCTAGATTTGGACATCGGGAAGGCAATCTAAAGTTATCTTGAAGAGGACACTGCGTGTTTACCAGGGTCACTACGCATTTGACAAATTGTCCAGTTTTCCATTGTTTTGTCCCAGTTTTCACTTTCACTGCGGAAAATCATGATTTTATCTTTGTAATTGATTAGTTAAATGTAATTATGATGCTTCTAGAGCTTACTAGGGTAGGTTCATCAGGTAAAACAAGTTCATGAGGTGTAATGTATCAGTTTGTTTGGGTTAGGGATGAGTCACTTTGACCACCCTATTTTCTTGTTTGCAGTTCAGATCTTGTTAGAAATAGCTCCTCTTCTCATGGATTCGACCCCTTGAGCTTAGGATGAGTTTTTTTTGGGTTTATATGATGCTTTTCCTCGTTCATTGTATGGATTGGACTTAGTGGGATGCTTATGCTTTGAAGAGACATCATTTTGTATCAGTTTTAGCAGGAGATTAATGAAAAGTTACAACTATTTCTTTGGGATCCATGTGGTATGATGTTTAGTTCAGTTTTTCTTATGTTTTCATGTGTTAAAATGTATTGTTGATTCCATTTCATCATTTTATGCTCTTTAGGTGAATGAATACAAGTCTAAAAGGCAGAATCCATAACTTCTATGCTCTGTTTTTGGGTAGACATTTCACAATCTATGTTTTCTTCAGTTTAGGAAGAATCCATGTTTCTCACATGCTCTTTCTAGCTCCTCACGTGTCTTGAATCACCTCACCCATCAAACCCTAGAGTGTTGAGCCTTGTGCCTACCTTGCCCATCGAAACCCTGCAATTTTGACTTATTTTCCTTGCCCAAACTATTTGGCTCCCCCTAATCCAGAAAAACCCCTTCAAATCAAATCAAAACTTGTGCTACTATACCTAGCTTAATATCATTTCTTGATCCAATCATCTTGGCTAAGATCCTTATGGAGAGAGCCCTCTTCTGGCCTATTAGGGCTAGCTACTTGGCTAAGCATGGTTTGTGGTTACCCTAGCATTGCCTTCCTTCAGCCTGAGGTTCAATCCAAGTGATAACATACTGAAGAAAACATCGTAGACTTTTTCCTCCAACATCGCGATCGATACCAAGTTCTTCTTTAGTCCAGGCACATACTTCACATCTGTCAAGGTGATAGGAACTCCATGCTCCCTCTGAAAAGAAACTGTGCCCACTCCTGAAACACTACACTTTCCGTCGTCACCCATCTCTATGTGCCTCTTGAGGTGTTTCTCTCCAAGGTACTAAACAAAATTTTATCGTCGGTCATGTGGAATGAGGCTCCACTGCCAATATACCAGACACAACCCATCATCGATGACACCATGCATGCGATGAGGGTAAAGTCCATTTCAAACTGAGAGGCTAATGCCTCACCTTCTGATCCATCCGAGGATCCCTTCATGGACTTCTTCAATGGGCAATTAGTCGCATAATGTCCCATCTCAATTGAAGCATGATATGAATTTGATTTGCACCTTTAACCCCAAACTTCAAACTTCGAATTCTCTTCTCTATATATTGTTCACAGCTCCGATAAACTTAGTTCCGATACCATGTAGAAATTCTGCAAATTTTCTGCAAATATACCTCTGAGATCTCTGTACAAAATATGACTGTAACCCGATAATGCAATATACCAAAGAAAAATACTATAATCTACTTCTACTGTCAATTTGCGGAAGATTAAAGATCGAGCAAGATTGAGCTGAACACATATAACCAGAAGAAGAAGAATCAATGCACATGAAACACATAAAAGACTCATGGGAAAGCCTCAGCTAAAAAACCCCACTATCTGTATTATCATACAAGGTGGAAATACATCATAATTATACAAAGCCTTAGCTCTCACAGCTAGCCAGATCTCAGTACAATCCTCCTAGATGCTCACAGGAAAACCTGGCTTCTCACAATCCTTCTCCTCTACCCTCCAAGCTCCTATTTCCTTGCGCAGTTACCTCTGAGATGATCTCCTTCACCCAGTGTAACACTGCTCTCACACACCACTCTAACACACTCTCAAAAATGTGAAATTCTCCTGTGCATTAGTCCTTCTGCATGCATGAGTTTCCTTTCTAGGAAAACACATGCAACTGATAGTACATTGTCCTTGACTTTAATCTCAACTGGGTCTTTCTCAGAATAGACATGCATGAGTTTCTGATGAGGGAATGTTCAGTTATCTGGAGTACATTAGTTGAGTGCATGCATGCAACAACTGACTGATAACTCACAATTAGTTCCTCAAATAGTTTGGAACTAATTTAACTAGACTTAACTCAATAAACTAAGCTAACTAATTACAACTCAAATATAACTCAATCTTATCTCCTTAATTAAGGGATAATCTCCTTAATTTAATGGATAATTGTTGCATGACTTCGGAAAGACTTCTAACTTGAATTTATCCAACTAATTAATCCATAATGAATTAATTAATTATTTCCAAGCAACTGGTGAGACTAAATTTGAATTTAATTCACAATTTTAATTCAAGGACAAATTAAAATTGGAATATTCTTGTTGCCATATTTCAACAATTCCCTTCAAGAACTTCCTTTTGAAGTTCCAAGGGTGCCATGCCATTTTCCCTTTAGGTATCTGTGACTATGAGTGGAAAACTAGGTGCGACAAAAAAGACCATTATCATATACTATGTCACCCTCGATGGTGAGACTAATGGTTCTAAGATCAAGGAATCTATCTTAATATGCACCCCCTAGTAAATCCTTGTGAGTGACCCAATCTAGGGTTTACCCTCACGAAATCTTGAGCTTCAACATAAGATATCCCAATACATTTTATCCCAAGTCATGACGAGAGTGCTACCCAATGGAATTAGGGACGTTGTCCCACCCCTCCTATTAATTTCCATCCATCTTATACAACCCCATCACCCATGTGTGATTTGTTCAACCAAGCAACTATCTTGTTCCTACAACCACTATCATGACATTAGTAACCATAGAAGAATATGAATTAAAAATGTAAATTCTATAGTGTTGATAATATGTAATCTACCAAACCAAAAGTCATTGACTCATCACATGCAAGTGCATTTGGGTGGTCTCCTATCACACAATAATCATTAGTAATATCTACCCATAATGTTAATCATTGATATAATTACACATGTTGAATTATCATTATGACAATAATCAACATAATTTTTAACTGTAAGAAAGAAGTTAGTCCCAAGAATATGTAAACAGGACAACATATACAGAATTCATCAATATTTTACACAATCATCAAACAGGTCCATCATAACCATCACCATCATAACCAAAATAATGCCAAAGTAGTACATCACAATTATTATCACATCCACTAAGAATAAAAGTAAAATAATTGGATCATAGACCTAAGGTCCTCAAAGAATAATTTGTGTGCCATAAGGATATGTCAAGGTTAATATAACATCAAAGTCATTCAACTAGAGCAGGGTACTACAATATCCTCCCCAAGCATAATTGGAATTGTCAAAATTTGATGGAAGTGAGAAAAAAAGGTGTAGCTTCGTTTAACAAAGTGAAAGAATATTTTAAGATATATGGTTTATAATGATGATGAAAATATTTTATATGAATCCAGGCAACTGAAAGGGGATGCGTATAATTGGTATATGTTGTGAAAAAATTAAGATACTCAATAAATTGGAATAAATTTAAAGACAAATTCTTTAAATGATTCTAGGGTATCAAGGGAGAGGATTTTTTCATATAACTTACCAAGCTACAAAAAAAGGGAGATGTTGATGAATTTACACGTGAATGGGAATCACTTGCTACAAGAGTACCTAGATTTTCGACAAGACGTTTGGTACAATCTTACATCACAGGACTGAAACTATACATCCAAAATGAGCTAAAGCTACATGATATCACAACCATGGAAGATGCAATGTGGAAAGAAAAAGTTGTAGAGAAAAAATGTGAAAGAATGTTAATACCAAAATTTGAGAAGGTCTATTCAAGATGAAGGATTCACCAAAATATGAGATTCTTGAGACGGGGTTGGAAGGGAGGCGGGAGATATGCAGCAACCAGGGCAACCATAGCAAGAAGGGTTCAATTCTAATGGAGGGTGGTAGGGGAGGGAGCTTGGCTCCCTCCTACAAAGATGCAGTGGCCAGCAGAAATATATCACCAGCTAAAACTAATAAAGGCGATATGAACAATAGTAACAGGGGCATTGAAAAAGACACAGATGGGACCAGAGCAAAAGAAAACAGCATCACAAAGGACAAAGAGGAAGAAGACAAAAGTCTAGGCTCAAGAGACAAAAATCAGAAAGGACCTTGCAAACCAAAAGCAAAAATCACTCCTCGAGTAATATTAAATGATCCTACTCTACAGGAGCACAGGGAACACATGGGAACCTACACCATTATCTGTAAATTTATGGGATTATGGCCCACAGAAAAGGCTTTACAGATGTGGATCAAGTATCATTGGAAACCCAAAGGAAGCATTGACTTACATCTAGGGTCAAAAGAATTCTTCACAGTAGTGTTCTCAAACATCGAAGATAAAGTCAGAATATTCAAAGGAGGTCCCTATTTTCTTGCTGCGGCAGGTCTCTATATGAGACCTTGGAGGACGAACTTTGTCCCAGAAAGGGAGACTTTCTCTTCGATTCTTGTGTGGATAAGGCTCTACTCTCTACCTCTTGACTACTGGAAAACTGAATTGTTGGCTGCCATTGGCAATAAACTAGGATGCTTTGTCGAAGCTTCTGAAGCCACAAGAAGAGGAAAGTACACCTCCTTTGCTAGGATATGTGTGGAAATGGATCTATCAAGAGCACTTCCGGATGAAGTCATCCTGGAAGTTCACGATGAGGAGTGGGTGCAGACGGTAGACTATGAACATATCCCCTTCAGATGCTGAAGATGCCATGAACATGGGCATTTACTAAGAGACTGCCCTCTCAGCAAAGAAGATAACAAAGAAAAACCTAATACAATGAAGGATACTGAAAGCTTCCAGAAAGTGGCTAGCAGAGGAAGGGGAGGAAAAAAGGGGCCAAAAAAACAACACACTGAGGGGTGAAAGGGTAGTCAGAATAAGTTTCAAGTGCTAGAAGAGCCTGAAGAAAGCACAAGAGAGATTCAACATCAGGAGGAAGATGCTAAGGAAAAAGAAAAAAAGAGGATACAAATCTTTCTCCAGATATTGACTCTCAAAAAGAAGCCATGAGAAGTGAAACAGAAATGGAAACGGACCAGGAAATGACCCAAAGTGAAACAGATCTGGAAGATCATGAACTACAAGAAATCCTTGACAAGGAAAACTTGGATCTGGAAGGATTCCTGAGGCAAGGAACCAAAGGAGGAATAGAATCTCTGCCTCAAGAAGAATGCAACAGGATACATCAGTTGTTTTTATGGAAGACTCAGGAACGAGGACTGGAGAAAGGTACAAACATCCACAAACAGGAGCACAGAGGGGTGAAAACCATGAAATTAATTCCAGGATTAGCCACCAAAAATCCAGGCAAGAAGAGAGGCAGAAAAAAGCAACATGAGCTCCTGATGGAGTGCAGAAAGCTAATGATAGATTTAGGTAAGATGAAAGATCTAACCAATTACTCCTTTACAAATCTTTAATTATGAAGTTCATGTCATGGAATATCAGAGGTCTAGGTAGTAAAAGAAAACAGAGAATGCTAAGTAATAGAATGAAACTATCAATGTCGGACATAATCTTTATTCAAGAAACAAAATGCTCCATTCAGAAAATAAAACAAATCCATAACAAATGGTTCAGCAAATTTGAGTTTCTAGAAGTCAAAGCAGAGAACACAGCAGGAGGTATTCTCACCCTTTGGAACCCCCAAAAAGTCAGCATTGTAGATGCGGAGGCAACAAGAAACTACTTATCAACTATCATTCAACCTATGGGAATGTCGAAGACCTTCCTGGTTACGAATGTATACGGTCCTCAGAAAATTGATGAGAAGCTTAGATTTCTGAACTCCTTGGCAGATCTCAGAAGAAAACATGAAGAAATACCTTGGGTCATTGGAGGAGACTTTAATATGATTAAATCTCTTTTAGAAAAAAAAGGAGGCACCAGAATCCTCAATAGAGACTTAGTAGGATTCCATTCTTTCACAGAAGACATGAAAATGGTTGACTCTAAAATGCATAACGGTCTTTTTACTTGGAACAACAAAAGAGGAGGCAATGCTCAGGTTGCCTCCAAATTAGACAGATTTTTTATCTTCGAGAAGCTGATGCTCACAAATTCAGAAATATCTACAAGTATTCTCCCATTTTGAGGCTCGGATCACTAGCCGATTCAACTAGAAATCAAGGGAATTGAAGCTCCCAGAAACAGACCCTTCAGGTTTGAGAATATTTGGCTCTCTCATCCAGACTTCATCAGCAACATTGAAAAATGGTGGTCCGAAGATCTTCACGTTCAGGGCTCCAAAATGTTCCTCCTCCATAAAAGACTAAAGCACATAAAAATCAAACTCAAAGAATGGAACAAGAAGGATTTTGGTAACATTTTTGTAAACAAAAAATCAGTAGAGATCAAACTGCAAGAACTACACCAAGCAATGATCACAGATGGTTTTGATAAAACCAAAAGTGAGCAAGCTGAAAAACTCAACCTAGATTGGGAGAATTTATGCAAACAGGAGGAAATATTTTGGAGACAAAAGTCAAGAGTGCAATGGCTCAAAGAAGGTGAGCGAAACACTAGTTTTTTCCACCGTTCCACCATTGCCAATAGAACGCACAATAGAATTTCCTCAATACTGAATGTTGATGGGGAGCTTCAAACCTCTCACAAGAATATTGAAGGTGTGTTGGTTCAATATTTCAAAGGCATCACAAATGAAAATAATCCAGACAGAGACCAACACATCAAGGAAATTATAAAGAATATTCCTAGGATGGTGTCAAAAGAAGATAACTTTAACCTGAACAAACCAGTTACCGAAGCAGAGGTCAGTATGGTAATCAAAGACATGCAGAATGGCAAAGCTCCAGGTCCAGATGGTTTCAATGTTGATTTTTTCAAAGCTTGCTGGAAGGTGGTCAAACAGGACATCTTGGAAGTGGTAGAGGACTCCAGAAGAAGTAAATCCATTCTGAAAGCCCTCAACAACTCCTTCATCTCCCTGATCCCCAAACAGGACTCTACCCTGACTCTTGATAAGTTCAGACCCATTGCTTTATGTAATGTTGTTTACAAAATTATTTCCAAAATCTTGGCCAACAGACTCAAACCTCTTCTTCCTTCTTTGATTTCTGGGGAATAGTTTGGTTATGTTGAAGGAAGGCAAATCCTAGATAATATTATTCAGGCCCACGAGGTTGTTCACTCTCTCACTAGCAAAAGGCAAGCCAGTATGATCATACAACTAGACATTGCAAAAGCGTATGACAAGGTGAACTGGACTTACATCAAAAAGGTCCTTTCTGCTTTTGGATTTGATCATGACTGGATCAGATGGGTTATGGCTTTGGTTACTTCACCTAGCTTTTCAATTCTATTGAATGGCTCACCCTCAGATATCTTCACACCATCTAGAGGTCTCAAGTAGGGTGACCCACTCTCTCCCTTCCTCTTCATACTCATGATGGAAGGATTGGGCCGAACCATTAAAAAGGCCAAAGTCTTAGGGAAGATCAAGGGTCTCCATTTAACGGAGAATGGCCAAGCCTTGACTCATCAACAATTTGTGGATGACACCATGCTGCAGGGCATCCCCACAGTCAAGGAAGCTACAGCATACAAGAAAATCTTAAATGACTTTGCCTCAGCTTCAGGTATGGAAGTCAATCTCTCCAAATCAAATTTTTTTTTCTTAAACACTAACATTGCTATCCAAAGGAACATATCTAGAATTCTGGGCTTCCAAAGGGAGGTCCTCCCTTCAAAATATTTGGGTATCCCCCTGATGGATAAACCAATGCACAAAAGTATCTGGGAACCGGTGCTCAACAAGATGCAAGACAAGATCAAAAGATGGACTTATAGGGCATTGAACCTTGCTGGCAGATTGATTTTAATGAAGGCAGTTCTTCAATCTATCCTTGTTTTCTTCTTATTAGCCCTGCCAGCTCCCAAAGGGGTCTTATAGTAATTCAGGAACATTCAGAGAGACTTTCTCTGGGGCAAGGAGGAAACTAGAAAGAAATGGGCCCTTGTGTCTTGGGATAAAATTTGCAAACCCAAAAGTCATGGAGGCCTAGGCTTAGATGATCAGGAGATTCTAAGTAATGTTTTAGGAGGTAAACTTTGGTGGAGATGGGTTAAAGAACCAGGGGTGCAATGGGCTAATACCTGGAAAGAGAAATATGCAAGCTCCTGGCAAACGAGTGAGCTCATCAGAATGTCAGGGAACATAAAAGGCTCTCACATCTGGAATAAAGCTTGGGAAAATAGAGGCCTGGTACAAAACAATAGCTTCTGGGAAATCAGAGCAAGAGATCAGGCTCTCTTCTGGGAATATAAATGGTAGCAAGAACCGATGTTGTTAAGGAAGGACTTTCTGGGCATCAAGCAAGAAACTGATCTCCAAGGGCTAATAAAAGTCAGGGATTTCTGGAATCTTCCTTGGGACACTGAGAAATGGAGAAGCTGGAGGAAAATAGATTGCAGAGCGGACAGCCCCATAAAAGCAAAAATAGAAGAACTCATGAACATATTGGAACAGAGGAAGATTCTGGTTACAGATGGGCAGGATCATTTAAGATGGGGCCAAAACAAAGAAGGAATCTTTAATATTAAGGAAGCTAAAATAATTTCTCTTAACCTTGAGCCCTGCGTTTTGGCTAGGTCCTGGCAAAAGCTTTGGAATCACCAAGGATGGATGAAGATCAAACTGTTTATGTGGTTAGTTCATCACAAGAAAATACTAACTTGGGATAACATTCAGAAGAGGGGGGTGATGGGGCCTTCTAGATGCCAATTATGTGAGGCTCAAGAGGAGACTATGGAGCATATTCTCAATAGCTGCACCTATACCTCCTAGTTGTGGGATTCTTTCAAAAGCATTTTTCAGCAGACAGACAGAGACAAAGGTAGCATTATTAACACCCTGAACAAGTGGAGAAAAGACTTTGCAGAGAATGAGATCCTTAATTTGGCCTGGACCTTTACACCAAGCTTCATTATCTGGAATGCTTGGAAAGAAAGGAATAAAATAATTTTCAAGGATGAAAAAACTACCCCGCTTTGCCTGATGGAATTGATCTTAAAGCAGATAAAGGAGACTGTGTCCACCACTCTGCACAGTTATCCCTCGAATCCTCCCACAACACTTGAATTGAGAACTCTCAAGTAGCTGGGAATGCATGAGATCATCCTCAATGGTCTGAGGAAAAAAAAAAGAATGTTGGAAAGGGAAAAGGAGTTCTGGCATCCTCCACCAAATGGTTACCTAAAATGCAACATTGATGGGGCTTCAAAAAGCAACCTGGGGACTGCAAGTTATGGAGGTGTCTTAAGAGATGAAGATGGAAAAATAATTTTTGCCTTCCACTGTCATTTAGGCCAAGCTACCAATAACATGGCTAAATTAATGGCTTTGGAACAATGTCTAGAGCTTCTTAAACTCAATCACAGCTCAAATGTTCTCATCGAAGCAGACTCCGAAATTTCTATAAATGCAGTCAAGAAAATCAACTGTGGTACAACACCTGAAAGAGTCTCAAAACAATGGAGACTAATACAAGTGTACCAGAGAATCCAAAAACATCTCCAAATTCTACGAATGGTTAGCTTCAACCATGTTCGGCGAAAGGCCAACAAACTTGCAGATCTTCTGGCCAACCTAGGAGTGACTAATCCAGATTATAGAATAGAAATGAAATGGAAGGAGATGCCTACAAGCAAGCTAAAAGATCTCTGTGAGGCTCAAGTCATAGAGGACAAAGAAATTTTTGATGGTTGGGCACGAGGGGCAGGCCAAGATTAAAGCTCTTTTTTCCTATTATTTATCATTTCAGCGGTCAGCTCCTTGATATAGGGCTTTCTTTACTTTGGTGATATCTTCCTGAGGGGTATGGGACCTTATCTCCTTCGCTCCTTGAGAGATGACACAAGGTTTCCTCTGCAGTTTCAGAATGTTTCAGCTAGCTTTATTGTCGGGTTCAGCAGGTTGAAAGGCGGGTCGACTCCCTTTATGATTTTCCCTCGCTTTTTCTCTTTTGGCGCAGAAAACCAAGCTAGCAGCGGTTTTCTTTTGATTGCAAGGCTCCTGGATGGTAAGTGGTTTTTGCTCATTGAGAGCGATTCCACTCAGCTCTTTGCACGTGGCAGGGGGGGGGGGGTCTTAAAACCACCCTTGATCATGACTTAAAGGCCTCGCATCTTAGCTCTCCGATATCTCTCCGTGTCGTCCGTTTCTAGCGGGGGAAAGCGACGGTCAGATCTCATCGGGCTAGTTGGTGGGGTCACGCCTTAAAGACCTCGCATCTTAGCTCTCCTATATCTCTCTGCGTCGTCCTTTTCTGGCGGGGGCAATCAACGGTTAGATCTCATCGGGCTAGTTGGTGGGGTCACACGTTTGTTCATTCTTTGTGAGTTTTATACAGGAGGTGACACGGACTTTGACCTTGTGTCTCCTTGTTGACGTGGGGATAGTGTGTTCGTTAGTTTGGACTTGATTTGGTTTAGTAGGTCTCATCTTTGTTTGTTTGTTCTCAATGGTTTGATAGGCCCACAATTCTACAGGCCTTTTGTACTTATTGTAACTATACTTTTGGGTTTTTGAAATAGAAGGAAAGTCTCTTGCTTCAGCAAAAAAAAAAAGGATTCACCAAAATATAGAACTACAAAATCCAAAATACCTTTTGTCACAGTTATGAGAAGGAATCAAACCAAATGTGGAAGCCCAATGAATAAAATAAGGAAAATGTAAACAATATGGAAAAAAATGGGACCCTAGACACAAATTATCTAGAGGAAGTAATGCCAAGAATTTATATAAATCCGATGCAAAAGAGGATTCAAATAGTGAGGAATTAGTCGAGGAAGAAGTTGAAGATCCTCAACATTTCTCCCTAGATTTAGATAATGAGAATGCACTACAAATATCACTATCAGCCATAACAGGGATAGATCTTCCCCATACCTTAAAATTAAAAGGGCACATCTATAGGGGAAAAGTAATGGTCTTGATAAATAAAATAAGCACTCATAATTTTGTTGACACAAATCTCACAAAAAGGTTGAATATTTTCGTATACCCAATGCCCAAATGACATTTATGGTAACAAGTGGGGAAAAAAATTGAAGGCATAGGAAAATGTCATAAGGTTAAATTACAAATTCAAGGCTACAATTTAGAATCCCTATTTTACACCATACCTCTAGGAGGAGTGGATGTATTCCTAGATGTATTATGGCTACAAACATTGGGAACATACTCTAGGAACCATAAAAAACACTTTATAAAATTTTTATTGTAAGGACAAAAGTATAAGTTATATGGGTTTCAACCTCCTCAAAATCATATTGTGTCTTCCCATAAGATGGTGAAGTTAATTCTAAAAGTGACACCAAAATATATAGTATAATGTCAACAAATGGAAACATTGGCTTCAAAATTAGTTAATGACGAACCACCTGAGATTTAGGAGTTAATTCAAAAACATAAAAAAGTAAACAAAGGCTTGCCACTAGATATGCGTCGTGGAAGAGAAATTGAATACAACATCGTAGTCAAGCCAAGATCAAACCCTATCAACATTAAACTATATTAGTATCCCCATCATCAAAAGAGAGAAATCGTAAGGATTGTCGAAGGCCCATTGAAGTGCAGTATCATTACAAAAAGTAGAAGTCCTTATGCAGCTCATGTAGTCCTTATTCCAAAAAAGTAAAAATATTCCAAGCTCTGAATTGATTATAGAGGATTAAATAAGATAACAACAACAACAAAAATACATATTCCCTTTATATACAAAATGTTGGAGGAACTACATGGAGCCAAATATTTTTCTAAACTAGCTTTCAAGTTAGGATATTACGAGATCAAAGTATTATTAGAAGATGTGGACAATATTTATTTTAGAATTCATCAGCACTACGAATATGTCATTCAAATGAAGTAATGCTCCACCACCTTCCAAGCAACAATGAATGAAGTATTTCAACCCTACCTAAGGAATTTTTTGTTAAGTATTCTTTGACAACATTCTTATAGAATGTTTAGTGTTTGAAACTAATTCCACAGTAGCCATTTTTGAGTCGACGATTCAAGTATATAACAAGACTCATCATCAGGAAAAATACCTACAAGTAAGAGCGAGAAATGTTGGAGATTAATATTGAATGGATGGAAATGAAATATGAAAGAGTTGACTACCTAATACATTTTTTTATTTTATATATTTAAGGATAATTAACAAATTATAAATTTGTATTAGATTCATTATTAATGTTAATTGTTATTACTAATAATTAAAAATAATAAAATGAATAATTATAATAATTAGTATTATTAGTATTAATTACTTAATTAATACTAATAATAAAGTTAATTAATAATAATAATAACAATAATAATCATTATTATTAACCGTATAAGCTAATAATTATTATTATAAACTCAATGAGTTAGTAATAATGATTATTAATAAAGTTAATAGTAATAATTTAATTAATCATGGTTGTTATTAATTTAATAATTATTATAAGGGATAATAGTGTTATCATTAGGTTTAATTATTAGAGATGGCTTTGGTGATATAATTATTAAGTTTAAGAATTAGTAAGGAAGGAATGTAGGGAATAAGGATAAGGGGGATGCATAGAGAATATTTAGAGGGAAATTAATATGTTGGACAGGGACAGAGGAAAGGTCAAATGAGATCTTTAAGTGCAAGCAGGAGCAAGGGAGAGAGGTTCTAGTCAAGGTTGTGAGACATGGGTACTTGAGCGATTAAGGGGATCCAACTCCTACTTACTTCCATACCCCCATCTTTATTTCTCACCAATATAACATTCTCTACATGAACACAAGACCTTATAAACCCCTTTGTGTTGGAGGTGATCAACACTGTCTTTTATTGATCTCATCTTTTGTCTGATGGTTGTTAAGGGCTTGAAAGAGGTATCAATGTTTTTCTTTTTGAGAACCCTGACCAGCTTATCTGTGACTCCTTGAATGTATGGTAGATAGGCATTATTATAAGAAGGTTGGGAGATTTTCAAAGAGGGCCTTGCTCCATTTCCGGTTCTAGCTTTTTGATGGTTTTTATGATGTCATTATTTTTATATCCAATGCTAGCAAAGACTTTCTTAATATAGATGGGGGTATGAAAGTAAGTAGGAGTGGGGTCCCCTTACTCACTCAAGTAGCTATGTCTCAAAACCTTGACTAGAACCTCTCTCACTTGCTCCCTCTTGCACTTAAAGACCTTATTTGACCTTTCCTCCATCCCTCTCCACCATATTCATTTCCCTCTAAATCTTCTCTCTGCATCCCCTTTCTCCTTATTCCCTCCATTCCTTCCTTATTAATTCCTAAACTTAATAATTATATCACCAAAGCCATGTCTAATAATTAAACCTAATGATAACACTATTATCCCTTATAATAATTATTAAATTAATAACAACAATGATTAATTCAATTATAACAATTATTATTATTAACTTTATTAATAATCATTATTATTAACACATTGGGTTTATAATAGTAATTATTAGCATATAAGGTTAATAATAATGAGTATTATCATTATCATTATTAATTAACTTTATTATTACTATTAATTAAGTAATTAATACTACTAATAATAATAATTAATATTAATTATAATTATAATTATAATTATTCACTTTATTATTATTAATTATGAGTAATAATAATTAACATTAATAATGAATCTAATGAAAAATTATAATTTATTAATTCTCCTTAAATAAAAAAAAAAAAATTATTAGTTAGTCGGCTCTTTCATATTTCATTCCATCCATTCAATATTAATATCCAATATTTCTCGCTCTTCTCTCTAGGTATTTGTTCTGATGATGAGTCTTGTTATCGACTCAAAATGTCGAATAAAAAATGACTACTGTGGAATTAGTTCTTAACACTAAACATTCTCCAGATACCCTCCACAGAAATATTCAAACAAACATTCTTATATATAGTAAAACATGGCATGGACATCTAAAGCACTTGGAGCAAGTTCTCTCTTTTCTGTCAAAAAATAATTCTATGCAAAGATGTCAAAATGCACCTTTGGAAAGGAAGAAGTAGAGTATCTAGGACATGTGATATCATAGGAAGGCATGCAAGTAGATCCCAACTAGCATTTCCAAGTTAAGAATTTTTTTGGATTTAATGAAATATTATCAAAGGTTTATTCAAAATTATGCTTACATAACTACCCCCTAACAAAACGTTTAAAAAATAACATATTCCAAAGGGATGATCAAGGAGAAAGATGCTTTGAAATATTAAAGGAGATTGTATACACCACCCTTGTGTTAGCAACTCCAAAAATTTCAAAACATTTTGTAATCGAGTGTGATGCTTCATGTTTTGGAATACTAGGGTATCTTTGATGTAGGGTGTCTAACCTATAGCATTTGAAGGCGGGAATTTCAATAAAAGAGAATTCCTAAAATATGTATACAATAAAGTGATGCTCACCATTATGCACACTCTAACCAAATGGTGACAATATCTTATGGGAAGCAAGTTTTTTATATGAATAAAACATAATAGTCTTAAACACTTTCTCCAACAAAAACAAATTCTACATGACAACATAAATGGATTGGAAAATTTGCCACTTTTTATTTGGAGATATTCATAAGAAAGGGAGGGACAAAATAGTAGCAAATGATCTCTCAAAAAAAGATGAAGAGTCACCATTACTTGCAGTTTCAATTGTAGTTCCAAAATGGATCAATGAAATTCAAAGTGAATATGCAAAAGATCGAGAAACATGTGCTATAATCAATAATCCTATTCAAAAATATGAATGGAAAAATGGCATTCTTTGGTATAAATGAAGAATTTACCTAAGCCCAACTTCAAGATTTAAATCCAAAATTCTTATGGAATCCCATGACTCACTATTAACATGACATGTTTGTTTCTTTAAAACATACTATAATGCATGCCAATCATTTTTTTGGAAAGAGATGCCAATAATGATATTCAGAAGTATGCGACAAAGTGTGATCTATGCCAAGGAAATAAAAATGAAAACATTATGACTCCTAGATTGTTCCACCATGTACATATTCCAAACCAAAAGTGGGAATAAATATAGTTGGACTTAATTGAAGGACTACCCATGTCATATGGAAAGGGAAAAAAATCTTGTAATTGATTGGCTCACAAAATTTGCACACTTCATGGGAGTAAAGAAATTAGAATCCGCAAAACAAATCACTAAAGTATTTTGCAAAAATTTAAATAAATTGCATGGATCTCCAAAAATAATTTTTAGCAATAAAGAGGCCAAATTTAAAGGGAACTTCTAGAAGGAATTTTTCAGATAGATCATAACATAACTCAACATGATTTTATCTTATCACCCTCAAATAGATGGCCAAACAAAATTTGTTAATAAATGTTTGGAATCTTACCTAATTAATTATTATGTAACAAACAAATATAATAAGTAGTTTCAATGGTTACAACTTGTTGAATGGTGGTACAACTCTACTTATAAAACTTCAACCAAAATGACTCCATTTATATATCTTTATGGTTATGAGCTTACTAATTGGGAGGAATTTTTTTATGATCATTGTGCCTTGAAGATGATAAGAAACCAATAATTACAATCATCTCTGAGGGGGAATTCTTCTTTTACAATGCATAAAATGTACAAGGAAATATTTGGTGTTTTTAAGACTAGATCTCCTTGGTATATATATAGGAGACAAAGGGGTAATATTATAATAAAATGGAACCATGAGGGTTTCTAACCTATAGAACAATATAATAATATAATTTAATCACTCAATATCTAGGGTTTAATAAGGGGTTTTAGAGTTAACATGGGGTTTATATAGAGCTTAACATGTCCCTCTGCTTCAAACAAGTGTTTTTATCAACACTTAACTAACTTCTAGCAATTTTGCAAAAATATGTCATCTTCTGATGTCCTCTCTTCCACTAGTAGGTTCTTTTATCTAATGATGTACCACATAATTGTTTGGTTACTTGACTACTTAATCCTTTTTTAAAGGATTTTTCCTAATTCTAGTATGATTCCTCCCCCCCTGGCCCCTTCATTTATCTCTGATAGACTTCCTAGCTCTAAAGGACTAGCATGATCATGATCTTGATTTGGTTCTAGACCTTTATACATTAATCTAAATACCTTGGGAAGATTGTTTACAACTTTATGGAGATCCCCTAACATAGATGATATTGAAATTTGAACGTGTAGTGACCATAATTGTGCCATTACACCCTGGTGCCATTTTTTTAGTACTTTTGTCATTTCATTAGAGATTATAACTTTAGAGGGTTTCACTTGGATATCTATAAGCTCAATTTATTTTCCTTCTTAGGTAAATATTATGAAGAGATCTTGAAAATTAAAGGTTATCATTACTAATTATTGTAACCATTAGATCCCTAATACAACATTGCCACCACCCATTGGTATTGCAATCATGGGATTATCCAAGAAATACTCCCCCGTATTGAGTTTAATACTATGGCACTTCCCGGAACAATTTATGGTGCATCCATATTCAATCATTACTTGAAACTTATGTGTTGGATATATGAAACAATTGAAAAGTTTTGCTAATTTGTAATTGATGAAGTTATGGGTACTACCAAAATCAATCACCATTGTTACATTTTTATTTTTTATGTATCCTTCTAGCTTGAGGATTTGTTGAGTACTAACGGTAGCCAATGCATGAAAATATATAGTTGGAGTAGTCTCTTCTAGCTCTATATCTTGTGACTATTCCAATTATTGTCTTCTTCATCTTCAAAATCAATGTAAAATAATTTATTCTCACTATATTTATGCCCCTTATTATAGTTGTTGTCACAGTTGAAACATAGTCTCTTTTCTCTTCTTTCATATATTGGTTAAGGAGTCAACCTGGTTGGTTTAGGAGAGGGAACATGATATTCACTATAGTTATTAGTGACCCATTTCCTAGTGGCCATATTTTTAATTTCAACTTTGCTTTCCAGACTAAAAACATGCTCTAGATATTTAGGTTCAAAGAGATGAACCTCATGTTGGATTATTTCCTTTAAAGTTCCTATAAATAGGTCTAGAAAAATATTTTCTGAAATATTCTTTAATCTAAGACTCAACTTTTGGATAGTTGAATGTGCTCTATAAATATACCTTTTTGTCGAATATATACCAATTGAGTGAAATATGTAATGCTTTTAATATCCCCATAATGTGTTATCAATTCCTATATAAAAATGGACCAAGATATAACATGATATTTTTTCCTTTCACAAAGCCATTGGTACCATATATGTTGGTCTTGTTATAAAAACATGGATGAAATATTTATATTTTGAAGGAGGCCACTCATGTAGATCAAAATATTGCACCATATAAAATATCCATGTTACAAGATGATTCCAATTTCAAAGACAAAGTATTCAATTCCATCAAACTATAGATTGTCAACTCATCACATGTGAGTTCATCTGGTGGTCTCCTACCATACTTGATAATCTTTGATAATAATGTTTCACAATGTTAGTTAAATCATCAACATGACATAGGCATCAACATCGTTTTTCACAATGAGCTAGAACTAATTTAAATATCCAACATAATGAATCCATAACATAATTAGACATACTCATAAAACACATCCATCATAGTTATTCTCATCATAACATCAATTAGAAAACATACACCTCCATCACAACTATCATAATCATAACATCAACTAGGAAACAAACACATCCATAATAGGTATTATCATCATAACATCAACTAGAAAACAAACACATCCATCACATCTACCAATAGTAAGATTCAAGTATCTAGATCCTTGACTTGAGGTACTAAAAGAATAATGTGTGAGCCTTAAGGCTATATCAATGCTAATGTCATATTAGTTTCAATCAACTAGATCAGGGCACTACTATATATATATATATATATATATATATATATATATATATTAAACTCACACACAAAATAGATCATATTTAGATAAATGAGAATTTCATTTTTATTCGCAATATGTACATATATAAATACATTTTCAATGACCCTTGTTTTTCATCTTCCAAGATGTCTCTTGGACTTCTCATGTATATTTTAATTCACTTGAGGCTTTTTGCATTCCTCGCAAGTGAATAATCCAAGTTTCCATAACCCAATAGGATTACACTTCCAACATCCCCCCTGTAACACCCCTTCCCAGATCTACCGAAAGTAACCATGCCAACTGGGTTAAACATGAGGAGATATGCTACTACAATCAAATTCAACCTCCTATGTCACCTTAAGGAAGTGGAATTGACGGAACATCACATACAATCATCCAACATCATCAACATAACCCTAGGGAGATAAGTCAGCCACTCAGACAGCCTCACCCTGGGTCTCGCTGCTATTCTGCAACTCTTAGGCCATAATCACTCTCATGCTATGGGAAATGGAGCGGCCAACAACCTAAAGGAGCTCTCATAGGCCTTCTTGCCAGCGACTATGGATCAGAATTTCTAGTTCTGTACCAATGACCCTGGAATTTAAGCCACTTTTCTAGCTCAGAATCCTGTCCTCTGCCCAGAACTTGTTGTAACTTCTAAAATTCATTAAAAACATAATAAAAATGTTAATCAATAAAAAATCACCCTCAGAACTAGGTCTGAGCATCCCCAACTGGGACTGACATTCTGTCAAACACTTGGCATTAATGCAACCTACAGGTCTAGGATACAAGATAGAGCATAAATGACTAAAACAACTTATGAAACATAACTAGAAGGATCACCTTCTTCTCCATTGAACTACTTATCATCAATTAGGTCTTGCATCCATGCATTTAATAGTTACAAGTAAATATATGAAATAACCATGACATGAACCAGTCATTCAACCATGCTTATAACCATCATAAAACCATATAAATATCAGAGATATGACAGCCATTAAATCCACATATAAATCAGTGCAAAAGTAAGATAACTTAGCTTTTATTAATCATAAGAAAATTCGACCAGGTTCAAGACTTCCACGTACCACCCGACCATAGACATGGTTGAACTAAATCTCTCTTTTAGCCAATCACCCTCATGCCATATTCCAACCATGAATGTGCGATCTCATAGAACAACCAATCCAAGAACAACGAAGGGAATCCAAAGGTTAAACTACCTCCACCCTCATCCAACCGTGATCACACCAAAACTAGTGGTTCGATCACAACCAAACAGAACTTGGAAAGTCATCTGAAATCCATCACTATCCTTGAGTAATTTTCCATTACCTTGTCTCTCAGGCTTTACTGCAATCCAAATCCGGATCACTAGGCCCTAAACTGAGACTACTCCCTTAGGCTTTCCCATGTATCTCGCCAAAATCGGTCAAGGGATTCCTAGGACTTTTGGAATGAACCTTGAGACCACCTCTACTCCATATGCCAAAATCCATCCAACTATTCCAAAGTTCCAAAACCAAAATAAACATCCTAGAATACCATGGCATCCGAAAAAATGCTACTCTAGGTTGAAATCCAATGTCATAACCTGGCAAAACCATGCCACCAACAGCAAGAGAACCATACACCAACATGCAAAACCATTCATGTCCAAACAAGCTAGGAAATCACACATGAAAAAGGTTACCTGCAAGTATTCTTGTTGAAGTTGCTTGATCCTGCTTTCCTTTCCTTGATCCTTTCTTGATTTTCCTTTCCTTTCCTTTCTTTCCCTTTCCTTTGCTCCAAACTAGAGTGCTCCAAGAAAACTCTAAGTGACCAAGAGAGTGAGAGAGAGAGACAGAATAATGAGAGAGCTCTAAACTTGAACTTGAAAAAATCCATGAACTGATCCTCAGAAGCCTTTTTATGCATGAGGCCTCTAATTTATTCATTTTCCATCATTTTCCTTCAATTTCCTCCTCACATGCAACATGTGACCTTCTACCTTCCTTTGCTCCTAATTTCCTTTATTTTCATAAATAAATGTGCCAAAATGCCTTTTAATGCCTTTGCCAATTTTCCTTAGCCAAAACACACATCTAGTGACGCACACTAGGATATCTTTGCCCAACATTCAACTTGGAATAAGTTTCCCTTAACCGTGGTCTTATTTTTCCTTTATTAACTTTTATTACATGAAATTTTCACCAGGGATGTTACAGAACCCTCCCCCTTGGGGAATACCATCCTCGATGTTAAACCACACTAAGACCTCAGCAAAATTGCTAGAAAGAAAACATACTTCCTATGGAGTTTTATAACTTAGCTTGTTGCAATATTTACAATGAAGAACCTGCTCAAAAGAAAAACATCATGTCAACATGACAATATAATGACCATAATAACATGACACCCATACTATTTATTGGAGCTTTATAACTTAGCTCATGGCGGTATTTACATATATATATAGACACATATACAAATATCAAAACATTAGCAAAACCTATGCCAAACATAACCAACATCAAACCAAAACTGCTTTTCCTCAACCGACAAACAATGAAGGATATAGGGCCCGCATATGATCCTCCATCTCCCATGTATTTTATTCAGGCCCAAAGTGCTTCCACTGCACTTTAACTTCCTCTATGGCTCTGTTCCTGAGCATGAGATGTTTCTACTGCAATATGTGCTAAGGCTCCAGTTGGAACTCTCCTTCTTGCTCCACCTGCAATATAGACCAATCAAAAACATGATCAACATCCTTTATATACTTCTTAAGCAACAAAATATGGAAAACATCATGGAATTTCACTATTGGAGGAAGTGACTGTCAATATGCCACTGGTCCAATCCTCTCAAGGATCTTGAAAGGCCCACAATATCATGGTGCCAACTTGGCACATGAACCAATCCTCAAAGATATTTTCTTGGGCTTGATGCATAAATACACATGCTCCCCAACCTGAAACTCTTTCATTTCAACACCCTATGCTGATCTGCATAACTCCTCTGTCTATCTTGTGCTGCCTTGGTATTCATCTTTATAACCTACATTTCCTACTCCATGTCCACCAACATGTCTGGTCCAATTAAGTGCCTTGTTCACATGATCACTCCATCTGATGGGAGTGTTACAACTCTATCCATACAATGCATTGAAAGGATGCATCCTCAAGGGCTACTGATAACCATTATTGTCTACAAACTCAACCAATGGAAGATACTGCTCCCGTTTCCTATGTTCGTGCATTACGTACATCCTCAACATATCCTCCAAGATCTTGTTGAACCTCTCTCTCTTACCATCTATCTATGGATGATAAGTTGTGCTGAAGGCCAACTCTATACCCAAGCCTGCAAATAGCTCCTTCCAAAACTTGGAAGTGAACTTTGCATCCCTATATGACACAATCTTCTTTGGAACACCATGTAGCCTCACTATATCTCTAATGAACACACATGTTCTACCTCGTTGGCTGAATATGTAGCCTTCACCAGAATGAAGTGAGCTACCTTTCTCAACCTGTCAACCATGACCATAATAGAATCATGCTGCTTCATTGTCCTAAGAATAACTGTGATGAAATCCATGGAAATGACCTCCCGTTTCCATTCCAGAATCGCAATAGGTTGTAGTAGACCACCTGGGTGTTTTCATTCCACCTTTACCTATTGACAGTCTAAACATATAGCCATGAACTCAACCACTTCCTTATTCAAATTCGGCCAATAATAAAACTTCTTCACCGGTGTCAATGTCTTATGATATCCTGGATGACCCGAATATGGTTTCACATGAAACTCCCTCAAGATAAGATTCTTGAGCTCACTGAAATTTGACACATAGATATTGTCTCTAAATCTCACCAAACCATCTATCGTGAGACGATAGTCTGCATCCTAATCACCTGTACCTGTACCTACACTTGTACCTGCACATAAACCTGTATTTGTGCCTATAATATGTTGTAACTTGTGCATGATCTCCATGTATTTTTCATCCCGCAATCCTACCTATAAGATATCATCCTGTAACTCTGTCCCATAGGAGCTTATATATGCTATATTATTTACTTGTACCTTCCCACTAAAAGCATCTGCAACCAGCTCTCCTTCCCTTTGATGTATCTAATCTCGAAGTCAAACTCACTAAGGGTAGCCAACCATCTAGCTTTCCTAGCACTTAGATTTGGCTGGTCAAACAAATACCTCAACCCATTGTGATCGCTCATCAATGTAAACCTCCTATCCAAAACATAATGTCTCCACATCATTAATGCAAGTATAATCACTGGTAGCTAAAGACCATGCGTTGGATAGTTCTGCTCATGCTCATTCAATTTCTGTGACTCATAGCACACTTCCTGTCCTTCTTGCATGAGAAATCCACCAAATCCCCTCTTGCAAGCATTAGTACACACTAAAAACTCCTTGTTTGGATCTGTAATCTTTAGCATTGGTGCATGTGTCAACAACTATTTAAGCTGCTCAAAACTATCTTCACATTCCACCATCCATTCAAACTTGCCTTTCCTTTACAATGATGTGATAGGATATGCGATGCGTGAGAAATTCCCAATGAACCTCTTGTAGTAACCGTCCAATCCCATGAATGATATCACCTCATCTACATTCTTAGGAGATTCCCATTCCATGATGGCCCTTATATTTTATGGATCTACTATTGTGCCTTCCTTGGAGACAACATGTCCCAAGTAGTGTGCCTCAGTCTGAAATAAGTTTCACTTTCTAAGCTTAGCATACAACTGATGTTGTCTTAGCAATCTCAACACAGCGGCTAAATGTTCGGCATGTTCTTCCTCATTCTTAGAATAGACAAGTATGTCATCAATGAATACAATAACAAACTTGTCCAAATAAGGACGCAACACACTATTCATAAAACAAATGAATGTAGCTGGAGCATTAGCCAAATCGAATGGAACAACAAAAAACTCATAATGCCCATACCCAGTCCTAAACGCAGTCTTGAAGATATCCTCTTCCTTGATGTGTACCTGATGTTATCTTGATCTCAAGTTGATCTTAGAGAACATTGCTTCTCCCTTTAGTTGATCAAAAAAATCATCAATCCTTAGCAAAGGGTACCTGTTCTTCATCTTTACCCTTTTCAACTTCATGTAATGAATGCACAATCTAAGAGTACCATCTTTCTTCTTTACGAACAACACTGGTGCACCCCAAAGTGATACACTAGGTCTAATGTATCCTCTATCCAACATTTCCTTTAGCTACAACTTCAACTCTAGCAACTCAGGTGTGCTCATCTTGTAAGGTGTTTTCAATGTTGGAGCTACTCCTGGCACTAACGCAAAAGAAAAATCTACCTCCCTGTGAGGTGGAAACTCTTAAATGTCCTCAGGAAATACATCCCGAAACTGCTGCAATACTGGGTACCTGCTCAACACATCAATATCCTCAACCTCCTTACTCTTGCATTGGAAATGTGCATTGCAAACATCACACAACCTTTTCTACAACTTCTCTTAGCTTGCATAGTAGTAACCATCCTCATTGATGTAGGCTTCTTCTTTCCCTCCAAGGTGCTCTTTTCCCCACTATCATCTACACTCTCAATGGCCTTGTCGAAGCAATCCACTTTGGTCCTATGAAGGTATAACCAATCCATACCCAAAATCATACTATATGAATCCAATGGAAATACATTCAAATGTGTTTTTGTAGTCATACCATTTAACTCAAATGCACAAGTTCTTACCTAATGGTGTACTCACTTCTTTGTACCTATAGCCAACTGTACCAACCAAGACTCTGCATGCACTTATTTTCTCAAACCACACTTATCCACTAAGTCGTGATTAATATAACTATAGTTAGATCCAGGATCAATAAAAATAAAAACAACTTGATCATAAAGCTTACTGTCCATCTCAATGATTGATGTTTAATGATCTACCTACATGTTTGCCATAGTTGCGTAAATCTGAGGAATGTTATGACCAACATCACCAACTGTGTGTGTCTCCTTAGCACTATAGATCTAGGGTCTTCCACCACTCTGATACTATGGACAATCCCTCTTATGATGATCCTTACCACATATCCAACATTGCAATGGCTCCCAACCACCGCCTCTAACTTGCTTCTCTCCATGTCCCTTCTCATATATATTGAATCTCTTATAATGAACTGCATTATATTTCTCACTTGCATCTTGAGGTCTTCCTCGCTTTGGTGGCCATTTTCCCTTAGCTTTCTCATTTCTTTTCAAGTCATGCTTCGGCTCAACTTTGTGCTTCCACTGCTCATAACAATGCTTCAACTTTCGAATGGCCCCCTCCAACGATCTAGGTTCATTGAACTCAATCTGGTCTCTATATGCAATTGGAAATCCATTGATGAATCTCTAAACCTTGGCCTTCTCCTCCCTGAGGTAAGGCACATATCTCAATAGCTCCAAAAATCTACTAGTATACTCCTCATCTGTCATAGAAGCCAACCGCAACTCATAAAACTCCTTAGCTTTGTCATCATAATACCTCTAAGACAAGTAATTTTTCTTGAAGAGCCTTTCAAACACATGTCAAGTTAAATCATGTATGTCCTTGACATTGTTCATGTCTTCCCACCAAATATCCACTTTACCTTTGATAATGAAAAGGGTTATCTTTTCTTTCATGTTTTCTAAGTAATCATGAAATCTAAATAATTTCCTCATGCCAAGCAACCAAGCCTCCACATCTTGCAATTTCTTCATATCTCCATCAAAGGTAGGTGGATTTTCCTTCTTGAACTCATCTGGCAAGTATCCCCTATCATTCCTCCTATATGGATGATAATGATGGAGATCATGATGTATATCAGAACCATAACTAGAGTAATACCTGTGGTTGTGACCCCTCCTATCCGAAGTGTCCAACATCTTTCCATCTTTGATAGTGTTAGATCTATCTGACCTATGTCTATTATGATACCTGCTACCATATGCCCCATTACTTATGTCCTCATGTCCATTGTTGATCTAAAGAGGTCCCTGTTGCTGCAAATCTGACAAACTCTAAAGTAATATCACACTCACCTTTTCTTGTTTCTCTTGTGTGATCTGCTATTGAATGTTAGTTTTGTTTTGATAATTTCAAGTTCATAATTAAAAACAATTGCTCCACATTTTCTTTATGTGCATAGGTTTTCTTATGGTGTTTGTGAGTGTAACAAGTAAATATGTCAATTTTTATGTCAAATTCATGAGCAAAAGACCATGTAGATAAATTGTTGAAAAAAAACAAACAAATATATAGAAAATCATCAAAATGAACACTTAACACAGTGTTTTGATGAAGGAGTTCACCCCTCCTGGGCTACATCTCCTTGGTCCAGCATCCATGGCTTGGGCCTCTGTATTAGAACTAAATGGAAAAACATGTTATTTGCAATGCTCTATTGCTCTTGAAACCTACTTCAATGTGATAAAAACATCAAAATCATCTAGGAATGACTTTTTCTGAGACCAAGTTGGTCAAAAATTGCAAAATTTATGGCCTCTTCAACTTCTCCTAGGAAATCTCCACTAAAACTAGAGAACTCTAGTTAATACCGATAAATTTGAAGAAAATCTGAATTTATCGGACCGCCAAAAATATCCGCCAACTTAACTGTATCATTAATTAAAGATAAGAATGTATTAATTAAGGTTAACCTGTAGTTAGCTCTTTAATCATGCGGTTATGGTTTACCACTGGCTGTCGGTTTCGTGGTGTGGTCACATGCGGAGAGGGTTGGCCCTCTTTTCCCCAACCGCAACATTTTATGTATTTAAATACAAGTCATGTCCATTATATGTTAAGTCAGATGGTTATGGTATATCGGTAAGGCTCTAGGCTTGTGCAGGCGAGGTCATGGGTTCGACTCCGCCGACCTACCAATATAATTTCTCAATTACATGCCAATGTTTAGGCCTTTGGAGAGGGACACGTGGTAGCCTCCAGGCTTGCCACATGTCTCCTTCTCATCGGTACTCCCCTGTCCAACGAAATAAAGCCAACTCATCAAATTGTAGACCAATAGAAGTGCACCAATTGGTGTGACCCAACTGACCATTGACACAACCTTTGACTTGCATAGTCACCTACCACGTCAGCAGTACGGATTGCTAACTCTGCAATGACTGTACCTTTTTTTCAAAATTCCTCTATTTTGCAAAGCAGACAAAAAACAATATATTCCTCATACGAGCTCCATTTTGAGCAAAATCAGTTTCGTTGGGATCATATCGCCGAGATGGACACAGATGTTTAGGTTTTTGAGTGATTTTGAGCACTTTGATTTTTTGAGCTAAATATTGATCACCTGATCATTCTTCCTCACTGCAAGCCTTTTGGAGCCCAAAATATACTATCAATTGTTCAGCAGGAGAGGGTACAACTCCCTCACCTTATCAATCTACATCCATTTGGCCTTAAAAGGGTTTTGTCCCTTGAGTCCCACTCGAAGGTATTCAACATTCCCTCTCTTTGAAGTTCTGGTTCTTCTGTCAAGTATGAGATCTTGTTGTAGTTCATCAAGATATTCTGGCAAGAAATCATCTATTGATGGCATCTGAACATGCTCTCCTTGATCATCAATCCAAGGAGGCTCAAACAATCTCAAATTCTCAACATTAACAACAGAGTATATTTGCATATAAGGAGGAAAATCTAGCTTAAATTCATTGTTACCAATCTTTTCCAGAATTTTAAAATGACCATAACGGATTGGATTCAACATTTTACCTTCCCCTTGAAGTCTCTCTTTGCTAATATATAACCAAACTTCATCTCCAACTTGAAATTTATGATCGACACGATGTTTGTCATGCCTTGCTTTATAGTTGCTTTGACTCTTTTCAAGTTGTTCTTGCACTATGTGATGTATCAACTAAATTTGCTCAATGAACATCCTTGTCTTATTGATGTCGCTATGACCATCAATAGCCACATCTTTCTTAAAGATGAAGTCCAATGGCGATCTTGGAAAGTACTGAAAATATGCCTCAAATGGCGATGTGTTTGTGGAAGAATGTTTTGCCCTGTTGTATGCATGATGTATGTAATGCAACTGTTCATCCCACAAATTGGAATGTTTACTACAATATCCTCTAAGAAGATGAATGATTGTACTGTTGACAACCTCGGTTTGTCCATCTGTTTGTGGATGAAAGGTTGTACTCTTATTCAACTTAGTTTCCATCATGTCCCACAAATTTGACCAAAAATTCCCAACAAATCAAGAATCTCGATCACTTACAATGGAAGTAGGAAGACCAAAATGAACCCAAATATTTTGAAAGAAAAGTTGAGTTGTTTGTTCAACTGTAATTTTCTTTTTACATGGTGTTAAAATACACATCTTGTTGAACCTGTCTACAACTACATACAAGTAATCATGACCTTTCCTTGATAATGGAAGATCTCCTACAAAATCCATTGAGATACTCTCCCATGGATGTGAAGGTACCAGAAGTCGAGTGTACAATCCTAGTTTCCTATTGCTAGGCTTACTTATTGCACACAAAGAGCATCCTCTAATGAAACGAGATACATTCTCAAACATGTGTGGCCAATAACAATACCTTTGGAGATTCGCTATTGTCTTGCCTACACCAAAATGTTCAACAATCAATGAAGTGTGCGCCTCCCTTATGATATTGTTTCTTTCTCCCTGTGGAATACATAACTTGCCCAAGTGATACAATAAACTGTTATGTACATGGTAATCTAACTCTTCAATTTGGTTTCCTTGCCTCAAGCTTGCATACACATCATGAAAGTCATTAGCATATGCATGTTTCTCTATGATTTGCTAAATCTCAAACAGGTTATCTAACCATCATATGCAGTGGATGTGTGTAAAATACTTTTACAACCAAACAATATATGTTTAAGAAACTTAAGGGAAGATGACAATTTATTGATGTAGAGGAGTTAAATCAAACAAACAGTTTAATCAACTAATATTTGTAATAGATTATAACTTCATGGGAGATTTGAGACATATTGAAACTAAATATTATCTTACTCAAAAATCCCATAAACTTCAAAACATATGCAGAAAACAGGCTGGAAATAATAACAAAGAAAGACTTACAAGAACACAATTTGTCTTGAAATGAATCTAGAATCCTTTTATTTTCAAAAATAACCTTAAAGGATACAAGTATGCTCAAAATTATATCACAATGTTTCAACCATTTATAAGTCTTAATTATAAGTAATTATAGAAAAATATTACATCTGAGATCGAATTCTTGTTATACAGTATTTTGTCATACCTCCTGTTCACTTCCTGTTCCATATCCCAAAGTGCCAAAACATTGACTATTGTGTAGCATATCCATCATGATATACATACCAAAACCTCCCTAAAGAATCAAAGGAAAACTTCCCTAAATCCATTCTGAAGAAGGTTGACTAAAAACCCAAGTTTTACCATTAGCGCGTTTTGCTCCACTACCTTCCCGTGTTGAACGCAGGTTGCATAGTTATACACTAGCGCTTCTAGCGTAGGTTTTCATAGAAAAGCCCGTGCTAAACCTCTTATGGAAGGTTTTCCCAAACTAGAGGAGAATCTTTGTGTACTAGAACCTTCGAGAACATCAAGTTTGATATTGGTTGTTTTTTATATGGTCGAGCTCTCCCATTTGGACCTATTGATCTTATCATCATGGGATTTCCCCTTGAGATGTGGACCTTCCTCCCTCTTTTTTGGATCCCTAACTCCCTCTCCCTTCCATCCCCAAATGGTTGGTCATTGATTGTTGCATCCCTATGTTGAGATTATGCTTACATGCTACCCATTCTAGCTTGGAGAAGGAGTTCTTGAAGAGTCTTTGCTTGGACTTGGACATCCACCAAAAAGAGGTCTCCAACATCAAGGCATAGGTTGTATGCTTCCCTTTTTAGCTCATTAATATATACATATGATGTTCACTTCCCATAACTGTGTAAATGTTCATGATTTTAACTTAATACTCCTTGATCTATTAAGTAGTTTATGTTTGATGTATGCCATATATTCTCTTGTATCTTGCATAGTTATTTGATCTTCCTTATAGGTACTCATATGTGAAGAGAAAGTAAGGAGCAAGGCCTGGAGCGAAAGATTCAAATTCATCTCCAAAAGATCGAGTGATTAGCATTAGAATGAGGTAGGTTTCTCCTTCTCTCATTTGTTAAACATAAACTAGGAAAGTGTATATTAGTTTGTTTAATTTGTTGCTAGACCCACTCATTAGGCTAGAGGGATCGCCTTTGTCCCCAGAGGGGATTTTCCTTCACAACAGTTCCAAACTAGATATAATTACAAAAATAATATATGCTTTGAAAACATAGATATTTCTAAATATAGAGGAAAAATAGGAAAATTTGTTGGAAAATGTTGCGTTGTTGAGGTTATGTAGGAATCAGTGAATCATTGTTGCTGCTTTGCTAGAATGTTATTATTTTATGCTAAAAATCTTGAATTGTAGTTACTTTTCATTCGACCAATTCTAGCAGCTGGTCCCACCTCTCTTCGCTTGGGATAGAAAATCCAATCATATTCCTAAATATTTCATCCACCTCGGTGTAAGTGTCAAAAGTAGGCTTATTCACAAAAAGGTGATGGACTTCGTGTTGGATACTCAAATCAAATTGTATTCGCTATATGAAATCTTCACCGTTGATAACACCTTTGTATTTTGCAAATTTGGAGGCATCAACACCTATGTTACACAACTGTTCTTGATTGTTTTCTAATGGGATCAATTTTCCATTAGAATTTATGAGTGTTGGTAAGCCTTTTTCCTACAACAAAGTGAATTTCATGTTGAATCTCTTGACTTGCAACTCAATATCCTTGCATTTGTTTTCCAATTGTATCATTAAATTTTTCTTTGTCAAGGCCCTCTTGACCTCCATGATTTTTGTTGTTTTGTCTAGAATATTGAGGTCTTCAAGTTTCTCCTTGGTTTTGGAATTCAACAGCTTGATGATATTTTCTGCTTCTTCCAGCCTGTGTTCTAAATCCACCTTTGCATTTTCTATGGCTTCCCTAACTCTGTATACAAGCTCTTCTTGTTCAAAGATAATCTATATGGAGGGCCACATACATCAGGGGATTTCTAAGGTCTAAAATGGGCCTCGTAAGGAAATTATAAAATAATAGTGGAAATAATAAAATAAGATTAGATTACATCATCAACTTTTAGAGGGAAAAAAGACAACTATTTTTGCAACTTGTATTTTCAACTTATCTCCGTATGGGTTTACTCAAATTTCGAGCGGAAACACTCATTGGATATATAATTTGATTCCTCATCCAAGGAGTACCCATATTGCATACTTTCGATGAACCATGCTACATGAAAAATGAGAAATACATGAAAAACGTGATTGCAATCACGTTTTTTCATGTACTTCTCATTTTTCGTGTAGCAAGGTCCATTGAAAGTATGCAACATGGGTACTCCTTGGATGAGGAATTAAATTTTGCATCCAATGAGTACTCCCACTCGAAATTTGAGTAAAAACTTAGGAAGATAAGTTGAAAATACGAGTTGAAAAAGTAGTTTTATTATTTTATTATTTTTTAATATTTGTACTTTTTTACTCCAAAAATGGTGAATCATCCCCCATGGTTGACATCATCATCTTAATTCATATTGGTTCTTATAAAGTTTAATTTGGTTGTACATTTTTCTTAGGAGGCCCATTTTAGACCTCAAAAATCCCCTAATGTCTGTTATATTGGCATTTATATTCTTCCAATATTATTTTTAGCCTCAGCTAACATTTGGATTACAAAGTATTGATCTTCATATTTTTGCACCTGCTGCATGAGTTTATAATTTTTCTGCAATTCTGGCAAATATGCATTGTGAGATTTCAGTTTACTCTCCTCCATTTTAGCCAATTTTGCTAACAGTTTATCCTTTTATGACTAAACAATTGATAATTCATCTAGAGCTCTAGTAAGCTCTTATGTGGATTCTGAAACTGTAGTCCTCGCTGAAGTTTCTGCCTCTGTACCTATGCCCGATGTAGATACTCCTGTTGCTTCCCACTATTGTTTTTCTTTCAACAGTGCTTCCATGCCCTGCTCCATCTTTTGAATCTGTGCATTTTTCTCAATTACTATAGTAAAGAGCTTCTCTTTTTCTGTTTCTATGTTGGCAACCTCTTTAGCTTGAGGATGCTCTATAGAGGGTAGCTTCAGTTGCTTCCTCAATGCTTGGATATTTGCTTCCTTGTTTTTTATGAGCTCTTCTGCTTCTTTAACATCTTTAGGATCATGTCCTAGCTTTATGACCAAATCCTCCAGGGATTTGATTCTGTTATCTTTAGCAAATGATGACATCTTTTCAATTTTCAGCTGAGAATTCATATTATTTAAAGATGACTGCAATTTAGAAACAGTCATTGTTGAACTAGTGAGTGATGAAAAGATAATCTCTCTTGTCTGTTTATGTAAATCAATCTAATTGATTTCATGTATTTTCTTGGTATCAATGGAAAATATGGAGGCTTTATAATCTTTAGCACTCCTGGGAGCTGGCACTAGTGGTTCCATGAAGGCCATCTGGAATTGTCCCTTCTCTGCATCAAATGCAGAAAGTAGTCTATGTTGGGTCTTGGTTGTTTGTTTCCAAAACTCAGAGTAAGTAGAAGCCTTCAGAGCTTCATTCTTCAACTTTATTTCTCTATATCTGGAAAAGATACTTTGCTGAGTAGAAACCTGTGAACTGGTGGATACTAGATATTGGACATTTGCTTCAATAGTAGTTGATTGTACTGTTTCTTCTACTTGAGTAGAAGGAGTAATAGGTGTCCCTGATAATATCATTGTGGTTGGCTTCTATGTGTTTCCTTCATCTGCAGTTTCATTCTGAATAGTTATTATTTGAGATCTAAACGAAGGATTAATTGGAGAATCTGATTTTCTAGTAGCATTAAAGTCCTTCTTATTCCTTTTAAAAACAATAAACTTTGCATCTAGATTGTCAAAGTCTATAGGAGACAATGGTTATCTTTCTCTTTTCTTCTCTTTCTCTTTAGAAATAGGTGTCTGCATGGATGATTCAGTAGCCAATCATTCTTAAGATTCCCCATTCTTCTTGATTTGCATATTGCTCAATCTCAGGCCTTGGTGTGTGTGCATAAGAGGTGCTTTTTTGCTCCATCCTAAGCTTAGAAATAATACCATAAGGATCATATAACCAAGAAAAGTTGAGCTTGAACTTCATTTGGCTCAATATTATACCTATTTCTTTTGCAAAAATTCTGGTATTGACAATATATGGTCATATGTGCGCTTTGAGATTAAACTATGCCTTCTTCTTGTAGGAAACAAAGTGCATTTCATCCATGTTTAACATCTTTCTATTGTACTCTAATGCAAAAATCCTAATAGGTAGAAAAATTGCCAATATGTATGGAGGAAATTCTAATCCATAAACCCTCATTTCAGTGTAGTTCTGGTATAAATACCAATCTCCCACTTTGGCCTGCTCTGATAGGTGGAAAAACTTCCTAATATTAGGAGACATCCTTAGGATTACATCGTTGCTTAACAAACATAGTGAGGTATACAATAATTTGTCAATAAAATAGGTATAAGAATACTCCTCTGAGTTATTTCTAACCAAAGAAGTCCAGTGAATGTCAGACCAAGGGTTACCTTCACTATCAGTTTTCTGTAAAGGGAATTTGAATTTATCTTCTTGATAATATAGCATAAGGTAAATTAAGATTGACTGGTATTTGAAAACACCTTCTGCTTCGTAATTAACCAACTGTTCATCAATTTCATTGGCTAAAAATTGATTGTAGTTGAAAAGTAGAGAGGGTTGTTTACCAACTGCAAAAGTGCATAGAAATCCTAATACTATCTCATCTACCCATTGATGAATATAGTATCAAAACAATCGAGTTACCATGGAAATGACCTGCTTGGACATCTCAACAAAGATATAAGTTGGATATGGGGGACTAGTCCTAGGAAACTCAACATTCTCAGGAAGGAAATATTCAAATATCTAGGCTCTCTGAGGGAAAGTGAGTTTTTTATACAATTCCATTAAGATTTCAACAAAAAAGGGTGATGGGAAGGCCCATATTTAATTTGTAGGGTCTAACAAATGCTTTCAGGAGAAACAGAGAAGATAACTTCATTACTTTGGGAAATGATGACCCTTTGACTAGGTAAATACCTAAAGTGACACCAGATAGAAAATTCGGGGAAGAAGTGAGTTTGGGGGAAAATGAATTGTGGGAGAAAGGATTCCTAGATTCTAAATTCTTCACTCTTGTCTAGATATTTCTACTTGGCCCAGTTATGTAACTCAGAGAGGTCAAATTCTGAAATGGTTTCTTTGATTTTATGTTGGGTGTCTACTAACGAGGCTTTGTCGAAGTCCGGGACTGGAGGAATAAGGGGATTTTTCTTTGTGGCCTTTCCTTTTCCCTTTCAGTTCGACATGGTTGAAGATGAGAACCAGGTACAGAAAAAAAAGTTTCCTAAAATATTTTGACAGGAAACTTCTGATAGAAAAAGGTACGAGAACAAGACTACCCGTGAAAATTTTCGACTATACATAGGGAGAATCATTGTTGAAAGCTAACAATTGGTGGCAGAGAGTTCTTCGTTCTGCAGGGTCAATGGCGAGCAAAGGAAATGAATAATTGGCATTACAAGTTTTTATATAACAGGTAAATTGGGTGCATAACGGCCAATTAAACATCTGTAGAGCAGGGGAATTAATTGATAAAATAGATCAGTGGCAGGAATAAATGCATCAACGTTTATAAAATTTTGCGGGAGATTTTGAATCGTTAACGGATAGGTGACGTGGAGGAATGGTGATGTGGCAGGACAAGTGGCAATAATCGAGTGGTGGGAGGTAATGGCTATGTGGCAGAAGATAAGTGGCGAAGGAGGAGACACTTGGCAGGAGATGGTTGGTGGAGGATATAGTCGTTAACGGGAGCAGAGGTGGTATTTCGGGGGGGTGTCGGTGGTTTGTGGTTTGTGGTATTGGGAGGTGACCCCCCGAAATATTTCAATGCTTGCCATGTATGCTCAAGTCGTTTGAGAGGAAACTGTTTTTCGAGCCCTCGCCCTCATGTTAATTTTCGGGGGGGGTGAAAAGGCTCATCCACCATAGATCTTAGTAGAGTGAATCAGAGTCGTTTCTTCCAGTGCAAATATTTTTTTCCCATTAGGAAAAATTGTAATTTCATTAAAAAGAGGAAATTACATTTTGTAGATGCTTGTTCATATGTTGTGCATGATCATAAACCATGTATAAACAATATTGTTTCCTTTGATCCACGCAGGGGGCAACAATAATAAGAAAACAAAAATATGATACATATGATAAGCATACTGTTATCATGTTCAGTGACAATATATACAATCAAAAAAGGCTTGTGCCTGATCAAAAAAACATATCTAGTAAAAATATCATGAATTAAACATCTAGTTCCATAAAAGGCCGATGATAATATTGATAGAAGGCTTCCCCATTATGTCCTCTAATCATCCAGAAGCCCGGCTCCCCAATCGCAGCCTCTTTGGATAAGCTGTCAGCAACTCTGTTCTGCTCCCTGTAAATATGTGAGCAAGTAAATGTGTCAAAATATGAGATCAATCTCAAAGTCTTCCAAGATGTGCATTAATGCATATGTAGAACATCTAGTTTTCCTATTTAGCCAATCACAAATAATTTTAGAGTCCCCAAAAAGTTGTAAATCTGTTCAATTTTTCTCCAAGGCGAATTGTATGAGATGTTTTGTGGCAAGGAGTTCAACTGAGTTGTTTGTGCATCTGTGGAATCCTTTGAGAATGTTATTAGAATGATGATGGGATAAGTGAATTATAGCCCCTCCTCCACAGCCTTGCTCTTGGGCTGCACCATCAAAAAAAGTGCAAGGTTTGTTGAAGTTTATTTGTAAAGGAGAGGGATTGCGTCGATAACTGGGTGGAGGATCATCCGGAATGAGGGAGAAATCATCCATGACTTTAGTTGCCAGCACAGCCCAGTTTAGCACTAAGTCTTGAAAAATGATGTGATTCTTGGCAATCCATATTGTCCAACAAATTATAAGGGGCAGGTTCCTAAGCTTGTGAGATTTGGAAGTGTAATACCAGGTTTTCCAAGCTGTAAGTATAGAGTTTCCAGCCCACATTGTAGAGGGTACAATGGGTTATAGGATAAGTTTCCATAGGTTACTTATTGTTGTACATTCTAGGTGAGAAGTGGACTCATTTGCCTGCTTGCAAAAGCTGCACCAATGGGGACCATAATGTGCACGCTTGAGGAGGTTTTCACCAGTAGGAATTTTGTTCCGGAGGATGGTCCACATTAAGAGTCTAGATCTGGGGGAGCCTTTAGTTTCCAAAGATGTATCCACCAGTCAGCAAGTAGCAGAGGCTTTCTTGGCGCCGACAAAGTCAAATATCCATCTTTTGGAGTGTACCTGCCATTTTTAGAAAGTGCCCATATAATCTCATCATCACCATCTAGTATACGAATGTGGGCTTCAGTGAGGGCTTGAGTGTATTCTTCCCAGTGCTATGCCCAATTAGGAGGAATGTTTATCTATTGTGCAGATTTCCAGACTTGTTGAAGGAAGGTGGAATTCTCTAGGTCAGCAATTTGTGATATATAAGTGATGTTCTGTTGTTGGAGATACTATGTGAGCTCCTTGGGTAGGCGGTGCATGTTCCCACATCCCACCTAAGGATCAAGGCCAATGCGAACAGTGTGTCTAGATCAAATTCTCCATGTGATACCCACCCTGATTGGGCTCAAAGCCTTTAGTAAAACCTTCCAGAGAATTGAGATGCCTGAGGTACTTAGATGGGTTCTTCTAATCCAGTCCATGATGTGCAATGGAGCGATATATTTGGCATGTGTGACCCTCGTCCAAAGGTTGTCTGATAATACTAATTTCTAGCCAAGTTTTGCGGCAAGTGCTAAAGACAAATCTTCTAACTTTTTTAGGCCCCAGCCTCCCCATTTTTTTGGTAGGTTTAGGGCCTCCCACCTGACCCAAGCAAATATCCTACCCTGTTTGTTCCCTTTCCAAACCTACAGCAGAGGGCTTGAATTCTATTGAGAATGCCTCTGGGAATCCAGGCCAAGGACATCCAAAATACTGGGGTGGCCTCCATAACACTTTTGATTAGAGCGAGTCTTCTAGCCCACGAAAGATATTTGAGGTACCATGTATTAAGTCTTTTCTCCATCTTGGAGATGAGCCAAGTCCAGTCAGCAATTTTGTATCCCAGTGGCTTCAACTTGTACCCCAGATATTTTAAACCATCGGCTAATTGCAGCTGTGTGAAGTGGAAACGCTGAAGTGCAAAATATATCTCATGCGGAGTACATTCAGCTGCTGTTAATGTGGACTTGTTGTCATTTATGGTCATACCTGTTGCCACTTGGAAGAGGGTGAAATTTGCCTTGTTGATACTAATGTCCCCAATACTGCCATTGATAAAAACCAGGATGTCATCTACAAAGAGAAGGTGAGTCAGGATGCAACCTTCTGTTATCTTTATACCCTTTAATCTGCCCCTTTGGTGCTCTTCTTTGATGAGATTGCTGAGACCTTCCATAACGAGCAAGAAGAGCAAAGGCGAGAGGGGACATCCTTGTCTCAGCCCCCTTTCAGAGGTAAAAAAAAGGAGATGCACTTCCATTCTCTAGAACAATGAAAGGGATATTAGTAATGTAGTGCATGATCCATTTGATGAATAAGTAAGGGAAACCTAAATGAGTTAACAACATTCTAATATAAATCCAATTTACTCTGTTGAATGCTTTTGATAAATCGACCTTCATAATCATACCTTTGCCTCACCTTGAGTGTAAAGTATGAATTACTTCCTGGGCGGTGCCTACAGCTTCATGAATCTGGCTGTCTTGTAGGAAGGTGAATTTCTCTAGAGAGATATGATTAGAAAGAATAGGTTTCATCCTGTTTGCAGTGATCTTAGCTATGATCTTATATATGCAATTGTAAAGAGATATGGTATGAAAGTCCTCAAATGTGTCTGGGTTGTCTTTCTTCGGTATGAGTGCAAGGAAGGTAGAGGTGATAGAGGTTTCAAGAAATCCTCTGTTCCTCGAGTCCTCGACAATTCTGAGCAGGTCTTCCCCAATGATGTCGAAGAAGGCCAAGTAGAATTCAATTGACCAGCCATCAGGCCCCGAACTCTTATCCTTTTTGAACCATTTTAAGGTGTGTTCCAATTCCTCCAGAGTGACTGCCTTTATTAATTCATCTCCTTCCACAGGGTCCACGAATCTGGGAAAGAGTTGTGCAACCCTGATAATTTCTACTAGGTTTGTCTACCTAGGGGCTCGGTATGTACTTTTGAAGTGAGAGGAGGCAAGTTCAGCAAGTTGTGGGAAAGTATTTACAATCTACCCCTGATCATTTTGTAGCTGCCATATGGTGTTGATTGCCTTCCTTCCATTAGAAAATTTATGATAGAATTATGTTTTCATCCCCTTCAAGTATCCAGATGGCTCTACTTCTCAGGTGCCAGGTTTCCTCCTTATCCTTAAGTATTTTTGTGCTTTCAGCATAATGAGAAACCATCCTTTCCTTATGTTCATCTAAGGTGTATATTCCTCCAATATTATTTTCAAAAGCAGCAATTTCAGATTCAATCCTACCGAGAGTTTATTCCTCTTGTATTCCTTTGTTATGTGCCCAAAGTTTGGACATCCTCTTAAGGTTTGTAATATTTTGTTTAAATCTTCTAGTACTTTCTTCTCTTCTCCCAAGGGGATTTGCATTCCAGAAATTAGAGACCAACTTTTTATATGAGTCATCCTTGAGCCAGACAAAGTAGAACTTAAAGGGTCCTTTAGGTTTTTTTGCCCCTCTTCAATTTCCAGGTAAATAGGTAGGTGATCAGAGATCCCACCAGAACCTACCCAATGTTTGATTTGTAGACCCAAGTCCAACACCTTTTCTTTGACAAGGAAGCGGTCGAATCTGCGGGTCACACTGTCTTCCCCAGTCTTGTTGTTTTTCCAAGTTTGTTATAGACATATTTGGGCACTACAACCCCAATCACATATGTCCATAAACCAAGGGCTTCTAAACCCCTAAAAGTTTTGTTTCATACCCTAAAGGAACAAGGTCAGCTGATTACATCATTTCCCAGAAGTTCTCCCTAAAAAACTGCTCAGAAATGGTCAAAACTAGACCATACAAACTACTCCATGCTAAGGGTGTGATGCATCTCACCTGTTACACACGGGGGGTGCAATGCATATTGAAAATCCCTTCTGTAGGGTGCGATGAGTGAGAGCAGACAAATGGCAGAAGTAGTTTGCTAGGTGGAAACTCAAAGAATCTTCTAGAAACTGCTCACATGACCTTTCCTCTATGAATTCGCCCAGGGATGAGTAAGATATCATGAAATCTCCAAGTGAAAACAAGAACTATCAGTGAAATGACACTAATCAAAATCCCAGAAGCTGACTCACTCTCCTACAAACATCTATATATGGATCCCTCATCCTAGAGATCCAGAGGCTGGAATTTTGTAATTTGTAAGGAAGTGTTGTTGGTTTCTCTTTGAAGAAATTGTATTGTTGGGTGATCTTGCTTTGTATGAGGTGAAGAGGGCTTTCATGCTGGGAGGATGATGTTGGATCTGATAGCTTGGTTGTAATCCTCTCTTCTACTACTTCTATCAATAAAGCTATTTGAGTTTTTCCTCCATATGCTTGTATATCTCTGAATCTTGTATTTGTATATGCATTTATATGGTATATGTATATCTGATCCTACACTGTTTATGGTTATAGATTGTTAGGATATTTCGACACATAAGAAATAGTTAAGCATAACTTGGTCTAGTATAGAGTTAGGTAAAGTGTGTTTCTTTACTATGTACATTTTGTAACTTACAATCCGACGGTCACGATATGTAGTGATCTGACGGTTCATTCTCTCCTCGGTATTACCAACACTTGATCCGTGGCTTAACACCCGATTGGTCCATGATCTCTATTTAAAGAGCATGGAGGGTCATTTGTAGGTTAACTGTTCATGAGAGAAGCTTATGTAAAATTTCATTCTTTTATTAATAAATTGCTTGAAGTGGTCGCGTTGGCTCAGGCCGTGGACTATTTCCCTCTTTGAGGGTTTTAACCACATCAAAATATTGGTGTATTGATCTGTGATCTGTGTGTGAGCAGTGTCCTTTGGTGTTCTGTCTGAGCAACTTACCATGTAAATTCCTACATGGTATCAGAGCTATTTGAGGGCCGCGTCCATTGGTGATCCAAATCTAAAGCCGGTAGAACTGCATCCGACTGTCGTTTCCTAGATCTACTGTTTCTGACTACTTTCGGGCCGAGAGGACTGCTCTAGTGTGTTGGGAGCATCTGTTCCAGTGAGGAACCCCTTTTGTTTCACGCGAAAAGGTTTCTAGTAGCCCTAGCTACGTCATTTTTAATATCTGGAGGTATACAGTGTTTATTTGCAGTTTACAGTTATTTTCTCTCTGTTTATTTCGGTTTCGATTTATTTAGCTTTTGTTTTTTTTATTATCGGATCTGTACCTTTCATTTCTACGTATGCTCTTTGTCCCGCGACTCTGTGCGATCTGGGCAGATCAGAAATAGAAAGGAAGGATTTTTCTCATGCGTATGCTCTTTTCCGCTGCGCCTTAGTGTGATCTCAGAAAATCAGAAACATTGAGGAAAATATTTAGTTTCTGGCTAAAGCTAACTTCGAGCCGTAAGGTTCATTTTTTTTTGTATGTCCGTGTTGGTTTTGTGTTTTTTGTTTTGTAGGAAAAAAGAGCTTTCTCAAGCAAGCACGCAACCCCAAAGCTTCAGTGACTAAACCCCCCCCCCTCTCTCTCTCTCTCAAACTTTTAGTTTAGCTCACTTGGTCCAAAGCTAATTTATGAGAGTAGAGGTCTTGAGTTCAAGTCTCCTCTTTGTGGGGGCGGATTTTTCATTTCCACACATTCCCGCACTTCGTCGGCATCTTCATCAACTTTTCTGCAAAAAACCATAACTTCTTCATCCGGAAGGCATTTTCAGAGTCGTTTTTTTGAACCAGCCTAATTTTTCGAGATATTTCGATTGGAACACTTAGTTTCAGCATCTATAGCTTCAGTTTCTGTTGAAATGGAAAGTCCATGCCAAGTTATTCTTGACAGCACCAACTACTTCCAATGGTGGTCCTACATTGTGGATTTAATTAGAAGTAAAGGTCTCTACAGAATAGCGTTAGGCCAAGAAACCAAACCGAAAGATGAAGATAAGGAAGCTAAATGGGAAAAAGGCAAGATCAAGCACGTGGGTTGATAGGGATGTCTATTTCTGCAGATCTTAGATTCCATATTGCAGAATTTGATACTCCTGAGGAGCCAATGAAACAGATCACTAAAGTTTTTGGAATTAAAAATGAACTTAAAGCCCATCAACTTGAAAATGAGTTTCTTACATTGGACCCCAATAATTTTTCTTGCATTGAGGATTTTTTATCCAATTTCAAGACCCTTAGACTTCTCTTGGAAAGTGTTAAGGTTAAGAAAGAAGATAGGAGCCTTATCTACTCCATTCTTACTAAGTTGGGACCAGCCTATTCTATGTTTGTTTCCACCTTCCATTCTACAAGAGAAGCCTTCATTTCTCAAGGACAGGACTACAAGTCCCCTTCCTTTGATTCCTTTTGTGATTCTTTAATAAGAGAACAAGAAAAACTCTTACACCTTGGTCTTCTTCATCTTGGAAACTCTTCTAAGAAAGCGTTAGCTGCCCAACAGCAACCAAATTCAAAGAATCCTAAGAAGTTGTATCCTAAAAGGAATGGTCCTAAACCAAACAAGGGTCCTAAGCAATTTCAGCCTCAAAATGAAAAATCATTTCAACAAAATGATAAGACAAATAAAAACAAAGGGAAGAAGACTGATAGACATTGCAACTTTTGTAATCGAGATGGCCACTTCGAATCCAAATGCTTTAAGAAGATGGAAGCCTTGGAAGCAGTAATGAAGAAGCATAATATCCATTTGGAGCACTCTTCAAATTCAACTTCATCTTCAAGAATGGCACTTTCTGCATGTGGTTGTCAAGCATCTCAGTCTGGCTATGCACTAAATGTATCTTCTTCTTCTCATTCTCATGAGTGGCTCATTGATTTCGTAGCTTCTTATCACATGGCCAAAAACAAAGCCATGTTTTCTTCTTTAAATGATTGTAACACCAAAAATATATATGTTGGTGATGATAGATCTCTTAGTGTTGTAGGGACTGGAACTGTTCATATAGACAATGGTCAATTTAATGATGTATTATGTGTTCCAACCTTATCCTGCAACCTTCTATCTGTATATCAGATAACTCATTCAGGTGAAGGTAAAATCGTTGAATTTTCACCTCACGATGTTGTAATTAAGGACCTAAGAGATCCTAGACAGATTTTAGCTACTGGCATTGCTGATGATTCTACAAGGTTGTATAAGTTTCACAACTTTGGGTCATCAACTCTTCCCTCAGTATTTGTTGCTCATAACGATGAAGTGAGCAAACTTTGGCATGAGCAATTTGGTCACTTAAACTATCGCTCCCTTCAGAATCTATGTAAAGAAAATATGGTGACAGGTCTTCCAATGGTATCTTGCAGAGATGGTGTTTGTTCCGAATGTGTACTCGGAAAACATCATCGGGATAGTTTTGAAAAACGTGCCTCTTGGCACGCCTCAGTCCCTTTATAGCTCGTGCATAGTGATTTATGTGGTCCACTTCCAGTTGTTTCATTCTCTAGCTACAAGTATTTCTTAACTTTCATTGATGATTTCTCCAGATGCACTTGGGTATACTTCTTAAAACTCAAGAGTGAAGTATTTAACATGTTCTTGGCCTTTAAGGCCTTTGTTGAAAAACAATCTGGACATCAAATTCTTAAGCTAGGATCTGATAATGGCGGAGAATATGTTAACAACAAATTCATCAACTTTTGCACTGAGAATGGAATTCAAATGCAACATATTGTTCCATATACTCCACAAAAAAATGGTGTAGCTGAAAGGAAGAATCGCACCTTAAAGGAAATGGCTAATTGTATGCTTCAATCTAAAGGACTTAGTCTTAATTATTGGGCAGAAGCAATTAACTGTGCAAATTACATAATAAATCGCACTCCTACTAAGGTTTTAAAGAATATCACTCCAGAAGAAGCATGGAGCTCAATTAAACCAGATGTAAGTCACTTTCATGTTTTTGGAAGTGAAGCATGGGCCCATATTCCAGATGAGAAACATAAAGCTTTAGAACCTAAGAGTGAAAAATGTATTTTTGTTGGATATTTTGAAGATGTCAAAGGATATAGACTTATTCCACTTAAGTCCAAAAATGTTATCATTAGAAGAGATATAAAGTTTGCTGAAAATATATCGGCCTACGAGCCTAGTTCGGCGGATGTGCCACCTCTCCCTATCTCTTCTACTTTTGAAAATATTTCTTCTTCGATGATGAAAGCGAGGATGAAAATCCTCCCCCACCTTCTCAGGATCCTCCTTCAGCTCCTCAGTTTCCAAAATGGGTCCGTGCTACTCGGGATGCAGCAGGTGATCTTGCCGGTGATCCTACAGATTAGCGACGTACACGTTCTCAGCTTGATAGAGCCTCTTCTTTACTGGCTCAAGCTTCAGTGAATTATGATCCTGACACCTTTGCAGAAGCTTCAGGCCATCCATATTGGGAAGCAGCTATGAATGAAGAATATCATTCATTATTGGAAAATGATACATGGGATCTTGTTCCTCTACCAAAGGGATGAAAACTTGTTAGATGCAAATGGGTTTACAGAACCAAGTATGGACCAGATGGGAAAGTTGATATAAAGCTCATCTTGTTGCTAAGGGTTTTTCACAAGTTGAAGGCATTGACTACACTGAAACCTTCTCCCCTGTTGCCAAAATGAACTCTATCCACCTTGTTCTTTCCCTTGCTGCCTCTTTCAAATGGGAAGTCCATCAGATGGATGTTAAATCTGCCTTCTTGCATGAAGAAATCTATATGGAAAAACCTATTTGCTTTATACAAACAGACTCCAGCCTTGTATGTTAGCTTAAGAAATCCCTTTATGGTCTCAAGCAAGCTCCTCGAGCTTGGTATGCCAAAATGGATAACTTTCTTTTAGAAAATGGCTTTTCTAGGTGTCATTCTGACAATACTGTCTACACCAAGAAAGTGGGCAAGTCTCTTATCATTCTTGTTCTTTATGTTGATTATCTTATCCTGAAGGGTAGTGATCCCAACCTTATAAACCATGTGAAGTCTAGCCTTAAAAGGAATTTTGAAATGACAGACTTAGGACACTTACATTATTTTCTTGGTCTTCAAGTCTTACAATCCAAGGAAGGTATTTCCCTTTCCCAGTCCAAGTATGCCTGTGATATTCTACGCCATTTTCACATAGAAGACTGTAAGCCAGCCCCTTCTCCCTTTTAGTCTGGAGTCAAACTTTCAGTCACTTGTACTTCTCCTGAATTGATGCTACCTTATACCGTCAACTTGTAGGAAAACTTTTGTATCTAACCCATACTCGTCCTGACCTTTCCTTTGTTGTTGGCCTTGTTGCTCGGTTTATGCAAAACCCACATGAAAGTCATTGGAAAGAAGCTAAAAGAATACTTCATTATGTTCGAGGTACAGTTCAGTTTGGGATTCATTACAGTGCCGAAGCATCTCCTCTATTGGTTGGTTTCACTAATTCCGATTGGCTGGTGACCCTGATGATCGGAAGTCTACTACAGGTTATGTGTTCACTCTTGGTTCAGGACCTATTACATGGGCTTGCAAGAAACAAGGTGCCATTTCTCTTTCTTCAGCGGAAGAAAAGTATCGTGGTGCCGTAGAAGCTAGTAAGGAAGCCTTGTGGCTTCGTCAGATCCTGCCAGAGTTTGGATTTCAGCAAGCAACATCCGACTACACTTTGGTGTGATAATCAAAGTGCCATTCAACTATGCAAAGATCCAGTCCAACATCAGTGTAGCAAACACATTGAACTGCACATGCACTTCATCAGAAAGCTCATCCACAACCATGTTCTTGAAGTGCAATATTGTTCAACAGATGATCAAGTTGCAGACATCTTTACAAAGGCTCTCACAGAGGCGAAGTTCACTAAACTTCGATTTATGGTTGGAGTTCAGGAAGTTGTCACTAAGGGGGGATAGGATCTAGTGCCTCCTTCCTTCTCTTATTGTGTCATATTTGTAAATCCTTCAATCCTATCCCAAGTTGTTCTTAAGGGGGGATGTTAGGATATTCTGACACATAGGAAATAGTTAAGTATAACTTGGTCTAGTATAGAGTTAGGTAAAGTGTGTTTCTTTACTATGTACATTTTGTAACTTACAATCTGACAGTCACGATATGTAGTGATCCGACGGTTCATTCTCTCCTCGGTATTACCGACACTTGATCCATGGCTTAACACCCGATTGGTCCATGATCTCTATTTAAAGAGCATGGAGGGTCATTTGTAGGTTAACTGTTCATGAGAGAAGCTTATGTAAAATTTCATTCTTTTATTAATAAATTTCCTGAAGTGGCCGCGTTGGCTCAGGCTGTGGACTGTTTCCCTCTTTGATGGTTTTAACCACGTCAAAATACTGGTGTATTGATCTATGATCTATGTGTGAGTGGTGTCCTTTTGTGTTCTGTCTGAGGAACTTACCCTATAAATTCCTACATAGATCTCTATGCTTTGATGGTATTTTTCTGCTTTGACTCTACAAGTGTTCTTGAAGCGGGACAAGTGAGAAAGGAGTGGCGAAAGCTCTACCAAGGGAGAGAGGAAACAAGTAAGGATACTAGCAAAAGAATGAGGTTGGTACTCTCTTCTTCTCTCACATCTATCTCTCATAAAGGAAAACACAAGTAACTTTAGTTTGTTTGTTTCTAAGATAGCTACCCGTCTTAGTGGGACTAGCAGCTCTGAATGGACACTAGTTTTCCCGATAACAAAATGGTGACTCCACTAGGGAACAAATAGTTTGTTTGTTTTGTTACTGTTTTTTGCTTTATAAACCATAGATGAAGCCTGAAGTTAAGCCAGCTAGCCTTCGAACTGATTTTTCTATGCAACTGCAAAGTAGATCAATGCTGCTTCAGTCAATCTCCTGGTTGGTTTATGAACTGAACATCTGACTTGCAAACATCCTAAGTTCCTTGGTGGTAGCTCAAATAACCTCATTAGATCAGCCCCTATACTTTTTGTTTACTGACTATCATTAGCTCAGCCTAAATCCCTGAACTTAGCTGCAAACTGTGAGTGAAAACCAAGCTCAGTCTTGTCCCTAGACCATCGCACTGTCTCTCATTGGAAATCTGGATGCATCGCACCTCCCGTGTGTTGCAGGTGAGATGCATCCCTATTTCCCTATGTTACAGGTGTGATGATTGACTAAGACTATTTCTGCCTCTAGATTTTGGTTTTTTCATCATTTTCTTCGGATTTATTCAGTAGTTTTGTTGTCTATGATCAGTACATCAATGTTGAAAACATCTTCCTTTGCATTATTCAGCCTCCACTAATAAGGAATTGTGAATGTTTTTTTATGTATTTTTCATCATTTACAGTTCTCCTTTGCAAATAGTAGCTTAATCGAATTGTCATCTTTTGATTTGAAAGTGTCGCAAGTGTCATTTTTAGTCAAGAAAAGAGTGTCGTAAAGCATTCCTCTTTTAGATAGTCGATTACACTTTTTCCATTGTATTTGATTTGAATTAATAGTATTTCAAGTGTCAAAAACAATTTTAAATTCAAAATCGCAAAGTGTCGTCTTAGTCTTCCTTTCGTTTTTTGAATTCGAAATCACAAAGTGTCGTCTTAGTCTTCCTTTCGTTTTTTGAATTCGAAATCGTAAAGTGTCGTCTTAGCCTTCCTTTCATTTTTTGAAGAGAAAATTGTTAGTACTGTCGCTTTGAAAGAAGATAGTTCAGATTTGTACTTAGTTTTCTTTTGTCATTCTCACATTAAGGAAACTAAAAAAACAATACATGCATGTGCATTTGCATTTAGACTGCATGCTGAAATTGATTTAGGAAAAGTGCATCTAGTGTGTGCTCTCTGCTCTATGTTGAAAGAATTTCATTTCTCTTTCCTTAGTAGCTAGGATTTTCATTGCAAAAAGAAAGTAAACTTAGATTGCATATTTAGGAATTGTATATCTACATCACGCGGTGAACCTTAAAGGTAAACTTCTTGAGAAATATCAACTATAAATTAAACCTCAATGAACATAAAAACGCTTTGGAACCTAACGCACAACATCGAGAATCTAGGCTAGAGACGTATTTCGGCGTCGTAAAGCCTGGTAACTATCGCTTTCATTGTAGGTTGGGTGATTCCTCCTCTTTTAGACCACAAGTGCCAGTAAGGACTTGTGCTCCCACATACCGTCAAGTATATATTGGGAGACCACAATAGGCTACATCCTTTATCCTTAGGAAGCCATGTCTGTCGCCTTATCGATTGCAATGCACTGAACGCAGCATTCAGGAAGATTGACTACCGTACCATAAAAAGTACTATGCAGTTTTGCGAATGGTTTGGCAATCCCTCTGTCTAGATTTCCAGAGTAGTCACTTTCATTCCTTTTCAAACTCCTTAAAATAAAAGGTCCATCTGAGCACTTGTCACTTCAATCTCATTAAAAATCAAAGGCGACTAGAGTCATCTTTAGCTTTTTCTCGACTCTTAAAAATTGAAAAAGCAAGTTGTGTCAAAGCGTCATAAAATTTATTTTAATCGGAATAACGTCATTGTTCCCTCGTTGGTCTTAGGTTGAGAAAATGGAGTCTACCAATCAAGGATTTCCCATTGGAGGAATTCTAGTCCCTTATCCTCTTGGGGAGATGTTGGTGCTCCACACATGGCTACATTGTCCCTTCCAGGACTCACAATTGGCCTGCCAGTATGGCTTTTCTCGACCTCTGTCGTTCAAAACACCGTAATTCCTCAGCAATCAAATCAGCAACCAGATGATCCTGAAGTTGCTCCCCACCTTCTACTTTGTTTGTTTCTCCCTCTCCTTCTTCCTCTTCGCTTGGTGAAACTAGTAACACTAAAAACCAAGTAACTGAGAAGAAGAAGAAAGAGAAGGAGAAGAAGAAGAAGAAGCCAACGGTGAAAGGGGGCAACCATGCATCGTCTAGCGAAAATCCACACACTGCACAATCCAAACCTAAATCTCCATGTGTCATTTGCAAGGGAGACCACTATCATCGAGATTGTCCCTACATTCCACGGATCTTGAGGGACTGGTCTCCCCGTTTGCACAATCTGGTGTCTTCAATCTCTGACGATCATGTTGAGAGCGCACCATAAACTAGTGAAAACGAAGCCAATGGAAAGGAAGGAAGATCTAAATTTCCTTGTAGATTGTGTGAAGGCGATCATGCCCTCCACCATTGTCCTTTACTGGATGAAGCTAAAAGAGTCTTGGATAACCGTCCTGCTTCACCACAGTGACTTCCTCCTGGATACAAAAAACTCTTGCCAAGTCCATCGCTAGTTGAAAATCCGACTGACACACCTTTTTTGTTGGTCGAAGCACCTATCATTGAAGATAAACCCTCTGAGTCCACATCGGACCAAAGTCAATAGGTCAAGACGGCAGTCGACCCAATCTTGTCTTCAGAAGGTCCACCTTCATATGATACTATCACCAAAGAGAATGAGAACGACACCGTTCAAATTCTTTTCGTTAACACAGAATCCGATGAACATGGGGGCAATCTACCTGTTCCTTTACCGCAGGAAGGAAGTTCGTCAGAGATTTATCTGGTCATTTATTCGGTCCCTCCTCCAAGCAATCTAGTCGTTTCCTTCGATTGGAATCTACTAGGGAGACCCCGCCTACCATCTAATGTACCATTCCGAATCATAGTACAAGCTTACAGAATGATCATGGTTGGTACTATCATAGATGAAGGGGCTTCTGTGAGTATCCTTTCCTCAACTACTTGGAAAGCACTTGGTTCGCCATCGCTTCTGCCTGAGATTCAAAATCTGACAGGCTTTAACAAAGGAACAAGTCGACCGTCGGGGATCCTTCCCAATTTGCCTATAACTTTGAGAAGGAAAACCATTCATCTAAACGTGATGGTAGTCCAAGAGCCTCTAGATTACAATCTACTCCTTGGGCGTGACTACATTTATAGCATGGGAGCTATTGTTTCCTCACTCTTTCGAGTGATGTGTTTTTCGCATGAAGGCAGAGTGGTCCACCTAGTTGACCAGCTTTCATTTCCTGGTTCAAACACAGCTATTAGTCAAATGCAGTCCCTAACTGGTCTTTTTGCACAAGGAATGTCTCATCAATCTCCAATCCGTCCACCTGATGAGCGTGAATGATTCGATGATTGTGACTAAAACCCAGGAGGTATGCGCCCTAGTCTGCTTTGGCAGGAAAACCCCAGTTATAAGGTAGGTTTCCATGTAGGATATATGACTAGTCTAACTATCCTGTCCATTTAGGAAAATGGATCAGTCTGGAAATATCTTTTCTTCATCAAAGGTTATGTGATTGGCACTGACAACAATCACCTTTGTCCATTTCGATGGACAATGCCAAGGAAGTGTTTTGTCTGCCACACGGATGGAACAACCTTGCTAGTGCAAGAACTTCCGTATGGCAACCTGAAAACTCTACTTCGTTATCCTTGGGGGCATGCAAACCTTTTTGCATGCAAGTGAAAAATGACCTCTTATTTTCTTAGTTTGTAGGCTCTCAACCCTTTAAACTCGTAGGTTGTTCGTTCCTAGCTTGCATACGAAAGGCTTCGGAGCAAAGTTTCGAATGGGGCAAGCTCCCTAAAAAATTAACCTATCAATGAGACATCCTTATTATACGACTAGCACGAGTAGTTTTGCGCGAAGTTCAAGCTCCTTAAAAAATAAATCTAGCAATTAGCAAACGTTCCCCCAAAGTTTAAGCTCATTAAAAAATGAACCCACCTTCGGTAAATAATCTTTGCGATCGCATAATTATCAGCTTTTGAGCCTTGGTCGTGTTCTTACCATCACCTCCAATCTTTTTTAGCCGATCATATGCCTCCATTTGATTTTTTACCCTTTTGAGGAACAACTGTGATGAGTGATTCTATTAGCCACCTTCTTTACACTGCCATGATTGAAAAGTTCCAAACCTTACCTGGAACCAGTTGCTATCCAAAAACATCACTCTTTCCTAAAAAAATGAGTCTCCTTTAAGCTCTTTTCATCTAACTCGTAAAATATGAAAATATTGCTGAGCAATTGGCCTTTCCAATTCATTAAAACGATCGAAAGTGCCATCCCTCCTCTAGATTTTAATATTTTTGGTCCTGAGGGATCATTACACAAAACGATCGAGTGCTTGTCTTGTTCGGCTTGTTAAAACTATAGAAAAGTCATCCCTTTCGTATTATTTTATACTTTTTCGGACTTAAGGGATTATATTACGAAAAAGGACTACTGGAGTTGCCTTTACGTCTCTTTTTAGACTCTCTAAAATTGAAAAGGACCGAGTTATTTTTGTCGTTAAACTCATTAAAACAATAGTGACAAACTTGTCCATGCAGACAAGAGCGAGTTTCACTGTCGCTAGGCTCATTAAAACATAGCGACAGGTTTGTTCGAAGGGCAAATTATAGAACAAGCATATGTTATCCTCCTCAAGCTTGACAAAAATAAAGAGGTACTAGTCAACAATGACTGGGGAAAAAGGGAAGCAAACTTGAATAACTTCATTGGTAGCAGGTCGCTCTTGAACATGACACTTTCACTCCATCACCATGATTGAGTCGGGTTGGGTATTCCGTTCATCGGTCATATCACCATTGGTCCTCCGTACCATCCATCTTGGGGTTAACGCTACCAATCCATTTCAGTGTTGCCAATATGTTCAAGAGAAGTCGCTCAGAGAATTCACCAACCTAGCTAACGCCTCATCCGCTGCAATACCTTAACGCTCCATTCTTTCATGACCACCACCCTGAACCTTGTATCATCAGATCATTTTCACATCCACAAAATCATTTGCTTTGTTCCATGTCATAGATGTGGGATTCATTAAGGCCCTCCTACGATGGGTCACTTCTTGTCGACATCAGATCATTATCCAAGAAGTTGACTTAGGAACAACCCTTTCATTATTTTGAAGCTTGCATGCCTCAATGGCAAGTTTCTCACTTCCGACGACAGGTTTACATCAATGGCCTTCGACAGAAAGATTTTGCGTGGTGTTCGACATTAACTCATGTATTCACACCACGTGAATTGTACTGCAGTACCTTGAGAGTCATCATCATTATCGGTGATTACTCTCTCGCCTGTTAACAGCTTACATCATTGGCTGGTAATCAAGTGATGTCTTTCCATGTTCGACATCAGAACATCTTTTCACATGGATCGACTTGTACTTCGGGTGAATATTGAATGAGTTTGAAGACCCCGGATCTAGTTTCATCCATCCGAGCTGCAATATATTCAGGAAAATAAAGACATCAAATGTACATCATTGCTGCACAGATAATCATCCAAACTAAGGGATGATGGCTCTACCAGAATCATCAGTCTGCCACACAGACGATTGTCTGTCCTATGTACATGAATATGAATTTATAAAGTTGAGCATGGGAATGCCCGCCTCAGCTAGATCATGAAAATATTATGAAGATAATTTATTGTATTGTATCTTATTACAGGTCACCTTCCAGTTCGAAAAACCTCGGATCCTCATTATAAAGCATTTCACCCGACATCAAAAGATTTACGACCTCATGCTTTAGGGGGCAACTGTTATAGACATATTTGGGCACTACAACCCCAATCACATATGTCCATAAACCAAGGGCTTCTAAACCCCTAAAAGTGTTGTTTCATACCCTAAAGGAACAAGGTCAGCTGATTACATCATTTCCCAGAAGTTCTCCCTGAAAAACTGCTCAGAACTGGTCAAAACTGGACCATACAGATTGCTCCATGCTGAGGGTGTGATGCATCTCACTTGTTACACACAAGGGTGCGATGCATATTGAAAATCCCTTCTGTAGGGTATGATGAGCAAGAGTAGACAAATGGTAGAAGCAGTTTTCTAGGTGGAAACTTAAAGAATCTTCTAGAAACTGCTCATATGACACTTGCCTCTCTGAATTCGCCCAGGGATGAGTAAGAGATCATGAAATCTCCAAGTGGAACCAAGAACTATTAGTGAAATGACACTAATCAAAATCCCAGAAGCTGACTCACTCTCCTACAAACATCTATATATGGATCCCTCATCCTAGAGATCCAAAGGCTGGAATTTTGTAATTTGTAAGGAAGTGTTGTTGGTTTCTCTTTGAAGACATTGTATTGTTGGGTGATCTTGCTTTGTATGAGGTGAAGAGGGTTTTCATGCTGGGAGGATGATGCTAGATCAGACAGCTTGTTTGTAATCCTCTCTTCTACTACTTCTATCAATAAAGCTATTTGAGTTTTTCCTCCATATGCTTGTATATCTCTGAATCTTGTATTTGTATATGCATTTATGGTTAATGTACATCTGATCCTACATTGTTTATGGTTATAGATCTCTATGCTTTGATGGTATTTTACTTCTTTGACTCTACATGTGTTCTTGAAGAGGGACAAGTGAGAAAGAAGTGGCGAAAGCTCTATCAAGGGAGAGAGGAAACAAGCAAGGAGACTAGCGAAAGACTGAGGTTGGTACTCTCTACTTCTCTCTCATCTATCTCTCATAAAGGAAAATACAAGTAACTTTAGTTTGTTTTTTTCTAAGATAGCTACCCGTCTTAGTGGGACTAGCAGCTCTGAATGGACAGTAGATTTCCCAATAACGAAGTCGCTTGGGGTTTGCAGAGGGGATATCAATCAGTTGGTGTGCGTCCAGTTTAGATAAAAAATAATCTAAAAGGGAGTCTCATTGTGCCCTGTATCCCCAGGATTCATAATGTCTGATGGAAAAATTAAGATCCCCACCCAGGATCAGGTGGTCAGTCAAAAATGAATCAAAACTTAGGAGGTTCTGCCAAAATGCTAGTCTGTTCTGGCACGAACCGTAGACATTAATATCTAAAAATTCATCCCCAGGTCTGCAGATTTGATGTCTACTCCAAGATGTCCCAGCCCACCAACAATTAAGCATTTTTATGGTATGGGAGTTATAGCCCAAAGCTAGACCCCCCGACCTCCCATGCGCATCAAGTCCAATAAAAATCCAACCAGGAAGCATGTTTTGGAGGGGCGGTGAAATGTCTAAAATAGGTCCCAGGGTTTCTTGCAAAAAGATAATATCAAGCGAAACAAGTTTTAACAGATGTCTAAGAGCTAGTTTTTTATCCGGCCTAGCCTGCCCTCTACAATTGAAGGAGAAAATCTTCATGGAGGGGGGAAGGCTGAGATTCTCTGACTCTAAGTGTCCTTGGGATGGTAGTTTGAACCCCCAAAGAATCTCATCTTTAGCTGTGCCTTGGGCTTTAAAAAGGTAGGAAGGTCGACCCCTATGGAGTTTAGGGGGAGGGAGAAAGTGGAGTATCTCAAGCCCAATATTATCCTGGGCTTATCTCTTCGTTTTCGAGCGAATCAAGTATCTCCTAGGAGGGGGGACTAGGAGGGAAGGAGTAGTGGATGGGAGGTGTGAGGGAGTATTCGAGGAGGGTGTAGGGGAGAAAATGGGGGCGGATGAGATCGGGCAGGTGAGAGAAGCAGTGATAGGGGGATCTGTACCAAGACCCTGACCCAGATGATCAAAAGAAGGGTTCTTTACATGAGGCTTGGAGAAAGAATAAGATAATATGCAATCAAAATGAGATGAGCTGCAAGTGGAAACAGGGATGGTGGGAATATTCATACCTGACAAGGGCAGGCCCTCAGATGGCGACTGAGGTCGAGAGAGAGGAGGCGGTTGCGAACGGTTGGGAGGCCGCCCTCATTTCTTCGGCTGTGGAGCAGCCGCTGCGTCTTCTGCTGGAACCTTCTACTAGTTGGCTGGGGTCTCAGATGCAGTCGGGACCTGTGTGGCCATGGGAGCCTGACTCCTGGGCTGAGCGTCATGTTGTGTATGCAGATGAGAGGCAATATTCAGAGCCAAGACCTATTTTTTCTTTTTGTTCAGCAGAGGATAGTCCTTATAGAGATTTCCAACCTTATGGCACCTTCAACATCAAAAAGGGACGCCCTCGTAGTCCAGCAATTGATATCTGGTGTGGTTCCTGCAATGGATGTCTATGAATTCAAGTAAACCCTCTGAAAGGTCCAGATGAACCAAAATCCTTGCATATGCTAATTTCCCCAAGGTCTGGTATGAATCGTCAAATGTGAGGTAGATACCGAGGGCATTTCCAATGTGCTTGAAGACATCTTCCATCCAGAAATGCAAGGGTAAGCCGAGCAAACGTACCCATATAGGACCTGCTTCAACCCTCTCCCGAGCCGGGTCGAAGAGGGGGTCCATCTTCTGAGGAGAACGGGAGCCAGGTCAAGGTGCCAGACCGTGGACAATACCTAGTTGGTGTGCTCCAAACAACTGAAATGCAAAGAAAATCATCCTTTGACTAAGGTTTGTACCTTTGGAATATCCTTCAGATTTTCGCCAAACCTCTGAGACCCATTGTTGTAATTTTGCCACACTGTAGTGTCTGCCACGCACCCAGCCGACCAAGACCTTCTCTGCTATGTCCATGGCGTCCAATAATTTTATATCTTCTGCAAAATTGAGGGGTGTCGCACAGGCTCATAGCTTAAGACCCCTATTCTTTCTCGAAGACCCAGAAACCCCAACAGCTGACGCTTCTTGTGTCGAGGAGGGAAGTAAAGATCCCAGTTTTGGAGAAACCCTAGGGTTTTCAGACACCTCCTGCAGGATGTTTGCAAATATGCCAGAAATAGGTCCAATGCCTATGAAATGCCCCCGGGAGGGAGCCGAGGAGGTCTGCAGAGCAGTAGGGATTGAGCCAAAAACCGTCGAGCCCTGGGGGAAATCAGGGGGAATAGGGCTAGTCACCGCCGAAAGAGGGTTTTGAGTAATATCAGCACCGAGGGTAGGGTAGACAGGTTTAGGCGGAGGGGCGATAAGAGCCAGGGAGCGCGGCGAGAGAGGTTGTGAGATGAACTCGGGGGGGAGGCCGCTTCTTCAGGGAGGGAGACCGGCGAAATGCGAGGGCGAGTTAACGGTGGGAGGGCTTCTATCTCGTCAGTGAGGTCGGACATGAATGGGAAAAAACTGGCAGCAGTGGTCTTGGTGGGTGTCCATATGGGCACATCCTCCGAAGGATCTGGAAAGTCACCCAGGTCATCCATGACTGTCGGGGAATGTTATGACAGCTGCCAGAAGAGGACAGCAACACTACAGAAAACTGTGGAGGTTAGTAACCGGGAAAACCTGTAAGCCTGAGAGGTAGAGGGATACCGCTACAGTTAGAGACGGTCAAAGCAGATAACCAGAGCAGATAACGCTGGGGGAGCTTGGGTTGATTGCAGGTTACGGGGGCAAGTGCAGGCAGGCTTCAATGGATGAGTGCCGCCAACAGTCACGGCATCAAACCCCAGGACCGCCCATCATGCGTTAGCCCTCTTCTTCAAGACCGTTCCATGAATACTACCAGAGATCTATTATTCTCAATTGGATAGCTTATTTCCATACCTCCAGTGCAGATTTTATTTGCATGCGACAACATTATTTTGTCGTATTCTAACTTTATAAAATGCGATAAAAACATCAAATAAATCAAATATCCAAAGTTTTAACTTAGCAACAATTTAATATTTCTGAATATGATAGCGGCATTTAAATGTGCATCGCTAATTTTATTCTTTTCTAGGGATTTCAATTCCTTTTTTTTTCTCAATATTTTCATTTTTACTTTCTTTTCTTTTTCTTTATTTTTTTGACATATAAATGTAAAATTGAGAATAATGTTACAACAATGTAAATAATATAATATGTCATCATGGTGAATATGTCTTTCTTCAAAAGTGATCCTTGGCTGAAAGGGAGTTCATATTGATTTCTTGATGGTGATGAAAACACTTGTTAAACAACCTCAAATTTCAACCCTTCTTCATAATTTTGTCTTGTTGTGACAGTTCTACAGTTTCAACATTTTCTGCAATAACCCTAGTTCACACGTGTTGCTAGAAGATGGACAAATTTTCCTCATTTCTTCTTCACTTTATTTGATTTTTTTCTTGAACTTTCTTGGCACAAAACTTGATCCTTAATGGTGGATGCAATTCGATACTTTTTGCTACATAAAAATAGACCCAAAAGTTCTTCACTCTTCCTTCCTTGTGATTACTATTGTAGAATGTGTGATTTTCCCAAGAACGCTTCAAGTGTGGAACCCTCCTTTGGATGAGCTAAGGTTTTGAGGTCTTCTTTGATGCTCTTAATTATTCCCTTTCAATACGATGAGAGGGTCAGTCCTTCTTGATGATTGATTCTCTTGATGTTTCCAAGATGATCTCTTAATATCTCTTTAGACTTTGGCCCTAGATTATCCTTCTTCATGTTGCCCTTCCTTTTTTTAGTCACATCAACTCTGAAACCATATTGAAAAATATAGGGGCAACAAGTGTAGGATATTTCTCTTACTTTGATAACTGCTTGTGATGTATTTTTACTTTACTTGATTAATTTCTTCTTTCATTTATTACTATTAGTGTTCTCTATCATCAAACAACTACCAAATCATAAATAACAATGAGATAATAGGACACAGTATATAGGAGATCAGTCAGGGTCAAAACCTCTTCAACATAGAGGAAAACCCACTAGAATCCTTCTCTTATTATAGAACTTCAATTGATGAATTCCAAGACCTATGACCCTTGACCAAGTCATCCTTCCTTCTTGATGAGATTTCTTTCCAACAACAAACTTCTACCTTCTAGAAAATTCGACCCTAACAACAATTTCTGCAACTTCAACCTAGTAGCTTTAACAACTTCTACCTAGTAGCTTCACATCTTCGACCTTGATGCAGATTCAACAACTTTGACCTAGTAGATTCACATATTCAATCTAAAGGAAGCTTCACAACTTTGAGCTAGTAGATTCACAGATTCAATCTAAAGGAAGCTTCACGGCTTTGACCTTGATTCAACTTCATAGCTTCAATCTAGAGGCAGCTTCACATCTTCTACCTTTCAGTTGCACAGCTTCGATGTGGCTTCAAAATTTTGTCTATCCTAGAAACTGTAGAAACCCTAACGAAAGAGAAAGAGAGAGAGAGGCCCAAAAACTTCAATCTTGATCTTCTTCTTCTTCTTCGTCCCTTTCCAACTTCTATCTTTATGAGATCTAACTTTCTTGAGTGACTGTATAAATGAGGTCAAATTCCTTCTTATTTATAGGCTTGTGAGGCATACGAATTGTTATCTTGAGGCCAACTTGTCCCTTCATGTAGGCTGACTTGATCTTCATGCCATGACGAGGTATTGGAGGGTCTTTTGACTCAATAATTTTTTCCTTAAAATATGTAACATGCCCAAATGGGTTTTCAATACATGACAATGACTCAATTTAATTTATGAAAAACCTAGAAGCACTCAATGGGTGCTTGACCTAAAAATAAATTTCCCTTGAGCATGAAACCCATGCCTCAAGAATACAAATAATAAATTTATTTTTCTCTTTTCATTAAATACATAAAATCACGATTACATATGTCATTATGAAGACCAAACCTAGTTACATATATCAACATGGATTTTGCATTGTACCTTCTACATTCGTCAGTAGATATATCTCCAAAGACAACAGAGTGGCATACATCATATCCATGAGCCTGTAAATATGCTTCCATTCTACCTTTCCAAAATACAAAACCTAATTCACTAAACATAGGAATTGAACTAACTAGTTTCACTTCCTCAGCAGTAATAGGATATGAAACTATTTTAATACATAGAACTTCCTTAGATTCCTTTGAATGCTTGGTGGATGACCCTTTTTGTTTTCCCATCTCTGTACTCTAACATCTAGCTTCCAACTGCTAAAATGCTACTGAAGGAACCTACTCTAATACCAATTGTTGGAAATACTGAGAAGGGGGTGAATCACTTCCTCAGTAGTAATAGGATATGAAACTATTTCAATACCTGGAACTTAGATTCCTTTAAATGCTTGGTGGTTGGAATTTTTATTTTCCCATCTTTGTACTCTGAGATGTAGCTTCTAACTGCTAAAATTATACTGAAGGAACCTTCTCTGATACCAATTGTTGGAAATACTAAGAAGGGGGTGAATCAATATTTCTTATCAATTAGTATATTTTTAATTTCACATACCATTAATTGTTATTAGTATCAGATAAACATAAACATCACAAACACCATTCAAAAATGCATAACAAACAGGGACAATAGACACAAATATTTTTTTGTGGAAACCCCACTAGGACAAAAACCACTTAATGCTTCTCAATATTTGGTTTCAAAATATTTACATCAAGTTTCAGGTCTAATTGAAGGAGGGTCCAACCCCCTGATTTATAGGCTCAAACCTGTAGGACACTCCAATGCCCTGTTTACCAATTGCAACTAGGAGGTTGCCCCAACGCCCTAGTTTACATGCTCCAACTCAAAGGTGCTCCAACACCCTATGTACCAACCTCCACTAGATGGATTCTCCAATGCCCTATGCAGGTTCCAACTTTCCCTAGCACCAACCTGCCGCCCTGAAGTGTTCTCAGGCTCCAACATGAAGGAGACTCCACTCTCTTTCCTTACACCACCCTACCACCCTGATCAATCAGTGGACCATGTTTCACAATTTTCAGACTGGATCCAACCTATTCTCAAGATCAATCATAAATAATATCAAACAATCTGCAATACAATTTTTTCTCAATCAAATCTACTTCTGCTTAACTGTACATCAAATCCTAGCTTTAATTTATTTTGTATCTGCATCAAATAATTATGTCTTCTTTCTACTTTTTGTCAACAAAAATTCTCTACTCATCAAGCTATCAAATTCTTACTCATGCTTCAATGCTAAGCTTATTTTTATTTCACATACCCAACGCAAATTGTTCTCTACTAGGAAACAACCGTAGCTGCTTCTTGACAGCTATATATTCAAGGATAACAAGATAACTTTACTACACTTGTCAAGTCAATCAGTACCTCTAGAATGATAATGTAGGCTTCATATAAAAAAATAACTCTTCAAAACTGATTTGAAATGACCTAATAATGCTAGCCCAACTTCAAGATTCAATTAACTATTGTTTTCATGAAACACATCATACCTCAATTCTTATTGCTACCCTCTGTTGATGACTTTGTCTTTAAGATGAAGGATCACTAATATGCCTATAGAACCTACTCCTTATAGATCTACTCATTAGGGGAGTTTTTAGGTCTAAAATGGGCCTCCTAAGGAAATTATAAAATAATAGTGGAAATAATAAAATAAGATTAGATTACATCATCAAATTTTAGAGGGAAAAAAGGAAAACCTATTTTTTCAACTCGTATTTTCAACTTATTTCCCTATTTGTTTACTCAAATTTCTAGTGGAAACACTCATTGGATGCATAATTTCATTCATAATCCGAGGAGTACCCATGTTGCATGCTTTCGATGGATCCCGCTAAACGAACAATTAGAAATACATGCAAAAATGTGATTTTAATCACATTTTTTCATGTATTTCTCATTTTTCGTGTAGTAGGGTCCATCGAAAGTATGAAATATGGGTACTTTTTGGATGAGGAATCAAATTTTTCATCCAACGAGTACTCCCGCCCAAAATTTGAGTAAAACATTACAGAGATAAGTGGAAAATACGAGTTGAAAAAGTAGTTTTATTATTTTATTATTTTTTAATATTTATACTTTTTTACTCCAAAAATGGTGAATCATCCCCCATGGTTGACATCATCATCTTGAATCCTATTGGTTATTATAAAGTTTATTTTGATTGTACATTTTTCTTAGGAGGCCCATTTTAGACCTCAAAATTCCCCTAATGTTATTGTTATGATGTGAATCAAACTTCAGGAAGTGACATGCCTCAATATACAGTAGTAGCAAACTGACTCCTCCATACTTCCATATATATCACAGAAAGACTTATTCAAACACTGTTGTACCTCATATATTTTGATGATGCTTCCTATCTAAAGATATCTTTGAGCTATCAAGGTTCTGTGGATTCCAACTGAGCTGCTAATGATCTAAAGATGTAATTTTGTTGTAGATGTCAATCACTAATCTGATCTACCCTTAAATATAGTGAAATTCCACTTAAATGACTTGCTCTTTGAAGATAACCATCCAAAATGATAAGATTTTCGTTCTTGAATATTAAAGGATTTTGATGAAAATACATATCACAAGATAATTAACCCAACAACTTCCTCTCACTTCTGATTCAACTTATTTTATCACAGGAAGGAACTTCCCTTGTCACAGATATTATTTCTGATGTAGATGCATAAGAAAAGGTCATAAAACATAATGACCTCAACTTGTGCAACAAACCCTAAATGCAGAGATGAATGATTCCTTTTTTGGGCAGAAATCAACTTTTGAAACAGTCTTGTGAACCCTTCAAATACGCCATTGAATTCTTGTCAGTATATGTATGAAATTTCCCCAACCAATGTTGGCTACCACTAGTCCGAGTAGATAGAAAAATCTTAGTGAAGTGTGAAAATCAGGCTTCTTAAGGAGGTCTAAATGATCAAGAAATTATTCAAAAGTGACCAAGAATATTCCTAGAGAGGTTTAATGGATGCCATGAATTATTCCTCAGGTCTACATTAAAGAGGTATGTAGTTGATGTGCTTGAGATATTTTCCCTAACACAGAGCCAAACCTTCTCCACAAAAGTCATAGACTAGTATATACAGATGCCTAGAAAATGTTTCAGATTAATCCTTAAGAGAGTGAAGGACTATAGAAGCCCAACAAGATTTTCTACTCAAGAAACTATATAAATATGTGTCATGAACGATGGGTAAAGAGAATACTTATGTATCTAGTAGATCCACACCATAGGATTAGGTCACTACACTTGGAAAGAAAACAGGACTTTTCCCAACTAAGTGCCAATATTATGTCCTCCAAAATTGTAGAGATTAGGGCATGACCAATTGTCAAATATAAGGGTTATGACCATTCTTATATGCCATAGTGATTAACATAACCCTTGGTTTTCCTATGTATTTTCGCTACGAAAATGACCCTCCAAAAGTTTTACCTAAGTCAATTTTGGAGCCTACATGAACAATCGTTTCAAGCCACTTAATGTCATCACATTGTTCATTTTGTTACTTTTATTTTTTCTCATAGTGTCACATCCTCCTAAGTCAATGATTGCTAAGTGTCATCATCTAACCCTTAGAAGCGCTTGTGTTATCTAGCCCATGGTTAAGTGGACTTATGACTTTTCTTGACTTAGAAAATAACTTTGTCATCATGCACACACTTGAAAAAGCACACAAAAGCAAACAAAAGAAATAAAAACATATTCTAAGAAAAATAAGACTTTTCGATGACGAAGACATGCTATTGTGTTGAGGGAAATCTTTTAGGTCGAAGAAGTGCACCCTCTTTGAGTTCACTCCTTCATGTTGAGCAAGTGTTCCCTCCTTGAGTGCACTCATTCGTGTTGAAGACTTGCGCTCTTCCTGGATGCATGCGTGAGATCCTTTGTTGCATGTGGGCACACTCCTAGAAAATAGGAGCCCACTTAACTCCCATTAACTAACCCTTCAGTTGTCGAAAAATGGAAATCATGCATGAGATTGTTTTTCATGCAAGTTCTTTTAAATTAGCCCAGTTAATCATTCATTTTCATAATCATTCTCCTCTGGGTTGGGCACATAGATGTGGATCAAGGAACTCTTCATCATCTTGCATTATAAGTAATTTTTCATGTCGAATTTATTCATTTCCTTCCATGATTTCACTCTCGATCTTCCTTTTCTTGTTGGTGTTTCTTTGTTTTTCAGTTTATTTACTTGCGTTTCTATTCAACCTTGATTTTGCAAGTGTTAATTTTTCGTTGCATGTTGAGACTCTGCACATTCCTCAACCTTTCACATTCCATGATGATTGTGGTAGGATCCATATTAGCTTTCATATCCTTCTTCTTCTCATTATTATCATGAAATCTTGTTGTCAAACTTGTTCTTGATCTTGCCTTAGGCAAAGAGAACTTCTGGAACTCGAGCCTGATTAACCTTAAAAACTACTCCTAAAATAGTCAAGTTTCCCTCTTGAGCACACTCCATCACGAAGAATTTCGCCCTCCCTTGAGTGCATGAGTGCACCATGAATGTCTGAATGATTTTCCTTTGTCCCTTTGGCATTCTCCAATGCACACCCCTGCCTTTTAGCACATGAGCACACCCTTGCTTGACCGCATGAGTGCACTACAAATTTATGAACGATCCTTAACCTTCCTTCACACTTTGAAAGTGCACCCTCCTTATTTGCATGCCCATTTTCTTATGCATGAAAGTGATTTTGTGTTTTCGTTCATAGATTTACATTCTCAATACATTCAATAGCTTTTTGAATATCGTTTTCTAAGATATTGTTGATTAGTTAGTTTCATAGAGCTAATTTTATCATTATGAGAGTGTGTTGTGCTCTACAACAACCCCCCATTTCATATCATTCTATTCATAAAACTATCATATGAAATGGGTCCCTTTACAGTTTGATTGGTATCAATTTTGTATTATTTAAAAGGTTCAAAAACCAAATGATAACATTATAAAACCCTTTTTGAAAAATCCCATTTTCATCAAATAAATCAATCTTTATCATTGCGATAAAGCGATCGCAAGATCACATATCGCAATGACATAAGGTACAGAAGTAAGTGGCACATTGGTTTCCGCCGATTTGATATCGCTATCGGCTATCGGCAATGTTCTATGCACATTGTTAAAGCGCCCCATACCAATGCCCCCGATGCGATGCAATATCGCTATCGGCGATCGGCGGTATACCATACATGTCTCATATAATGCCAATGCTCCCGATGCGATGCGATATCACTATCGGCGATCGGGGTTGTCAAAAGGTATCCATATTTAAGATTTAAGCTTTCCCCGATGGCTGATTGCGATAAAGCGCGGATTTCAAAAAACCGTTAAAGCAAAGGGATATCACAATTAATTCATATTAAAAGCTTGATTCGTTCAACATTGATTCACCTGCGCTCAACCGCCAAAACATCTACAACACGCTTAAATGAATCATTCGGCCGATTAATGATATAATGGGCATTTAAGGATTGGCAGGTTTTAAACGGCCATTTAATGTAATTGTAAGTCCCAAAATCCTCCCATGGATTGTATCTGCGCCCATTTTAAAAGTTAATCTCTTATCACGCATCGGTCAATATATGTCATCATATTGAAGTTTTCACTGCCGATTCTCTGTGTTACGTTTATTTTCGCCTCTGTGCAGAATTTATCCAAAGGAGAAAGCTCAAGCAAAATGGGGAAGAAATCCAAGAAGACCACAGGTGCTTCTGTTGCGCCTGCCACAGGACAAGCTGTCTCTGATCCCTCAAACAAGAAGAAAGGATTGATTTTGGATATCTCATGTTCTGGTCTCGGCAGAACTACTTGGCAGAGCACTTACAACTTGATTGAAGTTGAAGAACCCAAAGTGACAACAGTAGAAGCTACTGCAGATTCTACTCGGAAATCTGATGCCACTCTAAAGGACTTAGCTGACTCCTTCCTTCATCGGATAGCAGCTAGGGAACAAATTCTCCCATACACAGATGTAGTGCGGTGGGCAATTGAGGAAATCCCAATCCTGGATAGAACCTTCAGCACCAGAGACGGGAGAATTTTCGGGTCGTTCAAAGTTGATGATTTGAGGCAAATGTATCATTTCCTGAGCCAGAGAAGATATACAATAAGGCGTTCCTGGAAAAATTCTCAAACGAGAACGAAGTTGAATCCGAACCCATCCGGGATTGGAGACAAAATCCGGCAAAGCACAAACATGAGTCTTCTAGTAAGTACTCTGTTGATTCCCTGGCTTCTCCTTATTGCTACGCTGGAATAATGATGTGTAGATTGTGGGGATTGCATGACTCTTCTAATTTCACCATAGAAATGGTTCCTTTAATGGAAGCCGCATGCAACAGTATAATAATGGATTGGGCCACTATTCTCTCAGATAAACTAGCCAAAGCTGTTCTTGAGTTTAGGAATAAGACTCGCATCTCTGAAAGGATAATCCCCCCATTTTATTACAGTGCCTATATCCTAGATACCTTGTGTTTTAATTCTGAATTTCCTGTGCTCGGCTGGAGGTGGACGCCACAAGAATCCATGCCTATTCACATTTACCACCAGAAATTATGGAAATCCTCTTACAAGCACCATCTGTACCAAGTCTGCAATGGCTTTATGTTGCCTATTTATTATTCCATTTTTGATAAACCCATTCCCAAGATTTCCTACCAAGCTGGGATTGATTTAACAGCAGTAGGAGATGGTTAGAGGAGAGACTCACTTACATAAGAGTTTTCGGTAGCCAAGCCGAACCTCATGTTCTCCCTTTATACATACCAGATAAACTGTTGGCAAGGGAAATCTCTTACCAGATTATTGCTGAGAGTGTTACACAGACTCTCAAGAAAAATAAGAAGCAGGATGGCCCTCTTTTCCTTAAGATGCGGTGTTATACTCTGCATGATCTCAAACATGCAGAAAAGGAAGCTACGAAGATTAAATCATTAACTCTGGCAACTCTCCCAAATAGGCAATTTCATCCAAACAAAGTTGCCTATAACGCACTAGAACAGGCCAAATTGTCAAAATTTGACCATAAAGAAGATTTGTTTGACGACCTATTCTCTTCAGCTGAGTCAATAATGCAGGTTAAATCATTGACCAAAACGAAATATCATGATGAAGGGTTGATTGAATTTAACACACTTAGAGAACAGAGGTTGCAAACTCTGCCTCTAGATCTACTAGCGAAAACCCCAGCGACATCGTCAAGCGAGCCTGATCGGCAACAGTCAAAGGAACCTCCAGTTATAACAAAAGAACAAGAGAAGCCACAGGAGGAAAATCAAAAGAAAGAACAAGAGGAAAAGCAGAAGAGAGAGCAGGAAAAAGTGCGGGAAGAGACCCAAACTGAAAAGGAAAAACAGACCACCATTGATGTCAATGTAGATACTCATATCGACCCTAAGTTGCTCCAAGAATGGAAGCAATTTGATTCCATTATCAGTGGTTTGGAATGTTCAAAGGACACAGACACTTCAAAGGCAACAGACACACAGGAAATCACTTCACCACAGGTTCTAAGTGGAACCAGCGGCCCACCCATTTCTAAAGAGGTAGAGATAATACCAAAGGACCCCTCCGACCAAATAATTTTGCAGGTAGAAGATATTCCTCCCCTGGATGTCTTCTACAGCCCAAGGCATAAAGCTGTGGTTAAACGACAAAGGAAAAGAAGAAGGACTGATCAACCTTCCCTTTTTCCAGAGCAAACTGTCACGGACAATGTGGTTTGGAAGGAGGAATTCGACCCCTCCGATGACCTGACAAAACTGTCACAGTATGCGGGAGCTTATTCGACAGCAACAATAGACAAGGCATCGGAGGTAAGCCTTTCACTGAAAACAAAGGATCAGGAGATTTTCTCATTACAGGCACAGCTAAGTGAAGCAAAGCAAAAAGCGGAGCAGGCAGAGCAGCAATTGTTGACGCAACAGCAAGTGAACAGTCAACTAACTCAACAATTGCAGACAGAAAAACAAAGGATTGACCAAAGCGCAATCCAGAAGCAGAAAGAATTATCAGAGGCATTGGCACAATTGAAGGCAGCGAACAAGCAAATGGTGAAAACAAAAGATGAGCAAATTGCTCAATTATCATCACAGCTCGAGAAAACAAAGGTGTTCCACAAGTGGCTGAATTTAGAGCAGAAGCATTACAAATAAATACTGCATTAATATCCCAAATTAAGCTTCTGTGTCAACAAATCGCCCAGGCAAAGCCACTATGTGAATTAACGGCATCCATAAGTAAGCAAGTAGACAAGGCCAGGACTGAATTGGATCAAGCTGAAGAAACGATAGCTGCATTTCTCGACTGGAAAGATTCTGACCAAGGACAAGCGGCCAATTTACCCAGGATCTTAGAATCACACAAAGATATACTCTTCACAGAATGGCAGTCCCAGTTAATGAAAGCAGAGAGGGTGGTTTCAAGATGTAAATCAACTTCTAGCAATTTAGTTGAATTGGTCAATAACACTCTCTACTTATCAAACATGATTTCCCAATGCACACCAGGAAAGTTGACAACAATGAAAACATTGGAGCAATCATGTTATCCAGATCTAGAAGAAAAGGGAGAATAATCGCTGGGATTAACAGTTTAACCTGGGACACCTATTGGTTCTTCTTGGTAAAGCCGCACACACAGAGAGCCGCCCTCAAGTGCCTTACGGATGCAATCGGGTATATTATCCCCGATATTCAGGATGCCACCTATGCCGCCCAGCTCAGCTCGCACCTCAACAAACCACCAGAAGTAGAGCTGATGCTTGCGATAAGTCAGCTCAGATTTAAAGGCAAGCAGCCTACTTGATGAATCATGCCGCCGACTGCCAGATCACTGAAGAAAATAAGATCAAAATTTATTGATACCAATTAAGTAGGATTTTTGTTTTATAGATAGTTAAATTAATTAAGTATTTATAGACCCTTTCATTGTTTTGGAAAGGGTCGTAAAGTTTTGTACCTGACTTAAAGACTGAAGTTGCACTATTGTGCTTCAGTCATATTCTTTTATAAAACTGGACCAGTTGTTCTAAATTTGACAAGGAAGCTTTTTATGCAATTGTGCACTATTGTCTTTGTTTGAAAGTCTTTCTACGTTGAAGGAAGAATCACAAGTAGCGATTGATATTGGGAGTGTCCAGCAGCTCATATGCTATTTCTATCTATGTCTGAATTCATTCCTTTCATATGAATTGTTATTTGATTATCTTTGCTATTATCGATTATATATGTGTTTTAACAGCAGTTCTGTATTCCTTCCACTATTGGATGTTTATGGTCTGCTTTCCTTTTAATCATATATGTGTTGATGATATGAATGACAAGTGTAGTAATATTGCTTTAATCGCTTTGCTTAACTATTTAAGTAAAGTAATCCTTGAATGCATTAATGTCTATGTCTATTAGATAGGGTCATCTATATGCCTGTCCATAGACACAGATCATCAAGCGCTACACTTTAAAATTAAATAGTTCTCAGGATAAGTCATAATTCTTGTAATTTTGTTGATATATTTAGTTATTCGCCCATCAATAGATTAGTCAATCAATTATCCATTCATCCCGTTTATCCAAGTTGGGAAACTGGTCCCATTATCCCCAGTCGGAGCCACCATCCAAACGGAAAAGGAGTTGTACTAAGGTCCGGACCGGGTGGTTATCCCCAATTTTGTTGTAGCGATTTTCGAGGCTTCAACATTTTTGGCGCTAGAAGGAGGGCCCAACTGTGAATGGCACACAAACCAAACTCTACAAGCCATTCTAAGAGTAATTCTCCCTCCGTATCCCCTCAATCTTCCCATTTGCATGCTAGTTCTCCAGTATCCAAACAAGAAGAAGAGGAATCAACTACCACTGCTCAAACCCATCATACTCCAGAACAATTAAGTCTTGAATCACCTGAAGTTCAGTCTCTTATCCACAAACTTCAGAGCTTCTCAATCTCACCACAGAAATCTGAGGTATCACAAAGCAGTGCGACTTCGCAGTTCAATTTACCTCACCCTCTCACCAGACTTCAGAGCGAAAAGCTCGGTATTGAACCCACTGAGTTCCCTTTACCCAAAAGGAAAAGGCAAAGAAATATACTGAAGGATCTAACAGTGAAGAGCTTTCATCCACATCCTCCATTGCATCTTCCCCTCTGCAAAGTCAACCATCCACTCCCTCATTACATATTGTTGTTCATCAGGGATTAGGAGCTTCAACATCCCAACCTGCTCACTCCTCAATATTATTTCCTTCCCAGACATCTGGAATTCCAACAGTAGTATCAACCACTACTGCTATTATAATGGCAGATCCATGGACCAGACCTGGTGCAGTCAATATGCCTGCACCATTGCATCCATTACCAGATGCTCCTGAAAAATGGCTACCCAAGTTTAATCCAGATGATGGGACCCAGGTTGAGGAACACATTAATAATTTCATGTTGGCAGTCAACTGAAAGGAGTAACAGAACAAGATGTTGTTGTTAGACTCTTCCCTTACACCTTGCAAGGATCAGCAGGATCCTGGTATTTTTCTTTACCCTCTGGTTCCATTACCAGTTGGAACACTTGCCAAGAGCAGTTTCTTACTAAATATGGAGATGATAGGTCTTTGGCTACCCTAATAAACGATCTCTCCAATCTTAGGATAGAGCATCGGGAACCAATTAAGGAATTTAATGCTCGATTCAATAAACTCCTGAACAAAATCCCGACGGCCTCCAAACCAAGTGAACAAATTCGAAGCGAATGGTATATAACTGCCCTACCTGCCAATATAGCCATTTTTGTAGATAGGGCTGGGAAACCTACCTTAGCCGAAAACATGAAAGAAGCACTTGCTGTAGAGAAACGCATTAATGCTCTAGAGAAGAAGGTGCTCTGGAAGACAGAAAAGCCAAAAAAGTCTCTTTTAAAGATGACTCAGGAAAGAAAACACCAAAAGACCCATATGACATGGAGGGTTTGCAAAGGTCCTAAAAACTTTATCAAATGAAATGGTTGAAATAAAGAAACAGGTAGCCGAAACCTCAACCAAAAGACCCTTTAGGACTTATAAGAAAAATGAATCAAAGCCACCAATGTCATATCTAATGCAGATTCAGAGCAAGAAGAAGAGGAAGAGGAAACAATCTCACCAACTGATGATGAAGAAGAAGTAGTAGAATGTCATGGAATGTGGGATTTTATACTCCCCAACTCTGATACCGATAATGAAGAAGAAGCACTCCCAGTCACTACCAGGAGTAAAAGTGCTTCCGAACCTGTTCAGGCGACGTCAAAGAAAAGGAGTGCAGGTGCTACTACAACCAAAGAAAAAATACCTGCAAAGAAATCACCTACAGCAGTTCCCCAAAACCAGCCTTCAACTTCTAATACTCCTTCAACATCTAAAACATTAGTGGTATCCGATTCAATGGAGTACAACATTGTTGATGACATGAAGAAAACTAAAGCAAACATTACTATGTTTGAACTTAGTAAATTAAAACATCAGCAGAAATTGCTTCTCAAAGAATTGAATGTTGTTCCTTCTACACCTCTTCCCAGTGCTAAAGCTGCTAATGATTCAGGCCAACCTCCTCCCGGTATGGTTGAAGCTACCGATTCAGTTCTGATTGGAGATAGATCAAATTCTCATACTCCACCTTTCCTTCTAACCTATGAGATCTATAACAGAAATCTACACAACTGTTTGATTGACTCAGGGGCATATTCTAACATAATGCCAGCTTCAGTTTGTTCCAAACTGAACATTGAACCCCAGAAGTCTGCTATTCATATTGTACAGTTGGACAGGACCAAAGTGCAGGTTGTGGGAGAAATTAATTCCATAACTATCAGGTTATCTGCTGATCCCAGAGTAGTACAAAGGATTGATATCCTGATAGCCGATATACCTGAATTTTACGGTTTAATCTTGAGTAGGGATTGGTCTGAAAAATTACATGGGTATATTTCTACTGATTGGTCACATATGTGGCTTCCCTATAAGGGTAAGCCAAATCAAATAAGGATTGATCGAGAAAAACATATGACCCATACAGTTACTGAATTTGAGCAAGAAAACCAACCTGTAGCATTTAATAACAACATTTTGGGAAATTATTCATCTGAGTCATTCTTTGGTAACTTTACTGCCCGGTCATCCCCTTTCTCAGTTAATCATTTTTCATCTCAGATTGAGAATTTTTCACAAACAGATAGGTCTATATGTTTCAATGATACTGAGAAAATTGTAAATACAATTGTTAATACTTCTTTATTTTGGTCATTATATTTCGATGGGTCCAAATCTAGTGAGGGCTCAGGAGCAGGATGTATTTTGGTTAGCCCACTAGGAGAAAAAACAATGTTGTTTTGTAGGCTAGAATTTGAATTCACTAACAATACAGCCGAATATGAAGCCTTAGTCCAAGGACTGTATAAAGCGATCGGCCTTAAAGTGCAATATTTAAAAGTATTCGGCGATTCTGAAATTATTATCAAACAGGTGAGAAATACAATTTATTGTCTTTCAAATCATCTTAAACATTATCAATCGCTAGTACAAGAACTCACCTCACACTTTTTGGCATTCAATATCTCCTCCATTCCTAGGTCTCAAAACTCGGCAGCCGACCTGCTAGCCAATGTAGCTTCCAAACTCCTACCTTCTGAAGACTACAGCCCAGATAGATTTTCAGTAGAATTGCTTTTTAGGCCTTCAATTCCTGACAATGTCACTAATTGGAGAGTATTCAACCATGATGAGGATATTTTACAATTCTTAACTTTTGAAAAGTCCTATGATAATCAAATTATTGAGGAAAATGAGCATGACTTCCGAATGAGAGAAACACCTCAGGAAAATTCAATTCCTAAGCCTGTGGTAAAGCTGGAGGATCTTTATGATATTAAAGACAGGTTTAAACCTGTGACTAATGCAAAGCTCCAAAGCTCTACCCTAAGGTTTGAGTTGATAAATCTTGGTACTGAGCAAGCTCCTCAAAATATTAATTTATGATTAGGACTTTCCTTGGAAGAGAAAGAGGCATTCATTAAACTGTTAAGGAAAAATAAACAGGTTTTTGCTTGGAAATATGATGATTTGAAGACATATGATACATCCATTATCCAGCATACCATTCCAGTGCTTCCCGATCAGAAACCAATTCAACAGAAGTTAAGGAAAATACATCCAAGTTTAGAGAGTCAAATAAAGACTGAACTTAACAAACTCTTGAAAGCCAAGATTATTTTTCCAGTCCGACACTCAAACTGGGTCTCCAATATGGTGCCAGTCAGAAAGAAAAATGGCGACATTCAGATTTGTATTGATTTCAGAAATTTAAACAAAGCAAGCTTAAAAGACAATTTCCCATTACCTACCATGGAGCAAATACTCCAATCAGTAGCAGGCTCTGAATTAATGTCTTTTCTAGACGGTTTCTCAGGATATAACCAAGTTTTGGTCCATCCTGATGACCAGCTTAAAACCACATTCAGAACCAAATGGGGAACATATGCATATCAGAAAATGCCCTTCGGACTTATTAATGCAGGAGCAACATTCCAAAGAGCGATGGATACAACTTTTAAAGGGATGATTAATAGAACAGTAGTCGTCTATCTAGACGATATTACTGTATTCTCTAAAGAGAGGTCCAATCATTTGCATGACTTAAGTCAAATCTTTCAACGCTGCAAAAGATATGGTATTTCTCTTAACCCAAAAAAATCTTTCTTTGCTCTTGACCAAGGAAATATCTTAGGCTTTATTGTGTCTAAAGATGGCATTTATATTGATCCTGATCGGATCAAAGAAATCTCTGAAATCCCTTTCCCGCATAATAAGAAATCCATGCAGTCATTTTTAGGCCAAATCAATTTTGTTAAAAGATTTGTTCCAGACTTTTCTCAAATTATTTTGCCACTTCAAACTATGATCAAGAAAAATTCAGTCTTTAAGTGGGGATCAGCAGAAAAAGAAGCGTTTGATTTAATCAAACAATCAATAATCGATGCCCCAGCCTTAAATACTCCCAATTTTTCTAATCATTTTACATTATACACTATCGCCTCCACCTCGTCTTATGCAGCAGTACTCACGCAGCTCAACGATCACAATTTGGAAGCACCCATTTCATTCTTTAGTTCAAATCTTCAGGGTGCTGAATTGAATTACTCCGAAGTAGAAAAACAAGCCTTTGCTGTATTTAAAGCAGTCAAACATTATAGACCCTTCCTTTTGAAAACCCACACAAAAGTTATAGTTCCTTTCCCTGCAGTTAGGCAACTATTAATCCAAAAAGAACTGGGTGAAAAAAGGGCAAATTGGGTCACAGCGCTTCAAGAATATGACTTAGAAATTAGGCCAGCAAAGATTGTTAGGGGCCAAGGTTTTTGCAGATTATTGGCAGGAGCATCCAATATTCCAGAATCAAGTGATACAGATCAAACTGAAGAAATCAACCAGATAAGTGTTACTGATTCTGAGTCTCAATATGCAGATTTAATCTTTTATTTGAAAAATGGTTATGCACCTCCTAACCTGTCTTACAAAAACAAAAGGGCCATTAGGTTAAAAGCAAAGAATTTTACAATTATTGATGATGTGCTTTTTAAGCAGAATTATGATTCCATCTTATTAAGATGCCTTGAGAAACCTGAAGCACAAAAGGTTTTGCAGGAGTTACATGATGGACCAGCAGGAGGACATTTTGGAGCTGACACAACAGCTCACAAAATTATTCATGCTGGATACTATTGGCCCACTCTGTTTAGAGATGCCCACGAGTATGTAAGGAAATGCCTCAATTGTCAAACTTCTAGTGGAAGACAGTGTAAACCAGCTTTCCCTCTGCAACCAGTCAACATTGAACAACCATTTGAGCAATGGGGATTGGACATCATTGGGGAAATTACTCCACCTTCTTCCAAACAGCATAAGTATATCCTTACTGCTACCGATTATTTTACTAAGTGGGTTGATGCAATTCCTTTGAAGACAGCAAATTCTGAAGCAATCATTGAATTCATAGATCAATTCATCATTACCAGGTTTGGTGTCCCAAATGCTCTTGTTTTGATAATGCATCTTATTTCTCAGGCAATGCTATGTTTGATTTCGCCATTAAAAGAGGATTTAAATTGAAATATTCTGCTAATTACTATCCCCAGGGTAATGGTTTAGCAGAATCTACTAATAAAAATCTGATCAAAATCATTAAGCGAACTATCGAACAGAATCATAAAAACTGGCACAAATCCTTAATGTTTGCATTATGGGCTGATAGGATAACACAGAAAGCTTCTATAGGATCCTCTCTGTTCAACCTTGTGTATGGAAAAGAAGCAGTACTGCCCACAAATCTTGTTCTTCCTTCTCTAGCCCTAGTTCAGTTCATTGAGGAAAGTCCTTCCTCTTCTATTCAGCTTAGACATGATCAAATTCTAAAATTAGAAGAGGAAAGAGAAAAAACCAGGGTTATTCATGCCAAACATCAGCAAGTCATCAAGGCAGCTTTTGATTCAGTCTCATCCGGTTCAAAACAATTTCAAGTCGGTGATTTAGTTCTGAAATGGGACAAAGCCCATGAGGACAAGGGAAAACACACCAAGTTCCAGAAGATGTGGCTTGGACCATTTCAGATCTGTGAGAATATAGGCCATTCAACCTTCATATTGCAAGATCTATCAGGTTTGAGAGATTCTCTCCCTGTAAATGGCCTTATCTTGAAGAAATTCTTAATTGAGGAGGTAACCCCTTCTCCTTTTAGTTTGATAGAGTTTTGTAGTTTGTAGGATTTGTAGAAAATAATGTTGTAAGGTATCTTCCATTGACCTTTTCTGTGTTTGAAAACTTGATCCACAGAAGTAGTGTGATATTTGCTTTTAAAATAATAGAAGTCTTAACCAAAAGGGATATTTTCTAGGAAACTAGGTATCATTGTATTCTGAAACCACACTTCAAGTTTTGTGAACCCCTCTCAAAGTTTACAAGTATTATAAATCATTTTCTGTTTTCAAATTGGTCACAAAAGGTTATCAATATCAAGATAGAAGCTAATCCAACTTCAGCATCTTCAACTCTTACCCTGTCATCCATCTACTCTTAAATGAGAAAATTGTCCATCCCATTCACCAAAGTTTATGATTACTCAGAGTGTAATTCTAAAATTTTGATATAAAAGATAAGAGGTCTTATTACAAGCCTGCTTACCATGATCATAGGGAAATAGTTTAACCATCATTACCAATAATGCATACCATAACAGGGTAATGGCTTAAGAATTATAAGACAAGGGGTCTCATCACGAGCCAACTTGTTCGGTTAGATTATTACCAGTGAATGGCGTTGTCAATAGCTGGCTACCAAACCAGGACAATGGCTTTTTATCTTATCAATAACAAGAAAAGAAAGAAATACAAAATATGAAAACATATTTTGAATTCATTCTGTTAATCACACTCTCAAATTGGATGGGACAATGGACAATAACATGGTTAAAAGGTATCCCTGTCGAAACTATGAACGTTTGCTGGCAGCAGAGGCTCTACCTATGACAGACGAGTTCACTATAAAAGCTGATTTGGAAAGGTTTTCTGTTTTATCATTATAAACCAATAAAGGCCTATTTAAAACTTAGAATGTATCTATTGTCTTAGAAAAGAGAGGAAATTAACAAAATAATTTCATTTTACTCGAATGCATTTATACCTAGTTATATTAGAATTTTCCCCTTGATTAGAACTCTATTTTGAAAAAAGTTTAAGTATTTCTATACTTTTCAGAGATAACTGTTTCTTCCAGCGAATCGCCAATTGTTGTGCTCTACAACAACCCCCCATTTCATATCATTCTTATTCATAAAACTATCATATGAAATGGGTCCCTTTAGAGTTT